>CM036341.1:9323595-10523595 GCA_020615435.1 Telenomus remus | reverse complement strand
AATTGAGCACGCAAAGTTATGCGACTAAATTTGCGCAAATGAATAAAAATAACACAAAACTTGTGCACAAGTTGTGCAAAACTTGTGCTGCCTATACGGATGTAAATAATGTCATTTGTTTTGTTTGCCAGTTCATTAATCAATAGTTTCTGGAAATTTTTATATAGCCATTTTGTCTACATTTTTTAAACATCTGTCAACACTGTTTGGTGACAATTATGTTCTTCATTTTGCATTTTAGGAAATTAGATCTTAGCAAACCTGCAAGCAGAGCAGGTGCGTGTAGGGTGTGCCTCAAGTCCTTCAAGCCCGAAGATTTTTCACGAACGTGTTGTGAGTGTAATCACAAAGTATGCGAAGACTGTGCTTCTTATTCATCAACAACAGACTCTGACAATCCGGTAAATGACTTTTCTTTTTAAATCTTATTTTTACTCCGTACAAATGTGAACAAAATTAATACGATGTCTTATTCATCAGGACTATAATTTCGATTCACAATAATTGCTTGAGTTCAGCCTATAAAAAGTCTTACAAAATTGAACCAATGTAATTAATTTTGGATTTACTAAAATAATAATTTAAAATAATTCACATAAAACATCGTCAATGATATCCAAAAAACTTTTGTATATTTTAACATTAGAAATACTGGAATTTTTGTATACTTAGAAGGACGGACGACACTGATTTTGTGTAAGGTTGTATCGTGAAGTTCAAAGAAATGCCAAAAAGTTGAAAATTTTCACAATCAAAGAAAAAATACCGAACATTGTGTGAAAATCTTAGCAACTTCGTCTGTTTCATTATCAAAAAATAATTACTTAAAATCTGACGATTTTGAGGTTATACATGGCTTTACATGACAACTGATGACAAGTTCAATTATTTCAAAATGATACGAACAAATTATTTGAAATTCTCACACGATGTTTATACAAACGTTCTTAACAAGTTTTTACACTTCACTCGTTACATTTTCTTAACATGTCTTCGAAATGTTGCTTACATTATGCTCATCTCGGATGGTGGCTCGCGATACAACCTCCATAAAAAGATTTGACTGTAATTATCATTTTTACCCGGTTTAAACCGGCTTAATCTTCCGGCGCTCGTGTCGTGCACTGAGTGCAAGGGCGACAGTTTTTGATCTAAAACTAGTATAAAAACGAATTTTTTCACTTGGAAATTTCTATGTATTCTTCATTTCAATAGTTTCCTATTGATATTATCAAAAAAATCCGACAGTTATAATCAAAGATCAAAACAAATCTCATATTACAACATGCGTGCACCGACTTTTTCGGTCACCCGCCGTGTCATTTTGTAGTTTTTCATTGAATTAAACAGACGTAAGAGCTTAAAAAACTATGTCCGGATAAATAATAAAAATTATTATAATCACATTGATTGTTTATGATGTTTTACTTAGTGAAAAAAAAATAAACAACACTCCAGCTCAGATCTGTTTTTGTCTGATTATTTTGTATAAATTATTATTATTTATGATAAATTATTTGAAAGTCATTGTTTCTTTTATTAAAGTAATAGAAAATTTCATAATTTCTAAGAATATCATGCGAAAATATCAACAATATCAGGAAATATCAATGAAAAACCAATTGGTGCATTCAGTGCACGACGCGAGCGCTCGTGTAATTATTTTGACGCGAACGCCGGAAGGTTAAAGAGCATGAAAAATTGATGAAAGTTACAAAAAGAATAATTTTTATTATAAATCTAACAAAAGTAGTGAGGACACAAAGTTCTGTGTTGAGTTATTTTTGTTTCCGAATTTTAACAAAATAATTGAACTTGGTTTGAAAATTATAAGAATTTAAAGAAGCCTCTTATTGTGTCTGACGATTTATAGTGACGTATGCCTTTTTGGACTTCTATCCTATATCTAAGTATAAGGATTTGATTTTTAACACAGAATTTTTTTTAATCACAATTTTTGTGATTTGGCAGCAAGCGTGGCGTTGCAGTGTATGCCGCCGAAAATTAGCTTCGAGAGGACAACCGATAGTAACTCAGGAATCGACAGACTCGTTGCTTGAAGTTCCAGTGCTCGAAGCGTTACAGAGACGTCACAGTGACGCAAAACTTAGTTGTCAAGGTATAAGCCAGAGTGGCGCTTTAGGAAGCGGCCTTGCACCACCACGCAGCCCAGATTTTCGAAGACATTCTGATGTTTCACCTGCTAGTCTCAAGGAACTTGAAAAGGTTGATATTTATCTATGTTGAGTTAGTTTCTTCATAAGTTATTCATTGAAACTGACGAATTTTTTATAAAAAAAATTCTTAGTGCATGAAATTTAATTGCAAATTTTATTATAAAACAAAATTGTGGGTAAAAATCGAGTAAGAAATCTACATCAACAAAAAAAACAAATAAAAAAATCAGCAAACTGAAATTTACACTATTCATCATTTTCTGTATTATACCTAAATTAAAACCTGTTAATTCATTTTACAAGTTACTACTGTTAGTATTATTTAACACTAGGAGAACCGCGTACGTAAATTTTACGTTTTTCAATATTCACTTCTTTACCATTCTGGTTAGGTTTAATAAAACAATTTTTTCTTTGGTGACTTTTCATCATTTTAGATTCTCTTTAAAATGACGTTAAAATTTTTTCGACATGTTGAATAGAATTTAAGAAAACATCGATTCTACCTTATAGGACCAGAGTATACGTAAATTTTACGTCATTCCATGACAACACATATTAAATTGTTATTTTTTAGTTAATAAATAAATAATCAGCTTCAGATATGTTTATGGACCTGTTTAACAATAATATTTGTTATAATAAATTAGTTTCATTATGTTTACAGCAAATTGCGATTAAATTTCCCTTGTAAAAATGATCATATATTGACAATACATTGACAATCTATTGACCATACAATACAAACCATATATTGACAATCTATTAACCATACATTAGTAATATATTGACCATATACTAACAATATATTGCCCATATATGGACAACCTATTGACAATATATGGACAATATATTGACGATACATGAACAATGTAAAATAATTTTACTCTAGCACGAGAATCGATCCCAGGCCCTTGAGGTTATCAGTCCGCGTCGTTGTCCACTGCTCCATCTGCTTCGATAAATTCTTCTATCGAAATAAGATACATACTTAATGACCATTTTTTATTGGAAACAGTTTAATGTGAGTTACTTTTTGTCAATAATACTTTCTATAATGTTATTTTGTTATGAATCTTCAAATTTCTTAACCAAATCCAAAAATTTATTTATAAATTTATCCATACTTTTTTAAGTAAGAACTATGATAAACTATAAGGAGCCATATATTCTATAGAAAATCAATATAGCTAATCGTTTTAAATGATTTAATCTTTTGTTACTAAAAAATGAATTAAAATTATTAACAAATCACTATTAAAATCACAAGCTTCTATTCGCAGAAGATAGACTTTTCACAAGATCGGTGAAATTAAATGTTTTGTTATGAAAAAATTATTAAATATCAGAAAAAAAGCTTTAGAGTATTTAAAACAACAATATTTGTTTAACAAAGAAATAACAAAGAAATTAACAATGTATGGCAAAGAAAGAAATTTTGATTGTCATACATATATTGTCAATATATTGTTTGCGAAAAATCATACATTGCCAATACATTGCTGTAAATCAAATTACATCGTCTATGTATGGTTAATACATTGTTTGAAAATAATACATTGTCCATATATGGGCAATATATTGTTCATATATTGTTAATATATTGGCAATATATTGTCAATATATCAACTATGTATGGTCAATATAGGGACAATATATTATTTCGTAAGTAATATATTGTCAATTTATTATTCTTATATGGACAATATACGGATCTTTTTACAAGGGTTTTATTCAAAACAAACGTTCGGAACAAAAAAAAGTCTGGGAAATAGCGAAGAGTATTGTGGCATTTTATTGAAAAAATAATTGTTTACAACAATAGATTAATATTTATGTTAATAAAAAGTTGATTTAATCAACTATTTGAATATAACTAAAGCTGAAATATTTATATCAATAATTACAACATCGAAAAATCATCAAGACGTAAAATTGCCGTACTCCGGTCCTTTGAGGTATACGCAACTCTCGGTCCTCCTAGTGTTAAGATTATGTTCAACATAATCAAATTAACTGTGGCAGGTTAATAATTCGTAGATGGTAAAAGCTGTCAATATCAGACGACCGCATACTGAGTATATTATCTAAGCTTATACAATATTGAACAATATACGAACACTAAATCTAATCAGGAAATAAAATTATTTGATAACGAATTTAGTACATTTTTTGTTTCATTTGGTTTTCAAATATGAATTCTCTGAAAGTTGAATAAAAAATATGATATTGGACATTTATTTTGCATCTAGATTCTAGTTTCAACTCAAATATTGTTTTCAGCAAGTTGTATGTAAAATTTAGATAGTTAGTATACAAAATGAAAAATCAATTTTTTTAAGCAACGCAAACGAAGCATGTTCATGTCTTAATAAAGCCTCATGTCTTCTAACCTGTGTCCTTGAATGTGTAAAAATGTTGAGTGTTGAACCTCGATACTATACATTCTATTTATATCTTGATACTAACCTTACATACATCTTTACTATGATTGAAATTATCAAATTAAGGTCAGTTAAGGTAAGAATGATGACTTTTAAAAATAAACTTAATAAAAACAAGACATTTTCTCTCTCTAAAAAATTGCCCGAAAAACTCAATTCGTTTTAAATTTAACAATTAACACTAGAAGCCCGGACGCACAAATTTTGTGCGCTGTGACGATGAAATTGATTATCTCCACTGTTGAATAAACAACAAGATGTTATTTATGTCGTATATTAATAATATCTCAATGAAAGATAATGATTTACTTTAAAGTATCATATCTGTTATACTTTAAAGTCAATTTGTTACAATTTTTCAACAAATGAGCGCCACAAAACGGAAGTTTCGAAGTTTTGATAGTCGACTCCTATTCTTCGAATAAAATTGATCAATTATAACTAATGATTATTTAAAATCTGTAATTGAATATTGAAAATTAGCGCTAAAATATCGCTTGAGATTAAATGGTATTTTTAAAACAATTTTTCTGTTAGCGCTTTATTCTGCGAACTTGTTTTGTAAAACTTGTTGCTGTGTTGACAAGTTTGAAAAAAACATTGAAAATACTGGTTTTGGTTGTTTTTTACTACAAAATAATGTATTATTAATGTTACATTGCATTATATTTGATTATATGAACACATTCTGTTTTTTTAGTAGAAACAAAAACAATAGGGAGGATCCAAAACAAGCACTGAAAAATAAACATTATCAAAAACGTCAAATTCGAACGAGCAATTTAAATTTGAACATTGTTAATTTCAAACATAGCGTGAAAAACGGACAGCAGCTGAGACGATCACGGTAAAAACAAACAACAAAAAGATGATCAGGTCAAAAAGTAACGCTGCGAAATTAAAAACAATTAAAAACAACAAATCATGTTAAGCAGTGTAAAATCAAAATTTTGTAAATTCAAACATAGTGAGAATAACAGACATAAAATATGATGATCAATGAAAAGATAAACAAAATAATAAAAAATAGAAGTAATTTCATTTAAAATTATAAAAATAAACAAATATGAATCTTTACGTGTAATAATACGCACTGTAATAATAAACAATGATGGCGGCTATTGCCAACTTAAAATGATAAAAACTGCTGTACTGATATTGGGAAAAAGTTTTTATTTTTGCTCATTTAAGTTGTCATCAGCCGCCGTCTTCGATTATTACCACAGTGTGTATTATTACAAAGTAGTGATTTATATTTTTTTATTTTTGACGTGACAACGTCTTATAAAGCAGTTTGACCGGAGGCATTCACGAAAATGTCGTAACGGCCGATATCTCACGCCACGCTAGGCCACGCCTCTCTTACCCACTCCGACCGCTGTATCGTTCTCTCTCCCACTCAAGCTTTCTTGATTTCGAAGCGAAAGAAAGAAAGCGTCTCGATAAGTGGGGTTCAGTGTGGTTAATACCTTATATCTATAACTATTTGGAAAAAGTATTAAGACACTGTAATTCTAAAATGTGTTAATTTCTTTATTAAAAAAATTATCATAATAATACTAATTTCATTTCATTTGTTTAACACTTGTTTTTCATTAATTTGTTTAACACTAGAAGGTTAGAAAAAATTTTCATGCGAAAATTAGATTATTTAACAGAGCAATATTATTTTCTTCCTTAAAAGACGAAGTGGACGAATTCGTCCACTTTTGAACACTTTATCAACGTTGAACGTTATTTTGTTTATCAAACCATTTACTTCTTAAAAAACGTTTTTCATTGCGAATTGTCCAGACGGTTCTTATCGATACGATCCAGGACTTCATGGGTAATATTGTTTATATGAATTATTATTGAACAACTTTTAATTACTTCACAAACTTGTTTTCGAGTTATAAATAAATGAAAGAAAGTTCGACCGATAAAAAAAGGTCAATTTCCTAGATTACGTCCACCCCCGATAGCGAGGGGTGGACGAAATTGTGCACTTCGACCATCTAGGGTGTCAGAATTTTCGGTACTTCTAGTGTTAAGAATGCATAAACGAAAACTTATGTGAAACTGCTATTGAATATATAAATGTTGAAACAAAATTTGGAAAAAGTTGGAAGTAAAACTGAAATGCAAAATTGGAAAATATATTAAAACTTGATAAACTCGTTATTTTTATAATTGAAATAGTCATTATTCAAACCGAATAAATCCGTTATTTTTAGAATCGAAATAGTTTTTTTAATTGAATCCTTTGTTCTGAAACATTCCCTTGTAAAAATGATCATATATTGACAATACATTGAAAATCTATTGACCATACTATACAAACCATATATTGACAATCTATTAACCATACATTAGTAATATATTGACCATATACTAACAATATATTGCCCATATATGGACAATCTATTGACAATATATGGACAATATATTGACCATACATGAACAATGAAAATAATTTTACTCTAGCACGAAAATCGATCCCAGGCCCTTGAGGTTATCAGTCCGCGTCGTTGTCAACTGCTCCATCTGCTTCGATAAATTCATCTATCGAAATAAGCTACATACTTAATGACTATTTTTTAATGGAAATAGTTTAATGTGAATGACATTTTGTCAATAATACTTTCTATAATGTAATTTTGCTATAAATCTTCAAATTTTTTAACCAAATCCAAAAATTTATTCATAAATTTATCCATACTTTTTTAAGTAAGAACTATGATGAACTATAAGGATCCATATATTCTATGGAAAATCAATATAGCTAATCGTTTTGAATGATTTAAAATGATTTAAAATCTTTTGTTACTAAAAAGTTGATTAAAATTATTAACAAATCACTATTAACAATTGTCTATTGAAAATCACAAGCTTCTATTCGCAGAAGATAGACTTTTCACAAGATCGGTGAAATTAAATGTTTTGTTATGAAAAAATTATTAAATATCAGAAAAAAAGCTTTAGAGTATTTAAAACAACAATATTTGTTTAACAAAGAAATAACAAAGAAATTAACAATGTATGGCAAAGAAAGAAATTTTGATTGTCATACATATATTGTCAATATATTGTTTGCGAAAAATCATACATTGCCAATACATTGCTGTCAATCAAATTACATCGTCTATGTATGGTTAATACATTGTTTGAAAATAATACATTGTCCATATATGGGCAATATATTGTTCATATATTGTTAATATATTGGCAATATATTGTCAATATATTAACTATGTATGGTCAATATAGGGACAATATATTATTTAGTGAATAATATATTGTCAATATATTATTCTTATATGGACAATATACGGATCTTTTTACAAGGGTTGTATCACTTATAAGACGTTGTCACGTTTAAACTTCGACCGTAACCGGAATTTACAGGCTACCAATTTTTATAATTAAATAAAATTACAATATATTGTTGAATTGCCAATAGGAAAAGCATGAGATTTAAATAACTAACAAGTTACACTATAGGTGTTTAATGGCAACGTTTCGATCACTCTGCGTGATCCTCATCAAGCCTATACAAATATAAAGACGCGTATTAGAGATAGCTTTTACAATATAAATAAAATTACTTTTATTTTTTTTATCACTATTCATCTTTTCATTGATCATCATATTTTATGTCTGTTTTTCACGCAATGTTTGAATTTACAAAATTTTAATTTTACACTGCTTAACATGATTTGTTGTTTTTAATTGTTTTTAATTTTGCAGCGTTACTTTTTGACCTGATCATCTTTTTGTTGTTTTTTTTACCGTGATTGTCATAGCTGCTGTCCGTTTTTCACGCTATGTTTGAAATTAACAATGTTTAAATTTAATTTGCTCGTTTGAATTTGTCGTTTTGATAATGTTTATTTTTACAGTGCTTGTTAGGGTTCCTCTTAAACAAAAATTTTGAAGGGTTGGCGATTGTTTCCCGAAACCAAAAAAACTGCTGATATAAAAAAATAGCGACTTTAGAGAAAAAATATATTTTACACAGAATATTTTTTCAATAGCTCAGCCTAGATTGAATGAATACGAAAGTCTTAGTGACAAATATTTAATTATTAATTGTTTTATTTTCTAAACAATATGTCTAATGAGAAAACAAAAACAATCGTCGGACCAATCTCTTAGATTTGACAATTTCATCCTGGCCCTAGTAAACCATCAGAATAGGGCTCAGATGAAGTGCTGATCAGGTTGTTTAATGTCAATTACACTGATCTGGAATATATTCAAAAATTATTCCTTGCATCAATTACATGCCACAGGATCACTCCTATAAATATTTGAATAGAGTTGCGTGACGGATAAGTGAATTTTTATATTTTTTGTTCTTTAAATAACTTTCGTTCATCCTATTCGTTTTAAATTATTTTTGTGACTATACAAAAAATTTGACAATCGTGCGCAGAAATTTTTTACTTTACATATTCATATAAACATATTCATTCCAGTTTGCAATTCAACAAAAGAAATTTGGAACAAGCACTAAGTGAAAAGTGTGAATATGCTAGTCGAGTATTTTAATCGTAAAGGAAAATATCATTAAAACAAAAGAAAAGATCGTTTCAAAACATAAGATCTATTATTAGAATTCGGGGAAATCAAAAGCGTAGCTCTGATTGGTCGGTGCGGCTCGGCTGCATCGCCTCGCAAAACTTGTCATAATTATCGATACATCTGAATCTTAATTAACTTCATTGCTGTGCGAGAACAAAGACTCACAGAGCCACCACTTCGAACCATGTGAACGCCGGGCTCGAACCAGCGGTGCAACAAGAGCGGCAATGTAGTACAAGCGCGGCGCGCCAACGGACGCCGGTCTGTGCGCGACGCTCCGTTCCGGATCGGCTCAAAACAAAAGAACTTTTATGAATTTCAGTTGGGCTTAAGGCACCTTCGGATCGGGTTACAATCAGGTCATTTTCGGGATCTTAACAATATAAACGAAGTGGCGTCGATGCCAAACAATTGAACATAATGGGCTGTCGAACGAGTGAATGAGAGAGAGAGAGCATTTGCCATATTAAGCTCTGAGGGAGCTCACTATGGGCCACCTGATCTTAGGTTGGACTTCGGGTAGCAAGTTGGATCGGACTCACCAGATTGATAGGGGAAAACAGCTCAGAATGAGCTCCCAAAGCCTGGGCTGGTGGACAGCCGCCGCCATCGCGTCTGCCGGCCAGGCACGTCGCTCCTCTTTATTGTCGCATCGTATCGGGGTTTTCGGTCACGGAAAATTATGTTGGGAGGTTGCCTACATTCGGGTAGGCAATCCTGACCAACCTCAGGTTCGGAAACGCGTAACTTACAAATGAAAAAACAGCGATTACAAGAGACGCGTCGTTCTCCGCTCGGCTTCGTATACAAGATGTCCGGCTTGCGCCGTACTGCTCGATCATTCCATACAGGGACTGCGCGCGCAGCTTGGCGCAAGGCGGCGCCGCAACGTAATTGGCCAGGCGTGATCTCGGGCACGCTCGATACAAACGGTCGAAATCTACTGAATGCTCTCTCTCTCTCAAGGAACGGGTCAAGCACCCGTTACACTATTTCATAAGTTTGTTCATAAATGTTCATTTGTTTAATAAAAAAATAAATGAATGAATAAATAAATAAATAAATAAATAATAAATAAATAAATAAATTATTTAATTAACATTTGTTTATGAAACTGCATTTGTTAACCAAAGTTTGATTATGAAAATTCATTTGATAACTAACATTTGCTTATAAAAAATGAATTGTTAAATAACTTTGTTAGTTAAAGTCGTATTTGTTTATGAACATTTGTTTACATTTGTTCATAAACATTTGATTGTTAACTAACATTTATTTATGAACATTTGATTGTTAACTTACATTTGTTTATAAAAATTTGATTGTTAACTAACATTTGTTCATAAACATTTGATTGTGAACTAACATTTGTTTATAGAAAGTGCAACTGTTAAATAATATTTATTCATAAAAAATGCAATTGTTAACAAACCCTTTTCATAAAAATTTAATTGTTATCTATCATTTGTTTATGAAAAAAAGATTCGTTAAATAACATTTTTTATAACAAATACAATTGTTAACTAAAATGTCTTTTTGAGTAAAAAGTTATTTGTTGTTGTTCATGATTAAATGAAAACAAATAATATTATGATCATTGAATTCAGCCATTTGTTAAACAATTTACAAATTTTGCATTAACATTCGCTAATTTTTTTATGAATAATTAAATTGTTTATCAGCACCACTACTAGTTTTTGCAAATTGTTTTTGATTTTCATATGTAATAACATATGAAAGATATTAATTTAAAGAAAATTATATTACACAGTGTGTATATCTATATATATCGGTTAGGAAAAAACGTTAGGAAAAATTTTTTCACACTTTGAAAGTAAAAAATCAATGTAACTAAAACAATTTCATTAATTTTTTCCGGGAAAAAATAGTTTCTCTTAGAACATTTATCGACACGATTTTTAGTCACTTTAATTTCCTTAAAATAACGCGTTAAGTATATTTTTTAAATTATTGAAATTTTATACATGAAGCTTTTTAAGTTAGTCGTAGTAAGTAAGTAGTTCGGTAGTCTTCGATATTGAAATTTTATACATGAAGCTTTTTAAGTTAGTCGTAGTAAGTAAGTAGTTCGGTAGTCTTCGATCAGGTTCGCTTAAATCGGGAATACAATTGCCGTCGTCGTTCTACCGAACAACTTGATAGTTCGGTAGTCTTCGATATTGAAATTTTATACATGAAGCTTTTTAAGTTAGTCGTAGTAAGTAAGTAGTTCGGTAGTCTTCGATCAGGTTCGCTTAAATCGGGAATACAATTGCCGTCGTCGTTCTACCGAACGACTTGATTAACACTAGAAATTCGTGCGGTCCGGGCTTCTAAGTATACGAAAACTCCAGGTTTTCTAGTGTTAAGTCTGATCATTTTTACCTTCATTCGCCTTATATAATTATAACGCACGCAAAATTTTATTTTTAAATGAATTCGCATGTATTTTGTCCTGTCTTAAGGTGAAATGTCATACCGGCATTCTGCAGTTTTAGCTACTTTTTAATTTATAATTTGTTGACAATTTATTTGTAAAAAAACGCTCTGTTGATCACTCCGTATACTTTGGGAGAACAATTTGGTTTGAATTGAATCAATTTTCATTGCAAATTGTTGACAAAATGTTGGAACGCAATAGAGCTGCTAAATTTGTAGGTTAGAATTATTTCGTTTGTACAAATAATAAATTGTCAACAAATTATAAATTAAAAAGTAACTAAAACTGCAGAATGCCGGTATGACATTTCACCTTAATGTGTATAAACATGAATGAAAGTCTCTGCTCATAGCAATAGCGCTGATATTAAGAGAAACGTATGCTGAAAATTATAACTTATATATGAGGAACATCACGTATATTTTCATTACTTGATTTCATTCAAATTAATTCGAGTTTTGTATCAATAAATCAAAAATCAAAATTTGAAATGGCTCAAAGTTATGTGAAAGTAAAAAGTTAAATTTCAATATTTTTATAGGGAATATTAGGTTCTCCTCGGAGAAAACCTCGTATGAGCCTGCAAACTTTGACCTACAGGAATATTTTTCAACAAAGTGATCGAGTAAATTTGTACAGTAATTTTACTTACAAAACGCACGTCAAAATAGATGAAACGCTGATTATTTTTACCATCAATATCGGAAAAGAAAATTTTAGCATATGAGCAAATCCAAAATTAACATCCACTTAGCGGTTCAAAAAATTAAAAATTTTTGGACATTAGGCACACTCTTGGGATTTTTTTCTCACGATCTAGGTGTCAAAACAAGATAGAAAAATGGTGCGGCCCACCTTGAAACGAGTGGCGACATACTTTTAAAATTAAATTAAGTTATAGTGATTTTTGCCAAAAAAGCAACAAAAAAGCATGTAAAAACTAACTCCAAATTTGGTTTCTTTCAAATTTCACGTTTTTTATCGATTATGGAGTGTTGTACGTTTTACCAAAGTCATTCAAATACCGAAAACGAAGTATCAAAATATTTCTGTGTCTCAATTTTATTAGTACTATGACGAAGAAATTTGAGTGAATTTAGTTAATCGCTCTTTTTCTTCCAATAAAATACGAAAAGTTGGTACAAAATGACACATAACTTGCGAAAAATATTTGTCTTATACTTCTTCAAACTTTATACAACCATATCAAACTCGACCTTCATCCCTCACTCCCTGTCCGGATTAAGGGTGGTTCCATAGAAAATTAAAAAAATGAGAGTTTTTCGAACTCATATTTTTTATTACAGATTCGGATTCCTAATGAAAAAATAAAACGATTTTATTCTTACCATTTTTCGGTTTTTTAGAATAGATGTCGCTGTAATCGTAGAAAATAAATAATTAATAAAAACCGTTCTCTAGCAATTACAGCACCATCTATCGTGCAAAACAAAAAAATATAAGCAATAAAAAATGGGAGTTTCACGAACTTGATTTTTTTTTATGTTTTATTTTCTTCTTTCTTAATTAAAAAAGTATGTCGCCACCTGTTTCAAGGTGGGCCGCACCATTTTTTCATCTTGTTTTGACACCTAGAACCTGAGAAAAAAATCCTAAGAGTGTGCCTAATGTCCAAAAATTTTTATTTTTTTGAACCGCTAAGTGGATGTTAATTTTAGATTTGCTCATAACTCCTCAAAGTTACCAAAATGAATACGATAATGAATATTGAAAATAAATTAAGTGTACAAGTTTTGGTATAAATCTGCAAGAAAAATTTTGATAATTTGAGCAAGGCATCTACACTCAAATAGATAGATAATTGAATAGACAGATATATCGATGACTTGAATTGTTGTAAAAATTCTTGAGTTTAATTACAAATATTCAAACACAACTTATACATTAAAAGTCATGAATGGAACGTCATACGCAACACTTCTTAATTAAATTTTGCTCAGATTTTTAAAAACTAAAGCCTGCTAATTTAAATACCGGGTTGATTGGTTCGCCATGAGGTTATTGTGGTACCTCTAATTTTTCACAGAAAAACAGTTCATTGCTCTAATTTTTTTATTTGTACCAGTCAATTCGCTATAGAGAAGTCATAATATGATTGAAGAACAAATTAATAGTGTTTTTTCATTAACCCTTGTAAAAAGATCCGTATATTGTCCATATAAGAATAATATATTGACAATATATTATTCACGAAATAATATATTGTCCCTATATTGACCATACATAGTTAATATATTGACAACATATTGCCAATATATTAACAATATATGAACAATATATTGCCCATATATGGACAATGTATTATTTTCAAACAATGTATTAACCATACATAGACGATGTAATTTGATTTACAGCAATGTATTGGCAATGTATGATTTTTCGCAAACAATATATTGACAATATATGTATGACAATCAAAATTTCTTTCTTTGCCATACATTGTTAATTTCTTTGTTGTTTCTTTGTTAAACAAATATTGTTGTTTTAAATACTCTAAAGCTTTTTTCTGATATTTAATAATTTTTTTATATAAAAAACATTTAATATCACCGATCTTGTGAAAAGTCTATCTTCTGCGAATAGAAGCTTGTGATTTTCAATAGACAATTGTTAATAGTGATTTGTTAATAATTTTAATTGATTTTTTAGTAACAAAAGATTTTAAATCATATATGGATATGAATATATGGATCCTTATAGTTTATCATAGTTCTTACTTAAAAAAGTATGGATAAATTTATAAATAAATTTTTGGATTTGGTTAAAAAATTTGAAGATTTATAACAAAATTACATTATAGAAAGTATTATTGACAAAATGTCATTCACATTAAACTATTTCCATTAAAAAATAGTCATTAAGTATGTAGCTTATTTCGATAGATGAATTTATCGAAGCAGATGGAGCAGTGGACAACGACGCGGACTGATAACCTCAAGGGCCTGGGATCGATTCTCGTGCTAGAGTAAAATTATTTTCATTGTTCATGTATGGTCAATATATTGTCCATATATTGTCAATAGATTGTCCATATACCGACAAGTGCACTTGCGCCTTGTCACTCCCGGTTTACCACAATCATAACAAAAAAGAGTTTTCGGCTCTCTGCATACCCGGTGTGGATGTCCCACCTTGCGACAATTCCAACACAAATACTCAACTGGTGGTAAGCCAGATGAACTACCAGGCCGGGGCTCAACCGCCTCCACAGCCGCCTGATTCTCGTCTTGAGTGTCATCTGATTCATCATCTCGAATCTGAAAAGTTTTCTCCCGACTTGATTTACTGGAAACAAATGAACGCGAGCGATTTGACTTATTTACTGACTCTATTTTCTTTGGTTCAACCTCATTTGACTCAGTTTCATTTGACTCAGTTACATTTGACTCTACCGCAGCACAAACGCGATCACGATTTCTCGATCTTGAATAAAACCTGTCATTTGCCCCTCGACGACTCGTGTCCTCTCGACCATCAGACTTGAAAACTGCCTCCGGAAACAATTGACCAGGCGTCTTAAAAGGTGGACGATAACGCGTGCATGATAATTTACGCGCTTCATAGGAACGACCGATTTCCTCAAACTCATAAAAAGAATCAAAATCATTGCGATCAATTCTCAATTTGTACTCAGGATTTAAATTGTTATACGCAAGATCCAATTGCTCTTCCAAACCAGGCAAAGGATCCAAAAATTGCATAATATACCTAAACCACGTCAAATAATTATTCAACTTTTCGCCTTTCCCTTGAGTCCGGTCATGTAACTCTTCCCTGACACGTAATTGAAAATTTTTATCACAAAAATGTACCCTGAAATGATCCTCAAAATCACCCCAATTTAACCATAAATGATTTTCTAAACGGTACCATCGCAATGCAACTCCCTCTAATAAACTTGGGACGGCCCACAACATCTCTTGATCAGAAATGTCAGTACCCCTGCGTTTCTCGCGAATTGCAATCAAAAATTCTTCCGCGCTTGAACCCCCCTCTGTGCACGAACCCGAAAATTTAATTTTCCAAGTTGAAATGAGTTTCCGTGAATTTATAGGGTTACAAGAATGCGCTGAATTTGAATTTGAATTGTTTGAATGGAAAGAGCACGGCATACAACTCGAATAAAAACTCGGTTCGTTTCGCGAATGCATCACCGATCGACGACCTGGAGTGTCAAAAACGCGCCATGGCCTCGAAATTGCAAGACTTGAATCAACATGGCGAAGCGAACCTCCCAAATTCCCACGTGAAGTTTCAATTCTGTCACCAAAACTGACACGACGCGTACTATGAGCTACCGGTGCTCCACCTGTCACTCGCGGTGTTTGAGTTGCAACTGTCACTGAATTTTCATTACTCAAATTACCCATTGACTGAGTCGAATTTTCTAAAAATCGAGTTGATTCTCCACTCGGGTCTGAATTTACAACATTTTCAACATTTTCAACGACACCGGATTGAATTTCCACTGAACTTGCATCTAAAATCCGTGTTTGATAAACAACCGTGTTTGTTTGAGTTTCATTTGTTGTCACTCGCGGCTCAATGCTATTGTTTACAACTTGACTGTTATTGTTGTCACTACGCAAAAACGATTCTGGCACACTCGGAATTGAAGGATTAAATTCATCATCAAAATCCTCGTCCCCCCAATTTACGTCTTGCTCAAGCACATAAACCGCGTGAAATCGCACAAGTCGTTCAGTTAAATCGCGAAATGTTCCTCGTGGATTCAATCCGGCTTCGCGAACCATCTTTATCACCTCACTGACATCAGTCTCATATAACCACTCTCCAAGCGAATCGCTATCTTTGAAATAGCTCAGATGCTTTATTATTTCTTCCGCCATACTCACAGCTTCTCAGCAACGATTGGGAAAAAACAAACAAAGTCCAAACGAGTGTCAAAACTTCTCCAAAACGACCAATTACTGCGAAAATGTCGTAGCCGCTCGATCAGCTGTCACTTTGCACAATCGATGAAAAACCAATATGGCCGCTTGCTCGAGCGCGCTCGCACGCAACATCCCCACTCGAAGTATCGATTATCGAATATCGAGCGCGTACGACTCTCAGCGTTTGAACTTAAAGATGGTGGAAATTAATTTTCATGTGTGACACTCAATTGCCACATAGCATAATTTTGGAAAATGATTTTAATTTACAGACTGACTAAAATGATGAGTGACATGAAAAATAAATTAACGATTATGAACGGACAAAATCATTTGCTCCTTGACCAAATAAATCGTTCAGAGTTTCACTGTTTGTGTATTCACTTGACCCATAACAAAATAAAGTTAAGTGCTATGAATTTCGGCCCCACGTTGGGCGCCATTTGTAACATGGGATTTCTAAACTCAATTAATCGAATTAAATAATGGGCGCCAGGCTAAAATTTCTGCCAATATACTCAAACTCAACTTCAACCGACTAAATAATGAGACTCCCGGTCGCATTCGTCGTGGGGAATAAAATCAGACAAGCACGTAAAACAGCACTAGGATAACACTCAAATCATAACTCAGTTAGCTCCAGGAGCGACTAGATTTATTGAACCAAAAATCATTAAATACAAAATCAATTTGAGTGACGTTATTCAAAATCAAAAGAGTCATTATTCATTAATTCAAAACAGTGAAAACAGCATCAAACAGCATGAAACAATATGTAACTACATGAAACAGTAGAAACAGTAGAAACTCTGAACTCTCGCCCAAACAGTAAAAGACCTGACCTTAATTCTGCAATTCTGTAAACGGCCTCTCATCGCGAAAAATCCCGAGCCGATATATGCTGTCAGAGTCCAGGGGTCAAAGAGACAGAAAACTCGCGCGTTTCTGAATTTATGGTCGCGCCCCTCTTCGCGACCCCGGCTAGAGAACCGGAGGTGAGTTTTGAATTCTCACCTTGGCCGATCGGCTTCCATCCTTGTCCCGCTCCTTTTCAGGGGCTGAAATTCAAGCATGAGTGACAATGAAACCTTTAAGCGTTAGCTGCCGAGGCAGTTGCTCGCTTTCCGGCTGTGATAACATAATGAATTAATGATAGGACTGGCGATGCTACTTTAATTCGCACTGTGCCGGACTTCAGCTACAGGAGTGCCCTCCGTCGATCTTGGCCCAAATGCGTTCGAATCACAACCGACATCTGAAAGCGCCTAATAAAAACATTCTATCTAATTCGAGTTTCATTTACGTGGTCTTTTACTGTCTGTTAGAAAATCCAATTCAATATATAAAACGTCATTACAAAATATCAGTGTCACATTTTAAAATGGTTCTCGCTCTGAAAACAATTGCATATAAAAAAGAAAAAAGCTCTTTGGCTGGACTCTGTGCCTAATTAAATATCAACGGTCACAACTTTTTACATGCTTTTTTGTTGCTTTTTTGGCAAAAATCACTATAACTTAATTTAATTTTAAAAGTATGTCGCCACTCGTTTCAAGGTGGGCCGCACCATTTTTCTATCTTGTTTTGACACCTAGATCGTGAGAAAAAAATCCCAAGAGTTTGCCTAATGTCCAAAAATTTTTAATTTTTTGAACCGCTAAGTGGATGTTAATTTTGGATTTGCTCATATAATGGTCAATTGTTTACGAATCGCAGTTTGAATGGGCAAATATTTATTTTTAACATTGAGTCTGAGTTTGAATTTCAGCTTTTTTAATAATGAAAAACTTTTTAAAAAATTAAGCCCACTTGATGGCCATTAAATAAATCATGGGTTAATAATCTGGAGAAACCAGATGAGGCACTAACATTCGATAAAATTCGTAAAAGAGAAAAAAGCAATTCATTTTGGGTGACATGTATCTAGAAGTTTCACCACCCTTAACTGATTAGTGATCACAGGGAGCTGTTAGTTTATAGCAATAAATAGTAATTGGTATGTAGATAGTATTTTATATGTTGTAGTCAAGCTCTTTGTTGTATATCGAGCTTTTTTGTGTACACAGGCACAGCTTTTTGATGCGAACATCGAAGTACTTCACCGTTTAAAACAGTGAAGTTTCATCTAAATTGAATTAAAGAGACATAGTATCAAAAAGGTGAAAGAAAAAAATATTATTTGTGGTCTGTTATTTTTGTCATTTGCTACTAAGATGTTCTTTTGATACAATTATTATTATTCTTGATTACGACTAAACTGATTAAAACTTTTTACTATACTATCACAAAGAGTTTCTGCTTACCCCATTATACTCTTGTAAAAAGATCCGCATATTGGCCATATAAGAATAATATATTGACAATATATTATTCACAAAATAATACATTGTCCCTATATAGACCATACATAGTTAATATATTGACAATATATTGACAATATATGTATTACAATCAAAATTCCATTCTTTGCCATACATTGTTAATTTCTTTGTTATTTCTTTGTTAAACGAATATTGTTATTTTGAATACTCTAAAACTTTTTTTCTGATATTTAATAATTTTTTTATAACAAAACATTTAATATCACCGATCTTGTGAAAAGTCTATCTTCTGCGAATAGAAGCTTGTGATTTTCAATAGACAATTATTAATAGTGATTTGTTGATAATTTCAATTAATTCTTTAGTAACAAAAGATTAAATCATTTAGAAAGATTAGCTATATTAATGTTCTGTAGAATATATGGATCCTTATAGTTTATCATAGTTCTTGCTTGAAAAAAGTATGGATACCCTCGTAAAAATGTTCATATATTGACAATACATTGACAATCTATTGACCATACAATACAAACCATATATTGACAATCTATTAACCATACATTAGTAATATATTGACCATATACTAACAATATATTGCCCATATATGGACAATCTATTGACAATATATGGACAATATATTGACGCTACATGAACAATGTAAAATAATTTTACTCTAGCACGAGAATAGATCCCAGGCCCTTGAGATTATTAGTCCGCGTCGTTGTCCACTGCTCCATCTGCTTCGATAAATTCTTCTATCGAGATAAGCTACATACTTAATGACTATTTTTTATTGGAAATAGTTTAATGTGAATGACTTTTTGTCAATAATACTTTCTATAATGTTATTTTGTTATAAATCTTCAAATTTTTTAACCAAATCCAAAAATTTATTTATAAATTTATCCATACTTTTTTAAGTAAGAACTATGATAAACTACAAGGATCCATATATTCTATAGAAAATCAATATAGCGTTAATATCGTTTTGAATGATTTAATCTTCTGATACTAAAAAATTAATTAAAATTATTAACAAATCACTATTAACAATTGTCTATTGAAAATCACAAGCTTCTATTCGCAGAAGATAGACTTTTCACAAGATCGGTGATATTAAATGTTTTGTTATAAAAAAATTATTAAATATCAGAAAAAAAGCTTTAGAATATTTAAAACAACAATATTTGTTTAACAAAGAAATAACAAAGAAATTAACAATGTATGGCAAAGAATGGAATTTTGATTGTCATACATATATTGTCAATATATTGTTTGCGAAAAATCATACATTGCCAATATATTGCTGTAAATCAAATTACATCGTTTATGTATGGTTAATACATTGTTTGAAAATAATACATTGTTCATATATTGTAAATATATTGGCAATATATTGTCAATATATTAACTATGTATGGTCAATATAGGGACAATATATTAACTATGTATGGTCAATATAGGGACAATATATTAACTATGTATGGTCAATATAGGGACAATATATTATTTCGTAAATAATATATTGTAAATATATTATTCTTATATGGACAATATACGGACCTTTTTACAAGAGTAAATTTATAAATAAAGCTTCGGATTTGGTCACTAACTTCAAAGATTTATAACAAAATAACATTATACGAAGTATTATTGACAAAAAGACGTTCACATTGAACTATTTCCAATAAAAATAGTCATCAAGTATGTGGCTCATTTCGATAGAAGAATTTATCCAAGCAAATAGAGCAGTGGACAACGACGCACACTGATACGCTCAAGGGCCTGGGATCAATTCTCGTGCTAGAGTAAAATTATTTTACATTGTTCATGTATCGTCGATATATTGTATGGTTAATATATTACTAATGTATGGTTAATAGATTGTCAATATACGGTTTGTATTGTATGGGCAATAGATTGTCAATATATTGTCAATATATGATCTTTTTTACAAGGGTATCATCACACATCTACTATAAGACGAATTGTCAGAAAAATGGTTTTAGATTTTATTCGTAATTTTTCAAGTATTAATTTCTTATCCGATTCTTTTTGACGTGACAACGTCTTAAGGCTCATGCACAGTGAATGCATCCGCATCATCAGTAATACCGTACTATATTACGGACGACAAAGAAAGGTGTGCGCGCGTGTGAATGCACGTCTTCATGCACGTCAAAATTACGTTAAGTATTACTTTATGTATAGCCTATAAACAAGTTTCAATAAACAAAGCTATAACATATCGAATATATTAACTACTTCTTGAAAATTTGATCGACAAACAAAAAGATTGTGACTAGCGATACGCATGCTGTGCGGCAATACCCTTACGTGACGTCTCTCAACGTGAAATATCATACCGGAATTCTGCAGTTTTAGTTACTTTTTAATTTACTAGGGAGATGAAGCGCCCCCAACGAGCACGCCTTCCCGAACATTAATATTTAATTAGTTTACAATGAATATTAATATTGACAACTTTAAACTTTAATATTAAGAACTATTCTTGTTCGACGAATTGGCAGCCCTAAAAAGGGTTGTTTCTCTTTCTTTCTTTTTTTTCTTTCGTTCTCCCTTTCTTTTTTCCTCTCTTCTGTTTATTTATACAAAAATAACAAAAAAGGTCAATTGATAACCTGGGGTGCACAAAATCGTGCACTTCGTCATTCTATGAGGTGTCAGAATCTTCAGTCCTTCAAGTGTTAAGAATGTATGAATGGAAACGTACATGGATACAAAATCTTGGAACTTGTTATTAAATTTAAAAATGTTGAATCAAAATTCAAAAAAAGTTTGAAATAAAAACGAAACGCAAAATTAAAAGATTTAGCGGAACTGAATGAATCGTTTATTCATATAATTAAAATAATTATTTCCAAAAACATATTCGATATAAGTCGTTGTCACGTTTACACTCACAATTGTAAACGGAATTTACAGGCAACCAAATTTTCATTTCTACTGGAATCGATAACCTTTCTGCCTTAGTTTAATCATTTCAAATTTTTCGTATATTCTTCATCTTTTTTCTTAATTTTCACTAATAAGTAGGCGTAGCATTGGAAAAGTTAAAAATCAATTAATTTCAGAAATTTCTTTTTGGTGTATTTTTTGAATATTATTTACTCAGATCAGAATCACTTTAACCCTCTATGCCAGGTAGCGTTTCAGACGTAAAGACAAACAAACAACAACCATGAATATATATTACCTTACCTTTGGGGAGTGGCCAATTCTCCTACAAGTAAGGGAAATTATTTTAAAATCTGCGTACGAATACATTTTTGCTACCGAGAAAATTCAAGGACATATCCAGCGTGAAGAGTTGAACACATTACGAAAATTGTATCTGGGTCAAGAAATTTAAAATACAGACCGATTTTTGATTTCTGTAATGATTAGGAAGAACCATCAGTGTGACATTTTCAAAAGCAACATTTTTTCGCAAAAATCGTATGTATGTCTGAAAGTTTAACTGTAAAACTTGTTGAATTTAAGTAATGAGTTGTTACATTTACTCTATCTTTTGCACTGTAATCGATCGAAAATCGTGTCACCTATCATATTTCTTTGATATAAAAATGTTATATTTGAAACTTCAACTAAACAAGTTTCAAAACCATTTAACTGGTCTTCTTAACGCTAGAAGTATTGGACTCTTCGTATACCTAGAAGGACGGACGACATTAATTTTGTGTAAGGTTGTATCGTGAAGTTTAAATAATTGTCAGAAAGTTGAAAACTTCCATAATCAAAGAAAATATATTGATAAACATTGCGTGGAAATCTTAGCTACTTCGGCTGTCTCGTTTTCGAGAAATGATGACTCAAAATCTGACGTTTTTGAGGTGATATATGGCGGCACATGACAACTAATGACATTTTCAACGTTTGATTATTTTAAAACGGTACAATCAAAGTACGTAAAACTTCCACACAATGTTTATAAGAATGTTTTTAACAAGTTGTTACATTTCATTGGTTACATTTTCTTGGCATTTCTTTGAAAATTTTGCTCATCTCGGTGGGGGGCTCGCGATACAACCTCCATAAAAAGATTTGAATGTAATTATCATTTTTACAGGGTTCTAAAGAGTCTTAACAATATACTATTGTGCACTCAAACAAATCTTGACCTTTTAAGCCTTAAAATTTTGACGTTTTATTCTTTGAAAATTCATTATCGAATTCAACTACAAAATTTAACGTTTTTTCCGTCAAAATTTGAACTATATCTCAATAAGGAAATTAAGGAATTAAGCCATAAACTTCAAGACATTAAAGCTCAACAGCCTAACCTGTAATTCCTCAACATTGTCGGTTGAAACGTCAAACTGCATTGGCGTTTCAATCGTCGAGCGTTATAGGAAAAAACATTAACGCTTGACGATTGAGCCAATTCACTCATTGACAATTTCTAAATTGTATGTTCGATGAATATAGGTGTATATATTATATTATATATTATAAATAATAAAAAAAAATTTCGAATAACAAAAACGAAAATAATACTGTATTTAATCATAAATAATGTCTTTTTCTTTTTTTTCAATGAGAAAAAAGTAAATAATTCAATTTAAAGATTGGCGCTTGGCGATCGTAGGTTGTTGTCGGATTATCCGTTCACTATTGACGATTGAAACGTCAAATGTTAAGAAATCGTTCGACAAATCGAGTCGACGAATAAATCGTCAATACTTAATGGTATTATTCGTTAAAGTTTATGTTTTTATTCTTTTATTCGATTTTGATGTTCAAAACCATAAATTTAACGATTAAAACGTCAAAATTTTTGCTGGATTAAACCTCAAGTTTTCGTTGGCGTTTAAAACCTCAACAATTTTCTGAGTGTGTAAAAACCTCAAACAAAATAATTTCAACATTAAACAATATGATAACTATTTTTAATGCACGTGTACTTTGCACGTGACTTTGCCCGTGCACTTCCTACAGACTTGTTTACTGCAAGGAGTGCATGTTTGATTACATATAATAATAATCTATTTAACATGTCCAATAACAATAAAACGTTATTATTTAACACCAGGAGGACCGAGATTTGCGTATACCTTAAGGCGATATGAAAAGGGCTGGTTGGTTTACAAAATCGGCTCGAGGTCGTGAGCAAATACAACAATATTTTTCATAACAAAAATTATATCAGAACATTCTTTAGAAAATTGTCTTTGTCCTGATATGTTTTTCGTTTTAAAAAATGTTGTTGCATTTGCTCACAACCCCGAACCGATTTTTCTAACCTCAAATTTTGAAGCAAACTTTTCATATCGCCTTAAAGGACCGAAGTACGTAAATTTTACGTCTTGATGATTTTTCGATTTTGTAATTATTTATATAAATATTTCAGCTTCAGCTTTATCCAAATAGTTGCTATAATTAACTTTCTATTAACATAACTATTAATCTATTGTTGTAAACAATTATTTTTTGAATAAAATGCCACAATACTCGTCGGTATTTCGCAGACCTTCTTTTTCGTTCTGGATGTTTGTTTTGAATGAAAATCAATCGCAATTTGCTATAAACATAATGACAACAATTTATTATAACAAATATTATTGTTAAACAGGTCCATAAACATGTCTGAAGCTGAGTGTTTATTTATTAACTAAAAAACAACAATTTAATATGTGTTGTTGTTGAATGACGTAAAATTTACGTACTCCGGTCCTTTTAGGTAGAATCGATTTTTTCTCAAATTCTATTTAACATATCGAAAAAATTTTAACGTCGTTTTAAAGAGAATCAAAAGTGATGAAAAGTCACCAAAGGAAAAATTTTTTCATCAAACCTAACCAGAATGGTGAAGAAGTAAATATTGAAAGACGTAAAATTTACCTACGCGGTCCTCCTAGTGACTATAAAACGGCAGAATCCCAAACAAGCACTGTAAAAATAAACATTATCAAAAACGACAAATTCGAACGAGCAGTTTAAATTTGAACATTGTTAATTTCAAACATAGCGTGAAAAACGGACAGCAGCTATGACGATCACGGTAAAAACAAACAACAAAAAGATGATCACGTCAAAAAGTAGCGCTGTAAAATTAAAAACAATCAAAAACAACAAATCATGACAAGCAGTGTGAAATCAAAATTTTGTAAATTCAAACATAGCGTGAAAAACAGACATCAAATAAGATAATCACTGAAAAGATAAACAATGATAAAGAAATACAAGTAATTTTATTTAATTATAAAAATAAAAAATATAAATCTTTATACGTGTAATAGTACGCACTGTAATAATAAACAATGATGGCGGCTATTGCCAACTTAAAATGATAAAAATCGCTGTACTGATATTGGGAAAAAGTTTTTATTTTTGCTCATTTAAGTTGTCATCAGCCGCCATCTTTGTTTATTATTACAGTGCGTACTATTACACGTATAAAGATTTATATTTTTTATTTTTATAATTAAATAAAATTACTTCTATTTTTTTATCGTTGTTTATCTTTTCAGTGATTATCATATTTTATGTCTGTTTTTCACGCTATGTTTGAATTTACAAAATTTTGATTTCACACTGCTTGTCATGATTTGTTGTTTTTGATTGTTTTTAATTTTACAGCGCTACTTTTTGACGTGATCATCTTTTTGTTGTTTGTTTTTACCGTGATCGTCATAGCTGCTGTCCGTTTTTCACGCTATGTTTGAAATTAACAATGTTCAAATTTAAACTGCTCGTTCGAATTTGTCGTTTTTGATAATGTTCATTTTTACAGTGCTTGTTTGGGATTCTCCCTATAAAACACTAATAATAAACATTATTAATGTTCGTTTTTATGAAAAAATCGAAATAAAATGTGTCAACGATAAACTACACAAAATTAGTGTTGCCTGTCCTTCTAGGTAGAATGTTCTTTTCTCGAAAACAACGCAAAAAAATGGAATATATTCTTAACGCTATCTTAAAGAGCATAAAAATTAGTGAAAGTCACAAAAGAAATAAGTTTTATATTAAATCTTACAAAAGAGGTGAGGAAATGAAATACTAAAAACACAGATTTAGTGTCGTCTGTCCTTTTAGTGTTAATCGCTACAGATTTAATTTAATTCAAAAATTCGACACTTCTGATCATTATAAAAATAGTAGTTGAAATACGTTGGAATAATCTAAGTTCACAAAAAAGAAAATGGGTATACCCTACCGAAGCGGTGGTCGACCTAAGACTTAACGCGCCAGAAAAGCTTAAAAACGATATTTTTGAACGTTTTTACAGAAATAGACCTTAGAATGTAAACAATAAAGGTGGAATCTAACAAAACATGTATTAAGGTAGGACATCGGTATCGGCTAGATAGTCACATGGTTTTTTAATTTTGAATTTAGAATCTAGAAGTGCAAACGTATTTATGATTAATTTTCGAAGTTATTGACTGTATATAACTTTGAAATGATTTAACTAATACAATTATTCAATATTCGAGAAGTGAGAAGAACTTTTGTGTTAACTGTATCTGACGTCCCAGTTAAAATTGATATTCATTTTAACTTCATTTTCTTCATTTTCTGACACTATGTCTCTTTAATTCCTACTCGTTTTTTTTACAATTACAAATCTAATAAAGTCTAGAGACCTTAAAAGATGTGTATTAATGTATTAAAGATGTGCACTTTCGATGCTTTCGATGCACTTTATATATTTGTATTTTTTACAAAACTGTTTATACGAAAAATAGAACTTGTGAATTCTTTGTATTCAGAACCTACTTCGATTTTAGATTATTTCTGCATGGACAAATTGAGTTATCATCATTGAAACAAACTACTAGTTTTTGTAGCTTAAGCATACTGTACATTACTTGATGAAACTCTCATTACTTCTTCAAAGACATACCTAAACGGAAAAAAATCAGCTAAAACGGCAGAGTTTTCTTTGTTATAATGCTGAAAAGCGACTCTGTTGAAGGAGCAGTAGCCGCTATTTCGTTTTGGCAGAGCGGCTGATGTTAAAGTACCTTGCATAACTTTCTTGATTGATTCTTTAAAAATTCTTGATTGTCTGCTATGCTAAAACAGCAAAGCAGCTTAGCCGTTTCGGCCATTTTAAGCTGTCGAGTCCACTTGGCTAAAACAGTAGAGTCACATATCAGAAATGGCTGTTTCTGCACACGTATAATGTAAATAATGTTATACAGTTTTTGAAAATAAAATTTTAATAGTAGGTTGGTAATAAATCTATGAATAAGAGTGATTCGAGTAAGGCAAAACGAAAGATCTAGTTTTACTGATTCTAAAGCCGTTCTTATAGGACTTGCTTATAAATGTTGAAGACATATCACAAACAGCTCACGCCATAGCCATAATTGTGGTGGTGTCCTTTGCATGGACCTCTAACTCCGTTGTTAATGTTGTAGTTTCGAAAGGTTGCAGGAGAGCGGCGGGAAGAACTTAGGTGGGAAAGAGAGCTTGAATGGAGAAGTAAATCACGAAGTGGCTCTCCGACTCGTCATCAAAGCGACAGAGACAAAAGAGCAACGAGTCCTCAGAGATCTACAAAAGTTAGTCCTGTTACAGGTAAACAACAATTAGAATTTCAATGTTAACAAATTTCAAATTACGTTCAAATGTTATTTTGGCTTTCAGACATATCTAAAATATACAAATGTATACGTGTGTTGACTTTAAATTATTTTTTTGTATGATAAACATACCCAAAATATTATTACGAAATATCATAGCTTTCGAACAGAAAATCATACTTATCAAACATCTGTTATTTTCATTATTTGAGAACTGCTTAAAAAAAGTAGCAGTATGATAACACATTTATCGAATTGAAACATGCAGATGCAGAGCCATTACCAGAAGAGACGGACAACGAAGCAGAACGACGACACCATTCTAGACATGTCAGTAGAAGAAAATCAACACGAATGCCGAGACAGCATTCATATGACGATGAACTTGAAAGTAGTATGTCAACGAGTCACGCGGATCCTGGCTTGATACTACCAGGGCCGCTACCACGACGAGCATCAGCCTACGACGTATTTTCTGCTCCTGGAGCAGCTAATTTGCATAGAACATCTATATCTGGTCCATCTAATCAGGGTACGGTTTTTACTAATCTCAATATCGATATTGTGAATTAAAAAGCAATGCTCACGACTGATAGGTAGTTTCAGATTGTAATGATTCGGCTACGAATCACCCTATTAGCACAGAATATTCTAGGATATTGTGCAACATTCATGGGATTTTTATAGAATCTTATCAGTAATATTGACATAACATTCGTAGAACATCCTAGCAATGTTTCATGTCCTCCTTGAAAACATTCTCTAAATATTGATTTGAAATGAAATAATTTAAAAAATTAATTATAAATTCTAGCCTGACAAATTGGCGCGGCTCACGATACGCCTTGCCAACCGTTATAATTTTCAGATTTCGATACCGACAGCTTCCCCCCCGCGCAGAAAAAAAAGTATGGGCCATACTATTAGCCATACTATTGATTGATATGGCTCGTGGCCAAATCCCATACGTTGCCATACCAATCGATTTGTCAAAGTATGGGCCATCCTATGGCCCATACTATGATATTATGGGTCACAGTATGGGCAATAGTATGGGCCATACTTTGATATTTCGGGACATACTATTGCCCATAATATGGGCCATACTATTGCCCACATTATTGCCCATATTATTGCTCATATTATTGCCCATACTTTGGGCCATACTCTAAATATATCGATTGTTCCTTCCCGAAAATTAAAATTTTGAGAGGCTTGCGCCGTCTCAAGACGCTTTAGAGGCTTGCACCGTCTAAAGGTCCTACAATACTTTGAAAAAAACTCTTCGAATTGTGCACGTAAGTTTTAACAAGAAAATACAAACACAAAAACCGTCAATCAAAACCTCAAAATTGTGCATCGAATCTGGACACTTTTCAATAAACAAACTTCAACCGGATATAAAATTCATTTTTACAATTAAATTTACACAGATGTAAATCTTTATTTAAACATCGCACTTAATCCTTGATAACGAACATTTTTGAAGGAACTTTAATGCACGTCTCCATTTTCGTTACATTTGGTTAAGACTGAAAATTTTTTCCCTAGCAACGATAAACAACTGTCATTTGTTATAACCAAATGTTTCATAACTTCAAAAAATTTTCAGTCTTAACCAAATGTAATGAAAATGGAGACGTGCATTAAAGTTTCTTCGAAAATGTTCGTTATCAAGGATTAAGTGCGATGTTTAAATAAAGATTTACATCTGTGTAAATTTAATTGTAAAAATGAATTTTATATCCGGTTGAAGTTTGTTTATTGAAAAGTGTCCAGATTCGATGCACAATTTTGAGGTTTTGATTGACGGTTTTTGTGTTTGTATTTTCTTGTTAAAACTTACGTGCACAATTCGAAGAGTTTTTTTCAAAGTATTGTAGGACCTTTAGACGGTGCAAGCCTCTAAAGCGTCTTGAGACGGCGCAAGCCTCTCAAAATTTTAATTTTCGGGAAGGAACAATCGATATATTTAGAGTATGGCCCAAAGTATGGGCAATAATATGAGCAATAATATGGGCAATAATGTGGGCAATAGTATGGCCCATATTATGGGCAATAGTATGTCCCGAAATATCAAAGTATGGCCCATACTATTGCCCATACTGTGACCCATAATATCATAGTATGGCCCATACTTTGACAAATCGATTGGTATGGCAACGTATGGGATTTGGCCACGAGCCATATCAATCAATAGTATGGCTAATAGTATGGCCCATACTTTTTTTTCTGCGCGGGCCAATCTTGGAAAATAGGAAGATTTTACAGGTGGTCTTTCTACCAAAAACTAAAAGCTTAAGAACTCAAAATTTGAACTCAAAACTCAAAAACTCTAAAAAACAATGCAAAAAAACTTTTCATGCCTATGACAGCGGCAGAAAGTGAAACTAACTAAGCCCTCGTGCCTTTGGCACTTGTGATTGGTCAGTTCCATTTTTCGGACCGCTGTCTTAGGTATGGAAAGTATTTTTCCCTGCCTCGCGCACAGTGGTGCCCTCGACAGAAATGTACTATTCACTGCGCTCACATACTTTCTATTCATTCTAAGACTGATAGCAAGATTTTAATGGCGATATCGAACTTTTTAGAAAAATTACATGCTAGAAGCGTAAAAACTTTCATACCCAAATACCAAGGAACAAACTCACAAAATCTAAATGCAGTAACACTCAAAATGGCCTTGGATTTAAGATCGGCCAACGCAGGTCCGCATGCTAGCTCGGTAGATGGAAAAAGATTCGGCCTCGGAAAGTCCCTCTAGCAAAACAGAAATCGTTCGCACTGGTTGCTAGTCGAATTCTAAGAGAGTGATTTCGCGGAGTAGCGAAATTACAAAACCGGAAGTTCGTATTATAATCAGCGCGCGCAACCCTTACTTCTCTTTCCGCTCTCGCACCAATGGAGCCAAACCAGTGTTGTAGCGCATTTCGTTGTGTGTGTTACATTTTCGTTGTGTCGTGGATGTCGGTTTTCGTGGTAGATCTCCCATTGAATATTTCTCGCTAATGTTCCAATCATTTACCTATGGCTTCGAAGACTATATCCTGGACAACATTGAATTCTTCCGTATACCCCGATTCAATCATTCATACACGTATGACAATAGGTTAGTGATATATACGCAAATTGAAAATATTGTTTTTTCATAAAATTGTTTTGTTAAATGACAACGTCATGTATCACTGTTTTTTGACCCGTCATTCTAAACTGATCTGTCTAGCAAGCAAATTGTGTTCTTGAGTCAAGCCTTTTTTTTGTGTGAACATACTGTTATAACAGTTATAGGTTCGCCGTAGAAACACGTTTTAGTCTCATCAAAAAGGCAGAGATCGGCCAATCCGGCATCCCTTGACTTGGAGAACAGGTCATTTCCATAAACTCTCGATACAGCTCGAGAGCTACAGCATCAGCTTTTCGAAAACTGGTAGCAGCACTATGGAACAGGAACACAACATAATTTATCTATAGCTGGTACCAAAATGATCCTCGGCCAGAAACTGATGGCTATTGTTCTGGAAGCAGATGTCCCCCAGCTACAAACAAAATTAACATAAGCTACATGCTTGAAACAAGCTTTTTTACAAGCTAACAAAAAAATTAACATAAGGAACTGCACAAAATCAGTTAGGCACACAAACTCAACACACTGAAACTACAAACTAACTTTATTCAATACTCGATCTCAAAATTACCAAAATGACCCAAAATACCTTTCTCTCGAATTCTCGAAACTAAATTACGCAAAACTTAAATCTCAAAAGGTCTCAATAATACTAAAACTCGAACATACTGAATCATACAAACTGAAATAATCAAAAACTTGACACAACTTATGCTGGAGGTCAGGTATTTCTTGAGGCCAGACTAACCCCTACTCCATTTTCAGAGTCGCAGATGTTACTTGAAAGACCTTCGTTAAACGTTATCCAAGAAACCAAGTTTCAAAGTAAACTTTTATATATTTTATTAAATTTTATTTTAATGAAAAAAGAAAATATTATTATTTGACGTGACAACGTCTTATAAATCGGATTGACCGAAAGTATTCACAAAAACGTCGATATACGGCCTAGATCTGATGCCACGCTATAGGTCACGCCTCTCTCCCTGTTCCGACCGATATATCGTTATCTTCTCATTCGAGCTTTCTAAATTTGAAAGCGAAACAAAGAAAGCATCACGATGCGTAAGGTTAATCCTTCATATCTATAACTATTTAGAAAAAGTCGAACAGTATTAAAACACTGTAATTCGAATGTGTTTACTTTTTATAAAAAACAAAAATGAAAGTGATACTAAAAATGATATTGTTCATGAATAGTGAAAAATCGAAACGTTATAGATATGAGTAGCACGAAAAGTTACGAAATATTACATAATTTGATTTCGAATTAGTTTAACGCTAGAAAGCCTTCGTGGATAAATGTATCAACTTTTGAAGATTGATTCGACGTATATCTTTGATTTTGCGAGAAATAGTTTAAATAACAAAAAAAATTAACAAAAATTTTAGACAATTATGTTTTTATAGTCTTCGGCCTAAATAATAAATTGCGGCTATTGGTTAAAGTTCTCTATGGACACGGCGAGGGTTTTTCGTTTGATTCTTGACGATGGCTTGCCTTTTCGCACAAGTCATACAGGATGATATTATTATTTTTTTTCATAAATATTTGATAATATTCAGATAATACTCAATAATATGCGTACAATATTTTAAAAAAAATTATAACATTTATTTTTTCGGAGGACATAGAAGATATAAGGACGTTACATGCACATTATTTGAACATTGTTTGTATATTTTAAATTATAATTTAAATATTCGTAGAAGATTCCTAGAATTTTATGTGCTAATAGGATATGAAAATGAAGTAAGATTAAATAGATATAGATCCATGTGAGAACCTCCCTTGATAATACTATATATAAATTTTCATTAAGGTCTGGATACCAATTAAACTCTCAAAATGTCATACCGACCATGCGATCGTGCCATTGACTTTATTTGTGTAAAATAATGTAAATCGAGTAAGAGTATTCCTTTGAAGTGTTTGCCAATCTTTGTGGAAATAATCTTACATACGTCAAAGCCCTTTCTGTTGAAATATTGATATGCTCGTTCATCATTGGTAAAGGGTCTGGAAGAAGGCCGTCATTCAGAGCCGTGAAGTCACCTTATGAAGTGGCTGCAGACGAGGAGAAAAAACTTAGTCTAGATTCGACTAGTTCGTCGGAAGCAATACCACCTGCTGCGCAACCACCTATTCCAGCACCGGACGATGAGCGACGAACGAGGCGAAGAAATTCGCAATTGTAAGTACTTCACGAGGAATTAACTTGTGAAACTACGGCAAATTGAAATTAAAAAATGACAGTGCTCTACATGTGTGTGTAAACCAGGCTCCCCTGACGACTAAAACGGCTAAGTTCGAGTGATAGCGACAGCATGGTGGCGCTAGCGTCGATTCGAGTATTCGAAATTTTGACAGTTTCTTAAAAATTTAATCTATCGGTTTGCAAACGCAGAAAAATAACAAAGAGCGCAATATGCAAAACGATGACACATGATTTGTGCATTATTGAGTGTTACAATACAATAACATATTCGCGAGAGCCTGGCGCTAAACTGGGCTGGCCCTAAAGCTCTCAGACATGCGTTCATTGTACCCTTTTTTTGGTGTTTTTAATTTTAATATTTTTTTTGCTAACTATATTTTTACAAAAAAATTAAGTGAATAAACAACAACGAAGGGTAGAAAATGCAAAACACATTTTCACACTATATGCATATGACAGCTTGTTATTGTTTATTTACTTGCGTAATTCCACGTCAAAACGGACGTTGTCTTAGCATAATTGTTAGATGAACGCTAAAAAATTATTTAATAAAGAATTATATCCAAAATCACGGTTTTTCAAAAACTAAATTTGGCAAATAGCTTCAATTTAATGTTTTACCTACATTTTCCATTCTCAAAAAAAAATCACCGGTCTGAAGTTAGCTGTTCACACATCGCCTATCGTTTATTATTTGAATATTTTCATTTTCTGAACCTCTCAATGATTAATGATAGATAGTTGCATCCATTGTTTATAATAACAGTGAAATTACCTTGAGCTTATGCATGATTATAATTTACAAAATATAAATAAATAATTTTATATAAGTAAATAAATTCATAGAATTTTTTTCAGCTTAATTACAGAATATTGCGTGCGCTGTTAATAATATAACAAAACGGCTCAAGCATATGCATTTTCATTATATGACAATAAAATATAGATGAATAACCTAATATGAAAAAAAATCCATGAATTTTTTTTCCAAACCGAAAATTGGTTCGTTAGTAATGCATGAATTTTAACAACAATGAATAATGATTGAAATGCATCAAATTTTCATGATCAAATGCACACATATTTGCAATAAAAAAAGTAAATTTGTAGTCTACACATCGCACATTATATACGAAAAAGGCTTAAGCATATGTTTTTTATTTATTCTGTGACAGGGCGTCTTTTTGGACGGCCTGTCTGGACATTATTAGCTTAAACAACACCGAGATTTCGGGGGGGGGGATGTAACCGAAAACCGAGAATTAAATTGAGGGAAAATATATGCTCAAAATAATAATTACATATCGACTCTCGAGAACGTTTGCGAAACCTGCTCGGTTTCGCGTAATCATTATTGTTTCCAGCCAGTCTCGAGAGCTTGGGCGAGCATCGGTTGACGGTGAGTTTCAGCCTCCATCACATGCATGTATGGGAGAGAGAGACTGTGGTCGCTTTAAATTGTTACCGGTAGTACGAATGCGAGAGTGACGTCACGGGACCGATATTTAGATTGAAAATCTAAACGGAGGTTCCGGGACAAAAGTATGAGTGCAGATAATCCGCTTTTTAAATTCGCTCTCATTCGTTCAGGCTTTGTTTTGTTTTTTTTGCATTGCATTTTTTTGATAACTTTAATAATGTTGTTTTTTTTAGAGTAGCATACGGGAGATGACGTTTGGCGTGGAGCAGGAGGGAGCTTCCTCGCGGGACCAGGATGATCCTGGCTCAACCTTGCCAGGATGCCAGCAGCCGAACAGCTAGCACACAGTGGGAGTGTTTCCAGCAGCCCAACCGCTGGAACCGAGAAGCAATGCCCGGCATCTGCGACCGGAAGCCGGACTCTAGTACTGTGCTCGCTTGCCCCTCGCCACCCAGGAATCCGGACGACCAACGAGAGACGGGAACGAGGTCCGAGAAAGGCCCGTTGATACCAGTAAGATCAAGAGAGACGAAAGACGAAGAGAGACGAGAGACGAGAACGAGTCGCTGCCCACCTAGCTGCACTAGCACACCAACAACTCTTGGGCCTAGCGAACCTCCGGGCACCCGCTTCGGCGGGCAGGCTGAATTAATGCTGCTACAAGGCGCCAGCCCGAGTGGTTGCAGCCGCCAGCTCCAGCCAAATCTTGTCTGGCGTGCCAAGGAGCGTCCCCATCTCGCGTGTGCCGTCGAGATGGGAGACTTGACAGATGGGAAGAGTTTGGGGTCCCAACCTTCGTACGAGGGGTAACCCAGGAGTCAGCCCAAGTCGTCGATGAGAGGGAAGGATGTCCGTTCACGAGACGCCGATCAAGACGGAGAACGGCCTCCAAGCTGCAGAGAGGCGAGGCAAGCGGGGTACGGCGAGCTACGTCACCGATGAGCAGAGCGCTACACACAGCAAGCGAGAAACGGGAAAAAGCGAGGTGGAGGGGAACGGTAGCCGGCATTGCGAAAGAAGAAAATTAATTATTCAAGGAGTCGATTGGAGATGGTACGAGGCTACGAACGTGTACGGACCGAGGGACGACAACCGATCCAGCCCAAGCTCCCGCTCCCACCAGCGTCATCGACCGGTAACGTTAGTGCTTTTTGTTAGTTGGTAAAAGTTTCGTAAAGGTTTTCGAGAGTTTTTTTTTGTAAAGAAAATAGAGTCGTTTCGGTACGATTTTTGCCGGGCCGAAGTGTCTTGGATCGAGTTGCGAGCGATGTCCGAGGACGGCAGAAATCAAGGCCGGTTTTTGCAAGTAGTTTTTTGTAACGGCGAAACGGGTCTTTCCGAGGTGGCAATTGTTGGATCGTGTACCGATTGTCCCGGAGCCCGAGGAACCGTTGTAACGTAAAGAAGTAAAGTCAATTGATAGCCTGAACAAAAGTAAAACGTGCTCTCCGGAGCCATCTTTGGTTTTGAGAAATATTTTTCCCTCGTGTCTGATACGATAACGAAAATTGTATTTTTGATTAAGTAAAATTGTTTGAGAGAAGAAAATAAAGTTTGAAGCATTGCCAGAATTTAAATAAAGAAAAACCGAAATATTGAAGTGATTTTGATTTTGTTTTGTAAAGTTTAGACGAAAAGTTGGGAGTAGAATAAATTATCAAGATTGGCAATTGAATTGTTATTTTGTTTTATTTTATTATCCCCGAGTAACGATAAAGAAAAAGAACAATATTTGGACCAAAAGATAAAAAGGATCCTTTCTTGGAATTTTTGGAAGTCAGATTATTCGTTGCGCAAATTGTTCGAGTGCCGCTTCACGGTGCCCGTTTGACTCGATGAGTAATTGTTTGACAAGATTTTTGAGAACGATTCCGCTTTGAAAGGGGTTTCCAAGTTTTCCCTGAAAATTTGGTGGCGATCCGAGGCAACGTTGGACCATGTTACGGGTACCGGAATTGGGTTTCAGAAGTAAATTTTCGAATTGTTATTTGTCATTTGGGTTCCGTGGCGAAGGGGCGGTGGACCGCAAAATGCCACGTCACAATTCAAAAATAAAATGTGAATGTATAATTTGCTACTTATAAAACAATTCATGAAAAAATTTTAATTAACTCAATTAATCATAAAATATCACATGCACCATTGATAATATAACAAATAGACTTAAGCATGAACATGTTAATCTAATTAACAATTATTATTAATAATCCAATATTCTAATGCAGTGATAAATCAATAAGCTCATTTTCAAATCAAAAATTGATTCTTTTCATTAATGATTACATTGCATAAATTTCAACTGCAATAAATTATGATAAAAATGACAAAGTGACTCTTCGCAATCAGATTTTCAGAGCGCGAAAAGGGTTTTCGCATGCAGGTGTAACGATAACAACTTTTACATTTTCATATTTGTATCAAAAACAGCAGCAGCATTCAATTTTGATGAATTTTTCATGAAATAATATTTTTCTGTCACATTGCCAATTGTTCATGTGTGATTCAGGATCAATTAATATGAAAGTATCAAAAATATTGAAATCGTTCGAAAAACAAAAAATTAAATGTAACAGAGTTAATTGAAGGTGGCGCACGACAGGTGCACTTGATTGCCTATCTAATGCCTAATGTATCAATTTATTTTAAGAAAACTTTAAAACTAATATAATTTTTCAATCGTTCGGGTCGAAGCGTATAAATAAATAACCAGTAAACTAATTAAATATCCAAAATCGAGACGTTGCGCCCGTAGGAGGCGCTTCATCTCCCTACTTAAATTAAAGTTAGTGCTCTCTACCCAGAAACAAATCCGCACATCGGAATAGATTCGAAATTGACTTGACTTTAGATCGTTTTCGAGTCGAAAATAGCTCGAAACCAAGTCCGAATTTGGTACATCGATAAAGAGCCGAAAACGTTTCAAAAGTTGTTCGAAAAAAGTTGATTTTAAAATGAGTTTTTTAAAACGGTGAGAAATTTAGACAATATTTTAGTCTTCGTATTTGAACTTAGGTCTTCCTGATTATGAAGCCAGCACTGTACCCCTAAGCTATTCGAGACGCAAGATCTATAATTATAAAGCCAACCAATCTATTTTATTTAATAAACAAATCGGACAAATACTGAAATAATAAACAATTTCGTTTCTCAGAATAATTAAACTAAACCAATTTTCATTTTTGTTTATTAAATTGTGAGCGAAGTTGTATGGCCGAGCTACCGCAAAACCCCTTTCGTCCACAGATTCCCCCCCGGTTTGTCATCAGTTTTTAGCATAAATTCCTGTAACAAATCGTATTTTATTCACTACCAACTGACTTCCAGTGCTAACGCAAGAATCAAATTTACCTAAATCCTTTTCCAACGGACGATTTTTAGGTTAACCAAACAGGGATCCTGTTTAAAAAAAGATCCGTCTATTGTCCATATAAGAGTAATATATTGACAGTATATTATTCACGAAATAATATATTGTCCCTATATTGACCATACATAGTTTATGTATTGACAATATATTGTTAATATATTAACCATATGAACAATATATTGCCCGTATATGGACAATGTATTATTTTCAAACAGTGTATGAACCATACATAAACGATGTAATTTGATTTACAGCAATATATTGGCAATGTATGATATTTCGCAAACAATATATTGACTTTTTGACTTCTTTGTTATTTCTTTGTTGAAGAAATATTGTTCTTTTGAATACTCTGAAACTTTTTTCTGATATTTAATAATTTTTTTATAACAAAACATTCAATATCACCGATCTTGTGAAAAGTCCATCTTCTGCGAATAGAAGCTTGTGATTTTCAATAGACGATTGTTAATAGTGATTTGTTAATGATTTTAGTAAATTCTTCAGTAAAAAAAGTCATTCGAAAAGATTAGCTATATTGATTTTCTATAGTATATGTAGTGTATAGTATATGATCCTTATAGTTCATTATAGTTCTTACTTTAAAAAATTATGAATAAATTTATAAATAAATTATAATAAAAAATTCGAAGATTTATAACAAAATAACATTATAGTAAGTATTATTGACAAAAAGCCATTCACATTGAACTATTTCCAATAAAAAATAGTCATTAAGTATGTGGCTCATTTCGGTCGAAGAATTTATCGAAGCAGATGGAGCAGTAGACAACGACGCGGACTGATACCCCCAAGGGCCTGGAATCGATTCTCGTGCTAGAGTGAAAATATTTTACATTTTTTTATGTATCGTCAATATATTGTCCATATTTGGACAATCTATGGACAATCTATTGACAATATATGGACAATATATTGTTAGTATATGGTCAATATATTACTAATGTATGTTTCATAGATTGTCAATGTATGGTTTGTATTGTATGGTCAATAGATTGTCAATATATTGTCAGTATATGATCTTTTTCACAAAGGACATTTTTAGGATTCGACAACACACAAGAATGAATCGAAAATTCGTATAGAGCCTCACCCTTTCTTTTTATTTTTCTCTTACGTGTTTTTTCTACCGCGTCGGTTGTCTCCGTCTTTTTCTTTCCGCCTTCGTTTATTGCACGGTTTTCGTGGTTCGAATTACTTAGACCACTTGAATGCGCAGAAAATCCTCTTTATTTTTTGCTCCCGGTGGCGCTCGAATAATTGGCAATTGTACGGCCCGGACTACCGCTTGTTTCATGCGGGCTAATCCGGAACTCTCTGTGCTGGCCGCAACGCCCTTCCCCTCGCTCAACTGGTCCCCGTCAGCTTTGATCTGGTGCACGATTCGCCTTACCTCTTCGACGACGGTAGGCTCGTTTGCTACCTCATCCTTTGCTTGAGGCCCTACCGGATTATCGCCATCGCCCCGCTCCGACCTAGAACTTTTGACTTTCCTCGGCAGTTTTCCGAGCGCTTCCACGCAGCTCAGCCTCTCGACAGATTTCCATGGCCGTCGAAGTCCTGATCACCGCGCGGTACCGTCGCCAACACTCGTTTGCGTAATTTCTCGCTCTACGGACCAACTCGGTCCGGCGCCTCGTATCCGCGATTGCCAACTCCATTTCTTGGAGCAGCTCCACTGCAGCCGCGATCATTTCTTACGACCGACGCTTGATTCGTGCAACGTGTTCCGATGCAAACGCCATTTTGAATTTCTCCAGCGAAAATTTGGAATACGCTCGCCTTTGTCTCACCGCGCAAATTGACCGTCTCTCGCGCCCCTCTCAACTTGCACGAGCGCTATCCCCTTGTAATGTCCGAGAAGCGGATGATTATATTAAATTGGAGCCATAGGGATAAAACTGAGTAACACAACTGGTTCTGACAAACTAGTAAATTATTTATTCGAACATAGTGGGACTTACTATTGTCTGCCGTCATACGGCCAGTGAGAAGGTACGGAGGTGAGAACGAAAAGAGTCCGATCGCCAGGGGCGGATGAAGTCGCAGCTGAAGGTACTCGGTGCACGTTCACTAACACTTAATAAGCGTGGTCGCGTTTACAAAGCTGAGATGCACGGGCGTGACATGTAACTTGTAATCTATGAACACGTGTGACGAGGATGGGACAATTAATCAGTAGTTTTCCCAGAATGTACGACAAGATTAGAGTGGCCTAAAACATTATTTGGTTACTCATGTGAAATATCAGGAGCTACAATATTTGCATATGATTGATTTTCTAGCTGGACGCATTCAACCTTACATTTATATAAGAATCGGGTCATAGAGCTATTTAATTAGTAATTAACGATTATATTGTTTAATATAATTTTGACTCTCGTTACACCTCCCGGTTTTTAGTTGGTTGCTAGTGGTGAAACTAAACATAGCACCAACTCCTTACATTAATACTAGCAATCGAGAGTCAACAAACATTCGCTATGGCGGTAGTAATGTTCAATATTCAAAACGATAAATTTTCTATTCCTCCCATTGCCCCAACTCCACAATTCGCTACGCCTTTCCGGATAGGCCTTGCGCCTTGAGGGTGGTTCGTGTTCGGGTAAGCTGTGCCTTCAAATATCTGGTGAATTTTTGACTCCCAAGTTGAGCGAGAAGTTTGTCAGAAATTTTTATCTGATTACCTCTAATGAAAGTAATGAAAATGAAATGAAAGTACAATCGTCTTATTTTTAAAAAAGGTAGGGGTACAATTAAGAAACATAATCGGTCCTAATTCTAAAGTAGGTTATTATGTCAGTAAGGTAGAACTGATCTTTAATTTATTCAATCCTTACGGAAATAGTTGGTCTTAAACCTAATTGGTCTCAACAAAAATTGTCGTATTGGTGAGGTAGAATTGATCGTTAACCTAATTGATTCTACAGGAGTAAGGTAGGTTGAATCCTATTCAATTCTAACTTAGGCAATTCTATAGGCGGGATAGGATTTATAATTAGTCGCACATGTTATGACCTTCTGGCTATCTTACAATTATTGCTGGTGCAGCTTCCACTGTTGTTAGTTTGGGCCGGCTCCTTCGCTATAGTGCATCAAGCTCTGTTGCTTATCGGCTATCGGAAAGGTCCATGCGAGGTGGGAAGCGGGTGACTCAGCAAACATGACGCGTCTATTGGCTCTGGGGGTGTAGGTTGCGTCTGTCCCAATCACATTCCCACGACGGCTTCCACCGGGTACCATGTTCGCATACTGGCTCACCGTTGGATTGTCCGACGTGCTGAACTCTGAATCGGCGTAACTGGCAGGTGACTGGTTTCCACTGCTCGGTTTGGGTGGTACCGGCGGCCTGATAGTGTTATAGGGGAGAAAGCTGGTGAATCCTCTAGGAAGGGTGCTTGCGGCATGCTGGAACGCTGCATCCTCCAAGATTTCAGGGCTTTGTACGCCTTTTTCAAAGGGTTTGGGCTGTGGAACGAGCCCAGGTTTGTTCCTGGTGAGTGCTGGTTCCTGGTAGCTAGTGGGCTTTGAGGGGATGCGGAAGTACCTTGGCGGCTTGCTTGCTCTCGGACTGGCCCTGGTGGTTCGACGGTGGGGTCCTGGAGCTGGAAACACGCGTCGACATTGGTCCAGTGTGCTTGATCAGAGTTGTTCGCGCTGGCATCTGCTGTTGACTTCGGAGGGGGATGTCCTCGTGTCTTTTCTGCAGGCTGCTTTGGTATACGGTTAGGCTCATCTTTTGGGGTCGGGTCTGAGCCGTTGGATGGGGGTTGTGGGTTACCTCTGCAGTTTTCTCTATTAAGGAGGAAACCGGCTTCGGCGTCATCCTCTCTATTGTGTTGCCTGTAGTAGTCCTTTTTCAAGCGCTGTGGGGCATCTGCTCAGATGTAGTAGGAAATTCGTCACGGAATCCCGGACGGCGCCGAGCAAGTATAGGCTGAAACCGTAAGGTCGAATGTTGAGAAATATTGGGCTCCGCCCAGGTCTTCTAGTATGTCATCGATCTTCGGCAGTGGAAACAAATCTGATAACGTCCTTTCATTATGGGAACGAAAATCTATGCAAAGTCTATAGCGTACGTTCCCTGCTGAATCCTTTTTCTTAGGTATCAAAATGGCTGGTGTGTTTCAAGGACTCACGCTGTTTTCGTTGATTTCGTTGTCCAGTAAGATGTGGACTTGTCTCTGTAGTTCGCTTCGTATTGATTCGTGTGTCAGTACGTTAGTGCAAGAGAGTTTATCTCCGGGTGAGTGGAAAACATCTACAGTGGCTTTTACTAGATCTATAGCCTCTTCTTTCTTCTTTTTTTTTCTTCGTTAAGGTCTCCGAACTCCATCAATTTTAACAGCTTCTGAATTCTCTCGTTCATTTTCCTCTCTATTCAGTTCTAGTCCTTTCATTCAGGATCTATGGCTTGTGCAAGATTGTCTGCTTGAGTGCCACTCGTTATTACGGCATTTTCCGGATTGACGGCAATTGTACCGGTTTTTATGTTAAGTACCGGATTTACGGCATGATTACTTTCTGAGTTCTCGGTATGTTCCGGTTGTACGGGTGTTGCACCGATAGAGCTTACGACAAGAGCAGGCTGATCTGCATGGGTACTGGATTCGCTGTCGGCGGCGTCACATTCTCCTGTCTCCCCGCCCCTCGTGGTTTCTGAACTAGTTCTTAGAATTTTCTTCATGTAGCGTGTCCTTCGGTTGGCCAATTACGAAGGGAATGGTACATCTGCTCGCTCTTCCAAGGCGGACTTAATGACACGAATTTTTGTTGTTGTTACCCAACTGTGTTTCGTGCGCTCAGTCATTTTTGTTGGAACGGCAGATTCACAATCTTCCAACTCTTTTATTGCTTTCACTTTTTCTAATTCGATGCTGGAAACCTTGAATTTGACGACCTTTTCTATTGGGTTGATTATGAGTTGGTACGCCTTTCAATTCACGTTTCTCAAAACTTCGTTTCCGTAATACAGTCCTTGCTGATTTACTTGGTTACTCAGGTATCCTTTCTCTATATCGTTAAGTACTCTGACAAAAACGACTTGTCTTGTTCTAGGGGCAATGTCTATGTACTCCTCGTTGTTGAGTTTATGTCTTACGCCGTCAACGACGTAACAGTTTCGTCTAAGATCTATCACTGCGTTGTAGGTTTTAAAGAAATGTGATCCAAGTACTCTATCTTGGGTGATAGGTAAATCGTCGGGGACGATGTGCAAGTCTACATCGCACCCTAGCATTGTCACATGGATTTTCCCCATTGTATCTACCGTGCCTTTGATGATACCACTTAGCCTTAGGCAGTTCTTCGTGTTGATTGTGTGTTCGTTGCCTACAAATCGTTCTTTTATTAATGATGGGGTTGCTTCTGTGTCTAGAAGCAAGGTGGCTGGTTCCTTGAAGAAGAACGTCATGGTGGGTCAGGGATCCTCAGTGATTTCGTAGATCACTACATGAGTTACTTCTTCTGGTGTCCGATCACTACTTACACTGGTCTCTCTTGCACTACATCCTGAGGCGTCGGATTTAGTGCCATTAACTTTCCCGCCTCAATGCTTCTTTCTGGTGGCAAGTTGCTTCTGGCCCTGCACTCGAGAGCTGTGTGGCCACGTGACAAACAGATTTGACACATGTGCGTGGGCTTTGACCTCCGTGGGAATTCTCGTGCGAAATGTCCTGGCTGTTGACAGTAGTAGCACATTTTTCCTGGTGCCTGGTTGCCCATTTGACCGCATTGTTTAGCTGTATGCCCTGATTTCTGACATAATTGGCACTTTTTGCGGTTTGCAGTTTTTTGCTTCATGTCCTGGCCTGTTGCATATCTGGCATTTCTGGAATTTTTGGTTGGATCTGTTTTATCCTTTACAATCTCTCGCAACATGACCGTGCTTTCCGCATAGTCGGCACTGCAGTTCTGCGTTTTCTATTTGCGGACATTTGCTAATTTGATGTCCTGGCTTCTTGCAGTATTTGCATGCCGAATTATTTTTACATTCTTTGGCTGAGTGACCAGGTTCATAACAGATCTGGCACAGTTTTTTTGATTGAGCGTCGTTGACCTTCCGTGGCTTCAGGCGACAGTCATCTGTGCTGTGTTTTGTCCTGTTGGAAATCTGGCATGGTGAGTTCGAGTGGGCTGCGGGGGTGACGGACGGGTTTTGATAGAGGCGTAATGCTGCTTGGTCCTCAAGTGTTTTTTAAAGTCTAAGGCTTCTTTGAATGTGATTTCCAGGTTTGCCCCTGGTTTTACATGGGCTGATACTTCGTACCTGAGACCGATGATGAAGGAGCGAATATCTTCTGTGTCATATTCTAATCTCCTATCGTCAGTACAGATGCCGTTGTGTGTTCTACGATGTGTTTTTATGATGTTGTTTTTCATTTTTCTGACTCGACTGGCGAAGGATGCAAAGTCTTCATCATATCCTTGATGGATACGGCCTCATTCTCTTATGAGCTCTGAGACAGTTGGTGGTCTAAAATGTTTCTGTAGTCGATTCACTCAGGCTTCGACAGTTCTGAAATTTTCACTGCGGACAAGGCTTCTAGCTCCATCCACTAGTTTGGTGCAGATCATTTTCACCAAATTTTCTTCCGCCCAGGCGGGTAGCATGTTTTTCGCGTCAGTACATCCTGCTGCGACTTCCCTGTAAGATGAGTGGGAAGATGTTCCTGAGAACTTGGGTACTGCTTCCAGTGCATTGCGTAGCCTCACCATTGTCAATTCTCCCATACTGTGCACCAGCCCCGTGGTCGGCTTGTTGTGCCATGTTGGCTGCCAGTTTTATTATATTGTTATCTGTTGTTTCTTTTTTTCCGGTGTTGTTGTTGGTGCTGCTGGTTTCCTGCGGTGGCTCGTATATGCCTGGGAGATCGTTTCGCAAAAATGCGAATGAATGTTTTGGGTAGATGTTTGCTCCTGTTGTTTCTACAACGTTCGCGAAAAGGTCAAAGTGGTGGCGTACTTTGCTTTAGGTACTCCTTTTTTTGTTGTGTGTTGTGTTGTGTTGTGCTGGCGTATAAACACCCTCGTGGGTGTCTTTGGGTCGTATCTTCGATATCTTTAGTGTCTTTTCTCGTTATCTGAGTCGAAAGAGTCGATTTTCCAATCGCTAGGATCAACAGGGATCCCTTTCCTTATAGTTCCTGTATGTGGTCCAAATCCTTTCTATTGTGGATTGTTGATTTTCTCCTTTTCCTGGTTTGATGTCTTCGCTTTTTTTGCTGTCTCTTCCTCCTTAATTTGAATTTTTGCTAATTACTCGATGACCTGTTCGAGTTTTGTGAAGGTAATATCGGTATTTCCAGCTAATGTTTCGTGAGTCTGCACAGCTAACTGTTCTACTGCATCGGCGACTTTGTGTACTTCGGCGATGCTTTCGTTTACTTCCCATTGATATCGCCAGTATCGGCGGCGTGGCTTTTTTCTAGGGTTGGTGGAGGGGGGTTGGCAGAGGCTGTGGTGTTTTTAGGAAGTTCGAGGTTTTCTGGAGGTGACGGGGTTGGTATTTCTGATTTTCGTACGAGTTTGTATGTGTGTGTCGATAAAGGTCATGTCTTTTATAAAGCTAGTGTCAATGCTAAGACCTAAGGTTTCTGTGTGAAACGTATTTGTCTTGCTTGCCGCGGTTGTGGGATTTTCACTATTGTGGAAGGGGTTTTTCTCGATGTTGTTCGTGCTAGTTTTTATGTTTTCTTGGGTGGTTTTAACTACCGATTGTTCAAATGTTATAAACGGTTTGTCACGATTTTCCTCCTCTTTCGGTGATTCTTGCTCTACTTTCGTAATGATAATTGAATTTTTCAGTAGTTTGTCTTTGTTAGAAAGTGAGAAAAATCCGTCAGCTTTATTTTTTCTAGTAATCATAATCTCGTTTCAATGAAAGAGTCACGATAAGAAAATCAATCAGTCTTTTTCTGTTTTAGTCGTCTAGATCGTGATACATCTGATTTAATCTACTCTGAATCATAGATGACTGTTCTACTGTTGATTTGGCTATTTTGATAAACTCGGATTCCCTATCTTTTTCCCAATGTAAATTTAGGTATTCAGAAACCTTGCAACATCTCGACTCTGTCACTCTTATTTTTTTCCACGTTTTGATAATTAACTTTAAAACTGTTGTAAAGAATTTTTTTTAAAATTTGTTAATTATTTTCTTCAAAATTTGTATTTTTCTTGAGGTTTGATTTAGGCAAATCAAAAAAGTTGTTGCGAGAAGAAATAAAGAATAATTTTTCTAAAAATTTGTTATTAATCTTCATAAAAATCGTTATGGATTTTTTCAAAATTGACATTTTGACTTATTTCTTCTTAAAGTTTTTTTGATTGTTACATTAGGATATGAATAAATAAAAAAAACACCTTTTTCCCTTTTTTTCAAGAATTTCTTATAAATTTTCACAACAGTTTGTTATGAATTGTTCTAAAACGTTTTGCAAAATTTTTTCATTGTCTATAGTTAATTTATTGCTCTGATTTTCTCTAAAAAAATTTGTTATTAATTTTTCCATTGTTATTAAATTTTGAGTCATTTATATTTTGCATATTTATATTATGCAAAAGTGTAATGTTAATTTTATCTTTATCATTAAAAAATTGTGTATACTTTTTGTTATTCCGGAGTTCGGTTTTGACCTTTGTCGGTGTCAGATGTGTTTTGATACCGCTCTGCTTGGCTTATCACCGGCACGTGAATTGTGATGATTTGAGAAATGTGATGATGATTTTGTGATGATTTTTGTGAAAAGTGTGATTTGATTTTTATTTCTACTTCCTTCTATTTAATTATTGTGTGTGTGCTTTACCAATGGAGAAAATGGAGACTTCATCCCAGGTTCTGCAAGACGAAAATCTGCACAATGACACAGTTAAAGAGAAGATCGATAGAATTTTAAATCATGTGCAGAGAATCGACAAAGATATGGCATCGCTGAAAACTCAAACAGCTCAAATTCAACCATTGGGAGAGGATGTTCAAAGAATGAAAAATCAAATCGCAAATCTTCAAGCTGAAGTCGACAAAATTAAAAACAAAGAAAGAGAGAACAATCTAATTATATATAAAATTCCTGACGTGGAAGATTGAAATAAATCGTGGCGTGCTACAATAATAGACGCGTTCCAAGATATCCACAACTTGGTGACTAATGATGTTGTTCTCTCGTTCACTCGCCTGGGCAAGGTTGCCGGTAACAGTCCGATTTTGGTTCGATTTTTCAACAGACAAATAAAATCATCTATGTTTCGGCATATTCAAGACTTTCGGAAGATATCTCTGATAATAGGGGATGATCTCTCACCGGAGCAAGGAGAAAGAAAAAAGAAAATGGTTTAATTTTTCCTAGCACTAAGAGAAAAGAGGTACGCTCTGGAGATGAGAGGAGATAAAGTTCTTATCGACCATTCGCTTTATGATTAACAACAAATCGCCGCGCTTCTCGGACAGCCACCGGCGGCTGTACTACCATTCAACCCGCTCGAGTCACTTTCCAGCCGTAAAGAAAAGACTGTTCGCCCCCGCAGAAACAACACAGAGAAAAGTCCCAAAAAATCATCTAAATTGAACCCTTTTCTCTAAAAAACTGCTAAAAACTCGCCAAAACGTAAAGCTGTGGATCGGGAAAGAGGGGACAGCATAAAACTGGAGAAATGGCTTGGCACCGCAAATGGCACAACGCGTGCAAGTGGAAACGAGAAAAAAGATGCCAAAAAGTGAGGATTCGTGGAAGAGTTCGGCCGGCCCTGGTCACTCGTGTCTGAGGCAGGCCGTATGGGGGGCGCCCCTCCACCTCGCGCTTCCGCTGTTACAGGCGACTCTCTTCCCGCTCCTTCACGAGTCCCCGACGCAATACAGGCAGAAAAATGTTCGCAGTTTTCAGTGCTCGCCTCGGTTCCCGCCGATTCGGCTTGCTCGAGTGACGCGCCGAATCATGCATATGCTTTCAGGGCCTCTCACACTGAATCCAGCTGGAATGACCGCCGCGAGGTAAACAACGGGTGCACGACTGCACAATCCATGGGGCAGCAAGGCATGGCTCACGGGCCGTGCTGGTCCACGTGCTGGACGATACACCTGCGACGGCATTTTTGCCGAACGGCAGTGCTGCCCCGCGATTCTCAGCCCACGGGCTGTGCACACCTTCATCGAACTCGAACAACTTGGCATGCCTCTCTCACGGGATTGTGCCAGCTTCGATGACTACTCGCCGGTGCACGGCTGCTGCCTCCGAGCTGCAGAGCATGGCCCACAGGCCGTGCAGGTCCTCGTTCACCATGGACCCCACCCATATGTTGACCCTTGGGTCTGGCGGTTCGGGGTTTTTATAAATTGGATGCAAATTGTTATGCATCTAATAAATTTGATGCAAATACGTTAAAAACTCAAATCGTGCAGTTCAGCAGAGGTAAAGGAAGGGGAAAGCAATACTCGAACTTTGCATCCTAGGTGTTACTTTTTCTGACGATTGCAAATTCGCTGTGAATATCAAAAAAGTCACAGACAAAGCAGTAATTGCCACTTAGTCTACGCTTAAAATCTTATATTCTCATAACGCATTTTTTTAGAACGTGATTCTAAAACTTCACGCAAGCCTGATAAGAAGTACTATGTTATTTCCTGCGCACATCTCTAGCATCTCTTTTATAGAACTTTATGAAAGAACACAACTCAAGTATTTTAAATTAATTCTATGTTAACCGAACAATACTCCCTGCTTAAAGCGGCGTTGAACTGGCTTGTTAAGACAGGGAAAATGGAGAGTGCGAGATTTCCAAAACTATGTTTCCAAGAACTGCTATACATGTATAAAATCGATTCTACAAATGATGATAATTGGTTGTGTCAAATAAAATATTTTTTGATTGAAGCAGGGATGCTGGACCTTTGGAATGAAGATAATTTATTGTTTGTAAATGTTAAAGAATGTCTAGCTCGTTATGCAACATTTTTGTATCAATCAGATGTAAATGCAAAAACAATCTCCACTAGCCTACGTGTTTATCCATCTCTCATGACACCTGCTTTTTGTAAGAATGCCGACTATCTATCCAAAACTCGCTCACTTATCTCGCTCCCTATTTTGTATGGACCTAAGTCCAATTGCAAATAAATTATTATTATTAATAAAATTAATAATACTGTTCGTTATTTAAGAAAGAGAAATTTTCGTATCAAGTTCTGTGACTCTCGATGACAAGACTCATTAGCGGGAAATTTGAATTAAAATTTTTCGTCCGTAAAGGAAAAAATTTTTAAAACATTAGTTCGATCGTTTGAACAGTAGATAGCGTTACTAAGCAGGAAATCGATATAACTGATCGTCACGGGAAAAAGATGATTTTAATCGTTTTCCATACCTGACTAACTAGTTTCTGTGCTGTTATCTTTAACGCGATGATCTGGGTCGTCGGAATGTTCGGTTTCACCGTAGGAATCGTTATCATTTATTGTTTCTGTATCAGAATTTTCCGGATTTATAATGCTTATTTCAGGATTTTCTTCTTCGCCGTCAAAGCTTGGTTCGTCGCAAGGGCTTATCTGTCTGTCCTCGTTTAAAACCGTCAGTTCTCCGTTTGCTAAATGTGTATGAATCAATATTCCGTCTTTCGGGGTATTATTTCGTTTCGGTTGTGGCACTTAAGAATATAGGTCACCAAGATATCTAATAACTGCTGCAGATGTAGTTGTGCCATTCGTTATTTGATTTTACAGATAACTGAGGTTTTCCCTAAGGCTCCATGAAGCTCGTCGTGTTGCGCGTAAGAGTAAATTAAATGTTGCGTCTTTTTGAATATTATGGAAAATATCACGAGTTTTTCTAATTGTTGCTAATGCTTTTGCTGACTTTTGTGATCTTCCAACGCATGCTTCTAATGCAGCATCAAATTCTTTGTCCATTATCACTTTTATATATCTGATAAATAGGCTGCCTTTCTTTACTTCGGACGGACTTGTGCCTTGTCAGGTGAGATGTTTTGTTGAATCGAGTGTTTAATATTTTCGTTAGTCAAACTAGTTTATTTAACTTTTCGTTTCCCTAGGCCTTAAACAAAAAATGTACCCTTTGACGAATTAAAATATAGCAAAAATCAACCAATATTTTCCTAAGTCAAACAACGAGAAATTACTTTCTGAGTTCATTTTTAATCACCTTTTTTGAATATGCAAATTGTTGCAAAGTAAAATAGAACTACAATTGCAATTCGAAAATTTAGTAGGACGGAACTAGAATTTTCTTGCTGCCCCATTTCTCCGAAAAAAGCTCAAGATCGCACGTGACGAGTAAAATGCAGACAATTTTATCATAATGTTGGAAAGAAAATTTTAAATTACTGGGAGGGTTTTGCGTCGGAACTACACGACTGCGCCAGAATTGGGGTCTGTAACGTCTCAGAAGCGGATGGTTATATTAAATTGGAGCCATAGGGATAAAACTGAATAACACACGATAGTAGGGATGGCCGATTATTAAAAAAATTTTGAATAATCGAATGCCGATTAATCGGATCATTCGATTGTCTGTAATCGATTAATCGTTCCAAAATAATTCATTAATTTAACAATCGATTAATTTTCAATACAAATGTATAAAAGTATTTTACTATTGTTTTTTTTCAATTTTTTGTTATCAAAAGTAATATAATTATATTAAATAATTTAAATTGAATTATAAATAGGGAGTATATGATTGAAAAACTTCACAATTTTTTAGAATAAAGATTTTTATTATAAAATACAGTGAAATAGTCAGATTTCAAAGTAATTATGCATCTGAAACAAGAAATAATAATTTGTAATAACAAAGTGACAAACGTGATAAACAGATAGAAGAAGACAGAAGAAACTCCTCCTTTCGAAGAAGGAGACATTCGTTGTGGGTCTATTTTTTATTAAAAAATATGGAAATGTTTTTATTTATTCTCAGTTTATGATCGAACTATTGCTTATAGGAAACGATGTGCGTTTAGGATTTCTCAAACAGACAGAAGACTAATTTTGAAAGAATTTGAATATTTTAAATTACTTCAAAAACTTTAATTCGATCTTTATAATTATTATCAATTAAATATTAATTTTTTGATTTTCAATAATCGGATGCAATAATCGCATGAAATAATCGATTTTCGATGTAATCGGATTGGAAAAAAACGATGCGATTGTTTCGATTAATCGAATCGAACAATCGATTGTCCGATTAATCACGATATAATCGGCCATCCCTAAGCTACCGCATAGACCAAACGCCACAGAGGTTCCCAGAGGTCTCGCAGCCTCCTCCCCTCTAGCACATCAACAACAACAAAACTAGCAAACGCGACTTAATCCGCTCGTTTCACCGTTCCACATACCAGCCTTCACATACGGCAAAGGCGCCCTCACATTTGTCTCTAACGTCGTCCTAGACGCAAGACAAATAATCAGGAACTGGAAACTGTCATTCACTGGCGGAGATGTACTGCAGGCGGAGGAATTTTTGAAGCGAATACAGGAGATGAAGAGAAACACTATCGTGAAAGACAAAGACTTGCTAGGCGCACTCCCAGACCTCCTCACAGACGTAGCCCTGAAGTGGCACAGGCAAGAGAGAGACGCGTAGACAAGCTGGGCGGAATTCGAGATACGGCGACGAGGAATTCCATGACAACCTCAGGATTGGACTAAAGGAAAGGACACAAGGCGATGGAGAGCCCATCACCGACTTAATTGTCCAATACCGCAATCTACTTGCGTACGCCTCGCCGCAATACTCGCTTTGACTACAACTCGACAAAACATACAGGAATCTCCGCCCAGAATACATGAAACGAATAGCAAGATCGGAATTCGCGACATTTCAAGAACTACGCAATCTAGGCCGACAACTGGAAGCCACCGCGAACGCCTGCAAACGCTTCAAATCACCGCCTCGGCCATCCAAAGCAGTTTTTCCAGAATGTTCGTACCAACCAAAAAAGGAAACAGAAACAAACTCAAGCCAACTCAAGCCAACTCAAAAGTTGTCGACGCGGATTACATCGCCTGCGCCGGAATCCGTGAGTTGGACGAAACAGAAGAGAGTCGACTCAAAACTTTCCTCGAGGAGAACCTTTAGAAGGTCAAGTCGAATAAACTCGGTTGCACGTCTCTGATCGAACGCGAAATCGATGTCCAAGGACATGCCCCTATAAAGCAACGAGTCGGGCCAGTATCACCAGTGCTACTGGAAGCGATGCAAAAAGAGGTGAAAAAGATGCTGGAAGAACGCGTGATACATGTCGACGCTGGATCTCAGCCAAGCCTATTTCCAAATCCCACTGGCAAAAAAGAGCAGAGAAATGACTGCCGTCTCAGTCCCAGATATGGGCCACATGCATTTTGTCCGAATGGCGTACGGACTCACCAACGCCCCGACAACGTTCCAACGCCTCCTGGACAGGATCATAATTCCAGAAATGGCTCCATACACATTCGCCTATCTCGACGACATTATCATCGTGACGGAGACATGCGACGAACACCTGTTTTGGCTCAACAAAGTATTGAAAAAACTAAAGAAGGCGGGGCTGGTGATAAACCCGGACGAGTGCGAATTTTGCTGCTTCGAAGTCAAATACCTCGGCTTCGTTGTTAACAGAAAAGGATTCCAAGTAGACCCAGAAAAAGTCGCACCTCTCCTGGATTTTCCGCCACCAAAAACAGTGAAGCAACTGAAATCCTTCTACGGAATGGCAAGCTGGTATATAAGATTCCTGAAGGACTTCGCTACGATGGCGAAACCGCTGTCCAGCCTCATGAAAGCAAAAGAAAAATTTGTCTGGCGATGGCCCTAGAGAAAAGCATTCCAGGCCATCAAATTCGCATTAGCGACAGCTCCAGTATTGGCAAGACCGGACTTCTTCACTGAATTCGTCCTGCAGACAGAAGCCTCATCCTTCGAAATCGGCGCAGTGCTTACGCAAATGATCGATAACGAAGAAAAAGTTATTGCTTACGCAAGCAGAACACTACACGGGGCCGAACGGAACTGCCACACGACGGACAATTAATGCCTCGCCATCGTCTGGGCCATTCGGAAATTCCGATGCAATTTAGAGGGATATAAGTTCACGGTCATAACCGACGAGAGCTCACTCCAGTGGCAGCGGAATATCAGCGAGCCCACGGGGAGAGTTACGCGTTGGGCTTTGGAATTACAGCCCGCGCAGAAAAAAAAGTATGGGCCATACTATTAGCCATACTATTGATTGATATGGCTCGTGGCCAAATCCCATACGTTGCCGTACCAATCGATTTGTCAAAGTATGGGCCATACTATGGCCCATACTATGATATCATGGGTCGCAGTATGGGCAATAGTATGGGCCATACTTTGATATTTCGGGACATAATATGGGCTATAGTATGGGCCATAGGTTGGGCAGTAGTATGGTAATACTACTAATAATAGTAAGGACCTTTAGACGGTGCAAGCCTCTAAAGCGTCTTGAGACGGCGCAAGCCTCTCCGAAATTTGTTGACGGGATTTTTTGACAATGCGAGCCTCTACGCAAGGCCTGAGACGGCACAAACCTCTCAAAATTTTAATTTTCGTGAAGGAACAATCGATATATTTAGAGTATGGGCAATAATATGAGCAATAATATGGGCAATAATGTGGGCAATAGTAATGATCCATGGTATGTGCAATAGTATGGCCCATACTATAGCCCATATTATGTATCGAAATATCAAAGTATGGCCCATACTATTGCCCATACTGCGACCCATGATATCATAGTATGGGCCATAGTATGGCCCATACTTTGACAAATCGATTGGTATGGCAACGTATGGGATTTGGCCACGAGCCATATCAATCAATAGTATGGCTAATAGTATGACCCATACTTTTTTTTCTGCGCGGGAGGGTTATGATTTCAAAGTCATCCACAGAAAAGGCACTGCACCAGGTACCAGATGCCCTCTCCAGAATGTACGAAGAAGAAGAGAATCCAAACCCAGAACACGCAATGGCGGCCTTAGTCGCAATCACTGATCCGTGGTACCAGCGCAGATGCGAAGAAGTGGAGGAAAAGCCACAAAAATTCTCTAACTGGAAAGTAAACAACGGCCTGCTATTTTGCCACCAACCAAGGGACGTGCTGAACAGGATCATCAAAGACCTAGACGCCTGGAAACTAATCCCGCCAAAAAAACAACGCCAAGCAATCATGGACGAATGCCACGACACACCGGCGTCGGGACACCACGGCATACAAAAAACCTACGAACGACTCAGCACGAACTACTACTGGTCGGGATCTTACCACGACGTCGTGAAACACATCAGGTCATGCACAACATGCCAAAGTGTCAAAGTATCACAACAAGGACCAGCGGGTAAAATAAATGCATGGCACGCCGAGGAACCATGAAAGCTGGTGGCGGGAGACATCATGGGACCGCTACCCGCAAGCAAATCAAACCACAAATACATCCTCGTGCTGACGGACCTATTCTCCAAATGGGTTGAAGACGTCCCTCTAAAACAAGCCAATTGCGTTAACATTAGCAAAGCAATTGAGGAAAGAAAGATTCTGCGCTAGGGAAGAATGAACTATTTTCTAAACGACAACGGAACCGAATTTAGAAACAAGCACGTCAGAGGCAAGCCTTAACCGCTCCCTCCACGTACCATCGTCAGCGGAAAGAGACCCGTTGGAGATCAGAGCGATCACGCCGATACGGCCCCCAAGCCCTGAGAACGAAGAGAACGACAACGAGCCAGAACCGGAGCAGCAACCAAGACCGGTACGAGAACGCCTTGGCTACCGAAGAGACGCCGCGGGCGTTGAAAATACGTACCACCGCCCGAGATGCAACCGCTGCAAGTTGAGAGGAGACGTAGCAGTGTACTGCCCAAATGAAAAGCACGAGCGAATCAAGACAAGAGACCGAGAGCGCCACGAAGCGAGATTCGCGCCGTACAACCACCCACAAGCGGCTGCTGGGCAAGGGCCCCGCGAAGCACCGCCAGCGCGACCACCCTCGAGAGATCTCCGGGCAAACCTCCCTCGACGCTCCTCGATTCCGATGCCATAACACCAAGCAACCAAAAGAAGCTGGAACCACCGACGCCTTCAAAGAAACCCAGCCACACGCCACCATTGAACACACCACATCAACGCTCCAGTTTTGTCGAGTTAGCGTCCTTTTCTTCTCGCCTTTTCCTTTCCCCCCATTTTTCTATAACAGTATTTTTTTCGTGATATATAATAAACTTTTTATGACAATTTTGGTTTAATTTTAGTTTATTTTTTTAGTAGTAAGTTTTGTTAAACTCCGCCAGCGTGCGATAAGCCAGACTGACGTACCTGATTTGTGAATACGAAACGATGAGACTGTATAGTTCGTAAAAAAGAGATATTAGACATGTACAATTCAGTCCTGTAAGAGAGTGAAACAACAAAATCTACCTGCGAACACAATGTAACACTGACAAACATATACATTCAGCCAGCCGGCGGCGTCGCAAAAACCCACGCCCCAAGGGAAAATCGGAGGTCCCAACGGGGTGGGGGGGGGGATTGTGACGCGGCCGTGTCTTGCGGCTACGCGCCACTTGATCGACGGCGGCTATCCGCCCAACGATCGCCAAATTGTAAACGCGCCGCGATTGGCCCATCGGTAACGTGTCCACCCGCCGGCAAACGTACGTGACTGCGTGCCCGGCGAGCGGGAGTTCTATCAAGATTAGCGCACGCGATCGTCCATCCGCGACCAACGACTGTTTCCGAGGCCAACGAGGCTAGTGCGAGAGAGTGTATTGTGTAATAAACTTTAGCAACCAAGTGCCCTGAGTTTTCTTCGCAGCGCGAACCCACTCCCTACGCAGCAACCCGAATCTGAAAAAAGCGATCTTGATCGCGCCGAACGACGTTCGGCTGGCGCCTAGGATCCCGGCTTGCTGTTTGTGATCCAGTCCGATAATCACCCTGACGGACCCATCACAAAAAAATGAAATATACATAAATTTTACGGCGTATCATATGGAAATATTGTAGCTCTTGATATTTCACATGAGTAACCAAATAATGTCTTAGGCCATTGTAATCTTGTCGTACATTCTGGAAAAACTACTGATTAGTTTTCCAATACTCTTAACACGTGTTCATAAATTACAATAAACTATTGTGTAGGGATGGCCGATTATATCGTGATTAATCGGACAATCGATTGTTCGATTCGGTTAATCGGAACAATCGCATCGTTTTTTTCCAATCCGATTACATCGAAAATCGATTATTCCATGCGATTATTGCATCCGATTATTGAAAATCAAAAAAATAATATTTAATTGATAATAATTATAAAGATCGAATTACAGTTTTTGAAGTTATTTAAATTTTCAAATTCTTTCAAAATTAGTCTTCTGTCTGTTTGAGAAATCCTAAACGCACATCGTTTCCTATAAGCAATAGTTCGATCATAAACTGAGAATAAATAAAAACATTTCCATATTTTTTAATAAAAAATAGACCCACAACGAATGTCTCCTTCTTCGAAAGGAGGAGTTTCTTCTGTCTTCTTCTATCTGTTTATCACGTTTGTCACTTTGTTATTACAAATTATTATTTCTCGTTGCAGATTCATAATTACTTTTATATTTGACTATTTCACTGTATTTTATAATGAAAATCTTTATTCTAAAAATTGTAAAGTTTTTCAATCATATACTTCCTATTTATAATTAAATTTAAATTATTTAATATGATTATATTACTTTTGATAACAAAAAATTGAAAAAAAAACAATAGAAAAATACTTTTATACATTTGTATTGAAAATTAATCGATTGTTGAACTAATCAATTATTCTGGAACGATTAATCGATTACAGACAATCGAATGATCCGATTAATCGGCATTCGATTAATCAAAATTTTTCAATAATCGGCCATCCCTACGGTAGCTCCTGCGCCTGACTTTTATATAGCGCTCCGCTCGTGATCGTGTGTGGTTTTGTCGTTCCAAGCTTTTGTTGTTCTGTGGAAGCTGTGATGTTTCCTTTGGCTGTAGGAGTTGGTTGTCCGACTCCTGTTTGGCCTTTGTTCTTAGGAGTTGGCTGTCCGACTCCTGTGTGGTCTTTTGGTTCTTCATCTGCTCGCTGGTTTTTGTCATCAGCGCCATCTATGATTATGCTCTCATATGCATTGGATTGTTCGCTGGCTACTTTTTCGGCTTCATTTTCTTGGTTTTGATCCTCTGGGGTACTATGCGATTTGTCTATGAGGGTTTTTGCCAATCTCGCACGTACCTCTGCCCCGCTTCCTGAGTCGTCGCGGCCCCATTCGTGGATGATTGTCCTGACTTGATATTCGGTGAGGTTTGCCACACAGACGTTTACGTCGGTTTCCGAAGTGAGCGTTGGAATATCCATTTTTATCTAAGTTGCTGTAAACGGGGTGTGTAATAAGTGATTGTGTAAGTAATTTTATTATTGCTTGTCTCTCTACGATTTGAGTGACGACTTTGAGACGCTTAACAACAAAGGCTCGCTATTTTGTTTCAAAATATTCGAATTTAATTCGTTTCCCAAATAATGCGATCAAAATCGAGCTTATTTTATTTCAATTTTGTTTCCGAGTTCACTTTTATTTCAAAACCTGACGTTAGTTTGTTTGGTTTTCCCTCAAATAGTAGTTCGAGTGGTGTGCCCGCGAAGTGGACAGCCTTCATCTGGGTATCGCAGACCCATAAAGGCAGCTCACTAGGCGTTTTGCACTAACCAAGGTGTTAAATGAACTCCCTTACCAGAGCTAGTTAATGCCACGTTTAAGTGAAACGGTTACGGAAAAACCCCATGCCGTTTGTGCTTTGAGGGCACGCTCAAGTAGGCGATCCTATTTCATCAACCCGAGAAACGATTGAACCTGCCGCTTTGATTTCGTTGTTTTGAACTGACAAATCACTTGTTCGGTTTCCGCGGTCATAGCCAACCGCTGTTCAGCGAACTTGTGCCCCAGAAAACGAACATCGGCGACTCCGAATTTCGATTTTTCGCGATTTAACGTAAACCCTGCATCCCCCAACGCCGTCCAAACCCGGTCTAGCGTGTTCAAATGCTCTTTCCATTCGTTGCTAATAATAAGGATGTCATCTAAGTAGATAAGGACTATTGCTTCCAATTGCGGTGCTAGTGCATCAGCGATAACCCACGTGAACACCGCGCCTGAAATTTTCAATCGAAACGGGAGCCGGAGAAAAACATACTTCTGTGCGTCGGACATAAACCCGGTATACTGTTGGCACCGTCGTTTGAGCGGAATTCGCCAGAATGCTTCGCGCACGTCAATATTCGAAAAAATCCGCGCGTCTTCTACCAGCGAAATTATCTCGTCGATCGTCAGGGGTTGCGCGTGATCTAAACGTACGGGCAGGTTAACCGGTCTCGCGTCCAAGCACACGCGCAACTTTCCGCTAGCCTTAGGTGTTACTACCAGTGGATTAACATACGGTGTCGCTCGTCTCTCGATTACCACCTTTTTCTGCATAGACTCTATTATCTCACGCACCGCGGCTTTATGCGCCCGTGGGACCGGATAAATCGCTTTTTTATACGGAGTCTAGTCTAATACCTCAAGGTCGTGTTCGTCAGAATTAACTCGGCCCAAACGATCCCCAAATGTTCGCGCGTGTGTTTGCAACAACGCTTCTATTTTGTCCCGAGGCGTATCATCGCGTTCTGCCTCTTTCAACACCCCAATTCCTTTCGCAGCTAACTGCGCGTGACTCGGCTGACTCGAACTTGGTGGCCCGTGCCAATCGAACACCGGTACCGCGTATGGGGGGTCTTCCAACATCAACGATAAGTCACGCACGGACACATGAAGAAAAATGAAACCAGTGAAGAAAATCGAGGCCCAACACCAGTTCGATTGAGTCTTTTGGCACGACGAGAAAATTCTGAGCATACACCTTTTCACTAATAAAAAGTCAAAAACCACCATCTTTTTAACTGCTACTACCGTACTTCCGAATGCCCCAGTCACGCGTGTGTTGATCACCAGTATTTCATACACCTTACTAGATTCTTTTTTTCCACGTCTTTGTACAGCGTCTCCGCCACAACGGACAACTCGGCGCCTGTGTCGACTAAGGCTTGCTTTATCATCGTTCCGATCCGTACTTCAACACCCGGAGATCGGATGCACCTCCTCGGCTCGCCCTCCGTGCCCGCGATTGCTGAGATCATTCAGAAGTTGGCCTTGGGTCCATGACCGCCGTCGTCAGAAACTTCCCGAATCACTTCAAGAAACACCTCGTCAAAAACATACTCCAAATAAGATAAAAAAAACTTGTTGAATAACAGTTGTCAAGATTAGAATTGCGATTTGCCGAATTAATAGATCTTCAACTAGAAAATTTTCTGTATCAAAGAAGCCTATAACTTCGCGGACTTTTATGGAAATTTAACTTGGAGCCGAGTTGTTTGAAAAAATTTTGTATTCTGAAGACAAGTCAAATCAGGATGTTGGCAAATTTCAGTAATTTTTTTATTTGATAGCGGCGCCAGCTGAATTAGAATTTTTTTTCCGAACGAAACATTCGAAAAATAAAGAGTTAAAATTTAATGATTTTTAATTTAATTAGTTTAAATTTGTTTTTTGTCTTCTGATTTTTTCGATGGAAGTAGTCAGGTTGAAAGAATTGAAAAAAGTTATATTTCTAGCAAAAATTGGAGGATTCACTAATTGTCGAGGAGAGTGTATTGCAAATTGTGCTGCTTTTGAATAATCAGCAAACGAACGCAGAGCTATCGAATAAGTTTGAATTTAAGCTTTAAAATCTGACAAAATTATAAGAAATTGACCAATAATCAATACAATAAGATTATACAATGTATAAGAACAAACTCGAAGCTTTGAAATAAGCATTTTAAGTTTTTTAATTATCGAAAAACAATACCGTGGGTTTTTATATGTTAAAATATAACCTCTAAGCTATTAAGATACTTAGAAATTAACAGAGTTTAACAGATTAGGAAGAGTGTGGGCTTCATAATCGGGAAGTCACATGGTCGAATACGAAGACCAAAAAATTGTCTAAATTTTTCACTGTTTTGAAAACTGATTTTCACATCGACTTTTTTCCAGCAATTTTTAACACGTTTTCGGCTCTTTTCAATGCACTAAATTTGGACTTGGTTTCGAGCCATTTTCGACTCGAAGACGATCCAAAATCGAGTCGATTCCGAATCTATTCCGACGTGCAGATTTTTTTCTGGGTAGAAAGCGCTAACTTCAATTAAATTGCGCTATCTTCAAATTATCAAAAAACAATATCGTGGACTCTTGACATATTTAAAAAAACATTCCACTTTAATTTGATGCTCATATCGTCAAAATCCAAGAGGGAGTTTTCGAGATATTTTTTTTTGTTTTTGACTAAATTGTGACTAAATTTCAACTAAACAGCTAGTAAAAACAAATAGTTTCAAAAGCCAACTATAAAATCCAATCAGTCGATTAGAACACATCCCCAGAAAGTAGAAAACAGTTATTTATACTAAAAATGCAGGTAAAACATTAAATTGGACCTATTTTTCGAATTTTGTTTTTGTAAAGCCGTGATTTTTGATATAATTTGTTATTAATTAATTTTCAGCGCTCATCTGATAATTTCGTCAAAACAACGTCATTTTATTTAAACTAACAAAAAAACACTTTTACTGATATAAAATCTATTTATCATTTCTTTGTCCGATTAAAGTGCAATTGCCCCTTGCATTTTTTGCCCTTGAACTTAACCGTTTTAGTCGTGACGGCTGCTTGAATTTTGTAGACTCGGACTGTTTATGATAAAAAGGCGAGCGCAACGTCGAAACCGGCCTAGCGGCGCGCTTGTGCGATGGCACCCGCTAGGTGGCAGTACGCGTCTGAATATTTGACCGGAATTATTTAAACGGGCACAGACTCCAGACAAGAAGCTTTTTTTTATAAAGAGAATTATTTTCAGAGCGAGATCCAAATTGCGATGGACTCTAATGATATTTTCGTATTGATATTTTTGTAATGATTTTTTTGTAATGATATTTTTATGGTTGAAATTGGATTACCTAACGAACAGCAAGGAGTCACGTATCCTAGATATAGAATATTAGAATGTTTTATTTAAGCACGTTTAGATGTCGGTTGTCGTTTCAAACTTATTTTGCAAATATCGACAGAGGGCACTCCTGTAGCCGAAGTCCAGCACAGAGCAAACTAAAGTAGCATCGCCAGTCCTACCATCAATTTATTTATGTTATCATTGCCAGATAAAGAGCGCCTGCCATTGCAGCTAACGCATGCTGGCATCATCGTCACTCATGCTTCAATTCTGAGCCCCTGAAAAGGAGCGAAACAAGGACGGATGCCGATCAGCCTAGGTGGGAATTCAAATCTCACCTCCGGTTCTCTAGCCGAGGTCGCGGGGTAGAGGGGCGACCATAAATTCGAAAAGATGCGAGTTTTCGTTCTCCTTGCCCGTGGACACTGAGAGATGCGTATGTTATCGGGTTTTCGCCGCGAACTAAGGGCCATGAGGTCTTCGCAGAAATAGCAGAATTAAGGTCAGGCTTTTTAACTGTTCAGGGGGGGTTCGAAAATTCACTGAGTTTCACTGAGTTTTATTTATTTATGGTTTTTCACTTATTGCTGATTTAATAAATAATAAGTTTTTTGATTTCGCATAACGTCACTCGATCTAATGTTTCGTATTTGATATTACTGGTGCAATAGACGATAGTCGCTCCTGGAGCTATAGTTTTATTATTTAATGAAATGATAAGAGAGTTTTATGAAAGAGCCGGTTGTGTGTTTGATTATTTGATTAGAGATTTCGATATTCTTGTTTGATGGAATTTGGGAGAAGTTCAACAATGGCGCTTAACAAAGTAATTAAGTTTTATTATTCTGTTTTGAAATTCAATGTCACAATCAAAAGCGCCGTTTTTGCAATAATATTAAATATATAATAACAGGTTATTATTGGATATTAGTTATAATTGATTAATTTTTTTTGAAAAACAGGAGTCTACTATCAAAACTTCTGTAAAACTTCTATGTTTTGATTCTTATTTGTTGAAAAATTGTAACAAATTGACTTTGAACAATGATAAATATGTTAATTAAATGTTTATCATTTTTATTTATTAAGATAATTCATGTATGACGTGAATAACATTTTATTGTTTATTCAAAAGTGAAAATAATTAATTTGAAAAATTGATAAAACTATCTTAAAGTACTTGAATAAATATCATAAGTCACGAGAGGAATTTACTTTATCTCAAATGTAGCAGAAATAAAGGTGGAATAAAAATTAAAACGCTCAGCTTTGGCGAGGTCCGAGCTTCTAGTGTTAGGTATGTTTACGAAGCACTGCCAGTATGTTTAATTCAAAAACTGACTTTATCAAAATAAAACCAATTTAAGAGTGACACGAGCCCACCTTCCATGACAGATGAACATACCCTTAAAACAAAGTAAAATCGCTCGAGTCACGACCGGTAGATGGCGCATGAGCATCCGCCATCTTGCTTTTTCTCAAGCAAACCAATGTGTCATGTAAATAGGACTCGAGCGACTCTCTCGGTAGAGAAGTAGCTCCGAAGCTTCAAAGCTTCAGCTACGGTGTACAGCGAGAACCTAATAAAGGATTCGAGACCTTAAAACCAAAGTTCTCTTTCGAAAATCGCCTCAAAACTCCGGTTATGTCCCCGAAAAAGGCGCTTTCACTCGCCTATAGACGAATAGAAGACGAATAAAAATCCTGACACTCTCTAGGTAGCGGCCACCACGCTGCTCCTGGAGTTAAAGGTCGCCAAGCAGTTACCGACTAATGCATCAGGATTTTCAAACTTAAAGTGATAAAATTGTATACTTGAGAAGGAGACAGACTCTCGACATAATCAAACGCAAAATCGATTGAAATGTCAACTGAAATATGCGACTAATTTTTATAAAAACATCATCAAATGATAAAGGTATCCTTTTGAGTCCGAGATACGTGAATAAATGAATAAGGCATAAGAATATGTCGAATTTTTTTAGTGAAGTTAAAGATAATGGAATAAAATAAGTCAGATAGTGATACGTTCAGATAATATATGCATTACATAATACATCGAGCAGATCAATTTTGAATTCGATTTTCTCTATAAAATGAATAAGCACTTCAATTAGTTCATGAATGTTTATTTTCTTTTTACAAAATAATGTTTTATCCATTTTCCCATGATAAAAATTAAATTATAATTCATCTTCTGCATTTTCCACATTTAGGTCGATAACATGATCGATAAAAGTTGAAATACGTGAAACAGTATAGATTTCAGAGTCATGTCAAGTGCACGCTAAAAATATTTGCGTTTTGTTTGCAATATTCCGAACGATTCGTCTTAGGTATCAAATTTGTACTCTCCATCTGGGGGAAAATTCAGAACTAAGAAATTGATTAAATTCATAAATTGCTAAGAAATTATATATAGGAATATATTTTTTAAATTTTTTATAGGCCGGATATCAATGCTATAAGAGCCCTTCCATCAGTACCAGTTGCTATTAGTAGAGTGTCGACTGAAGAGCGTGAAATGCCGCGACAGCCAAGTCTTGCCGATGGAGAAGGTATCAAGATCGTCATTCATGATGTCGATAGTGATTTAGGTGAGTGTACATTCAAACAAGTTTTTGTTATTTTACGTTCTATATACTTGAGTATATACTCTCTTTTTTAAACACAACTGTCACGAGCGCCGAAATAAATTCTTATTTTTATTATATTAGTAGTATAAAAATTGAATATTCTGACACATGTTCTTCTAGGACGAAGAATCTATACATACAGTTGCACTGAGCATAGATTGAATTTTTTACCAGTTAAACTTTTTGGACAGCTTCTAAAACAAAATCTTTGGAAAGCATTCGTTATACGCATAATAGATATGCCCACTTTGAAATTTAAAAACATTATTGAGTATTTGTGAACGATACATTCAGATTCAAGGTAACGAAAGAACTAACGTAACTGAAGTTTCAGTGCGCGTTTTAGACGAATAATCATATTCATCACGATCATATTTTCGTTTATTCATGCTTTTGCGAAAGTGGGACCAATGTCGCTGTCTTTTGAGAGGTTCAATCGGCAGCCAAGTTTAGTTATCAAGCAAGCGTTTAAAATTATAATAAAAGAACTTTTTAGTGCAAAAATTTGCATGCACCTTCACATTTTCATCACCTTTTTTTAATAAATATCAATAAGCTGTAATATTAAAATTCAGCTTTTTTTTCTAGAGCGACCACCCTGCTTTTTAAAATTGGCTTTTTCATGCAAAAGAACGTTGAAAAAAATTTTGGCGAAAAAATTGCTAATGGTCGACAAAAAGTTTCTGAAGCTTTCGATGCCAACTGTTTAGATAAAATTAACTAAACTGTGACTAAGCTTCTGTTGAATAGGTTTCTCACTTATTATTCTAAGTTTTGACGTTTTTTAGTTTCACCTTTGACATTTTGCTTGTCAGAAAACATATTAGGATTTTTATTTGATGTTTTTTAAACAAACGGCTATCGTTTTTTTTAGTGTTAGATATGTTGTAATACTCAACAACAACAAATCATAGAACTTTGAGTTTTTCAAGTCGCTGAACACGAATTTGAATTCATATTTTCAAAAAAAAAACGAAATGGTAGATCAAATATGGTGATTTAAAAGTTCAACTTAGGTGTAATCGGTCTAATTTTCATTTTATTAAAACAGAAACTTGTAAAAAAGAGTATTTCTGATTTCTTCAAATAAATCTAACATACTGTTTTCAAAATTCGATATTCAAAATGGCACATTCAATATGGCAAAAACTCGGAAAAATGACCTATTTTAAAACTCGGTATTTTTCGGTTTTTTGACCTGAAAATCACGAACCTGGCATCAAATTCAATCTTCATCGATTTCCGAAATTTAAAAAATTTTGAATTTTGATAATATGATCTTAAATTCGGATTCAGCGATGAAAAAAACCCTTATGTGCAAATTTAGGAGCAAAATGATACACTAGAAAAATGTATGGGTCAAAGGGTTATTTTAAAGTAAAGTAAAAGTAAAAAAAAGGTAAGTAAAAAAGTTTGTTTACTAAAAAGTAAAAACTAAAAAATCTGTAAAAGGTATCTTGAAATTTTGATGCAAATTCGAAAGTTGAATAAAAGAATGTCGCATTTTCCATCAAAAATTGAAAATACAACTTGATTTTGAAAAAAATACCATAAAAAATGATGAATGATTGAATTGATATTATTTAAAACTACAAGGACCGACTAGACGAATCCGTCTTATTGGTTTTATACAGTCGATTAAAAGAGAATAAAAACGATAGTACGATTTTCGTAGTTTCGGTTTCAAAAAAACACAATAAGTTTTGAACGATATATTGTTGTGCAGGTGTTTATTTACGGGGATAAAATAACTACCAAAATGAACCTCTTAACTGTATATATGAGGATACAGCAGCGTGCACAATATGTGTTTTTTTGCAATGTCCAATGTTTTTTGTTGAATGATAGGGCCGCTGACAGGAATGTTTCCTTGTCTCACTTGGGTAATCCACTCTAGCAAAATCCGTTCGAGGTCCGCGTATTTAGCAGTTTTCACTTTCTTACGCGCCACAGAAGTCGAAACTGCATTTTCCTCAATTTTAGCACGATTTTTGGTGATTGTTTGGATGGTTGAAGTTGCTAAATTCAGCTATTTCGCGAAGCTTTTGAACGATTCAGACGGACTACGTTTATCGTACTTGTCAAGGATTTCCAACTTTTGTTTGATAGATAAAGATTTTCGCTTGCAGTTTTCCATATTCGGAGTTTGATGTACTCGGTTTGAAAAACAACAAGGAACTAGTAAAATTGTTCCTCCCGACTTAATTTATACACTGCACAAAAGTGCTAGAAACGTCCATAGTACATCCCACTTTTTGTTCATATTTTTGCCATTTGTTAGTTTTGAAAAAGCTATAATAAAACTATTCTAAGAAAAAACCATTGTTCTAAATTTAGACACAAATCGGTAAATGGAAAACGAAAGGTGTCCAAAAGTAGAAAGTGCAATAAAAATTGTCGAAAACAAATTAGAAGAGAAAAGATTAAAACCATAATCAAGCGTGAAAAACATAGATAAGCATTGCTCGGTGACAGACAAAAGTTAATCGTTATAAGCGTGAAGATTTTCCCACGTTCTGAGTGGTGAGAGGCATCAAAAACAATCGTTATAACCGGAAAATCGTTATAAAGAGGAGCGTTATAAAGAGGTAATTTATTATGGGGCATTATAGGAATGTCGTAGAGACCATCGAATTTGACCGTAATAAGCGGGAAATCGTTGTATGCGGGAGTCGTTTTAACCGGATTGTACTGTAACTACTTGACCTTCTCAGAGTAAAACGTGAATAAGTATTCGCGGTGTTGCGGCGCGGCGGAAAATCTGGCTAAGTCCCGTCGGCGGGACTGATTAGAGATAATGAGCTCGGAGCTCTTGATTAATTATCGTTAAGATTGATTCTGACGCCCATTGGGAGCGTACGGCCAGTCGTCAGCGACGATCGCTCCTGCAGATTTTGCCAAAAACCGCTGAATCGTGCCCTCGGCTCAGCACACGTGGAGCGCGGTCTCAGCAAAATCATGTACAAAACTGTAAAATTTCCTGTGCTCGATTATCAAAACGATGCTCGAGTCGGATTAACGATATTTGATAATAATCAAGTGACAGAAATTGAATAGCGGCTCGGATGTCCCAGACATCCGGCCGAAAATTTATATTTTAATTTGACATTTTATGTTAAACAAAAATAAAAAAGTTCAAAATTATTAAATTGAATATGAAAATAGGCCAAAGTTGTGCTGCGGCACAACAGTTGCCTTCCCCTTCCACCGGACACGAGTCCTGTCGTGTCGCGAAGTGAGGCGAAATTTCCCAATTAAGTTAACAAGTTGGAAGGGAATGTGTGTGTGAATGTGTGCGTGTGTGTTTGTGCGACCCTAAAGAAAACGCTTACTTCACTTTTTTCATTGTGACGACAGACGAGAATTTATCAACGGGAATATTCTCACTTTTACGAAAGAAAATGAAATCAAACTTGAGACAACTGCTCCATTCACACATCAAAAAAATGGTCGAGTAGAGAGAGAGAGATGCAAACCATCTTAGATGCTGTTCGATCGATGTTGCATACAGCAGATGCTACAGCTTCAAATCTTTGGGGTGAAGCAGTGAAGACAGCAGTTTACATCCTGAACAGAACACCTACATCCCATACCAAAACGTCTACACCATTTGAAATGATGTACGGTTCCAAACCTTCCCTTAAGCATCTGCGAAAGTTTGGATGTGAAGCTTATATGCACATTCCAGAATGTCAAAGAGTCAAACTTTAACCAAAGTCGAAGAAGATGATTTTTGTGAGATATGTTGGAGATTCAGAGAATTATCACTTGCTAGATACTGTCACGAAGAACATCAAAGTGTCAAGAAACGTCATGTTCAACGAAGATTCGACTAGACCACCAAATTCTGGAACTCTCAACTTACAAAAGATGTGTCAGGAACTTGTACAAGATGATTTCTTGATAGAGAAAAGAAGGTTCAACTTCCTATTGCTGAAATTCAAGAAGAGATAATTGAAGGTCATCGCCTAGACCGAAATGAACTTGAAGAGATCAATCCAAATCAAATGAAGTTGAGATCACGAGAACAACTTAAGAAGCCAACACGTTTTTCTGCTAATTTTACTGAAATTTCAGAGGCTTTAACATATTCGGCCGCCATACAGAGTCATGATGCCCTGAAGTGGTAAGATGCGATGATCGAAGAGTTAGAATATTTGAAGAAAAACAACACTTGAAAAGTGGTTCCCAAGGAACCAGGAATGAACATTGTCGGGTCAAAATGGGTCTTCCAGATCAAGGACACAGGTGACAAGGTAAATCCGAGATTCAAGGCAAGACTTTGAGCGAAAGTTTTTTCTTCGAAGGAAGGATTAGATTATCAAGAAATTTTCTCACCAACCACTCGATATGAATCGATTAGGATTCTCTTGGCTCTTGCGGTTCAACAAAAATGCAAAATTATGCAATTTGATGTCGAGACTGCTTTTTTGCATAAAAAACTGGATAAAACTATCTGCATGGGGCCACCTGAAGGATCAGGAATCCCAGATAATATGGTTTGTCTACTTCTGAAAGCTCTTTATGGTTTGAAGCAATCGTCCTGTTCTTGGAATAAATTTTTCAATGACTTCATGATTAAGAGAAATTTCAAACGATCTGAAGCCGATAAATGTGTGTATACAAAAGAAACTGAAGGAACATTTATCAAAGTCGTTCTTTATTTTAATGATGGGTTAGTATTTTCACCCGACGAAAAGGTTTTAATGAACTTCATCGGAGATCTGAAAACGACTTTTAAAATCACTTTCAACAAACCAAAGACTTTTGTAGGTATCCAAATTGAACATGACCAAATCAACCATCGCATTTTCATCCATCAAACTGAGTATATCAACAAGTTGATAAAGAAGTTTGGACAAGAATCAGCAAACGAGGTGAGTATTCCAGCAGATCTTCACACTGTGCTCAGCCAAACTGAAGAATGTGACACTGAGGGCATTCCATATCAGAAAGCAGTCGGATCTCTGATGTTTGCGGCTCTTGTAACTAGGTGTGACATCATGTTTGCTACTAATTATGTTAGTCGTTTCTCCGCAAAGTTTGGCCAACCTCATTGGAACGCTGTCAAGAGGGTACTAAGATATCTAAAAGGGACAAGTCATCTTGGCATAGAATATCGTCATTGCGATGAAGGTTGAAGTTTGCTAGGATTCTCTGATGCAGACCATGCGAAAGACGTCGACACTCGGCGTTCTACTTTAGGGTACGTGTTCTTCATGTCAGAAGGTCCTATCACTTGGTCAACTCAGAGACAAAGGTCGGTGGCACTATCTACGACGGAAGCAGAATTTGTAGCAGCATGTAAAGCAACAAAAGACATCATTTGGATTTGTCAGTTGTTAGAAGACATTGGAAATCCAATTTGTAAACCTACGTCACTTTTGATTGACAATCAGGGAGCAATCCATCTTATCAAGAATCCAGTGTTTCATAGACGAACTAAATATATCGACACGCAGTACAATTTCGTACGAGAAAGGGAAAAAGACAAGTTTATACTAGTCGATTACGTATCAACTGAGAAACAATTGGCAGATGTCTTCACGAAGCCTCTTCCACGTGACCGCTTCAAAGCTACCATTCACAAGATCGGATTGGTTGAGAAGAAGTTGTAATTTTCCTTTATTAATGTTGCTTGCAGTTAATTTTCAATTGAACACTTGATTTCATTATATCCTCAAAAGCACTCAAATAGCGGGAGATTTCTAATATTCGAATTTGGATTCTCGCACTTTTGATTTGTCTTTTGTTTTATTGATCAACTTGGTCCTTGACACTCTCTTTGGAGGTTCTGTCTGACAAATCAACAACTTGTATTACATGTGTTGTAATAAACTTAATATAATAGATTGAATTGTGTCTTCAGTCTATATTATCGATTGACTTATAACAGATGAGTCTCACTGGAGGATAGGATCAGGAAAATGGATTGTAGTGGACTGACTTTACAGAGCAACTGCTTGTCATTATATAGGATTTTAAAAACATTGTCAGCATATGGCATTTTAGAGGAGATGTTTATGACTCTGTAAAAGCCAATTTTTGCCTTTCCAAAATTTCCCAACTCTTGTTTATCTAATATCAATTGAATATTGTTTCGCTATGTGAAAACAAAGTCGTAAAATTCAAATCAATGTGAACGAATAGTCTCTGTTTCATTCATAAGTATTGCGCAATTGGTTTACACCGACTAAGTTGTGTATCAATTCATTTTGTTTATTCGTTTTGAAAATACAGCCACTCCAAGAACGAAAATCGATTTTTTGGAGAAATTTTCAACAATAAATAGCCGCCATTTTGAGAAAAATGAACCAATCAAAAAACGGCTACGCTACATCGTAGACAATGTATTTAAAATCAACCTCCTTGAATTTAAATCCATTTGAGTGAAAATTTTGAAAGTGGTAACACCCAAATCAAAAGATTTTTTTCCTCGTTGAAATTTTGCTCATTCTATAGGGTTTCGATGGCAGAAACATATGCTAAAAGGAATTTTTGTTAAATGACGTTGCTTAGAAGTTATAAATAAATAATCATTTTTGGACGTTTTATTGCAAAAAATCGTTGCTGGCTACTGAGTTAGTAGATTTTTATGAAAAAACATTTTTCGTATGTAAAAATGTCTGAACTTTCCGAAAATCAACATGAAATTGCGAAAAAATTAAAAACAACACATTTTTTATAACAATTTAAGTTGCAAAATGAAAAAAAAGTATGATGTTAATGTCTTACCGAGTTGGGATGAACTGCATTCCAAAAGGAATTTAATGACGCGAATTCTTGCGTTTTAATAAAAAAAGGATCGTGTCATGCCCGTCATATAGTATACAAATTTTTTAACTTGTATTTATGCTTAACATAAATTTATATTATTTAACATTCATTAAGAAATAACCATTTCCGTTACCAAGAGTGAATCTCACGGTCTATTTAATACGTTGGCGTCGCTGTCGCGACGCTCTTCCAAGAAATCGTCACTTTTGGTCGCCTTATCAGGCGAACCTCCTCCAATTTCTATGAGAACCAACTCGCCACCTCGGTCCCGCGGACACCTCAGTTCCCACGGAACCTATGGTCAGGGGGCACAGGGGCAAGTTGCGAATCATCAAGCTTAAATACGCGGCCCCCGCCAGGGACCCGCAGTTCGCGCCCAACCACCATTCTTAATTAGCGCAGTTCGCGCCCAACAACCATCGGTCTTAATTAGCTAATCAGTGATACACAGTGTACCAAGTCTTAATCATCGATCAATAAACAAGTCAAGTGCAAGTTCGTCTTCAATTTATTCAACCCCTTCGGAAGCACGACAGCCTTGGGCTTATTTTTGGCGCTACGGACAAAGGCTTCTAATTGCCGGGGATCATCAGGATCTCAAGGAAGCGGTCAAACCCAGAAGCAAGGAACAATTTGAGAGCCATACTCAAACGAGGAAGCACCGTGGCGCGAACTCAAGGAGACAAGACATATCGCAAAACTATCCAACAACACGAATCCAGTGGCAAGAAGAGAAAAAGCAGCAGCCATCCCATTGAAGCAAAGGGACAAACGAAAGGTGCAAAAGTAGACACATCAACTCAGTCAAAAAGCGGCGAGAAACGCAAGGCACAGCACATAACATAATATCGGGTAAGTGACAACATATTTATCCACTATTCAGCACCAAAACCCAAACTCCCTGGCAGATATTGCCAACCGCCATATCGAAAACTTATTAAACAGAATCGACGATCTCGAAGTCGCTATGGACGTAAACGGTCCCCCAAATTACGCAAATATTAACGGAGGCAATCAAGGCCCCGAAAATCTCTTACAAAATAACATACAAATACACCCCATGAATAGAACTCTCTTAGCACGGCACGCAGTAAATGCATTACCAATATGCAACGGCACACCAAATTCTGTCAATAATTTTATTCGATCTTTAAGACATATAGCTGCGAGTGTTAGACCAGACGAAGAAAATAACTTTTTAATTCTGATAGGCTCGAGATTAACAGGAATCGCGAGTGACCATTATTATAGACGCTTGCCGACATACAATGACGTAGAGGCACTTATAAACGATTTTCGTGTGAGATTTAGTGACAGCTCAAATACTGCAGTTTTATTGAGTAACATCAGAAATGAGAGAATGCAAGTAAACGACTCAGTCTCGACTTTCGCAGACAGAGTAGAAGCCGCGATGAGCAGAGCTAAGTCCCATATCGAAAACAATGACACCCTTACCGCGAATGAAGTCGAAACATTATTAAATTTGGTAGATTCAACAACACTCCAACACTTTCTAGACTCACTAAGACCCGAAGTGGAGGTCCGTACGAAAATCCTTAACCCAAATACAATTTCTACAGCTATTGCAGCTGCTATCGAAGTCGAAACAACACTGGCTCAAACACAAAACAATTTCACAGTCCCAAATTTTGAAAATCTAACAAATCCAAGACGCAAACAAAACCGTCTCATACACGGACTCGGTACTCATTCGACGGATAACTGTCGACAAATTACAGCGACCTTGGCGCAAAGACAAAACAATCCCAGAAACCAACCTCAGAACAATTTTAACCACTTCAACAAAACTAACAACAGACCAGACTACTATAACAAAACTGACAGGTATCAAACAACCAACTATCCTAACAACAATCAAAGCAACAATCGCAATCAAAACTATCCGAATCGAGGATATTCACAGAACCAATACCAACACCAATACCAACCTCGCTAACAAAACCATTTCCCACAGAGACAAAACTACTCAAACAATTATCCTAACAACTATCCTCGACAAGCTAGCAACAATTATGACCAAAACTACCGCCCTAACAATCCTAACTACTATCAGAATAACCGACCACAATATAATCAACAACAGCCACGTCATATTTTTAATCCAAATAATCAAGCAAGACAAGAGACACATAACACAAACAGAAACTACCCCCGAACGTCAATGTTAAATCCACCCTACATGCAGGAAGCCGCGAATCAGCGGAGCATGAACCAAACCTCGGCCTCTCCAAAAAACGAGGAGACGGCCCGACCAACTGTCGGGCCAGCATCAACCCAAACGCTAGCCCATATCTAAAAGCAAACATGTTTCTCGGTCATAGCGGACTAAGTAAAGCCCCAGTAGTGAAAATACAATCCCCAGAATATTTGAAAGGATATGGCTCATTTTTAGTTGACACGGGCGCTGATATAAACGTCGTTTGCAAAGAGAAATTACATCAACATTTACTCGTGGACACAACCATAAAATACGAACTAATTGGCATAAGCAAAACGTCGGTTTGCACACAAGGACAGATATTTTTACAAATTGCGGGTAGACAAGTACTTTTTCAAGTCGTTTACGAGAACGAATTCGCCCTTAAGGAAGATGCTGTGTTGGGATCACAGTTTTTTGAAGACAAAAAAGTCGATGTTTCTTATAAAACGAAAGCGGTGATAATTGACGACCTACACATACCTTTCTCGCAATATGAGCGCACATTTATTCCAGCGTATTCACGACGATTAATTTATGTTAGAGTAAACAACTACAAAACTGTGCCTGTCGGCTATTTATCGCGTGTCCCATCCGCACCATCGGTATACATCGGAGAGTGCATCGTCTCAGCCGAAAACGGTCTCGGGTTTATTTACGCAATCAACACATCAGGAAAACCAGTAACAATTCCTACACCAACCGTCGATTTGGAACCTGTCAATCTTCCGAAAGATGACAATGCGGAAAAACAAATCCGGGAGGTCAAAGCTATGCAAACACCAAACACAATAAACGATCAGGAACGAACAAAGAAAATTATCGAATTAATAAATTTGGACCATCTTGACAGTTACGAGCAAAACGAAGTAATAGACCTTATTTCTAAGAACGCAGACCTATTTCATCTCAAAGGCGAAAATCTAACAGCAACTACACTATGCGAACACACAATAGAATTAACAGACGAAACACCAGTACGATCGAAAGTGTTCAGACAACCCCCAGCATTGAGAAAAGAAATCGACCGCCAAATCCAAGAAATGCTCGAACAAGGAATAGTAAAACCGACGAACTCAAGTTTTTCTAGTCCAGCATTTTTAGTAAAAAAGAAGGCAGGGCCCGACAACAAGGAACAATACAGATTTGTCGTCGATTATAGGCTGTTAAATAAACAAACAAAACGCATGATTCATCCAATACCATCAATTACATCGTTAATTGACAGTCTCCAAAAGGCACAATACTATACAACTCTTGATCTCGCAGCATCGTTTCACCAAATACCTATAGCAGAAAAGGACCAGCACAAAACGGCTTTTTCAATCCACAATCATCACCTGGCGTTCACGAGACTTCCGTACGGAATGGTAAATTCACCAGCCACGTTTCAAAAACTGATGGATTCGGTCCTTGCAGGCCTAATCCCAGAATTGATTCCGTACATCGACGATGTCCTCATACCGGCACGTTCGATATCAGAGCATAGAAAGAAGTTCGAGACACTTGCAGGAAGACTACGAGACGCTAACCTTAAAATACAACCCGGAAAGTGTTCATTTTTGAAAAAGGAGGTTCTATTTCTAGGTTACATGATCAACTCAAAAGAAATATCGCCTGATCCAGCGAAAATAATCGCTCTTGAAAACTATCCAGCACCGAAGAACACTAAGAAAATTAAACAGTTCCTAGGATTCGCAAGTTTTTATCGGAAGTTTGTCCCCGACTTTGCCAAAATTACGCAACCATTAACGTCCTTGCTTAAAAAAGACACCCCATTCGTTTGGACTGAAAAACAACAGGAAGCATTCGAAAGGATTCGACAGTATCTAATCTCCTACCCAATTCTCAGAATTCCCGATTTTGAAAAACGATTTTATTTGACATGTGATGCCTCAAACTATGCAATAGGTGCTTGTCTAACACAAAACTTTGATGGCGAGAAGTTACTGATTGCCTATGCATCAAGGTCATTGAATGCAGCAGAAATCAACTATTCAACGATCGAAAAAGAATTACTAGCAATTGTATACGCCACAGCGTATTTCAAACCTTACTTATTCGGAACAGAATTCACCATATATACAGATCACCAACCACTGCAATATCTCGAAAAGATGAAAAATCCTACAGGAAAAATTATGAGATGGCGTCTTAGGCTGTCCGAGTACCAATTTACAATCAAGTATAAGGCAGTAAAGGAGAATCATGTAGCGGATGCACTGTCGAGAAACCCAGCAGACGTCAACCTTATACAAACAGTGATGATGGCCTTAAAGAAGAAGAACTATAAACCCGAAAGAAAAACTAGCTACGTCATCCCAAAGTGAACCACAACACAAGAAAAGGAAGGAGAAAGAAAAACAACAGAAAACAAATAGCGATATGTCTATCTCAGAAGACGAAATAGGAAAAGAAACAGAAAAACCGAAGCAAAAGAAGAAACCAGGAAGAAAACCAGGAGTAAGAAAAGAATTTTATGCGTACGAACCCTACGAAGCAAGCGAAGAAAGTAGCGACACAGAAGAAGAATTATTATCTCTCCCTCAACGCACTACGAGAAACCAATACCGCGATATAATTATAAAGGAAGCCCAAACTGAACAAAGAATTACGGAATCAAAGAAACCAAAGACGAAAATTACGCGAGAACCACGCTACCCAGAAAGCGACCCTGATGCAATCAAAGTATATGATGAAAAGAGACACAAAGACAAACTGGCCCCATGGAAACCCACAGCTCAGCGCTATATCGACGAAACTAAGCAGAAAACGTCCGAAAGAAAACACGCGAATCCCGCGCAATATACAAATGATAAATGCAATGAAAATGACAAGGCTATGAAAAGCCGACAGGCGCAGAAAGTAGTTACAAAAGATGCGAAAATAATCGACGAAGAAAATGTTAAAGAAGGCGATGAATTAATGAAAAACTTGCAACGCAAGCAAACTACGGAGAAAATACTCCCGCGAATCATTACAGATACTAATATTATAGATAAAATTCGCATAACCTCGGTAGATCTACTCGATGACTCCTTCAATTTTATTTATCTAATTACTGCGGAAGGGCTATTAAATACACGAATACTTGCTGAATTCTCAACAGCAGGACTACTTCGCGAAACTGAATTAAGAAACATGAAACCAAAGGTCGGTCAAGTTATCACTACTACTACACAACAAAATGTATCATTATATGGGCTCGTTATCAAAGAAAAAGAAACAGATCAATTAGAAATTAACAATGTGTCAGTCGCATTACTAAAGCTTAGAGACACCTTGAAATTGAAGAAACTACCTTATATTCGTATCGGTTTAGATCGACAAATCGCGAGCAATGATGATTGGGTGAAAATCCTACAAACGATCCGTTTAGTCTTTTTAGAAATGCCGATTATATTTTTTGTGCACGATCAATTTCAAGATGACACTAGAAAGCGTTCACGAGTAACCTCTTCAGAAACAGAAAGTCAAGCAAATAAAAATGAAAAGCTACATTGCGTGCAAGAAAACGACACAGAATCGATGAGCGAACCGCTAAATAAAAGAGAGTGCGATATCGACACAGTAAATTCTCGCAATAAAACAAATTTTCGTAAACGAAACCCAGAATCGGAGCTGGAAGACACTGACCCGATGGAACACCCGCTAAATCAGGTCGATAAGGCAGAAAACCAAAACTGGCAACCACCAGATCCAAATCCCATGAGCCCAGAAATCCCAGTCGATCCTGGAGGACCAATAATAGATAATTATCCTGAAGTGAACGCGGAATATCCTAGCACCGGAGAAAACCAAGACCCACCAGTAGACGAAATTAATTACTCACAAATACCAGAATATCCCCTATCTCAAATGTCACAAGCCGAACAAGAAACTACTATACGTACTCGCTCAGAATCAGAACAATCAGAAATTGAACAAATCGTTACACGTGAATCAGAAAACATAACCGAATTGACACAAACCTTACTACATGAAACGGGAGATATACTTTATTTCTTTACGACAGACTGCGATATGTCAAGCAAAACGTTACTTTTACTTTGCGAAAAGAAACTTATAAACAAACACGAGTTAGTTGCGGCCAAACCCGAATTAGGTGAATGCATCACGACCATTCACGGAAAAACACACTGCATCGGTATAGCAGCTAAAAACAAATTCAGCGGAATAATGCAATTCAGAGATATCTTACACGCGCTCAAAATTCTAAAGAAAACAGTCAAAAAATACAAAATCCAACAGCTTTTACTAACCCTAGAAGACGAATTCTTTTCATCATTCGAATGGGACACGGTCAAAAACGCGATAAACCGCATTTTCAAGGACACCCCTCTTATATTCATAATCTGCAAGGGAAAAATAATTGTTCCACCCAAAGAGATGCGACCAGACATTATCAAAGAAAAACACGCTAACCCAACAGCTGGCCACAGAAGTACAAAAGCTACACTAGACAGAATTAGAGCCGAATACTACTGGAACAATATGGCAAACGATGTCAACGACTTCGTGAGAAGATGTTTCGCCTGTCAAAAGTACAAACAAACTAAACCAGGTGTGCGTGCCCCACTTGTCATTACAGATACACCAACGCAATGTTTCGATAAAGTATCAATGGATTTGATGGGACCTATACATGCCAGGACGGAAACAGACATGAAATACATCTTGGTAATCATGTGCTGTCTATCACGCTTTATCATACTTGTGGCTCTACCAGACAAAAGAGCAGAGTCAGTCGTTAAGGCATTTGTAAACAATTTCATTAGTATTTTTGCATGCCCGAAGGAAATAAAAAATGACTGCGGCAACGAATTTTGTTCCGAACTAAACAGACAATTAGCAGAAGTCTTACAAATAAAATCAACACGAACATCCGCCTTTAGACCACAGTCCAATGCAGAGAACGAAAAATCCCACTTTGTCATTAACAATTATTTGCGAATTTACCTAAACACCGAAGATAAAGATTGGGTCAGCTTGCTGCCACTAGCACAATTTTCCTACAACTCAGTACGTCATTCAGCAACGGGATTCAAGCCGTTTACATTGGTATTTGGCCGCGAACCCAGAATCCCTACAGAATTTCCGATTGAAGCAGAGCAAACCTACGACGACTATATGGAAAACCTAGTAGTGAAACTCCAAGAACTAGCCACTCTTGCCAACACTAATGTCCACGATCAAAAACAACTAAACAAATATTACTTTGATAAAAGAATGAGAAACGTCGATTTCGAAGTCGGACAGTACGTTTTCGAAATTAAAAACTGACGGAATAATAAGCTAGACTCGCACTTCGTCGGCCCCTTTAAAATCGAAGAAATTACGTCCAGAGGTAACCTGATAATAAACGCTAACGGAAAACTAAAAAACATTCATAAAAATCGCGCTAAACTAGCCCATTTCGGCGAACACGATCTAGAAAAGGTCATACAATAGACCAAAGCATGAAAACCGTCCTCTAAAACCTCTTTTGCCCACCCAATGAAACGCGTTTTAACGATCAATTTCATCAAACAAATAAATTTAACAAAAATTTTTTTCTTTCTCTCTCTAAATGAAGAAACAGCAAATTTTTTTTAAGGTTGTATTTCAATCTTCGAATGATGAATCTAAAATGGAAATACAAACGTTATTAGTGAAGGAAAAGGAAGAATACGTAATCATAATATAAATAATAAGTGAGAATTTATTAGCCATACAATGGAGTTATATGTTGCTCCCTCGAAGAAAAACCACGATCACCAGAAACACATGTAAGAAAACCCTAAAACAAATAATGATGATTAATAAACGATCAGACAGTATAATCAAGATTTTAAAAGATAAAACTACAAACCTTACACACGAGTAGTGCAGTCTCACTCCCACACATAGCACCGCTCTTCGTCGCTCCAATAAACAGGACTACCAACGGTAGCCACTAAGTGAGAGCGAACATTAGTCTGCAATACAAAACAGAGGTCATATCAAATAAGCAAATTTGAAAACAAAATTCATAGTTAATCACACTAATAAAAATTACTGCATACCACTTAACACGCAAAATGACATGAAGCAAGAAACAGAAATTAAAATTCTCCAAGCACAATGCCACAACGAACAAAGTCTGAAAACAATAAAAAGAATGAATACAGTGAATAAATAAAATCAGCCCCCAAACAAAATGAATAAATAAACATGAGAGCTGATAAAAAAAAGGGTATAAAAAAATTTTTTTTTCCTGTTATAAACAATATTATAACAACAAAGAATAATAGTAAAAATAAGTAAAAAGACAAATTGTAATATAAAAATCGAGAGAAACTAGTAAAAGTGACAAGAAGGAAGCAATAAATAAAATATCTACATTATTGATACAATCACAGAATGAAACCTGGAAGAAAATACCATAACCAATCATTAAACAATCCCAAGCAATATAAATAACGAAAACATGAAAACTATACCTGAAGAATTCGTGTATCTACGAATAGAGACGTATTCATAATCCGGCCAAACGCGCGCCCTTTTCCCATACTCCATAAGAGACACCGTCAAGACTACACCAATTTCGAAATATATCCTACAATCAAACCAAAAGAATCAGAAATCAACATACTCAACAAACAAACAAAAACAACTAATGAACAAAAAAGTCTTTTTTTAAACTCTAGTTTTTCATAACAAAAATCAACAAAAACGATTGCAAAAGTAATTAAATAAATTAACGTAATTGATAAAATGTAAATTAAATAACAGATGACAGTAAAAACGAAAGAAAATTAAACAAAGAAACGATACAACCTTACCTATACCCATACCTAACCCAACTACAGAATTGCAGAACTACCTACAAGCATAACAAAAGAAAAATGAGAAAGTTTAAAACAAGAAAGAACAATTGAATAAGCAGTACGCATTAACAAACTTACCAATTTCGCAAAGTCGTTTTGGCACGACATTTCATAAATTCAGCAGTAGAGCACAAAAACTACACGCACCACACGTTTGACACTTAAACATAACCCGACCTAACACAATACACCGAACAAACAGGCGGTTGCCTGCGCGCCACAGATCTCCGTTACACACGCCGGTAGCAAGAAAGAGACAGCGACATACTACTGCCTACTGTACCTTAAATGTAGTTTTATACATTTTAAAAAGAAAGAGCAAATTTTATCCAAAAATTGAAACACTCTAATTCTTGCAAATCACAAAGATTTTCATAAATACGCATCGACACACCAGAACATATGTAACTTAAATATATATGATACTATAACAAACAAAGATTGAAAATAATAATAAACTGAACCAAAGAAACAAAAAAAAGAAAAGAAAAGGGAATCCTCGAGGAAGGGAGTAGTGTGTTATATAATCACACACCCTTATAACCTATATATTATCAGTCAAAAACGACGCCTAGCATTTAAGTTCTAACAAGTTCTTGGAATCTTAATATTCACTCTAGTAACTATTCAAATCTCTCTCAACAGATTTTTCGAACCGCACAAACAGCGACATGGACAGGAAAACATACTTACTTACCCTGACGTTCATAATCATAATCACTAAATGTTTCGCGAGTATCTTTGACCCCAGAGAAATAAAGAGAATCCAAGAACAACGTTGGGAACAGCAGGGACGACTCTCTACAAAAATTTTAAACTTTTGCGAACAAATGTCCGGAATATTCCTAACATGGATCATATTAAAACTACTTGTAACAATATTCCTTAGAATAATCAACAATATTCGAATGAGAGTCGGAGAGCCAGCGGGCCCGTAGTCCCTCGCTATATTTTTTATCTTAGACAACGTAAATAATAACTCCGCAAGTCTATTTGAGTAATGGTGACATAGCAAACTATAAAATAAAATAAAAAATATTTTCCACATTCATGAATTACTCAAGTATTCTTTCGACTAGAATTAAGTCAAAAAGAAGCCATACTGCTGTTGTTCAATGTTTACAGATTGCCAAACTCAGCCGAGAAACATTCGGTGCACCACAAGATTGCACCAACAAATATTATCCATGGCAATCTCAAAGCTTAACGCAATTCATACCAAGGAATCTATACCAAAAAGGTAACCACACCAAAGAACAACTCTCCAACCACCGAGGGACATATGAAGACCACCTGCGTGCAGGAACACTGGCTTCCAACTTTAAACCTTGTAATCATTAGAATTAAGGATGGAATAAACAAACCAAAGCACTTGCCAACCTAATACCTATTCAGTCGTATACGAACATGGAAAAGATGTTAAATTAGCAATTACATTCTAAAACGACGTTAAACATACTTGTAAACCATTAGTGACGATCTCCTACTCTCGCGTGAAGCCTCACGCCGGATTGAGGAGGGGCGAGCTGTCATGCCCGTCATATAGTATACAAATTTTTTAACTTTTATTTATGCTTAACATAAATTTATATTATTTAACATTTATTAATAAATAACCATTTCCGTTCCCAAGAGTGAATCTCACGGTCTATTTGATACGTTAGCGTCGCTGTCGCGACGCTCTTCCAGGAAATCGTCACTTTTGGTCGCCTTATCAGGCGAACCTCCTCCAATTTCTATGAGAACCAACTCGCCACCTTGGTCCCGCGGACACCTCAGTTCCCACGGAACCTATGGTCAGGGGACACAGGGGCAAGTTGCGAATCATCAAGCTTAAATTCGCGGCCCCCGCCAGGGACCCGCAGTTCGCGCCCAACCACCATTCTTAATTAGCGCAGTTCGCGCCCAACAACCATCGGTCTTAATTAGCTAATCAGTGATACACAGTGTACCAAGTCTTAATCATCGATCAATAAACAAGTCAAGTGCAAGCTCGTCTTTAATTTATTCAACCCCTTCGGAAGCACGACAATCGCGTGTACATCAAAAGTTATCGCACATTCAGTGACGCGGTGTACTGCCTCGCGCGGCTCGGCCAACGGCTGGTGACGTCTGTCAGCCAACTTCACACTTGTTTACAATTCTAAATGCGGCATGGCACGCATTGTGATTTTTAGCAGCGCATTCTTTTACTTAATTGATTCAAAATAAAATGTAACATTCAATTGTTGTATTATAACAATTTATCATTTTTAATACAGTCTTCTTACAACGACTTCAGAAACATTTAATAAACTTCACCCCAAGTTTCCTTGACTTGCTTTAATTTTTGATAAACACTCTTTTGTTTCTTTTTCCCTAACGGGTTGCTACAGTAGTTCACCATTTTTATCTTAAAACTCCTGCACATCATACTTTTTTTTCATTTTGCAACTTAAATTGTTATAAAAAATGTGTTGTTTTTGATTTTTTTGCAATTTCATGTTGATTTTCGGAAAGTTCAGACATTTTTACATAAGAAAAATGTTTTTTCATGAAAATCTACCAACCCAGTAGCCAGCAAAGATTTTTTGCAATAAAACGTCCAAAAATGATTATTTATTTATAACTTTTAAACAACGTCTTTTAACAAAAATTCCTTTCAGCATATGTTTCTGCCATCGAAACCCTATAGAATGAGCAAAATTTCAACGAGGAAAAAAAATCTTTTGATTTGGGTGTTACCACTTTCAAAATTTTCACTCATTTACGTTGTTTCATGTCCCCGGAAAGTGAGCGGCCAGCCTGCGCGAGGAGCTTAACCCATTTGTTAAATAAATATACTTTGTTATAATTTTTACTACATCGTTCATTTGTTAAATTGAAGTTAAATGATTGTATTTATGAATCAAAAAAGTTTCATTTGTTTTGGAAAAGTATTGTTCATAATATTGAACTTTCAATTGGACGTAAAATCTTTGTTATTCAAAGTGTCGTACCCCCTTAAGTAAAAGTTACTTCTAAGAATGTCCCAAGTTAGGTGAATATTAATTTTGTCTAAACCTTTCACGTACCATCTTAGACATCAAAAATTTTTTTCAGATTCAATTTAATGATCTGTACGTTATTACACTTACAGTCATTTTTAGGCATTTTTGTAGAAGATTTTGGATCCTTCTTTAAATCTAACTTTAGGGCAGATGATTTTCATAGGTTTCTTGATCTTTTTTATCAGAGGGTTCTTCGAAAACAACCAGAAATAAATTTGCAAAACCACAGTTTTGTTTACAATTCTAAAGTCAAGAAGTCTAGCGTAAAATTTCGTTAAAAAAGTAGCGAGGAATTTCAAAGTCGACTTTTCTCCTTTTGTTTATTTGTTTTGATAATACAGCCACTAAAAGAATGAAAATCGATTTTCGGGGAAATTTCAAACAATAAATAGCCGCCAGTTTGAGAAAAATGGAACCATGAAAAATGAAAAAATCCAAAAACGGCTACGCTATATCGTAGACAATGTATTTAAGATCAACCTCTTCAAATTCAAATCCATTTTCGTCGTTTCATGTGCCTGGGAAGTAAGCGGCCAGCTTGCGCAAGGAGCTTAACCCATTTGTTAAAAAATATATTTTGTTATAATTGTTTTACTTCGTTCATGTGTTAAGTTTAATGATTATATTTTCGTGTTAAACAAGTTTCATTTCTTCCGGAAAAGTATTGTTTATAATATTGACCTTTAAATTTGACATAAAATTTCTATTATTCGAAGTGTCATACCCCCTTAACGCAACATTTTTCGATTTATTTATTAATTATATCACCTGATCACTTCTACCCAATTTCCTTGCACTGATTATTTTTACCCCAACTCACCCTATCTTTTACTTAAAAGTTTACTTACTCACAAAAGATTTCCGTAAGATGTGAGTATGCTGGAATTTCAATTGCTGGTTCAAGTTTTTAAAATGTAAATCGAAAGTAACGCGTGAAAATCAAGCTATATGCAATGTAACGAAATATGTTTTCATAATATATACAACAACAATATGGCTGAGGCATTCAATTGCTTTCAAAAGTTGTCAAGAGTAAGTTATAAAGTGACAAGCAGACAGATAGACAGACATACATAAAAATTTATTATATTAGTAGAAATTACGAAACAAATTTATTTTACATTTGACAATTAATTTCATTCAGAATGAATATTAAGAGGAATTCATTATTTGCAGCTCCACGCGGAAATGCCAAAAGAAAAGTGATTCTGCGAAGGGACCCAGTCGTCGACAAAAGCAATAGAAGTACGTAACTTTTGTCTTGTTAAAACATCAATTTTCTTTCCGTTCCTTGATTTGTCTTTGAATTTTTGTTTCATTCATTAACACTATAGATACTAGACTTTTCGTATACCTGTAGGTAGACGGACGACACTGATTTCGTGTAAAATCGTATCGTGAAGTGGAAACGGTAGCCTTGCATTAGCCACTTCATCTGTCTTATTTCCAATAAATAATCGTTTCTAATCTTTCGTTTTTTAGGTTTTACGTTGCGTTACATGACAAATGATGACATTTCAAACACATTTTTAAGGTTGAATTATTTTGAAACAGACAGGCGAAATATATGAAACTGTTACACAATATTTATAAAAATGTTTTTAACAAGTCATTACATTTCCGTAGCATTTCTATGTTACTGCAATAAAATCTCCATGGAAAGATTCAAATGTTATACACGGTTTTAGGGGCTTTCAGTATTATACTGTTGATATTATACTGTCCCCCCATATAATTTATTTCTCAGGGTCCGTTCTAAGTCCACGAAGTGATTTATAGTCATAGTATTTAGTTTGATGCGTATATTTCGAAGAGCCAGTCCTGTACAAAGGATGTCGCGGGCCGCAGATTGAGGTAGATCCGATTGTGTAGCATTTGACTCGATCGGTAAAACCGTCGTAGGTTTAGTGGGACTCCTGTTATGACGTTGTACCGATGTATGGATTCAATTGAATATATGATAAAATGTCATTGTGACAGTCTTTTGACGTATCGTAACTTTCTGTCGTCTCAGGAGACTTACGATTTACGTAGATTTCAGAGTTATATGAGCAAATCTAAAATTATCGTCCACTTAGCCGTTCAAGAAAAATTTTATTTCCAGTGATAAGGCACAATTTGAACTTCAAAAAAAACAATGTCACGAGGCTTTGTTTTGAGGGGCGCTACGTTTTTTAGACTAATTTGGGGTCGCTGAATCCAAAAAAATTGGTTTCAAGAGCGTGCCTTATCACTGAAAATAAAATTTTTCTTGAACGGCTAAGTGGACGATAATTTTGGATTTGCTCATATATGCTCCGAACATCATATAAATGTAGAATTTTGATTTTAAACTCCAAAAGCTGACAGATTTGTCCACTCCGTCTTTTCCAAAAGACAATAATATAATTCTGTTAAATAAACAAATTTTTGCGGTAGAATACCAAAGAAGCACTGTAAAAATGAACAATATCGATAACAACGAGTGCGAAGAAGCAATTCAAAATTGAACAGATTAAAACCAACAAATCATGACAAGCAGTGTAAAATCAAAATTTTGTAAATTTTATGATAGTGTAATGAACAGACATAAAATATGATAATAAACAATTATAAAAAAAATAAAAATAATGAAAAGATAAACAAAAATAAAAAAATCCATTTCTAAAATAATTACCGGTATAAAGTCAGCTGTTTACACATCGCACATCGTTTATTATTTGGATATGTTTATGTTCTGAACCTCTAAATGATTGATGATAGATAGTTGCATGCATTGTTTATAATAACAATTAAATTAGCTTAAGCTTATGCATGATTATAATTAACAAAATATAAATGAATTATTTTATATAAATGAATTAATTTATAAAATTATTTTCATATTTATGACAGAATATTGCATGGGTTTCTAATAATATAACAAAAAGGCTTAAGCAAATGCATTTTTTTTATTTGACGTTAAAATATGATCAAATGATCCTACTAATATAATAAGAATAAGAATATGTCTGTTTCTTTTTTTGTTTGTTTTTCCGAGCATCATGCCTGAACAAAGCGTTCAGAAATGATTTCAACGCATTAAAGTGATTCTTTCGACACTCAAAATTAACGTAGGTAGGCTACATTGAAAATCAATTTCTCAATTTTGTTTTGGAGGAAATTTCAAAAACATTTTTTTAGTTTTTTAAAAATTTAATGTTTTGTTGTATGTTTTACATTCTTCAAAATTACCTACCACCCTTTCTTTTTTACTAATAAAAAAACGTAGGTATGTTTGTTTGCTATCAAAAAAAAATGAATTGGTTTTTTTAATAAAATTATTACATTTTTACATTATTCATACAATTTTATCTACACTAAGCATCCAGCGTCACCGGTTATTTCAGTAAGACACGATTGCTGCAATCATGAAAATGAATTTGATGTATTTTCTTGGGATCACAATTCGATCGTTATTTTGTTTTCGATTTATTATGACTTTTCGTTTAGTCGTGTTTACATCGTGTCCGCGAGTGAGTGCTTAAGTGACAGCAAAATGCCGACAAGACGTATAACTTATTCGCAAAAAATAAGTACTAATAAAGCTAATCATAAACTTGCACGAGCTACGGAGTGTTAAGATAATCGCCAAGTTAGTTTATCGAGTACCCGCACAAGACAACGTGATGTTCGTTTTAATGAAACTTGGCAAAAGAAAATGGTAAGTCGTTACTTCAATAAACACAACATGTAGCAGCGTGTTGATGATCCTCCAACGACCACACGCTTCTGTTCGAAGTTGTTGCTGACCGTGGTACGAGGGCCCACTTCTTTCGCGTCTTTACGCACAATCGATGGTGAGGAATATGCGATTTACAGGGTGGCATGTGAGGTGCGGGGCTTGCTTCAAGACGACAACCACTGGACTTTAACAATGGAAGAAGCAGTTGTCACTCGGTATCGGTCGCAAAAAAGAACGTTGTTCGCCATTACCATTACGTGTTGCGAAGTTGCAAATCCTCTCACCCTGTCGAACCTTTTCAAAGACCAAGAATTAAATAGTAAGTGATTTCAGAGGATCTTTTATAGGATGAAGCTCTTTAACTCATCGACGAGTTAGTTTATACAATGTCAGGTTAGTATTCGCTATTATTTTGCTTTTTTTTCTGTTCTGTTATATGATTTACTATCGTTGCTTATATTTTTTGTGGGTTACCATGTAGCAAAATACGGGCTACCTGCTCCCAGAGTTGCAGCTCTTCACAACAACGAACTTCGCACACAACTTCAGTACGAATCTCAGGCTCTTCCTGCAGAGGTTTTAACAGCTTTGCCTAGTTGGAACGATCCTGCTATTTTTTCTGAATGCATGTAAAAAACAGGAGAATTATATTAATTTAATCTTTCGCTGTAAACTATCAGGAGTCAAGGACATGTGGCTTCAGCTCTAGCTTCAACTAGTAACGCTTCCACGTTGTTACAAGGTAGACGAACTGCTCACAATGTGTTGAGTTTGCCATTGAATTTGCACCAACAAGAGACACCAGTTTGTAATATTAGCAAAAATAGTCAAAGGGCTGAGTTGATGCGGTTGTGTAAACTATTGGTCTGGGATGGATGCTCTTCTTCTCAAGCATGCAGTCGAGGCACTCGAGAGAACCTTAGGAGATATACGACAATCAGTTAATGGGGAAATAGTCGTCATATTGGCTGGTGATTCTCGACAAACCCTTTCGGTCAATACCCGTAGAACACCAGCTGATTAACTTTATGCCAGTATCCAGAGTATGATCTCATGGCGAAGTCTCACGGTGCACACGCTGACTATTAACATAAAGGTATACCTTTAAAATAATGGCAACGCTGCCAATTTTACTTTTGACGATCGGCAATGGTACGGTACTGCCGGATGCCAATGGAAATGTGGCTTTTTCTCCTGAACTCTACACTATTGCAAATTATACTGGTGAACTGATTACTGCCTTTTTCCCAACATCCAGCGAAAGTGTGAGAGAGCTATTTTAGCACCCACGAATTATATTGTCACTGACTTATAGATGGAAATATTAACAACTATTTCCGGAGTAGAGTGCATTTAAACTTTTTTCAATGCTATATTAAACTTAGATAAAGTGTAGACTATCCTGTTGAGTTCTTTAAATAGCTGAAATTGTCTGTAGTTCCGCCACACGTACTGAACTCGGATACGCATCACTCAGCTTCGAGATAGGATTATCGAAGTTATCAAACTGTAAACTGATACGCAAGTTCTGTATTACAAGTTTTGTATAATTTCTAGGCTGAATCAGGGGTCGGCAACTCAGAATTGCATGCGTAATTCAAGAAAATTCCAAGTAATTCACGGAATTCTGAAAAATTTGGAGGAATTCAAAGAAGTTTCTGGTAATTACGCGGAACTCCAGGTAATTCGAAAGTAGTTCAGGGTGATTCGGCAGAATTTTAGACAATTCCGCGGAATTCTAGGTAATTCGGCAGAATTCCACGCAATTTCACGGAATTCTATGGAGTCCAAAAATAGCGAAATAATCATCATAAAAATAGACATTTACGATTTGAACAAAACCAAACGGTTTTTTTACCTTTTACTGCAAGTTGCTATATATGCACTCTCGTGTACAAATACACGCAAGTCATGTACACGTGTGCACGGAGGATTTTAGCGCGAAACGACAAAACAAAATGCAAAACTACAAGACAAAGTGCGAAACTACAAAAAATCACAACGAGAATCACAAATAGAATCCGAAGGAATTATTTATGAACAAATGGTCGTAAATAAATGAGTGATTCGTTAACGAAATTATTTTACCATAATAATTTTTTTAATCTTACACAGGTATTTGAAATTTCGAAAAAGTTTTCAAATAGTAAACAAAGATTGTGGCTAATAACAACTTAAATGATCAAAAATGAAAACTTGATCCCAATATCAGTACAGTGATTTGAAGTTGTCACGTCAAAACCTAGTTTTTACTCTATTTGTTTATACAAAATATATGTTCAAAAACAATTAACGAGTTAACCAACATCTGTTAATACTCGATTGAGCATAATATTTGTTTCTGAACTTTATGATTCGCTTCTAGAAATGCGAATTGTTAATCAGTTGCAAATTTGTTTATAAACATTCATTTGGACGGTAACTTTTTTTAAGAAGAGATTATATCCATTAACTAACCTTTATTCGAAAATTATCATTTATTTAATTACATTTATTCGCTCATGGCCGATCCTTGCAGTTAATTTCTCTAATATAATTTTTTATAAATCGTTCTTTTGTTATTTGTTCAAACAACATTTTTTGGTTAACTGATAGTGGTTCATAAATAATTACATAATAAATAAACAATTACTGTGTTCTTCCACTTTCGTCATGAACCGCTCATTTTTCCAACGACATTTCTAAAAAAAACAATTCATTTGTTTATTTTGTTCACATCAGTCGTGCAGATTGTTGCTAATTTCAATTTGTGATGCTAAATTTAAAAATTAAACAAAAATTTCAGGTTTTTTTATCGTCTACGATATCGAAACGATATTGAAAACGATAACGTAAACGATATCGTAAAATATATCCTAAGCGATATCGTAAACGATATCTATTTTTCCAGCAGGGGTAGTACTTGTAGTAGAACTTCAATAAAATTTCTAGTAGTTGAAATATTCATACTTTGACAAGTTTCTTGAGACTAATATGGTTGAAATAGTTGTAATACATTGACTTTAAAAGACTTCAAAGAGACTTCAACGAAATTGAAGTATTTTATGTAACTTCAAATAGTTCAAATACATTGTCCATATATGGGCAATATATTGTTCATATTTTGTTAATATATTGGCAATATATTGTCAATATATTAACTATGTATGGTCAATATAGGGACAATATATTGCCAATATATTGACAATATATGAACAATATATTGCCCATATATGGACAATGTATTATTTTCAAACAATGTATTAACCATACATAAACAATGTAATTTGATTTACAGTATATTGGCAATGTATGATTTTTCGCAAACAATATATTGACAACATATATATGACAATAAAAATTCCATTCTTTGCCATACATTGTTAATTTCTTTGTTATTTCTTTGTTAAACAAATATTGTTATTCCAGATACTCTCTAACTTTAATACTCTTTAATAATTTTTTTAAAACAAAACATTTAATATCACCGATCTTGTGAAAAGTCTATTTTCTGCGAATATGAGCTAGTGATTTTCAATCGACAATTGTTAATAGTGATTTGTTAATACTTTTAATCAATTCTTTAGTAACAAAAGATTAAATCATTAAGAAAGATTAGCTTTATTGACGTTCTATAGCATATATGGATCCTTATAGTTTATCATAGTTCTTACTTAAAAAAATTATGGATAAATTTGTAAATAAATTTTTGGATTTGGTTGAAAAATTCAAAGATTTATAACAAAATAAAATTATCGAAAGTATTATTGACAAAAAGTCATTCACATTAAACTATTTCCAATAAAAAATAGTCATTAAGTATGTAGCTCCTTTCGATAGAAGAATTTAGCGAAGCAGATGGAGCAGTGGACATCGACGCGGACTGATAACCTCAAGGGCCTGGGATGTCCATATATGGACAATATATTGTTAGTATATGGTCAATATATTACTAATGTATGGTTAAGAGATTGTCAATATGCATTTTACATTGTTATGGTCAATAGATTGTCAATATATTGTCAATATATGATTTTTTTTGCAAGGGTAGAATTGATTGATTCAAAAAAATATTTTTCGCAATAAAAACTTGATTCATGCGTAAATTTTAACAGCTATTTCTAATGAAGAAATTCGCGAAAGTTCATAAACAAATCCTACTAAAATGATAAAAACCAGAATATGTTTGTTGGTTTGTTTGTTTGTTTGTTTGTTTGTTTGTTTGTTCGATCATCACGCCTCAACAAAGCGTTTGAAAATGATCGCAATGCATCTGAGTTATTCTTTGGACTCTTAAAATTAACGTAGTCTACATTAGAAATTATTAATTTTTCAATTTTTTTAGAAAAAATTAAAACAATATTATTTTCAGTTTTTTAAAAATTTTCGATTTTTTTGCGATTACAAAGCATAAGGCTTTATATATGAATTAGCTAAGGTTTATTTTCGGAATTGTTTGGATGAACAAATTGTAGGGACGGAAAAGATTATGCAAAATAATTAATGCAGTCAGTTTGTGCTGTGCACGAGAAAAAAACCCACGTAACGTGGCATTTATTAATACATCGTAAAACTGCAACACCTTATTGAACTAACGCATTCTGGTAAACAATATTCGATGTTTCGCTCTCTGGAGCGTAAATGTGTAAATTCCGTGGGTCGGAAACGCGCGAACATGCATCATAGAATTGTCCGTGAGAGAAACATGTTTTTTCAAGGTGTACACCAGCAATATGGAGCGTTTGTTTTTGCAAATGCCAATCTCACGGGAAATTGTCGTCTTTTGAATTCAGATAAAAAATCTGAAGGAATAACTGGTATCTAAGGGATCATGACGTTCGCAGCTTGATTCGATCCAGTCATTATTGTGCCTACGAATCATACAAATTGATTATTATGTCGATACATTTGGTATAAAATGGAAAAGTTTTGTGGTAGTCTATAGCTTACTACCTTATATAATCCTATGCCGAAGTTGAGTGATGCAGATTCGAGTTCCATTGCATAAAACAGGAGGATTTCTATTTCGCAGCAGCATAACCGGACAATTCCAGCGAGTTCAAGAACTCAACCTGATAGTTCATCACTTCATCTTGATTTACTACGGAATCAAAAGAGGTGTCAATATTCTGTTCCCCGGTAATTGTAGAGAATATTTTGTCATTTAAATCAGTGACAACATCGTTTGTGGACGCTAAAATAGCTCTCTCACATAAGTAATCCATGTGGAAGTCATTTCGCTGGATGTTGGGAAAAACTGCAGCAATCAGTTCATCATCAGAATTGGCAATACTACATAGTTCAGGAGGCAGAGTAACATTTCCATTTGCATCTGTTGGTAGCGTACCATTGCCGACCGTCAAAAGTAATGCAGAAAAATTGTTTAAAAATGCATTTTGAAGTTTATCCAATTTATTTGCATGTGCTGGACCCCAATACGGAGAGCCATACAGTGCCAAAATTTAGACTAGACTATCGAAAATTAGGTTGATGCCTTTCCATGCGGATATTTTCAAACTATTGATTACTCTCAGCGTAGAGCCGATTGCAAGTTTTGCGTTAGCTGATATATCTTTGAAGGCATGGTCAAATTTGCAATTTTTGTAAAAAGTGATTCCAAGATAGCTATATGAATCCACGACTTGAATTGCATCGGAGTTGAATCTAAACGACGATGTCGGTGGTTTTACGCGGTCTTTTTTAAATAGCATATTTTTCGTTTTGTTTGTGTTGACAGTAAGACGAAATTCCTTACAGTACCTAGCCAGTGCACTCAGCGTGCGATTCACCTCGAACGGTGAGTCTGCGAACAGCACAAGGTCGTCTGCGTAAGCAAGTAACAAGATGTTATCAGAAGAGTTTACTCTAATCCCTTTGCAGTCTCTCGAGCGTAAATGAAGGTCAATATCAGACAGATACAATGAGAAGAGCAGGGGGCTAAGGACTTAACCTTGAGGGACACCCCGAGAGATGTCAACGAAAGGTGTCTGCTAGTTGTTTATTTTAATAGCTGCGGCTGCTCGAGTGTAAAAGCTACGCAGGGTGTTTAATATTTTTGTTTTATGTTAAATATTAAATATTTAATTAAACTTTACAAATAATTAAATTACAAGTGTTTTTACTCATAAATGGTAATAAAATAATATTATTAACGTACAAGATTAGCTAATCTTTGTGATTGGGTCTAAATTTTGGTTGTAAATTATATAACATTCATAATAATTATTCGAATAGATAGTTTAATCAATGTAATTAACAAATCAACAAATAACAATTCAAGCTTCAATTGATTCGCAGGACTTAGATATTCGTTCAATGACTCTATCCAAATAAACTTTTTTAGATGTTTCGGAGCCTTTAATTATAAAAAAGTTATAAAATGACAAAAAATTGAACACAATAGAATAAACAATAGTGACTATTTTTGCTTATCAGACAGATTTCAAAATCATTTTGCAGGCATTATAAGAAAAATAATTTCTGCTCAAAATCGGGAGATCTTAATTATTAAAATTAATTAATTTAATAAATAATTAATTATTAAAATTAATCATTAAAATTATTAATCATTTTCATTGTCGAGTAGCAAAAATTCTGATAAAATAAAAAATCCCGGTTGTAGCACTAAACACGATTTTATATTGAACGTTTCGCATAAAGAATAAAATATTTTGTCCACCCAAAGGATCTTGCGGCCTCCTTGAGACCAATGCGGCCTAAATGCGGGCCAACGTTAGTTAATTAAAATTGAAAAGCCGAATTACAAATTGTATTGAAATAAAATTTGTGTTTTTTGTAATAATTTTTTTCGAACTTTCATGAAATCTTATTTCTTATTTCGATAAAAAAGTGAAAATTTTTTTGTTTTTATTTGTTTATTTTTGAAAAAAAATGTTTAATGTTATGTAAAACCGATTTTATTGACCTACAAAAATATTTTAATGTTCGCTTGGAATCTAAGTTAAAAACAATTCGTCAAGAATCCATAAATTTAGTATATTCGAGGTAAATTCCATTAGTCGAGTCGAGATTCAATTAGAAATTTTTCTCGAGGTGTGGATCAGTCTTGGCCCGATGGTTGGCCCAATACTGGCACCACTTGTTTGCCAATGAATATTCTATCAATAGGCCCAACGTTCCGCCAACTGTTAGCTAACGGTCAACCTACGTCTGGGCCAAGACAGTATGTCGACCGTTGACCGCCAACGCACTGCCACGATTGGCCCGATCGTTTGTGTCAGTGGAATATTTTTTTTCCTCTTGGGTTAAGATGAATGAAGAAATTCATAATTTTTTTTTCAAATCGGAAATTGGTTTTTTATGTTAACTATTCAAGAAGAAAATGTGAATTTATAATTTGCTATTTATAAATGAATTCATAAAAAAATTTAAACTTAATTGATCATAAAATATCACATGCATCATTAAATAACAAAAAACAACAAATAGACCTAAGCGTAAACACGTTAATCTACTTAACAATAAAATATAAATAGAAAATATTTTTGTATTTTTCTCCAAAAAAATTAAAAAATTAATTTCTAATGTAGCCTACGTTTATTTTGAGAGTTCAAAAAATCACCCTGATGCGATGAAATCATTTTCGAACGCTTCGTTGAGGCGTGATGCTCGGACAAACAAGCAAACAAACAAACAAACATATTCTTATTTTCATTATATTAGTAAAATAGGATAACACTTAATTATTAACAAAGATCGAAAGCAGTATACAGGGTGTTTTGCGAGCGTGAAAAGCGGGAAAAGCGGAATTTGTACGTGAATCCGAAGTGGGCGGGAAATTTACGGGAATTGTACGGGAATTTTTTTTTGAAGCGGGAATTTATCACGATCTTATGAAATTGTAATTAAATTAAGTTTTGAAAACCTTTCTCTTCAAATAAACACAGTTTCTAAACTGCCATCTATTCGCAAATTGTAAAACTAATTTACACAGAGTCTGCCAACCTTCAAACGGTATATAACCTTTAACCTTTAATTGTATACTTGTGAAAACTAGTCGTTAGCAGGAAAACTGTTGTATCTTTTTTAGATAAGTGGATTTATTTTGAACAACATTTTTCGTTTACATCAGAATTATGTGTCAAATATTTTGGTACCCAAGTGCGTGCAAAACCCTTTTCTTGCTACAAGATCCTAAGCGCTGCGTAGTGGACCTTATGTGCAGTAGACAACTTGTTCAGCGAAGCTGAATTGAGATTGAAACGCAGAAATAAGCTGCAATGGCAGACGCTGGTATCGCTCTCAGCTAATAGATAGCGTGACTGGTCCCTAATCTGGGTCATAGCCATTTTCTCACAAGCCAGTTTCCTACAACCTAACTTCACGCTGTCAGTTTCGGAACGCTTTTTTTTCAGGAGTTGGATGCACTGACAAACAATTTAGAAATTATTATTTTTAAATCAGGTGGGGAATCCAAACAAGGTTTGAAATTTCTGAAAAAATGTCAAAATAAATAAAACGCAGCAACAGAATTAAAATAAATACGTTCCAATGATAATGTATGACAAAACGAGTAAGAATAACTAAACAGATGGAATAAAATGAAGGGAAAACAGTTAAGTTTGTTTACATTGTCTGTTCGTTTTATAATTATTGTACTTCTACACCCGACTTTTACACTAAAAATTAAAACTTTTGAAATTAAATTACAAAATTTGCGTTTGTCAAAATTGTTGTTTTAACATACAATTTTTTACGAAATTTGAGTTTTAAAACTTATAGTTTCTTTATATTATTTTATTTTTTGTTATTTATATTTTCGATTGGGTACTATAATGTCCAAACTATAATGTCCAAACCATAATGTCCAAGGAATAATGTACAAAACCACATGTCCAATAATTTTTTTAATGTCCAAAATTTACATGTTCAAGTAATGTCCTAGAGTTCGTAGATATTTAAGTAGAGATTCTTCGTCTATACGATCATCATAGGTGTTGACAACATTGTATATACGCTCTTCATTCTGGATTCGAACTTTGCTCATTTTTTTTCTGATTGGCTGTCCAAGACTGAGTTGTCGAAACATTGTCTCTGTGGAGGACTGCTCTTTCTGTAGTTCGACAAAGAATGAGTAGATGCCAGGGTGGTTTCTTCCCACAACTTTCTGGAACCTGTTGTGCTAACCTTCCGAAAGGTTGTTTGTTCGTTGAAATCGATTTAGCACAGCGTCATACTGATTCCACAGTTTCGGAGGATAGCGTGGAGTAACTGCCCGTATGCGCCCTCGAGCTTTTACACCTGTAACGTAATTTTTTTCAAAATATTCTGCAACTGGCATAAACTCCTCCGGAACGTCATCTAGTAGCAATTCGAAGTGTTTGACAACGTCGTCGACCGGGACAAACGCAAGCGCGAACAGCATGTGCGCAGCATCCGTAATTTCTGGGTTTTCGTTGTACGCCACAGCCAGTTTAACTTCTTGAACGTGACGATAAACACTCTGATTTAAGTGAAAGAAACAAGAAATCGCATTGTCCTCTCCGATTTGAGCCTGGATAGCATTGATGATGGCCAGCTCGAAGTCGGTCATCGCTTTTTGAGGCAAAAACTTCCGTATTTGTAGTCGCACACATTCATCTTTGGTAACTTCAAGTACTTTTTCGTATGCTGCCTGAGTTTTCCTGGACATAAGAGCGTAAACTACGGGCAGCGCGACACTCTGTTCAACTCCTTGAACGATTTGAAAAAATGATCCTAAAATTGTGAAAAGCTGGAAGAATAGAGTCGGCACAACCTATTTGGAAAGGAAAGGAATAAGTAAGAGTGGAATGAGAGGTTCGAGAAGAAATAAGGTAAAACTTCGAGATAAAAACCTTAAACGTTCCATCCAAATACCAATAATGACTTCGCATTAATTTTTCAAGGTTATTTTTAGTCGCAAACACCAATATTCGACCAACTGTTTCGAGTTCGACGTCATCGTCTTCGCTAAAGTCGTAAAAAAGAAAATGTTCTCCTCCCTTTGTCAATTTGTATTTGTCCGGAATGTCAGTGAGCTCATCGAGACTAGTTGGATTTTTGGGTAAATTTTTTTTCTTCGACCGCTGGATCGCTCGACGAGCATTGTCGCGGTCTGGCATTTGAGCCAGATGCTTTATATTGTACACACAATTTTATTATGCATAATTGTAAACATTTTTTCGAATCGATAACAGAAGCAGACAAATTATGTGTGTAAAATAAATAATTAATTTTTCATAAATGAGAAGTAACCACAACGATGAATAAAAAATAATTTTGAATTTTATTTTTAATATCAATTAATTTTTTTTACATTCGAGTTTGTTTGGAGAATTGTCGAGGAAAAACGAACGTAAGAAAACACAAATTTTGTTATCGAATTCCATTTGTTTTATTATTTGCTGTACAACTTTGGTGTCGAAATTTAACAATTATAAAACAAACGGACGTCCGCTAACAAACTACAACGTTTTTCATTCATTTATTTTATTTCCTTTGTTAATTACTCGATTTTTCAATCAATTTACATTAACACTTCAGAGTACACATTTGAATTTTCTTCGTACATTTTATATATTCAATACCAAAAAACTTTTGAACGCTTCTTAGTAAGTCGTAGCTCTAACTTGTAAAGTTTTTTATGAACATATTTAATAACAGTTTTAATCTAAAAATTACAGAAAAACTTAAATATAAAAATATACGAAGAGGTAAAAAGTTGATTGATTTGGTTTAAACTTTTCCAGGAAAATAAAAAACATCAACAATATAAAGAGCACTGAACTAGTACATTTTGTTGAAAAATTTCCAGTCAGTTTTGAATTTTTCTACACAACTGACTAGTTTTGTGGCTTTTTTTATAATTTTTTGGTTTTGACTTTTTTTCAATTTTTTACAAAATTTGCCAGTTATAATTTTTCTTTTATATTATGTGGCATAGTTTTAGCATTTGTTTATTATACATTTTTGTTAAAAATTAACTAGATTTCATCCTTTGTTATGTTTTCATATCATTTTTTTAAAAATATTTGGTCAAGTACAATTACTGTACAATTACTGTTAACGAGATTCAATAAAAAATAAAAGTGAACTTAAAATCAAACATACAGCTCAAAATTTCCAGAACATTGCAAATAGACTTGACACATTTCCATCTCTGCTGATGCGTTATATTTATTTTGACATCTTTGCTGTGAATTTGAAATTTTCAAACTTTGTTTAGATTCCCCACCTGATTTGAAAATAATTATTTTAAAATTGTTCGTCAGTGCATTCAACTCCTGAAAAAAAAGCGTTCCGAAACTGACAGCGTGAAGTTAGGTCGTAGGAAACGGGCTTGTAGAAAATGGCTATGACCCCCTAATCTTGACATTGTGAATGACCTAACGCTAAAGTAAGTAAATATTTACAGACGAGGTTAATTATATGATAGCTGTAAAATTGTACAATTATCTGTGAAGATTTTTTTTCTAAGATAAACTTTTTTTCAACATTTAAATAAGTTCACAAAATAATAATATTAACAATGTATTCACAATACTTCTTAATAGATGTCGAAAAGAAGTCTGCGCGGCAAAACAATGTTCTTGGACAAAAGACAAAATACTTATCCATGGCTCAAAGGTCATGGCAAAGATATGTATACGGCTGTGTGCAGCTTATGCGAAAGAGGTATTTCAGTGGCTAGTATGGGAATCCAAGCGCTTAAAAGTCGACTGGGCTTTTTTCTGAGACTTTGATTGGGGCCGAACCAGGGGTTTCAGGAAATAAATCAACGGCTACTGGTCTCCAGGTTTACATTGTTACTTAAGCGCCATCGACTTCATCGTTGCAATTCGATAATTTGATATCGATAGTGAAAAAAAGTAATATTTTATTGTTGAATGATGATAATTCCATTATAAAGTTTTCACATATGAGCAAATCCTGAATTATCGTCTCGTCAGGTGGCACAGAAAAATTGATTTTTAATGTTTATGTATGTTTTTTTCCTGCTATCCCTTGGGCATCAAAAAAGTTAGGAAATATAAACTTCCAGAAAAAGGATGACACATTAAAAAGAATTTTTTTGCTTTTTACTTCAAAAAATGTAAAAGTATGATGAAAAAGTTTAAAACTAATAAAAAACGCTAATTTTGGTTGTCAGACAGAAATGACACAAATGGTATACCCATTTCTCATTATTTCTTTGCCGGGCTATTAAAGCGTTAAAAACGTTAGACACTTCGACTAAAATGTGATTAGCCAAAATCACAGCTTTCATATTTTTGTTGTTGTCAACTACTATAAAATATTCTCTACACACTGTCTGTTATCGTATATGAAAAGATTATATTTCATGGACAGCCATATAAAAATAGATTTTATAGTGATCTCGTGATGAGAAAAATTTATCTAAAAAACTATTATAATAAATTCATTATATACTTACTATTATCTTTATTTGGGACTCACCCGACGTAGCCCCGGTCTTCCCATCTGTCAGGTCTTCCATCTCGAAGGCACACGTGAAATAGGGACGCTTCTCAGCACTACAGATGAGATCTGACTGGACCTGGCGGCTGCAATCGCCCGGGCTAGCGGCTTTTCTGCAACAACGACACAGCTAACCCACCGAAACGGGTGCCCGGGGATAAACCAGGTCCAAGAGTTGTTGGGTAGCATCAGATAGGTGGACAGCTCCCTGCTCTCGTCATCCTTCCTGCTCTTGCAAATCGAAGGTCGAACTCGTCAAGCGATAACAGTACTCGGGTTCGGTTTTCGGTCACAGTTGGCAAGCATTGCTTGTCGGTTCTAGCGGTTGGGCCACTCGAAACACTCCAATTTTGGGCCAGCTGTTTTGCTGCTAGCGTCCTGACAAGGTTGAGCCAGGATTCTCATGGTCCAGCGGTGAACGTCCCTCCTGCTCCACACCAAAACGTCAACTTTCTATTCTAATCTACAAAATTCAGCAAAGCATTACTACAGGGTTTAAAAATACTGACACGGACAGACAAAATTACGAAAATAATATGCAAAAAAATTCAAGTGCAAAAATAAAGCCTGAAATAATTAGAGTGAAATTAAAAGCGGATTATCGGCACTCATGCTCTTGTCCCGGAATCTCTGTTCAAATTTTCAATCTAAATATCGGTCCCTTGATATCGCTCTCGCATTCGTACTACCGGTAACAGTTCAAAGCAAAGTCAGTCTCTCTCTTTCACACATGCATGAGGAAGAGGCTAAAACTTACCGACAATCGATGCTCGCTCAAGCTCTCGAGACTGACTGAAAATAAAAATCGTTACGCGAAACTGAGCAGGTTTCGTAAAACATTCTCGAGAGTCGATTTTTCATTATTATTTTGACTCTAAATTTTTCCTCTCTTTAATTCTCGGTTTCCGAGTCATTCCCCCCCCCCCCCGAAATCCTGGCGTTGCTTTATCTGATAATGTCCAGACAGGCCGTCAAAAAGACGCCCTGTCACATCACAAATGCGATGAAGGACAAACTCCTACCTGCTAAACTTGCGTTCTTCGAAACTCTTGCCGGTGACGTCAAGCCTTTTCTGAGAGGGTTACAAACTGATGCACCTATGTCCAGTCGTGTATTTCATTTTCTATTTACAGATTTTACAATTGTTTTCTCATTGTAATGATTTACAATTATTAAAAACGAGAAAAATTGTTCATTTAATCATAACTTAATGTTATGAACAACCCATCTCATGATCGACTTTATTTAATGATGGATGCGTGAATTGTACAGGAGATGTACGGAAAATGTACGGGAGTTTTTTTTTTGAGAAAACCGCTATACACCCTAAGTATATAAATATTATTTGTATACTGATTACTTACGAATTAATTAACATGAGAAATGTTATTTATTCATTTATATGTGTTGGGCAGGTATTAAAATAACCACAGTGAATTACAAACAAACTATTTATTTATAAACATTCGAGAAAAAAATGAACAACTTTTATATGTTGACGGTACGGTGGTTGGAACAAGAAGAAGAGTCGAGAGAAAAGGGGTCTGAGAAGTGTGCGATTATAGGTGGCGTTGGCAAAAGGAAAGGAGGAAATAAAAGAAGGAAAAAGGCGGGAAATTGGAAGATCTCCAACAGCCCCTCTCAATTTGGTGTTTTTTCGTCGGTTGATCGAAGTCTCATTACTTCCATGCAGAAGTTGTGCTTCGGTCCCGGTAGGATTTTGGTCATGATGTCCGCTACCATCTCCTCGGTCTCGAGATAGTCAAGGTGAATCGGATTTGACTTCAGTGACTGTCTAAGGAAATGGTACCTGATGTCAATATGCTTCGTGCGGCTGTGGAAAACAGGATTCTTGGCAAGTTGACTTGCTCCTTGGTTGTCATTGTAGAGAGTGACCACACTCAACTCCTCATGCCCGAGCTCGCAAAGAAACTTGTTGAGGTACATGGATTCCTTGACTGCTCCAGCAAGGGCCATATACTCGGCCTCGGTCGAAGATAGGGCAACGGTCCGTTGCTTTCTACTCTCCCAGGAGATGGTGCTGCCAGCCAAAAAGAAGTTAAACCCAGTGTAGGACCGTCAATCGATGGGACAGTTGGCCCAGTCTGCATCAACGAAGCCTTGCAGCGGTTTTTCGGTCCTTTTGTAGACCAGGGATTTGTCGAGGGTGCCCTTGAGATATCTGAGGACTCGTTTTGCGGCTGTCCAGTGTGTTCTGGAGTGGCAGTCATTGAATTGACTTAAGTAACTCACGGAGAAAGAGATATCAGGGCGCGTGCCCACCGCGAGGTACATGAGTCCGCCTACCAGCTCTCGGAATGGAAGATCATCCCCCGTGTCATCTTCTCCGGATTCTCGAGTCAGCTTAATCCCTGTAGCTAGAGGAGTAGAGACAGGTTTGCAGTCCTCCATTCCAAATCTCGATAGCAAATCCCTGATGTATCCCTGCTGGGATAGCCGAATCTCGTGACCCAGTTGACTGGATGATTGCGAGATCTCTATGCCGAGGCAGTATTTTGCCTCACCCAGATCCTTGATGGCGAATTCTCGTGATAGGGCCTCTCTGATGTCGGATAGTTTCTTCTGGTCCTTGTAGGCGATCAGCAAATCGTCTACGAAGACCATGACAAAGATCTCCCTGCTGCTGTCCATGTATACGCATGGGTCAGCGTTGGTCGGTTTGAGGCCTGATTTTTTCATCGCTTTGTCCAGGCAATTGTGCCAGAGTCTTCCGGACTGTTACAGTCCATATATGGATCGTTTCAAATGGCATACGTAGTCACCAACCAGCACCTGATCAAGCATCGCTTGAGCTTTGCTCTTGAGTTCGCCTTTCTCCGTAGCAACCATCCTGGTAAGCATCTCTTCGGAGAGTTTGGGCAGCTCCATGAAGACTGTGGTGTCCATTGATCCGTGGAGATAGGCGGTGGTGACGTCGAGTTGTGCGATTTGCATGTTGCTTTCAGCGGAGAGTGCCACCAGAGTCCGGAGAGAGTTCAGTCGTGCCACTGGAGCGAAGGTATCATGGTAATCAATCCCAGGGCGTTGGGAAAAATCCTGAGCGACAAGGCGGGCCTTGCGTTTGTCCAGGGATCCGTCGCTGTTATACTTGTTGCGTAGGACCATCCTGCAACCGATTACCTTGTCCTTCGGTCTCTTGACCAGTTTCCAAGTGTTGTTGGTGAGGAGGCTTTTGAACTCAAGGTAAATGGCATCTTTCCATTCGTCCTGGTTTGGTCCATTTACAGCTTTGGCAAATGGGACTTCAGAAGCTAGCATGACAGTCTGCGCTGTGCAGAATCCATCAGCTTCGTCAGTCTCGTTCTCTCTGGTTTCCTCGTCCTCATTCACGGCTCGAATCTCGAATTCAGCTTCCTTGGTTTCGACTTCTCTGGATTCGGCTTCCCTGGCGGTTGATCTGGTAGAACTACGTGTGTTGTACTCCTTCCGAGGACGGCCTCTTTTTCCGGTACGAGACATCTTGGGGCGTCCTGGTCCACGTTTTGTGCTCTTCTTGTCGTTCTCATTTGCTGGTTCCTCCTGGTTGTCGTCAAGGTTTTCCTGGGTAGAAGGTTCAGAGTCTTCGTCGTCAGACATATCGACTTCTTTGGTTGGGTCTCTAAGAGAGTTCCCGAGGATTGAGAACCGCCCGTTTCTAGTCGACGTACTGACGATTTCTTCGAAGTGGCCTGAATTGGGTGTGGAGAAATTGTCGAAGAACTTGACATCTCTGGAGACGTACATCTTTTTCTCCTTTGGTATCCACACTCGGTAGCCTTTGGACGACAGGGAATATCCGACGAAGACTCCTTCTTTCGCTTTTGGTTCGAATTTTCCTCTGGTTGGCGATTTGTCCAGGATGAAAGCTTCGCACCCAAAGGTGCGTAGATGGCTGACTACTGGTTTGTGTCCGGTCCAGGTCTCGTACGGAGTTTTGTTGCCCAAGACTCTGGATAGACTGCGGTTGCGAAGGTAGTTGGCTGTCGATATTGCCTCAGCCCAGAATGAGGATGGCAAGCCGGATTGGATGAGCATGCAACGTGCAGACTCAACTAGGGTCCTGTTGCGTCGTTCCGCCACTCCATTTTGTTGTGGAGTGTGTGGAATGGTGAAGTGTCCTTGGATACCGTTGTCCTTGAGGATCTTGGCCATGGTTGAATTGTCATACTCGGTGCCATTATCAGAGTGCAGAAATTTGATCCTGCGTCCGGTCTGCACTTCGGCCATCTTCCGGAACTCCTCGAATTTGTCTGCAACTTCATATTTCTTTCGAAGAAAAGCGATGTGACACCATCCGCTGTGGTCGTCGATAAAAGTGACAAAATAGCGATATCCCCCGAGGGACTGAGTTCTCATTGGTCCACACACATCCGAGTGGATCAAGTCGAGGACTCCAGTAGCCTTTTCCTGTCGATCTTGGAACGGGGTAGATGTCAATTTACCGATGACGCACGTTTTGCATGGAGTTTCGGGACACCTTGGATCGATGTTGATTCCAACGGCGGATTTGTTTTTACTCATCAACATGAGGCTCTTCTTGTTGATGTGTCCGAAACGGTTGTGCCAGGCATCGAGAGACGATACTCTGTCGCTGGTGACAGCTAGTGCCTCAAGTGGCTGTTCCCGGAGGTAAAAGAGGTCTCCGTCCCTGTCGGCGATCATCTTCACGTTTCCTTCCAAGTCCTCGACGACGGCTTGCTTCTTGGAGAAGGTGACGGTGCGATCCTTGTCGACGATTTTCGCAATGGATAAGAGGTTGGTCCTCAAATCTGGAACAAAAAGGGTATTTTCCAGACGGACCGGTTTGTTGACCCCGTTTGTAAGCGTGTTGATCGTCGCTGTTCCTTTGGCTGCAACTCGGGTGGAGGATCCATTGGCGAGGTTCACACCAGTTGAGATGGTGGTCGAATTGTCCAGCAAGTTATGGTCGTTGCACAGATGGGAGGTGCAACCACTGTCGAGGCACCATCTGCTGTGTTTCCTGGGTGTGTTGGCCAAATAGCTGCTCTGCTCCGTCCCAATGTCCACGAAGTAGACGTCGACCGAGTTGGCTTTTTCGGATTTGGATTTGTCACTCTTGTTTTTGGCCCAACAGTCGACAATTGAGTGATTTCTCCTTTTGCAGTAGGTGCAAAAGGGTTTCTGTCGCTGTTTGTTGCCTTTGTTGCCAGGTTTGTTGTCACGCGATCCACCAGGGTTAGGTTTCTGGTTTCCGTGACGAACGAAAAGAGCGCCGTTACCGTTGTCGTTTTTCTCGTCGTTCATGGAGTCGTACGTCTCGATTATTTTAATCTTAACGGTGTCCAGGTCGGGAAGTATGTCCCGAGACTCGATAGCGCGTCGAAACATGTCGTAGCTCGGCGGCAAACTCTGTAGCAGCATCAGCGTCAGGAGTTTCGCGTTAATTTCCACTTTCATGGAGGCCAACTTGCTGACGGTTGCGAAAAAGTGTGCGATGTGCTCACGCATGTTCGTGCCCTCTACCACTTTCCAGTGCATGAGTTGCTTCAGATAGAGTACCATGCTGGCAGGACCCTTTGGAGCGTAGACGCTTTCGATTTTCTCCCAAAGTTCTTTGGATGTCGCACAATCCTGCGTGTGCACTAGTTCGGGAGAGCTGATTGAAAGACAAATCTCCGATTTTGCTTTCCGATCGCGCGAGTTCCATTGTCACTCCGCTTCCCGTTCAGCTTCAGTTGGTTCCGCTGGAAGAGTCGGGCGAGGAATTTCCCCGGATACGTACTCCCACAAGTCCTTCGTGACGAGGAGGGATTCTGCGTGAATCTTCCAGGAGTTCCAGTTGTCCTTCGTGAGGATCTCAAAACGTGTCGAGGTCATTTTGGAGGTTACCTCGGCGTTCGTGGTATTCTAACCTCAAATTTTGAGGTTAGGTACGCGTATCACTTTGCGGTTAGTCGAGTGATGAAATGCGTGAAATTTTACGGCGAATGCTGGTCCTTGAATCCAAGAATGATTTCATTTCGGCGTCTTTATAACGCACGGACGCATGGATGAGAGATGAAAACAGGAACACACTTGGTCCAAGATGGCGGCGGAAGCGTTGGATCTTTAGAAAGCGTTATTTGCACGCTTTGTTCGTGAAAAGGACATTTTCACTTTGTTTGTTTGTTTTTTAATGTTCTGGGCCCATAACCTGTTGGGCAGGTATTAAAATAACCACAGTGAATTACAAACAAACTATTTATTTATAAACAGTCGAGAAAATAATGAACAACTTTTATATGTTGACGGTACGGTGGTTGGAACAAGAAGAAGAGTCGAGAGAAAAGGGGTCTGAGAAGTGTGCGATTAAAGGTGGCGTTGGCAAAAGGAAAGGAGGAAATAAAAGAAGGAAAAAGGCGGGAAATTGGAAGATCTCCAACAATATGTCCTCAAATTAAAACATTGACAGGCGCTTACCTCTGACAGATGAACATGCTCGAGTCTTCACCAACAGATGGCGCAATGTCATTGGTTTCTCGCAATAAGGATGAGATAGAAACGTAAACCGGTAGGTGGCGCAATGGCTACTACCATTTTTCGTCCCGCAACTAAACAAATGTTAATCTTATATAAAGACTTGAGCGCCTACTTCGGTTTCCAGCGACTTTGTACAGCGATTATTAAATAAAAGATTCTAGACCTGAAAACCCGTATTCCTTTGTAATTGCTTGAAAAGCTTCTGTTTTGTCCCCGGCGAAGGCGTGTCCACTCGCCCCTAACCTGGTAGACAAAAAGGAAACCCTAGCATTTTCTAGGTAGCGGCCACCACGCTCTTCTATAGTTGAAGGTCACCAAGCAGTTACCGACCCGACCTCAATAGGTGGCGCTGCCACGCGCACTCTCTCACCCAAAAAAAGACGAAACGTCTCAATTGGCGCCCAACGTGGGCCAAACGAAGTTGGGCCACAGTTGAGTTTTGTTATTTTGTTGGTTCACTCTCCGAGAGAGTATAACCTTGGGGGCGTCCATGCCCAGAAAAATTGGATTGTTGAGAAACAGACGGAACCCACACATCCGTACTTACGCCATCTACCGTGTCCCGCAACCGATCCTTCGCCCACCACACGAAAAACGTTTCCAGAAACCCACTGAAGTGGAATACATCATTATCAAGAAAAACATCTGGAGACCTCGTGGCGTAATCGAAAAGATTCGGACCTTTCAAACTGCAAGACCGCGTAATCTTTCCCACGCTACTCGACGACACTGATGCCTGTTGAAAGGACACTACCACGCACCCGAGCCAATGGAACCAATCGAGCCAATGGAACCAGTCGGGCCAGTAGCACTAGAAGAACCACTCTTGGGATTTCAAGCAGCAATGGCACAACGAGCCCAGGCCTCGCGTTAGCAGATCTGCAAACATTTTTTTTTTATTCACGGAGGTGAGGAAATGCATTGACGCACACCTTGAAAATTCATTCAAGGTAGTGTAGGACTCAGTGATTACGAACCTCAAAAAACCTCACCTTCGATGGCCCAGATCGTCAAGGATTAGCCCAGATGATGGGGCTCGGCTTAATTTCCTGCTGCCTAAGATGCAGGGGCGCAGGTTACCCAAGTGATTGTCGAATCGGCAGATGTCTAACCCACACCTACGCGTTGCTGATGTTGTTGCCACGTCGTAGTGGTCATCTTGTTCCACCTCGACCAGTTTATGTGACTGCCTCGGAGAACTCTGCAGGTAATAAAACCTAAGAGCTTCATAGACAGCCCCACCCCCGCAAGAGATCAGTGGGTTTGGACGACCAAACACCTCTCCAGGAGAGAGTACACGAGAGGAACTTAATATCAGTTGTTTGGATATTGTGCTTAGCTGCAAGTGCGGACTTAATGTCCTCATTGCCACTGTAGTAGGCACATTTTCTCTCTTGGGCGTCGTCCAAAGATGTTGCTCCGCTGACAACTTGGGTGTCAAGGACGCAGACAATATCACCCTTACTCGCCACGATATCCGGTTCCCGCAAACCATCAACCGTGCGGAAATGTGGCTCTAAATAAACTGCCCAACCTTTATCCCGCAACCCAGATGCAACTATTTTGCACGCCGCGTCGTGGCGTAAGATCCGGCCTCCGTGGGTACGATGGCATGCCTGGATGACGTGAGCAGCCATTTCGGTAACCCGACAACCAGCTCTACACTGTACATCTGCGGTCTGCCTTCGTATACCACGAGATGTTCGAATGCGGGTAGGAAAGGCATTGATCCGGATGTGATGGTAATGGACATAGTCCCGTCCGGATATCGCCATTCCCCTGCACACCCAATAGCTTGGAGCGATCGATTGTCCACACTCGCGAAGTTCAAAGCCGTCAACCGAGTTGTAAAGAGCCTAGGACCACCATCTTACTGCTTTTTTGGAGCAAGCCAGAGTGACACCATTCGCCTTAGTGAGGGCGCGATCCGACCACTGGATCCGTTTGGAGACCCAGAGGCTTTCACGCGAAGAGTGAAGAGTTAGCCAAGTTGCTCAAGCGTTCCCGCATGAGACAAGGCACAGTTGTTTCAAAAGATGGAACAGCTGCCCTCGCTTGCATGTCAAGGGCTCTGAGCTTGCCCAGAGTAGACCCTGCCGAAACAAGTTTGTGGTAAAGACGTGGCAAAAAGAAAGCTTTCAGAATAAGGAGCCGTTGTTGTGGCTTAAGAGAGGGGCCTTTGTGAGACGTTCGAGTTCTGTCGAGAGGGTACCACCGTCGCGTTTGGGACCAATGGGTCGAAAATCGACCCCAAGGTATCGCCACTCTTGAGACGGCTTCAGTTGGATAACCGCAGACCCGTCTCCCAAGTGGAACGGGTCTTTTGTGATAATTTTGTTCCTTTTGTCCCGGCCGGGTGGTACCATCGACAGTGCGACACATTTTGCTGCATTCAACGACAGACCAATTTCCTTTGCTTTGTCTTCAGCTGTCCGCAACAGATGTTTCATACCGGGTACCGTAGATAAAAGAAGCAGGGCATCGTCTGCGTACAACAGGGCGTTAATAGGGGTTCTATTAAGGTTGCACCCGATGTCGTTCGATAAGGCACGAGTGACCTTATCGAGTGCTAAGCAGAAGACGAACGAAGACAAGGGGTCACCCTGCCTAACTCCGCGCTTAGTTCGAATAGGTTCCAAACGAATACTGCCGACCTCAATGAGTGCTGAGCTGTTGGAATAGGTTTGGGTCAGGTATTGTACCAGACCCAAAGGCAGACCATTTTCTCGAAGAATTGCTTCGATTGCCTTGTGACTAATGCTGTCATATGCCTTGGCACAGTCGAGAGAAACTATATGCAGCTCCTTCAACTGGCTTTTGGCATCATCCAGCACAGAGGCCATGACTGAGATGTTCTCCGCGCTAACATGGACATCGAGTGGCCTCGATTTCGAGAACTCCTGTTGGGGCGTTTTGATAGCGCCACTGTACTCCAGGAACCAGGAGGAAAAAGAGACAGTGGGGGTATTTATTTTACAGAAATACCAACTGTTCGAAAGATTGCGGCCCGAGGAACCCGAAGAGGAGCAAATCATTACCTTAGTGAACCTTAGTGAAAGCCCAGTATACAGATAGCTGTACGGCCCTACGACCCACAGGATGTTGAAGCCCTTTGCAATCACGCAATGGTTGCTGAAGGGGACTTAGAAGAAAAGCCGGCGAGGAAGGAGGATGAACCCAAGACAGCACCAAAGCAAGCCCAAGAAACAGGATTTTTACAGCGATGATCTAGTCCTAGAAGCCAGACGACCAACTGCGGGGAATCAACCAGGACCATATCATCTACCTCCTCCAGGAGGACAACCCTCGAGATGGCGACCCCCGGGACCACCAGGAAGACCACCGTGTTGATCAACACCACGGAGATCAACACCTAGGAGACCAAACTCCATTATGACGATAACCACCACCACCTGGAATCAACATCATGAGCAGGGAACAGTACAAACTCCCACGGATAATGGTGAAACTAGGTGGACGGAAACATCTGGCTCTCGTGGACTCAGTGGCCACAGCCAATTGCGTTCATCCGAGGGTGCTCTACCATGAGCCCATGTACCAGAGCATGGTGTCCAGTCTAGAAACAGCAGCTGGCTCAGAAGAACTGAATGTTCTGGGAACAGTTCAACTGGATATGGAGATCCAGGGTCGAGTCACGAAGGTAGTTTCGACTGTTTGTGACACCCTGAACCATGACCTCACCTCATCTTGGGTGATCCCTGGTTCAGGGACGAAAAGGTCACGATCGAGACAACGAGATAGTATACATCGGCCGCTCCAACCGAATTTGCTTACCACTCTTGACCACAACAGAAGGAAAGATCTCCCCCTAGAATTCAAGGAAGTAGCAGAAGAGGTTCCTAGGGAATGGAAGGAACCAACCAAGAAATTGCTAGATGAATTCTCAGGAACTTTCCACCCTTAACTCGGCGATCACACAACCACCGCAGAACATACTATCAGGATGATCACGACGAAACCAATCCGCGTTCAACCCTACCACTACAACGAACAGAAGAGAAAAGTCAGAAATGATAGCCTTAGGAGTTATAGGGCTAAGTTTCTCGCCATACAATTCCTCAATCGTCATCGTTACAAAAAAAATGGTAAGCCAACATTTTGTGTCGACTATCGCCAAATAAATTCCCTCACAGAAGACGAACTAGGGGATGCCAAGACGACTGCATTCATGGCACTAGATGGCGCCACCTACCAATTCCGATCCACAAAGCCTTCGTGGTGTATCTTGTTGCCATCATCGTCTACTCTGCTATCTGTGGGGAACATCTCCATGCCTTGAGACTGGTCCTTGAAAGACTTTAAATGCATCACCTGAAGTGCAACCTTGAGAAGTACCTAATCGGAAGAAAGAAGATTACCTACCTAGGACACCTGGTATCAGCAGAAGGAAACAGACCACTACCTGTAACCATTCAAGCTAACAAGACAGCAACAAACCCTCAGAAACGGAAGGAGCTCTAAGGATTGCTCGGCTTGTGTGAATGGATATCGGAGTTCGTACCTGACTTTGCCATGCTCGCCCAACCACTTACTGACCTTCTTCGCCTGAAAAAGGCTTACAAATGGAGCGAGGAAACCGACCAAGCTTTCCTGTCCATAAAATTGACTTTCTAGAAATCACTGTTGCTTGGGAGACCGGGAATCCGGGAACTGCCGTTCATCCTCCAAACAGATGCCAGCAAGGTAGTAATCGGAGTCGTTCTCTACCAGGAGCGACCAGATAGAACTAGGAACATCGTCAGCTACGCCAGTTCCAAATTCAAACCAGCAGAGACACGGTACTACAGCAACGAGCAGGAATGTTTGACACTCATCTGGGCTGTAAAAAAATACCGGCATTACCTGGAAGAACGACAACGAACCACGCTTCCCTGACTTGGCGGAAAAATTTCAAAATTTTCGAACCATAAAAATGGTTTGTGCCTCAAACAAGCCGACAAATGGTTTTGGCCAGTTACCACGACGACACTACCGCTTGACACCCTGGAGCCAACGAAACCACTCGAGATAAGCCGAAAGAGACCACGTGAAAACTTCTTTCATCTGAACCAGCACCAAGCCACATCACCATGCGGTTGACGAGCAGATCACTAGGGAGCCACACAACAAGCCTGGGAAGTGGTAGCCCTAGACTTGATAAGCCCATACCCAAAATCAAATAAGGGTAACATATACATTAATGTGGTAACAAATGTCTACTCTAGATGGGTAGACACCAACTCCATTCCGAAAAGCAATACAGACATCCTGATCAAATCATTGGATACCGAGTTTTCCTCAGATGGGAGTTTTGCAGGGCTCTCCTAACTTACAACGCAACCCAGTTCTCCAGGACTAGATGAAAAAAAACATCAGGAGTGCAGGCCTTACTCACACTCAGTCTCTTACTTGCCCTCTATGGGCTAATCATAAAAGAATATCAAATTAGTACCAGAAAAACGCCAATAGAAGGCGGCCAGCCAAATCGCCCACAAGCAATATAACTCCTATATGCAAATAAACCAGACACGTGGCCGGCAATCCTGACCACAGCACCATGGACCCGATGCCGACCATCCGAGTCATCTCTCCCAGGGACCCAAATGCTGAAGGGCATTTAAAGGAGTACGCCCTGATCTCCACGCTCCTCCTCCGCCTTCCCAAAGTCATCGCCACCTCCAAATCAGACGATTTCGAAGGAACCACCACCTACCTTAGGAACCCGTACTTCCAACCAAGATGACACTCTCCGGAATCCTCTTCCCAGAAACCATTGTAAATCCCCAAAATGAACCGTATCCATGTCATCCTGTTTTTCCTATTGAATAAAATGGTTATGTTCATCTGTCAAGAAAAGAAGGGGCGAATGGCAGGCGCCTAACCTCTGGCAGATAACATTACCCCATAAATGTAAAAAAAATGCTCGAGTCTTAACCAACAGGTAGCGCAATATCATTGGTTTATCGCAATAAGTATGAGATAAAAACGTGAACTGGTAGGTGGCACAAAGGCTACCACCATTTTTCTTCCTGCAACTGAACAAATGTTAATCTTATATAAAGACTCGAGTGCATTCTTCGGTTTTCAACTTCGGCAACGGTATACAGCGATAATCAAATAAAAGATTTTAGACTTGAAAACCCGTATTCCTCTGTAATCACTTCAACAGCTCCGGTTTTGTCCCCGAGAGAGGCGTGTCCACTCGCCCCTAACCTGGTAGACAAAAAGGGAACCTTGGCATTTCCGGGTAGCGGCCACCACGCTCTTCCTATAATTGTAAGTCGCCAAGCAGTTACCGACCCGACGTCAGCAGGTAGCGCTGCCACTCGCACTCCCTCAACTCGAAAAAGACGAAACGTGTCAACATCTATATAAACTTCGGTTTTTCTTTCACGGACACACCTTTATGGGGCCCTGCTATTTCTCAGGGCACGCCCGTGTGAGTGTTTACTAGGGTCTACGTTTTAAAGTCGAAGACGTGAATTCAATAATTAGAATTTTCATTTGCTATCATTCTAAGACTGCTGAGATCGCTGGTTTAAATTGCTTACCGGCAATAAAATGCCTTGGAAAATTGCCGATTGATCAATTCTTTGTCTGAACCATTCTTTACTTATTCCAAAAACAATTGGAAACCCCATTCGTACGCTGCCTAAGTGGATAGACGTTCAATCTTATTTAAATGATGAACTCAACTGAATTTGTACATACATTGAGAATATGCACACTACAAAACTTATATTTTTTGATGAACTCTTGAAGCATGACATGCATCAGATGAATGAAAACTTAAATTTATGTATGTGAGATACTCGATCATTTCACAATATATAAATTCGTAAATTGAATCAATTTGTCTTATTCATTTTTCCAGTAGCTTTTATCTTGTTTCATATTTATCCTAGCTGAACTAGGTTCTATAACTTAAAATTAATGTTCGTTTCGGCCGAGGTGGGCTAGAATCTGCCCAATTTAAGTTGGGGTAAAACCTGGCCCTGACTTACTTATTCTAGGCCCTGACATGGACTCCATGTCAGGACCTAGTCTAAAAGGTAATGGTAATGGTAGCTCCGACTTGTGCCCTACTTGGGGGCCTGATCTCAGTCCCCTGCCATAGCCCATGCTAGATTGCCAGCTCTTAGCTGATAGTAATTTATATGACTAATGAACATAAATCGAAATAATATTATTGTAAGAACTATTTATATAACTTTTAATTATACTTGCACACTATTGAAACATTTTCATAAAATTGCCTTGCACATTGTTAACACATCACACTATTTTCATGATAATAATACAATTAATCAGGGAGAAGCAGATTACCGATACTTTAGAAACGCGATACTTTAAATCAGGTCGATCTTGAATGTTGACTGATCGCATATGCCTACAATCGATCGATTTAAGTGATCTTAGGATCGTTATATAGACCGATTAAAATATCTTTGTAATTGGAAGATCGCAACTTTTATCGATCTAGCAGATCATTTGAAGTATGATCGCTGTTTGTTTCAATCAGCCATCAAGTATTTTTTGAGAAAAAATTTCTCAAAAATTCATAGCTCTAATCAAAAATATGATCGCCACTATTTAGCAATCAGTGATAATTATATTAAAAAGATTGCAACTTTTTATTAATCATCGATCTTTCAATTAAGAGATCGCACGTTTTTGAATTTTGTCAATCATCCTTTTCGTTTACTTTTTGAGTTTTAGACCTTAAAACTGATTTTTTTTATGTTGAGTCAAAATAGTCGAAACGGCAATACAAAAAATCTAAAATGAACGTCAAACATTCAAAACAAAACATAAATTCAAAAAAAGAAAAAATACGAAACACCCTTAAAGACAAAAAAGTCTGAAACAATGAAGCGATAAAATTAAATTGCAAACAATATATTTCAAACGAAAAATCTGATACAGAAACCAAAAACTGCATCCGATCCTATCCTACTCATATATAAAAATGTAACTTGGTTTGTTAAATTGTTCGTTAGTTTCTGTGGAACTGGAAGAAAAATTTGAATTGAAAACAAAAAATCGAAAATTGATATTGAGATGGAAAAATACTTCAAAAATACACAAAAATACAAAAACAAAAACGAACTGCTAAACAAAAGTAATATTTCACTGATCCTAGTAAACAAAAAAAGTATATAGGCACGAAACTTTCTTGCGCCCATTTATTTTTAGTTTAATAGACGCCTATCTAGACAGAGCGTCCATTATATTTAAGCTTCATATGATTTTCGTAGATATAATTTAACGTTTTGAACTAGGGGTACAGTCAAAACATAAGTTGATATCACTGTTCAAATGTTGAATTTTAACATATTATTTCTGATCTTGTAATTTATTGCTTTATTGGAGTAATGAATCACCATCGACATCGAGAAAAAATCGTAGCGTTAGACGCTACGAAGTTGCGTAGCATCGATTCCATGGGGTGCGTAGTGAGTATTCCATCAGGTTTGTAGCGATTTTTCTATCGGATGCGTAGTGTCTGCCAAAATAACAAAGATCGCTGATATATAAAACAATCGATCTTTTAATTCCAAAGATCGCTGATCGTATAAACGAGTGATCTTTTAACTGAAAAGATCGCTGATCGTACGAACAAGCGATCTTCAGATCTTATGAGATTAATGATCGTAAAAACAAAGGAATTTCCAGATCTTTCGAGATCGATGATCGTAATAAGAAGTAATATTCGGATCATTTGAGATCAATGATTCTTACACTCTGCGATCACCGATCAGAAGCGATCGATCAATCGAGTTTCGGAAAGTTCGTAAAATGCCTATCCCTGCAATCAATCCATTCTTGTTTTGTTTGCTGCAACTGTACCTAGAAGTAATGACAAAAGGGTGAAATGCATGACAATAACTTTGTTTTTGTATCATTTTAATGATTCGGACGTAGAAAAACTTACACGCTTAGGACTTGTTATGCGTCCTTTGCCAAACATAACGTCACTTGACGAAACATCAACTTCTATCCAACTCCTGATACAAATTTTTTGTAGAATGAGTTAACACTCTTTTTATTTTTCAACATTAGTTATTAGTGAATCAACAACAACATACCTGCAAATGACGGTTACAAATATGAATAATTACAGTATATTGTTGAAAAAAAAGACACAAGACACGTGAGCACGTTGTACGTTGGAACAGACTGACGCGACGCTTGTGTGAGGGTGCTGCGGTGCAATGACAAAGAAATGGAACCTTTGAGAATGTACCACAGAAGTAAAGTAGAAATTTGTTTGTAAATATGCGATTTTTATGAATTTTTTGTTAAAAAAAATGTTTAAGAACAAATAGCATTTTAATAATTCAAATTCGTTTGTGCTATGGATAAAAAATAAAAAAAAATAATTATTTATAATTAACACTCTCCCGGTGCTACCTCGCGATTCCTCTATACGTGTGAAATCGCTATGGGAGTATGGGTGCGACCAATCGCAGCGCGACTGGATCTCTTTTCTCTTTCCCGGTGGAGCGAGAACCAAAGGCACGTGCTTACAATGCTGTGATAGGTGCCCTATAGAAGTAGTGTTTTCTTTACTGTGTATAATTTGGATTTAATTGTGATTTTTAGCTATTTTATAAGTACGTAAGAGCAACAACACATTAATTATAGAACATTTATTGAATATAATAACATTTCACATGCTGACAAAACAAAAATGGGAGAGGTTAGCCCGAAAAAAGCAGGCAGAAAAAAGAGGTAAGCTAGTAATTTATGTATCTGTTGTCTCAACTTTGTTAATGATTTAATAAATAAATTTGTTTGTTTGTTTATTCATTTTCTTTTTCATTCATTTTTAACCTCACTTTTAATTGTATTATCATCCTTGTTAGAAAACTTCCAAATGACGAGACACAAGTTTCGACAAGCAAAACTGTCAATCCTAAACGAAAGAGGTAGTTTTTATTTTAGTGACGGTTCAAATAACTATTTGGTTTGTTCGTTTATTTACTTATTTTTTAGTTCAAGAAGTAAAATTTCAAAACTCATTTCTTATTGTTTCATCATCTTTGTTAGGAAACTTCCAGATGACGAGCAACAGGTTTCAAGAATCCAAAATCTGACACCTAAAAGCAAGAGGTAGTTTGCATTTTATTATTGGTTCAATTAATTGATCTGTTTGTTCATTAAATAGATCAATTATTCATTTTGTTTTGAAAAGTAAAATTTCAAATTTTTAATTTTATAATTTTTTTACATAATTCCATCTTTTTTCAGGAAACTTTCTGTTGACCAGACACAGACACCTAATACAAGTAAAACTCTAAAACCTAAAGGCAAATAGTAGTTTTTGTTTTATTACTGATCCGATCAATAAATTTATTTTTCATCTTTTATCATTTTCTGATTATATATTAACATTTTGAAATTCGTATGTCATTATTTCACTATTTTTTATAGAAAACTTTCAGATCTTCAAGCAGACGTACTAACGACCAAAAATGACGAACCGAAACCTTAGTAAATTTCATCATTTTGTTTATGTATTCAATTTTATTTTGATTTCAATGTTATAATTCTTATGATTTTGTTAGGAAAGGCAAAAACAAAACCTAAAATGAAAAACCTAAATTCAAGAGAGGGCCAAAACCAAAACTCAAATCAGCAGCCGTGAAAACGACTCGAAAAAAATAACAAAAAACCAGACGTTAAGCCACTGGTGAAGTATATCTATTATTTGCTTTTATTTTTTTAACTTTTTTGTTATGTTTTTTGTTCAGCCTTGGTCTGAGGATATTGACGTTTTCCTCGACAACGAAAGTGGTCCCTGCCATGATCTCCCTGTCGGCAGTAATGCCCTGGCGTATTTTGAACTTATGGTTGGTGCAGATTTTTATAAACATGTTGCGGAAGAAACTAATAAATATGCTGAAGCTTGTCAGAAAGAAAAACCTGACAAAAAATGGAGAAACACATCAGCCGATGAGATATAGGCTGTTTTTGGTATATAATTTTACCAGACAGATCCATTAGATCATTACAATTTGTTACTCTGTACAAATAAATATATATTTTTTTACAGGTATAGACATTATCATGGGCATCATCGTGTTACCAACTGTGGAGATGTATTTCCAGAAAACTCCTTTTTCCGAGTGTCCGTTAATCAACAATGCCATGACTTACGACAGGTTCCAAAAAATTGAACAGTATCTGCATTTGAACGACAACGAGAAGGCCGCGGACAAAAACAGCCCAGATTATGATGCCTTTCATAAAGTTAGGCCTTTGCTAGATTTGACAGAAAATTTTAGGAAGCATTTCAAAGCTGGAAAAAATTTATCTGTTGATGAAGCTCAGGCCGCTCATAAAGGCAGAAATCAAATGAAGCAGTACTTGCCGCAAAAGCCCCATAAATGGGGATTCAAGGAGTGGATCCTTGCTACTAGCGAGCATGGTTACGTCTTAAAATTGTCGATGTACAGCGGTAAGAAAGAAAGCAGAGATGCTGACCTCTTACTTGGCGAACAGGTCGTGATGCATTTGTTGGAAGAGTTCTTGCATCTCAATCACCATGTTTACTGCGACAATTTTTTTTTCATCAGTATAACCGATGAAAATGTTGTTCGACTGCAAAACGTACGCGTGTGGTACGGTACGTCCGAACAGACTGGGTTGGCCTTAAGATTTGAAAAAGCCGAAAGAATTGGGCTTGGAAAGAGGACAACAAAAAATGCGCCAGTGTGGTCCATTGACAGCGCTGGGACCCAACGCTGGGAAAAATGGTTTCAGTCCCCTGCCCAATTGCAATTGACAGGTATAATCGGCACATGGGTGGCGTAGATCTGAGTGATTAAAAGCGGTCATACTATCGGGTTGGACATCCAACCAAAAAGTGGTGGAAGGAGATACTCTTCTTCATTATCAGTACGTGTATAGTAAACAGCCATATACTATACACCCTCACCAATCAACCCAAAACAACAAAACACGGTTACACACAACTTGACTTCCGAATGGATTTGGCAGCCCAATTAATCGGCAATTTTTCATCGCGACAGAGGACGACCCCTAAAAAAACCGCTTCAAAAAATGCTGACTCCAACTTCAACCATTCGATTGAAAAGTCAACTCCGAAAGAATGCGTTCTGTGCAAAGAAAAAAAAATCCGAAACATTAACGGCAATGTCATTAGAACAAGCTTCCAATGCGCGAACTGCAAAGTTGCACTCTGCCGAAACCATTGTTTCGAAGCTTACCATAAGTCCCAAGTCCGTGATATACAGTAGAGTTTTATGAGAATTTATATTATTTTATTATAATATAAGTTATATCAGTATATTTATAATGTTATTAAATTTTATTTTGATATAAATCAGAGAGATTGATATCCCACTAATATTATAAAATTCAGTCTATCTCTGTTTGTCTGTTTGTCTATAAATTTTTTGATAAAAATTTTATTAGGTATTGATTTATTGTTTTACTATAATGATCTAATTTCTACTTGAAAAAACTGAAAACTTAATAAAAACTACAAAAATTGTATCAAAAATAGAAAAGATACTTTATTCAGGGCGCCGCAATTCCAATGCGGCAGCACTGGCGCGCCCCACTTTTTCGCATGCACACTGCCACGCGACGCTATCGGTGTGGGAGGCGCTTACAAGCTAGCACCGGGATAGTGTTAAAAAAAATAACAAACATTTGTTATTGTTATAAACTAAAAACTATGATCATTAAATCCTAAATTGTAAAAGGAATTCAATCAATCAATTTAATTTAATTTGATAAATTTTGAGCTCTAAATAGGCTTCAATTTTAGGCCCAAGTGAGATTGTGGCCAAATCGTGTTTGCCCGGTTCAGACCCACCTTAGGATACAACATTAAAAAATGATTCAAATGGAGTCATGGACGCCGGGTCAGAACCACTTTAGAGCGAAGTTTGGCGATCATATATGGGCCACGGTATGCCAGCCTGACCAGGTCCACAGTTTAAAACTAGGTTGCCCGACTTGATTTCCAGTTGGGAGAGTCATTGTTTAAGCCAAATGAATAGTAATAAAAATCATAAAAATGATCATTGTACAACAATACGTAGCCAATCGTTGCTTAACACTAGAAGGATAGAATGCACAAATGTGTCTACTTTTTATACGTTTTTTTTACTGTGCACATTTCAACAGAGTCTTGTAACGTCAATTTGACAGGCTTTCACTCAATGTAATCGTATGGAACTTTGCAGGCCTATGTATTCTCGATGACAATACAAAAATATGACTACAAAATATTTTCGTTGTTATTGCTTTCGTTGTTGAGTAACGAAACCCCATTTTTATCCAAAATGCTCGAAATCATTTAGTTTACTTGATGTAGAGGCTTAGAATTTGCAGTAATCTTAGGTTTTATTTGAACTACACATAATCGAACGTTTCTCGTTTTTGTTATGAATATCTTATATCATATATTGTTTATTAGCTTTTGTACACCTTGTCGCTGTAAATTTTCTAAAAAGACTGACTACACTTTTTTCACAAACATTCAAATAACAATTAAAATAATCGAAGACCGCGACATTCGAATTAGAAAAACGTTCTTCAGTACGTCACAATATTAAATAATAATATATCGATATATTTTTGGTATTCCGTTATTGTTATGTAAGTTATTATTTTTCAATAACAGCATTATTATTGTTTTTTGATTGTATTTTTATTATTGGTATATTTTTGAATTTTTTTTACAAAAATTCGCTGAAAAACTTTCTAAGATGGTAGAGGTAAAGATTCCAAAATCAAACGTAATCCGCTAAGCTCTATTTTATTTCAATGTAATTGATTGATATTTACATATAAAAATACAAGTCTATCTGCAAATAAATTGTGTTGAATCTGTTTTAGCGCGCGGGTTTGGCATGCGAGTTGTAGGTGGAAAAACTGGCTCTGACGGTCGGATGTTTGCATACATAGTTTACACGGTGCCTGGAGGAGCTGCAGAAAAAGCTGGCCTGCAACAAGGCGACAAGGTGCGCCAAGTTTCGCTATCTTAATAGAATATTAACTGTCGTTGCAACTGAAAATTAATGCAACTATAAGCTCAAGTTAAAAGGGTTAAAACGGAAGTACGTATATTAAGTGGTTTCTTACATTTTCATGGAACGGTTGAAAAATAATAGAATATGGATTTTATTCTTTATTGGCTCATTGGCCGTACTTCCCACGGACATAACCTTAAAATTCCTCAATCTGCCCAAAATTGGATTATTGGGAAAAAATCTACACTATGTTTTGGCAATTTTTGACAAAAAAATGTAGGAATCTATCTTTAACGTAGTTTATAATAATTCTAAGAGACTGAAAGGTCGGACCTTGTCTGATCGTTTTAGCGCATTAAAGGTAATGATGGACGTACGTAATACTTTTAATCAGTTCCTATAGGCAATGCCCGGAAAGATCAACACTGCTTGACGCTCTGCCACTAATGTAGGCTAGAAGAATCAATTGAAAAAAAAAATAACACAAATCCATTCTTAGAGAAAAAGTCAGTGTCTGAAGCTAGATATTGCACATAACATGGCTTATTCTAGCGTTCAGTGGCGTGAAATTGTCGCTGACATCACTCGTGTTTTACTTCGATCATTCATTTTTTATATCATTCTTTTCATTATTTTTATCATTATTATATTTTAAATTCTCTAATTGAATAAATAATTATTATAATAAATCATCAACGAATAACAGTTAATCATTTTGACGTTTTAAATTTAAAACTTGGAAAATAACGTAAAATGCATTATCGATCGGAATATCGATCTTGTTAGATAGCGCCAATCATTGAAATACGAATATGTTAATTTATATTCATTATTTTTATTAATTCGAATTTTATTGATTCATTTGTTAACTAGATAAGCTCCCTAGCTTATCTCGGGCGTCAGCTTCGCTGCACTACATGAGTTTGTTAAGTTTTGTTTTTGAAAATTAATTGGATACATTTGAAATTATTTGGAAAAATAATTACTGCAGTAAGGTTGCGCCACGAGCGAGGAAAAACCAACGAAAGCGTGGTAAGATCTCAGACATTTATTTATAGATATTAAAAACGCAACACCGTATTGAACTAATGTATTCTGGTAAATAATATTGATGTTTTGCGGTCTGGAGCATGGACGTGGGTCAGAAACCCGAGAACATACAACATAGAATTGTCCGTGCGAGAAGCATGGTTACTGAAGATGTACGCCAGCAACATAGAGAGTTTGCCTTTCCGTTTTATTGATTGTCATTGCGAATGCTAATCTGGCGGGTAATTGTCTTCTTTTGAATTCGAATGGAAGATCTGTGGGGATAACTGGTATCTAAAATATCATGACATTCGCACCTTGTTTCGATCCAGTCATTATAGTGCCTAGAAATTATACAAATGAAATACCATGACAATACATCTGTTATGCAATACAAAACTAGTGTATCCGTTGACAGTTCAATACTTTCGATAATCCTATTTCGAAGCCGAGTTTCATTGCATAAAAGAGGAGGATTTATATTTCGCAGCGACATAAGTGGAACTCCGACTTTCATTTTCAATACTTGTGGCGAAACTCCAGACAATTCCAGCGAGTTCAAGAACTTAACGGGATGATTCAGCACTTTATATTGGTTTATTACGGTATTGAAAGAAGTGTAAATTCTCTCTTCCCCGGGATTAGTTGCTAATATTTCCTTATTTAAATCAATGGCAACATCATTCGTAGATTCTAAAATGGCTCTCTGACATAACTAATCTACCTGCAAGTTATTTCGCTGGATGTTAGGAAAAACTGCAGTGATCAGTTCACCAGTAGATTTGGCGATACTGCAGAGTTAAGGAGAAAGAGTCACATTTCTATTGGCATCTGTTGTTAACGTACAATTGCCGATCGTCTTTCATAATGCAGACAAATTTGCAGCGTTTTCATCATTGGGAAGGTATACCATTATGTTAATAGTCATTTAATGGCAACCTCAACGCATTGTGAGCAGTTCGTCTACCTTGTAACACCGTGGACACGTTCCCAGTTGAAGTCAGAGCTAAAGCCACATAATGACGGCTTCTGATAGTTGACAGCAGAAGATTCATAAATATGTTTTTTCTGTTCCTCCACATGCATTCACAAAAAAAGGCAGGATCGTTATTTTCAATTTTTTGGAATACCGCATTGTAGAATGCTAGCTTATTGTAGATAAAGTAGTAAGAATAATGTTAAAATGTAATAATTTTAAAAAATCAAGAAAATCGATTCTAATTTTTCTTTTCGATAGCAAACAAACAAACAAAATAGTAACCTACAATTACGTTTTTGAACTCTATTTATAAAGCCTTATGCAGTGTAATCGCAAAAAATTTTCGAATTTTCAAAAAACTTGAAAAAATATTTTTGTAATTTTCTCTAACAAAATTAAATTTGATTTCTCATGTAGCCTACGGTAATACTAAGAGTCCAAAGAATCACCCTTATGCGATTAAATCCTTTTCGAACGCTTCATTGAGGCGTGATGCTCGGACATACAAACAAACAAACGAACGAACAAATTCTTATTTTAATTATATTTGTAGGATATTTATTATCTTTGAACTCGGACAAAAGGAGTTCTTTGCGCAATAGCGCGCTAAGTGACTCTTCGCAATCCGATTTTCAAAGCGCGAAAGCGTTTTTCGCATGCAAGTCTAACGAAAGCAACTTTTACATCTCCATATTTGTATGAAAAACAGCTGCAGCGTTTAATTCCGATAAATTTTTCATAAAATAATATATTTTTGTCACATCGACAATTTTTCATGTGTAAATCGGAATCAATTCATTCATATATCAAAAATATTAACATTGTTCAAAGAACAACAAGTAAAATGTCACAGAGTTTATCGAAGGTGGCGCACGACAGGCGCAATTCATTGCCTATCTAATGTATAATGTATGAATTTATTCTATAGAAATTTAAAACTAGGAATTATTCCAAAAAATATAATTTTTTAATCGGTCGGGGCGGGTCGTACACTCAAGTCGGCCGTGTTACAATCTCTCTTGTTGCAACAGACGCTCTTGATGCAACGAAACCTACTCTTTTGTTGCAACAAATCCGGAAAAAAAGATATTTCGGTACATTTTTAAAATGAATTTCCATTATATTTAATAACAAATGTTTATCCTTTTTTATTCAGTTACGTTTTACACTTTGTATTTTAAATCAGGTTTGCTTAAATTTTCAAACAGCCATTTTTTGCTATCTCTAATGTAAATAATAAACAGCAATGAAAGTAAGAATTTACAAAAAAGTTTTTGTTATTTTTTTATTCTAGACAGCTACATGTTGACGTTGTATCCCAATGTTCTGAGGTACTTCAGAACTTCAGTTCGATTGCTGATGTCCAGAGTTTCGTACGTCATAACCACGAACATTCTATCTTCGTTTCGTAATTTAACTCTGCTCTTCTTCGGTCTAATCGCTTGGCCAAGATTTAGTTGCTCCAACATTGTCTCCGTGTCGTCTCATTCCTTTCGCAACTCCTCAAAGGAAGCGTACCACCTGAGCGAGGCTCAGGTGGTTTTGGCCGACGATATTCTGGAATCAGTTGTGCCATCCTTCTGAGAGATTGTTAGTTCGTTAAAACCTGTTAAAAACTGATTGATACTGGTTCCAGATCTCGGGATGATTTCGGGGTTCAACTGCTTTTCTTCTTTCTTTAGCCCTTCTGCCTCGCACATAGTTGCCTTTGAAATATTTACCGATAACACCGAATTTATCCAGGGCTTCATCCACCAACGTATCAAAATGAGCTTCAACATCATCAACAGGGAAAAATGCAAGACCACAAAGCATGTAGCAAGCTTCTCTGATTTCGATTTCATCTTTGTAGGCTTTTGCTAGTGCTTCTGCCTGAACGTGTCGATAGACTCTTTGCCCGAGGTGAAAAAAACAAGCCCTAACGTTCTCACACACCTGCGATGTAATGGCGTTGATGATTCATAATTCGAAGTTGGTCATAGCTGTTTTAGGGATAGATCTTTTAATTCGCATACGGTCGCACTCTCTGCTGACAATCTCGAAGACCTTCTCGTACGCCAACTGATTTTTGTAAGTCATAAGAATAAAAACTAGGGGTAGTGCGCCGCTTAGTTTCGTTCAACAAACAGTTTAGAAGAATGATCCAAGGATGGTAAAAAGTAAGAAGAAGAGACTGGGTACAACCTAAAAATTGAGAAAATAGTAGGAGAGGTAGGAAGTAGGAAGATTAGGAATATCAAGTGGGAATAGAGGAAATTTATACCTTAAAGGTTTCATCAAGGTACCAATGACGACTTCGCATCTGCTTGGACAAGTTTTCTCGTGTGGTGAAAATCAAAACTCGACCTACATCCTCGTGAACATCTTCGTTGATGGAGTCATAGAGGAAAAAAGTTTCACCGGTTTTTGTCATTTTGTATTGGTCGGAACTGTCTTCAAGGTCTTTAAGGTCAGTTGGATTTGTGGGCAAATCGCGCAACCTTGCTCGTTTGGGGGCCCGCTCAATGTTTTCGCAGTCTGAAGGTTTGTCAGAACTGCAGCAGGCTCACCGTCGAAACCCCGCCCCACTCGAATAGGAGGAGCCTCCGGATGTTCTTCCGCCTTTCGCTTCAGCAAAATTAATTTTTTTAACCTTTGTTTCGTCTGGATCGGGTGCGTGTTTGTGTTCCGATTCGTTTGGGCCTTGCAGTACAGTCAACGTGGAACCGGTACCTCTCGATCAAGCAAGAGCCGAACGCGCCATACACTCGTCCATCTTTTTCGTCTTTTTAAGTGTACAGGAAGTCGTCACTGTATAAAAAATAGCCACCTCGACGCGTTTTCAAGAACTTAATAGTTACATAATCCGACATTTAGTTTTGAGGTATTGGGACGAAACTGTCAATTTGGAGGTTGTCGCCAAAGTTGTTGTCACTTTGACAGTTGCGACACGGTTATGTTTTAGGTTTTGAAAAAATTTGAATTTGAATATGGAATAAGGTGGACATTAAAATTGGTAGACAGTATGGTTTAGACATTGTGGTCTACTACTGATGCGTCTATCGTTTCATTGAGAGAAACGTCGGGTTGTAAATCAGCACTTGCATTTAATATTTCAACGTCAGAACAAAGCTTTAAAACAGGCAAGCTATAATCAGCGTAGACATAGGCTCTTACTTCTTCAAGTAATAACTTCGAGGCGTTTTTTAATGTGTCGACGGTGACTTCCTCCCATGCAAGGACCAGCTGATCAATCGTTATTTCAATATTCCACCCTTTGATGAAGTTTGCAACGTCATAAATATTATCAACTTTTTCGCTACTTACTTTATTCAAATAATTATCTCTGTATTTTCGATGATATCACTCCCTGTTTTATGGGATGGATGATAGAAGTTGTATTCGGTGAGATATAAATGACCAAAAACTGTTCATCAATTGCATTCAGTTCCTCTGCTTTTGGATAAGCTGGAGAGTTAGCTAGAATCAATATAAACCTGAATAAAAAATTATCAACCAATCTTCATAATAATAATAATAATAATAATAATAATAATAATAATAATAATAATAATAATAATAATAATAATAATAATAACAATAATAACAATAATAACAATAATAATGATAATAATAATAATCATAATCATAATCATAATAAAATTATTAGTAAAAGAATAGTAAATTACTTTTCATTCTCCCCAAGTTATCGAGCCTTCACTCTCGAGATGAAATTTTCCTCATACCAGTCAGTGAAGTTTTGACTATTCATCCATGGTTTGTTTTGCTGGTACTTGCAATCGACTGGCAGTTTCACCATATTCTTTTTACTCGAAGGTCGCAGTTTGGCCGCTGTTCCAATCAGTAGCAAAGACATCTTGTGGGTACCAGTAGCATTAACACATGCAAGAATTGTAAACATTTGTTTTTGTTGTTTTCGTCCAGCTGCCTGCCTTTCGTCGCTGACTGTGTGGGTTCGGTTAGGCAACTCTTTATACTGCAGGCCTGTTTTATCTGCGTTGTAGACGTTGTCCAGGTCATGCCTTTGTTCCTGCAGGAACAAAGTTCGTAGTTTTTTTATTTTATTTTTTTTTGTATTCAACGTCAAGTACCTTTGATCTCAAGATATGTCATGTGATAACCATCGACGAATTTTGCTAACCAGCCAGGGCTCGCACTAAATTTGTCGCCAATTAGTTGTTCTCAAAAGTAAATCGCTTTTTGTTTGATAGCTGGTCCAGTCACAGGTAAGCCACAACTCCGTCTCTGTCTTATCCGCTCTATAAATGCATTGCCAAAGGGTGAATTAATGCAATTATTCCACCGTCTTCGTTTGCCTCCATGTGGATTTTATTTTGTAGCACTTTTATATTAATCAACAATTTTTTCTTGGTTGTTAATTATTCTACAAATAGTACTAAGATGCTTCTTGTACTTTTCGGCAAGTTCTATATTCTTTGTGCTATTTTCATGATCTTTGATGATACTGAATTTAGTTTCTAAGTCTGAATACCGTTGTTGACTTGTCGGCTCTTGTGTCCTTTACAAACCAAAACAAACATCAGCAAATGGACTATTTATAAGTTAGAAACGAGATTAACAATTAAGACGATTCGGTCTATTTAAAAAAAAATATAAACAAAAAGAAATATTAACAAAAAAACTTGACAAATTATTTTTTTTTTTCAAACACTTTTTTTAATTTTTATCTTTATTTTAAAGTGGAGCTTCTATTTGTTTAATGGAAAAAAAATTTACTATTGATTTTTCTGAATGAAAAAGTTAATGTTATCTAATTTTGCATGGGACTCTATGATTTAAACAGAAAGACCGAACGTTTCATAAAAAGGATAAACGAAACCAAAGTATTCTATCTTGAATCTATTTGGAATTTATTTTCTCGAATATTAACAAAACAACAGAAAAGATTGTAAGAAAAATGTGGGTTCCCGACCCGAACAAGCCCTATTTCCCTCAATTAATTAATAAAGAATTTATTTAATTTATTTCATTTCAAAAGTCAATTTGAAAAACTATAATGCTCTCGAATTTCTCCTTGAGCTGTTAAAATTATTGCTTTCGAATTTCTCCTCGAGCAATTTTGTTCTTGATTTGAAATGAAGCTCGCCAACCTCTCCTTGAGCTTCTTCTAACTGAGCAAGTATGGCTCTCACCAAAACTGTCAGTTTGATCTAATTTTAAATTAATTTTAATTGATTTGAGTTTTTGAAATAAAAAAAATAAATGAAAATAAAAATGATTTAATAAAAAAAAACAAAAAGAATTGAAAGAGAAAATTGAAAATTAAAAGAAAGAATGACTTTGACAGCTATGCTCAAAGTTTGCACCAAGAGCGCCACCTAGCTGTCAGCTTAACCCTCAAAAATTGGCTTCCGCCTTTTAAAAATGAAAGAAAAAGAATTGATCGCGACTTTCGCCTTGATCTAAACTATTACCTTTGTTAGGCTCTCGCCTCTGACGCAAAATCCTCTGCTCCGTAGCCTATTTGAGTTTATCCACCTGGGGCACTAGGAATACTGGGTCGCGCGCGTGACACACTCGGGAGGGTTGTTTCAAGCACGGTCTCTCAACCGCAAGTGAAGATTTCGGCCACTTAGCCCACTATTGTGCCTTTTTGGTCGACCTCAGCGCACGAATAGTGAGCGAGGTGGCCAATTCTCAGAATTCTGCACGATTGTGCAGCGTTTCCCTTACTCTGTTCCCGTTGACCAATCAGAGCGCCACTCGCACTTTACCGTGCCAATCAGAAAATTAGAAAGGAATTTTTTTTAAATCAAATTAAATAAAACAAAGTATCAAAATCGTCTATTAATCACGCTGATCACGTTTATGTAATTTGTTTTGCAAAATAATAACTAGTGTTACATCCGAAGAACACACAGTTGTATATATTTAGATAGGTTAGGTTTGAATTTGAATTAACAAATAGGTTGACACTTGAATTGTCTCTGAGAATTAGACGTAAGAATGGTTAGATAAAAATTGATTAAATATAATAAAAAAAAATCAAAGATTGTTTTATAATTCAGATAGATAAATTCTTCCAATTGTTGTTCATGCAAGGATAAGTGAGTAAGTTTCTTTGTGCATATGTTAGGGTAAGGTTTTTGACTAACATTTAAATTAACTATTAGTATTAATATTCAAATTAAGGTAATAAGGATGAATTTTCACGTTCGCAAGATTTAAAAAGAGGTCATAGTTGTTTAATAATCGTTCTTCTGATTTTCCTGACCAGTCCAGTGAATCTACACAGTTGCGCATTTAAGTGCAGATACAGTGTAATCGACCAATAAACCACTCAGAAAATCAGTAGACTCGTAATTATGTTTAATTATTGTTCATACGATTGTTCTGACTAATCCAGTGAGTCCACACAGTTACGCATCTAGGCGTGTGCTCTGTATGATCGACTAATAAAATATTCAGAAAAATCAGTGACTTAGGTTTATGCTTTCTATAGTGAAGATGTTCGAATTGCAAGGTCGCATGCGCGCGTATTTGAATAGTACGAATCGTATTCGAAAAGTGTGTAGAGGAATTAAGCTAGACAGCGTACAAGAGTATCTGTGGGTTGGTGAAGTTGCATTCGCATAGAATTCAACTTCAGAGAATAAGTGAACACGAAATACAACTTCACGTTTACTTTCAACGATTAACAATGTATTTCAGTATATGTTGATTGTTTAGTTTTCTATGAATTGAAATGAGATGTTAAACAAATATTAAGATTGGATGTTGCAGCCAACCAGTTTAACCAATACAATAATAATTAGGAATTCGTTAATAGTTAATTTGGATTCTTTTGAATACATGAAATGGTTCATAGGATAAATTATATGAAGAACGATTTCATAATACTATATTGAAATTAACAGGAAATAAGGACATTTATAAAATATCCAATTATAATTAACTGATTTACGCGTAGATTGGATATACCGATGTATCGACTGGATCAACTCTTGAACTTGGTGAACCGATTTGAACTCGCGTAAAGGTTACTGGGCAAGATTCGAGTGAGCAAGGAGATGGCTCAGGAGAAAGATTTTACGTCTAGGAGTAGCTAAACGGAGCCTCGAAGAGCAAGGCTTGACTCCGGATGAGAACTGATTTCTGATCGCAGTGATCGCTTATTTAAAGAAATTTGGATACATAGGCTTAGATGGCAACTCCCATCCAGGGTTCTCTCCCCTGAAGATCAGGTGATCTGTTCCGCTTTTTTGATCGGTTCAAATTCTCAAATAATGACGTTTCCAAACTGAGTGGTTAAAATCTTTCTCGTGTTTTGCTCTTCCTTGATTTTTATGACTTGCCCAAAACAGTAGTTGATTTTGGGAAATATGCTAATTAATCAAGAATCACTCAAGATCTTCTTCATATTATGCTAGTAGTCATAAAAATGCTAGTATAGAAATTGCCTTATTATCTATCGCATTTCGTTAGGCCCAATTACGTCATGGCGCTGAACCATATTTGGTAATTATTTTCGTATCAGAAATTTGTTTGTCCGATTCTCGCAAAAGTACAAAGCCTGTATCATTTCGGTAAATAAGTGTATTGTATAGGTTGTTTGACTTGAACTTTTGATTGAAATTATTTGTTGAATCAAATAACCAATAACGACCTCGTGGCATAGTGATTTCATAGTTTTTCAACTATGCCAGAACTCCAATCTAAAATGTCTGGAAAAGAAGGCACTTTGACATTTTCTGGTGGTAGTTGGCCAGAGTCACTGCCGTGCCTCCTGATGAAAATTGTGAATATTATCTGAATTCTTTAAACCAAAAAGAAATTTGCTAGAATGGTATTTGATTGTTAAACGTAAGATGACAGTTAGAAATTGTAAAGCAATCATTTCTTTTTACGATATGATTTAATTGGGATTAAATCACTGTCTAGGAACTGGGACGCATCTCATTTGATTTTTAGGCCGTAACACTAGAACTGATTTTATTAATGATTAAAGTTGCGAGTTGACAGGTCTTGGCGAGCTTGCAAGCGCCAACACACCGGCCGGCGACAACAATCAACCGATCTTTGCGACTTTGATTCTAGTTTAAATATTTGTTAAACTGAAAAAAGTTTGTGATCGAAAATTAAGTTAATTAATAAAGAATCGATCTATCAGGGCAGTTTTGCCGATCTAAGTCAAAAATTCATGTAATTTAATGAATGAAAGTTGTCAACAAAGCTCTCGCCGCAACGCGCATGCGCGTCAGTTGATTGTCGCCGCAGACCGTTGATTATAAATACGGGTAGATATGTCTTTCCGGTCAGTTGATCTAATGAAACGTTACACAATTGAGAATGAGAATTAATGATAAACCTTATAATTATTCTTTTTCAGTTTGTTCGTTTGTTGGTTTATTTCTTGTTTAAAACATGACAATGATTTTGTAACTTGGAAAACAAACACCGTCAAAAATTAGTCAGTGCTTACAGTTCGATTTAATCTAGCGAACAGTGAAAAATATTTTCACGTTTCTTTTCTTATTATAAAGTTGTTACAAAATTGCACAAAAACTGTTGAAATTAAAACAATTTACTTTGCACGAGACTACGTACTCCACAATCGTCACATGTCAAAGCCCTAAAACTACGTATGTGCGCATGTGCCATAGTCGGAGCGCCAAACGTTGCAACGAGAGAGAACTTCCGGCCCCGCAACCTTGTAACAAAGGCGACTTAAGTGCATAAATAAAGAACCAGTAAACTAATTCAACATTAAAGATTGGGACGGCGTGCCCGTAGAAGGCGCTTCACCTCCCTAGTTCGAATAAAATCCTATGCTTTTCATCAAGCTTCACACAATATGAATATCTACTCAACTTCGCGTATTGCTAAAAGTATCACAATCACTGAAATCGAAAAACTCTAGGAACAATATAAGTTCGAAAAACCTAAAAATTGAATTTCTTTTCATACAAAAAATTATCAAAGAACATTAACAATTGATTAAAATCTTCATAAACAATGCAGAGTTAAATGCGTGTAATTTTATTTAACACTAGGAGGACCGCGGACGTAAATTTTACGTCTTTCAATATTCACTTCTTCACCATTCTGGTTAGGTTTGATGAAACAATTTTTCTTGTGGTGACTTTTTATCATTTTGTTCTGTTGTTTTCGTTGATGATTTCTGCATTTGTTTATTTATCGGAAAATTTTTCGAACAAAGTCGACTAGTTCAATGCCTTTCCTTATTGTTTTTTGCGTTTGTTTGTTTGTCGGTTAAGTTTCCGAACAAAATCTACAAAATTAGTTCAATGTTTAAGAAAGTTATTTCAGATATATATATTTCGTAAATTTTGTCTTTCCCCTTTCTTATCGTATAAAATACGGAGAGGGTATTTGTATAAAAACGTACGTACTTGAAGGGGGATGGAAGCTCAGCGTACTTTATGACTGTTTTTACTCACTGGCCGTAGACAAGGCTATTTTTGTTGTCAAAATTGACATAGCCTCTACAACTTTGTCGTCAAACTTGTAATGTTTTTTTAGATGCATGCATTTCTCCATGAGAAAAACGCGACATTTTGTCTTTAGATCAAGTATCGAACTCAGATACTTTCTCACTTCTTCTAGTTGAAGATGTTTTGTGACGACGATTTCGGAGTAAACATTGTCGCTCGGGGTGTAGCAGTCAACTAACGCTGGGTTCACTTTACAATAGCACGTTCCGATTTCAAATACCTATTTACATTTGGGAGAAGCCCACTGCAAAAACTGAAATAGGTTTTGATAAAAGGATTGTGCAGACAAAGGTGGACACTCGCCGCTGATTTGGTGTGCACAAGGAATTGGCCGTTAAATAATGGGTCAGAGCAGGCCACATTTCGATGATTTGTTTCACAACAGCAGTCAGACAGAGCCAACAGGTTCGAGCAGGCTGCAACATTTTGTGAATGTTCACGTCACAAACGTTTGTTGTAAACGTATTAGCTTTTTAGTTGAAAATTTATATTTTTATAATATATTCGTCTATAAAAGACAGACGGCACCCTTCATGTAGTTGGCTCTGTGACTAACTTCTCACATAATACTTCTATTTTTCGACGCGGTTCATTTAAAAAAATTGAATGACTGTTCCATGATTTCATTTAACAATAACATGCGAAAAAATGTTAAAAATAATATTGATGAGATGAATATTGACAATTTAAAATTATTAAAAGTGAATAGTAATAGATGATTGAAAGAAATTACAACGTAAAACACAATAGTTATAAAATAAGGTTATATTCGAACATCCCTCGCGAATCATATCCAAAAATAATAAAGAGTTTTTATGATGATAGAAATGTTCATATTAAAGAGCCATGGATAACGTGGATGAGGGGGGGGGCGTGTCAGCCTCTCTTCTAATACAATTCAACCAATGCAAAATAAAATAAAATAATCTAAATTAAGTTAATCAAACACACGTCATAGAAAAAAACTTAAAAATCAAGAAATTTCATCAAATGATGAAAACGTGATTTGAAAAATTCCAAAATAACACCTGACCCGCGCGAAGCGCGGCTTTCAACTCTAGTGCAAGTAAATTTGATCAGAAGGATGATTGGATTACATACTTAATAGTGCGGGGTCCTTTAGCACCAGATTTCGTTTTTGTAAATTGTACTGATAAGTCTTCCGGGGTTTCGAGAGTAGTTGGATTAGTAGGTAAATTTTTCATCCCTCGACGCTGTTTGCTCTTAACCAAATTCAGTCTGTCCGGCAAATCAGCCAAAATACCACGTGTAAGATTCGCAAGTTCTCCTTGAAGGTTTTTTGCTGAAAGTACTTCAAGATGGTCAGGTTTCAAAGCGTTTCTAACCTTGTACAGCCTCGTGTTTGGAAGCATGGGCCTACGTATTGCGCGGCAACTTATCGAGTCCTTTAACCACCTCAACATTTTGTCCATGCGTCAGCTGAGATCTCGTGATAGCCTGCGCCTTGCATTCTGGATACTTAGTGCAGCGCCAATAGATCCTATCCTTTTTTCCGTCCAATGATACTGATTATCGTTGATGTTTAGGAGCGATATCTGGAGAAATAGAATCGTCGAAAAACATTTGAACCTTAATACAGGGCGTAACAAAAGTGTCTGACACCCCTCGATGAACGGAAACTAGATGAAATTCTAAGAAACTTTACAATAAAATTTTGTCCTTAAACTGCGTTTCCGATTTTTAATTAGCGATCGCAAATTAACTACGCGATCAAAAAAGTAGTTTTTAGAAACGAACATCGACGCGTCAAAACATGACAAACTGAGTTTGACAGTTTAGGTTAAACAGCGCGACAGAACGAATGTATTGCACAATTTTATGTTTTTCAGCTTACTTTTCAGCAATGATTATGATTCAGAACTACAGGTGAACTTATAAATAAAAATCAGCTGAGCCGTAACGACAAACATTTATTTTGCTGCTCATTCTGAATTGCTTTGTTGAAAGCGCCACATGAGTTACGCAGCGTTTACAATTAAACAGTAAAAAATAAATTAGACAAATAATTCCAACAAAATTAAAAACATGGCATGCTCTTAAAACTTTAGTGGATTTTGCATTTTTAAATTGAAAACAACAGTTTACTGGGACCGCCTGAGTACGCGCTTTTGGAACGATTTAAAGAGCGACTATGAGTCCTACTATCTTCACAAAAATTGTGGATTAAAATATTTCAAATAAAACTAAGTTCTTATTTCATGCATAGATTTATTTGGTTTCGCGTTTTTCAACACGAAGCAATGGTTTGCTGCGACCGCCTGAGTACGCAATTATAAACGATTAGGAAAGCAACTAAAAGTGGAACCATCCTCACAAAAAATTTAGATTGAGACTTTCTGAATACACCTACGTTAAGATTTCTTGAGTAGATTCACCGGATATTGCGATTTTCGATTCGAAACAACAATTTTGTTGGAATTATTTGTCTAATTTATTTTTTACTGTTTAATTGTAAACGCTGCGTAACTCATGTGGCGCTTTCAACAAAGCAATTCAGAATGAGCAGCAAAATAAATGTTTGTCGTTACGGCTCAGCTGATTTTTATTTATAAGTTTACCTGTAGTTCTGAATCATAATCATTGCTGAAAAGTATGCTGAAAAACATAAAATTGTGCAATACATTCGTTCTGTCGCGCTGTTTAACCTAAACTGTCAAACTCAGTTTGCCATGTTTTGACGCGTCGATGTTCGTTTCTAAAAACTACTTATTTGATCGCGTAGTTACTTTGCGATCGCTAATTAAAAATCGGAAACGCAGTTTAAGGACAAAATTTTATTGTAAAGTTTCTTAGAATTTCATCTAGTTTCCGTTCATCGAGGGATGTCAGACACTTTTCTTACGCCCTGTATAAAAAATCTTTCAATGACCCCAAGAGTCTAAAGATAAATATTTAGTTCTTGAACTTCATAACAAATTGTTTTTTTGTTAAAAAAATTAATGTTTGCAAAAACATCTAAACATTCTGGTTCTCCCCTACCTATAAATTTTACCAGCTTACCATCTTTTATGTCCTCTGATAGGAGCAAAATATCGAAAAGAAAATAATTTTTATAACGCGTGCATAAAAAACGGCCAACTTCATTAACAAATAATGCCAATAATAATTAATATTCAATTTTTGTAATACTAGGGAGATGAAGCGCCCCCTACGGGCGCGCCGTCCCGAACTTTGATATTTAATTAGTTTACTGGTTATTTATTTATAGACTCCGCCCCGAACGATTAAAAAATTATATTTTCTGCGATGTGTCTTAGTTTCAAAGTTTTTATAAAATAAATTCATACATCATACATTAGACAGGCAATGAAGCGCGCTCGTCTTGCGCCACCTTCAATTAACTCTGTGACATTTAATTTTTTGTTCTTTGACCAATTTTAATGTTTTTGATACTTCCATTAATTGATTCTGAATTACTCATGAACTATTGGCAATGTGACAAAAAAATATTATTTTATGAAAGATTTATTTAAATTAAATGCTGCTGCTGTTTTTGATACAAATATGAAACCTTAAAAGTTGTTTTTGTTACGCCTGCATGCGAAAAACGCTTTTTCTCCATACCCACATTCAAAGCGCCACTTTTCGTGACTGATTTCGACCGTTCAAAGTACGACTTTTCGGCCTATGCCCAGCGGCAGGAAGAGTGAAACTTTGACTCCGCTCAGGGCTAACCTCAAATTTGGTCCGAAAAAGTCAAACTTTTAAACGATTAAAATCTATTACAAAAAGTGGATCCTTTGAATGAGGGTATTAGAAAAAATAAAATGTGATCCTTGCCGTCAAAGTGAATTTTTTTTGGCGGGTGGGGTTAACAACTCGCCTTTGGCTCGAATTGTTAACCCCACCCGCCAGAAAAGATTCACTTTGACGCCTAGCATTACAATTTACTATAGCGCTTTGAAAATCGGATCGCGAAGAGTCATTTCGCGCCCTAGTGTGGCGCGAAAAACTCTTTCTGTCCGACTTCATGGAGCCCTAGTGCTCTAAACTAAAGAAATACAAATAAAATATAAATTGATATATAAATAATTAAAATACGAATTAAAAAAAATAATGAATATAAATCAACATATATTCGTATTTCAATGATTGTGCGCAATCTAACCAGATCGATAATCGGATCGATAATGCAATTTACGTTATTTTTCAAGTTTTAAAATTTATAATCAGATAGATCATCAAATCTGATTGACTATGAATTGTTGATAATTTATTGTAATAATTATTTATTCAATTATACAATTTGAGAAACGATAAAGGGAAAATAATGACAAGAACTATATAAAGAAGACATTAAAACACGAGTGACGTGTCAGCGAACACTTTACGCCAGTGAATTCCTGAAATAAACGATGTGCAATCTGCAACTTCAGATCGTGACTTTTTTTTAAGAATGAATAATATGAGGCTGAGGTTGTGCAGCGACACAACAAATCCAGATGTTCGCACATCTTTGTGATATTCGCAATCATCTGTACCTGGGTATTTTGCTTATTTATATTAAACGACGACAGTTATTGTAAAAAAATCATGTGTTTACTTCGATTGAATCAACATTACAAATGGGGTAGTCTTAAGTTTACAGCAAATTAATTCTGTGGATTTTTAAACAATATTATGACAAAAATAAATTAGAAACAGTAGTTAACCTAATTAGCACCACGAGTCCAAGGATTAAGACTAAAGGTTCATTCATATTACATTGTGTTGTACTGCTCAGCATTTAACAATATTACTAGTCATGATGGACTTTTTTGTTCGTGATACAAGCAATATTTTTCGTAATAACAACCTAAAAATATTGTTCGACTTCAAATTTTCGTTTCGAAAATCGTTCTTGAGAAATTGACCTTTTCGTTGCTGGACGCAAAATATACATACATATATAAATATTAAAGTTAGGGACGGCGCGCCCGTACGGGCCGTTTCATCTCCCTAGTATAAGTATAAATAGTTAACATTTTCCTGAGATGTAGGTAATTCCAAATAACATGCAATTTTGGTGGAGTATACGATATTTCATTGAACGGCGATTAATATTCTTTTACTGAATTTGATCAAAAATATGTTGTCTATTTTCAAGGTTCTCGATTGGTGTGGAGTGTCGCTAATCGATCGAACGTTTGAAGAGGTGCTCCAAGTAATCGATAGGTCTGGTGACGCGGCCGAATTGATAGTAGAGCATGCAACTGATATGTAAGTAACGTTTTGACTACACATTTACCCTGCTGTCGATTCAACATAATGTCATTTTATGTTCATACCAAAATAACAGTCCTCTGTCGATTGTAGCAAAATTCGTAACCACGCATATAAGAATCTTTAAAATCTTTCATCTTCTCCCCTCCAGGATAGGGGATTTATTGGACGAGCCAGGAATGGCTGCAACTCCCGGAAAAACTGGTAGCAATCTTGGTCTTCAACTCGGTAAGTATTTACTACTGTATATTTAACTATTCTAACGATTCAAGTCATTTATGATAAAAGAAAAGCATTAACATAGAACGCTTCCGACAGTTTATATCACCAAGTATCAAAGTTTGTGTTTATATCTTATTGGTTCACTTAGTTTTGAACAAATAAGTACGTCTATGAGCGCGATTGATTTGATGGTGCAAAAAAACTTTTCTAAGGTAGTTTATTATTTGAAAATGTAGTCGGAACGGTCGATTTAGAATCTTTTACTTTGAACAGATGTGCGGCTGTCTCGTAAAAAAATTTTCGACATTGACGGTGTAATTTCTTTAAAATTGTACGCGAAATTTCTCACAAATAACACTAATTAATAGTTTTTTAGGATGTTTTCTTAGCTTTCACTTAAATATAAATGATAATTGTTATCAATAATTTATAAGAAGTAATTTACCGGAACAAAATATCATTTTTCCTTTCCCAATTTATAATTATTTTATTTTTTGTTATGAAAATTATAGTTGATTCAATAGGATTCGTAATAAACTAGAGAAAAAAAACGAGATGCGACGTGTTTATTTTGGTGTAATAGCTTGGCTTTCCTAAGCGTATTTTATAACATGCACAAGTTGTTATTCAAGTGAAAATTCTCGAAAACGCTTCGTCAGATTCAGAAATTTATTAAACTGAATTTATTTATTTATTTATTTTATTTATTTATTTAGTAGATAAGCAACAGTAAAACTGGTAAGGTTTACATCTAGATAATACAAGGTTCTTTGGCATTGAAATTGAAGCTGAAAAATTGCACGATAAATCATAATACAATATGAAAATGTAAATTAACAAAGGTGTATAAAATAACGATGCTGATTGTGCAAAATATAAGCAGGAAGTTGACTGTGCGCGGGTGGTCAGGTTCAACCGTGGAGGTGGCGGAGAACTGAGGCCTTAAATGATGGAATGGTATCAGAGGCGATGCAGGCTACGGGGAGCGCATTCCATACACTGACCACCCGGTTGCTCAGGTAGTGCTTTCAATACTGCTTGAATATCCTGCCCAGATTCAGTTTGAGAGGGTGCCCACGGAGATGAGGAGTGTTTGCTCTCAAGAAGATTCAGTCCATCTCTAGGACGTTATAAAACCCTTTCAGAACCCGAAAGGTTTAGGTCAGGTCCTGTTGGAGCCGTCTGTCAGCGAGGCTGTCCAATTAGAGGGCCCTCAGCCTTTCCTCATAAGGTAAAGAACGTAATTCCCTGGGGATTTTCGACGCCCGTCGCAGAATGCCTTCAAGGGCCACAATGTCCTTGGTCAAGTATGGGGACCAGACGGTGGATCCAAACTCGATGAGAGGCAGGACGTAAGTCATCAGGATTTGGCGCAGCAGGTGGGCATCGATCTCGACGAAGGCTCTGCGTATCCGGTAGAGTAAGGAATTCACCTTCTTTACCACGGATGTCGTTTGAAGGTCCCACTTCAGTCCGTTCTTTATGATGAACCCCAGGTCAACTTACGAGGTGGTTGGAGCAAGTGGGTGGCTGTGCAGAGTATACTCACGGTGGGGGTTGGTTTTTCCCAGGTGTAATACAGTGCACTTCTCTGGGTTCAAAGGGATCAACCAGCTGAGGGACCAGCGCGCAACGTTATCGAGGTTTTCCTGGAGTTGGACTCCGTATGTAGCTGGGTTGTTGTACAGCTTGTTGTCATCCGCATACGTCTGGTGTTGTGACTGCGTGCACTCATAGAGATCCGATGAGTATATGATGAAAATCAGAGGTCCCAGAACCGAGCCTTGAGGAACGCCACTGGACGCCGTATGGGTGGAGGATAGGGTCTGCCCCACCCTGGTCTGAAACGTACGGTTGGACATGTACGCCTCAATCCAGGCCAGCAGTAGACCAAAATCAAGGTAGATGACGTCCACTGGTTCACCAGCATCCATGGATTTCGTCCAATCGTCCAGACACAGCAACAGGTTGGATTGGATTAATCTCCCCTGTACAAACCCATGCTGCTACGAGGGGATAATGCCGGTGCGAAATGCAAACTCCAGTATCTGGTCCACGAGCACACGCTCGAGCACTTTGCATATGATGCTGGTGAGGCTGTTCGGACGGTAGTTTAAGGCGAGGTGGCGGCTGCCTTTTTTGTGGATCGGTGTGACAGTGACGTGTCTCCAGGTGCTGGGGATCGTGGCAGAGTCCAGAGAGTGCCAGAACAAGGAATAGAGGATAGGTGCCAGAATCTCGCCACATTTCTTCAGGACGATGGGAGGTATTCCATCAGAACCAGTGGAGACAGTTCGGTCCAGGCTCCGAAGAATGGCCCTGATCCTCTGTTCTGAGAGGTCCACATCCTCCAGAGATTCTGCATTTGGGGGATACAGAAGTGGGGGAAGTGGTCCATCGGGTTCCAGGGTGTACACCTTGGCAAACTCACTGGCGAAGATCTCCGCAATGTCCTCTGGGTTGGTGTGCTCGACATTGTCGCTCCGGATGGAATTCGGAGTGGAAAAGCGGGATTTTCATGCTGCGTTGATGTAGGCATAAAAGGGCTTGCCTCGTAGGCGAGGCGATCAGTCTGGCGTGGACTGAACCGGGTTGGCTGGAGGACCATCTGGGTGAGGCTCGTGTCCCGCAGTGCCTGGGCGAAGTCTCTCTATACTTCATTCGTGCCTTGGCGAAGGTAATTCGTCCAGTTCATCTTTGGAAAATTGAAGTTCCCAAAGATGAACAGCGTAGAATTGAACCCCTCAGCTCGACGGAGGGTATCAAAAAGCAGCTTGTCTGCGGGTGTTGTTCTCCCGGTGGCCGGCGGCCTGTAGACCTCAGCTACAACAAACTCGAGATATGAAACCTCAACTTTAAGCCAGATTGCCTCGAGAGATGGTTCAGAGAGCTGCTTCATGATGGACGTGGAGATGGTGAACCTAGAGAGAGAGTTTCTCACGTACATAGCAACTCCACCACATCGCTTATGATTGCGGTCTCGACGAAACAGCGCATATTCCGGGATGTCCACGTGGGAGTTGGGGATGTCCGCATTCAGCCAGGTCTCGGTAATGATCACCACGGTGGGTGATTCGTTGGCGCACTCGGCGATCAGCTGATCCATTTTTATGGACAGTGAGGCGATGTTGATGGAGAGAAAGGTGACGAGAAGCTTTACTGTTGCTGGGGCCGCTTTGTCGGCCGCACGCAACCACGAACAATTTTTGGCACAACTCTCAGGTAACGAATGGTGAGGGAGTCATCATTCATTCATCATCTGATTTTTGGCGGTATCTCTGAGCAGGCAAATCTCTTCCCTCAAGGCGATGTTTTCCTTTACTATTTTCCGGCATCTGTCCTGAAGGGCTGTTTGAGATGTTTGCAGCACGTGGAGAGCCCGTCGGATCTCGTTCGGGGTGTTTCCGTCTTCAAAATGCGGAGGCGAGGCCCTGGGCTACACTCGGACGATTTCGGAGTACAAGATCGCTGCACGCTGGGTGATAGTCGGGTTCTGGTCTAGGTCCAGCTGACAATCGGCAGCCTCATTGTAGGAGGTATCCCCCAGGTCGACCACTTCGTACCTCTCATCCATGAGTAGGGTGAGAGAAGACAATTTTCAATTAAACCGTGGAAGTCAAAACGAGAAGCCAGGTTTCAATTTCAAATTTTACCGCCGTTTGGTTCCAGTAGTCACCGTTGAGGGCGTGGATCCAGGCTTGCGACGATGTGTATGAGGCTTGAGGTACTCACACACTGACACTTAGGAGACACACGGACGTACCAGCTTCACTCGTATTTCATGGACCAGCGAGAAGTTGCTCACCTATCCAGGGTGGGGGAAAGAGTTGCCGGGACCAAACTCTGCAGCATCCAGATTTTCTCTCGGTGACAGATGTTGTGTGTCGAAACCTTGTGACCAGGCAAGATGGAGGTTAGGTTCAGTTGGCCAAGTTGTTTTCTCTTCTCTGTCGGCTTCCAAGCGAGGATCATCAGGGCGGAACACCTCAACTGATACCCCGGCGTCTGGGACACTCGACACAGTCACTTTCCTGTTTACAGCTTCCAAAATGCCAACAAACTCTCTAATAATAGTGACAGAGCAGGTCGGTGACAAGTGCACACGACCTGAGCTCACGTTATTCCGTTATTGCGTTTATTCACGTTATTATAATGAATCGTTATTTGAAATATTCCAAAAAAGTTAATACATGTTACTCTATTGCCGTTTTTTTCTATTACGCGAAGTGTTATAACTTCAGAACTCTAAACAATAAAATTTTGGAAACTGTCAGATCTTCCAAAAAATTTTAAAAGGTTTGCATTATACCGTCCTGACCATGTATGTTAATTTTTTAACAAATCTGACTGAGAATTTTTTACTGCATAGGGAAGAACCAGAATATTTCGAAGTTTTCGCAAACTTATGGATGTTAATTTTTTAATTACAAAAAAGTATGACATTTTTGTCGAAAAGTTCTGTAGGGCTAGATGTTTCGACATTATGTGTAAGACGTTTCGTCATTTCCAAAATAAATGAAGTTTAAACAAACTGTATTAATGAACAAAAATTTTTATAAGAAAAATTATCTTTAAAACGTCAAATTGGTTTTTATACTTTTTGATTTCATGATCAAAACGATGAAAAACGGACGAAAGTATTGATTTTATCAATAACATCTGTGTTTTCATTATTTTCGTTGTCGATTTGGTTCAAATTAAGCTTATCGAATGTCCGCAGAATGAAAATTAGCCAACAAACAAATTGTCCATTTTTTTAAACTTTGAAAATATTCATTCAACTTTCAAAGGTGATTAAAGAACAATTTAAGACTGAACGTTTTTGAAATTATTGAATGGTATTAAAATGAATAAACAATCACATCAGCTACTATAAATTTACTCCTAGTTTTCAAAATCGTAATTATTTTTTATTTATAAATATACTGTTTGTATTATCTTCATTGGCTATAGTAGAAAATATACTATACTATATACTATACTATAAATATACTATACTATACTATTGGCTGTAGTATAGAAAATGTAACATACAAAAATCAGACAAAATTATAAATTATTACTATTTTTAGCGCATTTGTCGAAACGTCCAGCCCTGTCGTAACATACCGTTTCTTCTCTAACAACCTTGACTTAAAAATTATGAATCGATCGGTTTAAGGGGACATGCATGTCAAAAATCGACAAAATCAATGAAAACATGAAAAAAAATTTTATTACATATTCTGATAGTTTAAACCCTCTTCTTTAACGTGGTGAAGTTTGATTTTCAAAAAAATATGTATTAACATGGTTTTTTATGCTTTTTTGGCCCAGCGCTGTAGCGTTGAAGGTCGGAACGCTAAACTTTCACTTTGTTTTTCTCTAATTCCTAATTTTTACCTTTTTTCCAACTTTAGAGTCTTATAACTTTAACAATTTTTATCCGATTTGATTGTTATTAAGCTTAAAATGTTCAGAAATATGTTACGAACAAATTGTCCAGACAGAATTTCGATATTGTTTTTATAAACAATTTGAGTAACAATTGAGTAAAAAAATGTCCCATTTTTTCCGCATTTTTGATGTTTTTCGGGTCTTACTTCACGAAAATGTTTATAACTTTTTGAATTTAACAAATATCAAAATTCTGTCTGGACAATTTTTTAGCATTGTTATAACGAACATTTTGACGCTAACTGAACTCAGATCGGTTCAAAATTGTTTCAGTTATAATCCTTCAAAGTTAACCCTATTTCGTATAGTTATAAACAAATAACAATAACAAATTATTATTTTTTCAAAACTTCATATGCAATGTTGATTATTTGGATAAAAAGGAATTCAATAAAAAAAAAGTTATGAAAATCGGCCTATTATTATAGATTTTAGCGTTTTCACTTGCATGTCCCCTTAAGTTAGTAAAATAGAAAATCTGATGGATTCATAGAAATACTACAACTTTTGTCGTGGATCTAAATAAAACAATAATTTGTTTGAAACAGGCTGTTTTAATAATCACGAGGAATGAAACAGAACATACTGTACGTCCATCGAATTTGCAACATATGCTTTAACGTTACGTGTCATTTTACACTGTTTGAAAATTATTGAAAATTTATCTGTGCCATATTTATCTCGTAAATGAAATTTTCACGGACAATCAAAAATTAAATAGTGATGATTACGTGTGTGATAATTATTATTGAACGTCATGATATCCAAAAAATCAAAAAAATTTTCATAGCCGTTTGTAGAAAATGATAATTAAAAGTAGAGAAGACAACTTCTGAAAACGTTCGCCTACGGGTTTATACGATAATGAAAATAATTGCTTGTTTACAGAAACAGAGCCGGATAAAACGCCGTCGTCACCAACGCGCAGGAAATTGCCCAAAACGCCGGTATAACAAGTTGATAGATTGAGCCTACACGTGACTTCTTTTCTTTGTTGTTTTTATCTTGTCTCTCTCTCCTCTCTCATTGCTTATCTTTCTCTTTCTATTTCATTTTCATACACATTCCAAAATGTGAATAAAGGTCTGTTTTTCGTGACTCTGAATTTATAAAAAAAGTTATGCCCACGGCACGAAAGATAATTTAATGTATATGGTTTTGTACATTTTTTCTTGCGTCGTACATTAATGAATTATTGTACCTGTAACAAGTTGAGTGTGTAAATGTTAGAATTTTTAGTGGGCCTGCGATCGTAAATTGGACTTGAATGTATCAACATTCGTCATGAATTTACGTAAATGTATTCGAATCAGGAGTAACATCATCCGAAGTGTACGATTTTATGATGTGTCAAAGACTATCAAATCCCGTAACGCTAGGCACTTTCATTCATGAACTTTTTCAAAAATTTCAAAATTAGCCTAACTACATTGAAGAATGTATTAGTTTTGATTCATTATACAAATACGGTGATCATTGAGTTTTATTTTGATTTATTAAATGGATCAACATATTATGGTGCGAATTAGAGTTCGACTAACCTTGACCTTCATCTCTGGATCATCTTTTGACGTTTCTCCTGATTTGTAAATAAAATGAGGGATGTGCTTGAAATAATGTCGTGTTCACCAATTGTTTGACGTTTCATAAACCAATAAAAAACAAAGTTTCAAGCACTGGCCGAATTCAATTTGGTAATTTTCAATGACTGTGAAGGTAGTGTCACCGACTGAAATGTAAATATTTGCACGATCGTCAACAACAAGTATGTTGTTTATCTGGAAAATCTTCATTTATCGTTTGATGAAAAACCTTTACTATGTACCTTCACAATAAGGACCGTGAAGGAGAACAAAATAAAGCTTTTGTCTTTTTGTGCTCATTTAAAACTTGGCGAGACAGATGAGAAGAAGAGTAACTATAAAACCAAAAATGAGTTTGTCGCCCTATATTTGTCCCATTCTTAGTCGTAAGGTACATGTGTTAGATATATACTGTGAAAAATAAAATATGCGCGAGAGTGGAATAACAATTGCAGACTGTTTTTACTCTCATCATGTGCTTCATCGTATAGTTGGGTTCATAGTGAATCCTCGACTTGATGTATCTAATAGACAAATCAACGGCTGCACGCAATCAACTATAGAAACGTATTTCTCTTGTAAATTTGTTTGCTACGCGGGCAATGACTTTTTCAGCCAACAAGCATTATTTCAACTTTTTACAGAATTTATCGAAAAGTGGTCATTTTCATTATCTTATTTCATAGTTTATATCACTGTGGAAAACTATGACAACATATCTACAAGTATATGATATAGGCGTTTCAGATGAATGCCTAAAATTAGCGGGCAAAGTGAAAAAGTCTCACTTTAATATACATACACTCTGCCTAAGCTTTATATATAATGCCTAACTCGCAGTCAATACAGAAATAATTGAATTTTTTACAAACTATAGTTAGTTGCAACTTTAGTCGTAAATAATGCAATGCAAGTGCCGAAATGTTTTTCTTAGGCAAAAAACATTCTTGGTTTTTCATTCCATATTTTGTCATAAATGGCGATATATTTAATAACATGCCTGAATCATATACTCTACCAGAGTAAGATATATACGTTGTATATAGTTTATTAGGTAATTTATGTACATCAGAATCATAAATAGCTCGTCCCTAGTTTAAGGTTCTTTCTAACAAATCAAATTTTTTCTACTTATTTCTACTTATTTTCTCTACTTTGTCTTAGTTGAATCGATTACTCTCAAAATATCAATTTTACATAATATCTCTGAGAGTTTATGAAATATAAAAATACAAAGCGGGAGACAATCTTATTATATAGTAAAACATTTTCTTTGAATAGAAATACGCATGTATGAAATACATTTTTGTCGTGAACAATAGTGAAAAGAAAATAGCATCTGATAATATGTCTTTTTTCTGGGAATTTAAATTTTTTTATGTTGCTATTAGTTAAAGGTTCCTTTTGATGTAACATCAACGTACAACACAATAAATTTATGTAATTCGACAATATCATAGTAATCAAGGGTCGCGCGAGCGACCCGACCGTGGTAAAAGGTCCTAAACTATTATACATTATACTCCGAATTAAAATGAGCATGCAAGGATAATATCGAGGAAATAGATCGAAAGATCATTGGTTTGTTGACATGACAATAACAGCAGGGAAGAAGATGTGGCTTCTGTACGTTCTTGTTAAATGTTACAATTTTATGTTAAACATATCTCAATAAATATACATGTTGAATGTAGTCAATCATACAATTCTTTCATTCGTTTTTTCAGCATTGTAATTTTGCAAATATTAAATCATCTCCAGCGCCAGAAATAGTCCCTGGTAGAAAAGGAAAATTGGGCTTAGACAACCTACTGACACTCAATTGATTATACCTCGAGTATATTTGGCCTGTTAACAGCCCGATCCGCTGCGGGCACTGTAATCGTTTCTTGGATATGGAGCCAGTGATAAGAGATCATAACCTCAAAACAACAATTGGATAATGAAATTTAAAAAACAAACATGCAAATACAATAACAAAAAGTACGCATGTTAGCTGATTTTAACTTTGAAATTTCCATGAAGTTTTGTTTGTTGTTTAAATGTCTTCACATTTTTTAATTTTTTAAGAGAGCTAAGCAGTTTTGACTCGTTTTATGTCTTTCTTAAGAAGATGATTTATTAACCTGGAAGTTTTTCGAGACTTCAGCATTTTTCCCACCTGACTCATGCAAATATTGCGTTTGAATTTTGTTTTGTGTTATTTTTGTATTTTTTTTTTCTATAAGATAATTTCAAATTAAAGTCAATTATTATATTGGTTTCAGTTTGAATTCACAAATTTTAGGGGTTATGATCTCCTATGTTGAGCCTCATATTTTGATCGGATCCAGCACCCGCTTGGGCTCTTAGACTGGACAAACTTTTCCGTTGAGTGTCACTGGGCTGGACATGTATATTGCGCTGATCAGATTGCCTAATTTGCCCATGGCGTCCCTTATTGAGGTACCTATCTAACAGCAACTGAAATTTTCTGAGGCTTTAAGGGGGTACGACACTTTGAATAACAAAGATTTTACGTCAAATTGAAAGTTCAATATTATGAACAATACTTTTCCAAAACAAATGAAACTTTTTTGATTCATAAATACAATCATTAAACTTCAATTTAACAAATGAACGAAGTAGTAAAAATTATAACAAAGTATATTTATTTAACAAATGGGTTAAGCTCCTCGCACAGGCTGGCCGCTCACTATCCGGGGACATGAAACAACGAAAATGGATTTAAATTCAAGGAGGTTGATCTTAAATACATGGTCTACGATGTAGCGTAGCCGTTTTTTGATTGGTTCATTTTTCTCAAAATGGCGGCTATTTATTGTTAAAAATGAACCAATCAAAAAACGGCTACGCTACATCGTAGACCATGTATTTAAGATCAACCTCCTTGAATTTAAATCCATTTTCGTTGTTTCATGTCCCCGGATAGTGAGCGGCCAGCCTGTGCGAGGAGCTTAACCCATTTGTTAAATAAATATACTTTGTTATAATTTTTACTACTTCGTTCATTTGTTAAATTGAAGTTTAATGATTGTATTTATGAATCAAAAAAGTTTCATTTGTTTTGGAAAAGTATTGTTCATAATATTGAACTTTCAATTTGACGTAAAATCTTTGTTATTCAAAGTGTCGTACCCCCTTAACTTCAGATGCGGCCTCCATATAGGGTTTAAGGTTCGAACATAAGCTTACATGACCAAGTAAGGTGACCTAAGCGGTAACCCACCCAAATCCTATTCCATTTTCTACCAAGTCTATTGAAAGTGTTATTAGTACCTAGACGAAACGTCTTCATAGTTTCCAACTTCATAATTAATACTGTAACCCTTGTAAAAAAGATCATATATTGACAATAATATATTGAAAATCTATTGACCATACATTAGTAATATATTGACCATATACTAACAATATATTGTCCATATATCGACAACCTATTGACAATATATGGTCAATATATTGACGATACATGAACAGTGTTAAATAATTTTATTCAAGCACGAGAATCGATCCCAGGCCCTTGAGGGTATCAGTCCGCGTCGTTGTCCACTGCTCCATCTGCTTCCATAAATTCTTCCATCGAAATGAGCCACATACTAAACATGACTATTTTTAATTGGAAATAGTTCAATGTGAATGGCTTTTTGTAAGTAATACTTTCTATAATGTTATTTGGTTATAAATCTTGAATTTTTGAACAAAATCCGAAAATTTATTTATAAATTTATTCATAATTTTTTCAAGTAAGAACTATGATAAACTATGAGGATCCATATATACTATAGAACATCAATATAGCTAATCTTTCTGAATGATTTAAGCTTTAGTTACTAAAGAATTAATTAAAATTATTAACAAATCACTATTATTAATTGTCTATTGAAAATCACGGGCTTCTATTCGCAAAAAATAGACTTTTCACAAGATCGGTGATATTAAATGTTTTGTTATAAAAAAATTATTATACATCAGAAAAAAAGTTTTAGAGTATTTAATATAACAATATTCATTGAACAAAGAAATAACAGAGAAATTAACAATGTATGGCGAAGAAAGGAATTTTGATTGTCATACATACATTGTCAATATATTGCTGTAAATCAAATTACATCGTTTATGTATGGTCAATACACTGTTTGAAAATAATACATTGTCCATATATGGGCAATATATTGTTCATATATTGTTAATATATTGGCAATCTATTGTCAATATATTAACTATGTATGGTCAATATAGGGACAATATATTATTTCGTGAATAATATATTGTCAATATATTATTCTTATAAGGACAATATACGGATCTTTTCACAAAGGTAATATTTCGTATTTTTTATCGCTTTATCATATTATTTGCAACACAGTTAATCTGATTTTGAAAGTAAAGAAATATAAAAAAGTTCTCTTCCAGCCAAGATACAATCGTAAACATAGATTTGAAAGAGTTTAAACATGTTTTTATAGGTAGGAGATAATGAAAGATGATTATAAGAATACTGATTAAAAATGGTGCTAAAAATGATTTGGGCGTAAGAAATGTATCGCCACATGCATCCCAACCTGTTGGTGTTTTTAGAGCAGCACACATAAACTCTTTGACAAACAAGTTTTCTTCCGCAATACATTGTAATTTATAGGCTACCTGATATAAAAGAATAGTAGGTGTGCGATTAAAAGCTAGAAACACTCGACCGAGTTTGCAACGTTTTTTGAAGGCCTGCTGATCATATTTACACGCACAAAAACTTCAGAATTGTAGTTAGGCTGTTGTCTCGTGTACACTGCCCGCGCAGAAAAAAAAGTATGGGCCATACTATCAGCCATACTATTGATTGATATGGCTCGTGGCCAAATCCCATACGTTGTCATACCAATCGATTTGTCAAAGTATGGGCCATAGTATGGGCCATAGGTTGGGCAGTAGTATGGACAATACCATGGGCCATACTATTGCCCACATTATTGCCTATATTATTGCTCATATTATTGCCCATACTTTGGGCCATACTCTAAATATATCGATTGTTCCTTCCCGAAAATTAAAATTTTGAGAGGTTTGAGCCTCTCCGAAATTGGTGGACGGGATTTTTCGATAATGCGAGCCTCCACGCAAGGTCTGAGACGGCGCAAACCTCTCAAAATTTTAATTTTCGGGAAGGAACAATCGATATATTTAGAGTATGGCCCAAAGTATGGGCAATAATATGAGCAATAATATAGGCAATAATGTGGGTAATAGTATGGCCCATATTATGGGCAATAGTATGGTCCATGGTATGTGCAATAGTATGGTCTATGGTATTGTCCATACTACTGCCCAACCTATGGCCCATACTATAGCCCATATTATGTCCCGAAATATCAAAGTATGGCCCATACTATTGCCCATACTGTGACCCATAGCATGGCCTATACTTTGACAAATCGATTGGTATGGCAACGTATGGGATTTGGCCACGAGCCATATCAATCAAGAGTATGGCTAATAGTATGGCCTATACTTTTTTTCTGCGCGGGTGAGATCAGACAAAAAACGCTTCAGTACAATCACCTAACGTAGATATTTTCTGTCGTTGCAAACATGTGTCTCGTTGATAGAAAAGCGTCCTACTTTTGTCGCAACGAAATTGGTCGTGAAACGACGCTCAATCACACTATGACCTTATATTGACAAATTATAACGTTAGTTGAATTGATCAAGATGCAAGAATTTGATAAACTTTTTACAAAAGTTATAACTCAACAATAATGGTATTGAAATCAAACGAAAATTTGTTCCCTATAATATGTTACACTCGAAAATGATACACTGCTGTCTAATTAAAAAAAACACAAAACATGAATTTTTCATAGAAAATGAAACATTCTCTCAAGACAAGCAGATAAAAACTTTTCTCTTGAACCGTTGCTTTGCTGAGTCTTGACATTTAATGTAAGATTAAGCTAATATTAATGTTCTTGAGCATAGTCGTCTATTTTAACGAGGGTGTGATCTTATGACCTTACTCTTTCTTTGCGGTGAATCTTTAAACGTGTAAGAAAGAGAAAATAATGATTATTTTTGTACTAAGAGTTTCAATAGAAATAGCTGATAAATGTATTTAATGTCTAATTTGAACGAGCACTCTTCTGCAGGTTTTGCTTAACACTTTACTTCTGCAATAGCACGCATCGGCATGGCTGTAAGCATAACCAATGAATCTGATAGGTATGCGTGTGTGGTGAGTCACGTGACTGTTCCCGAAAATCGTATTCGCTTTATGCATGGTGCTGTCTCGTTTTTTACTATTAACGTTTTTTTCTATCTTATACAAGAGAAACACCTTGCAGAACTAAAGTGTTAAAGAACATTGCACGACGTACTTGAAACCGCAAGTTCGTTTAAAAACGGTACGCAAATTTTGTACTTTACTAAACGCCTAATTCAAAAATTAATGACGGAAATTGATTGCGCGGGATAATATGAAACAATCATCGAGTCTTTTCAAGAGAGGGGCAGAGCAAGGGAGAGCGTATGAGTAACAGAGAGAGAGAGAGAAATAGAGAGCAGATATAGTGCGTAAGTTGAGGCGTACAGGTTGTTTTGGCGCTTTGATCTCTTTTTACGAAACTCGCGCAGTATACTATACTTAGTGAACTGAACAGGGGTTGACTGGATGAGAAAATCGTTGCAGTTTCTACTAGCCGCGTAGGAACAATTTTAATAAAGAAATATAAGGCACGAAAATAGTGATCATGATGTTTGCGTCCAGAATTGGTTCAATTTAGTATTTCGCATATTAATCGATAACATGCTTTTATCGCATAATTAAAATTTTCCCTTCCCAATATGATAAAACACCAACAACAAGTTTACGATTGAAAATAATAAAACCTCAATTGGATGTTATTGATAGAGCAGAAATGAATGGTCTTATATGACGTGTATGAAGCCCTATTCAAATTTTTACTTGGATTCAAAAAATAAAACAACAACTAAGTGCAAACGTAATTTCATTCTAGTCAAAGAACTGATTCAAGATTCTGCTCCGTGAAACTCTTGAACATTAATTGAGGTTTAAACCCGATTAAAATATGTTTAGTCTTTGAATTCACATAATTGCAATTAGCGAGTCGAATCAACTGAGTTTAGCCAATTGATTTACCAGAAAGAAACGAATATGGATCACCAATTGTAATCTAACGTTAAAAAAAGTGTGGAAAGCTTCCAGCTCTAATTTTGAGCATCATGTCACTTCGTAGCTTTTAAATATATATAGCCGAAACCAGATAAATCTACGGACTTCTCTGATATGGCTTGTATTATGAAATATGAAACGTAAACCAGTAAAACAGCCAAGGTATAAAAAAGTGTAATATTGAATGTATATAAAAATAAAAGAGAAAAAGCAAATGAATATTGTGCTCATTTCTCGTCTCATTGTCAAGCCGAAAATAATGACCGAGGAATTTTACTAAGAGTTTTCTAGGGATTTTCAATTCATGACCTAGCATCTATGAATATTTTTTTCACTTTCTCATACTCATTAAGATATTTTTTTATTTGTTGTTTTTTTTAATTATTTGAAATCCGTTTGAATAATATATATATAACTTTACAACATGTAGGAGAACGGAGAATCTTCGTTCTTCCATCGGTAAGCTATTACTTCTAAATTGAAACGCATTGTTATTTAAACATTGATTCCTCAAAGTTAGATCATTTTTTTCAATTAGTCAATGAATATAATGATACAATCGATCGAGGAAAGCCAGGTAGCGTTTCCCCGCAACCATCAGAATATGGTTTTGAAGATACAATAGTATCTTATAGTATCTTAATTCTTAAGGTTATCAGCAATAATTTTATATCTAATTAGTTCATTCACATTGCAACTTACAAATAACAAAACAGCGAACACGTATTTGAAGCGTTAAGGAGATGTTCGCTCCATATGATCTTTTTCACATTTATATGAGCAAATCCAAAATTAACATCCACTTAGCGGTTCAAAAAAATAAAAATTTTTGGACATTAGGCACACTCTTAGGATTTTTTTCTCAGGTTCTAGGTGTCAAAACAAGATGAAAAAATGCTGCGGCCCACCTTGAAACAGGTGGCGACATACTTTTTTAATTAAAAAAGAAGAAAATAAAACATGAAAAAAAATCGAGTTCGTGAAACCCCCATTTTTTATTGCAGATTCGGATTCTTCATGAAAAAATAAAAAGATTTTATTCTTATATTTTTTTTGTTTTGCACGATAGATGACGCTGTAATTGCAAGAGAACGATTTTTATTAATTATTTATTTCTTACGATTACAGCGACATCTATCCTAAAAAACCGAAAAATGATAAGAATAAAATCGTTTTATTTTTTCATAAGGAATTCGAATCTGTAATAAAGAATATGGGTTCAAAAAACTCTCATTTTTTTAATTTTCTATGGAACACCCTTAATCCGGACAGGGAGTGAGGGGTGAAGGTCGAGTTTGATATGGTTGTATAAAGTTTAAAAAAGAATTAGACGAATATTTTTTGCAAGTTGTGTGTCTTTTTGTACCAACTGTTCGTATTTTATTGGAAGAAAAGGAGCGATTAACTTGATTCACTCAAATTTCTTAATCATAGTACTAAAATTGAGACACAGAAATATTTTGATATTTCGGTATTTGAATGACTTTGGTAGAACGTACAACACCCCATAATCGATAAAAAACGTAAAATTTGAAAGAAACCAAATTTGGAGTTACTTTTTACATGCTTTTTTGTTGCTTTTTTGGCAAAAATCACTATAACTTAATTTAATTTTAAAAGTATGTCGTCACTCGTTTCAAGGTGGGCCGCACCATTTTTCTATCTTGTTTTGACACCTAGATCGTGAGAAAAAAATCCCAAGAGTGTGCCTAATGTCCAAAAATTTTTAATTTTTTGAACCGCTAAGTGGATGTTAATTTTGGATTTGCTCATATACATTTTTAGAAAATCATTTACAGTAGGAACTCTCAATAGGTCAAGCAAGTTGCGGAGTTTTTGACTTATGCCCAAACTGGCCGCCGAAACTACTTAGTAAAAGGTTGAGTGCAGGACTCAACCTGCAACCTGTTTTATAATAAAATAATAAAAAAAATTACTATGAGAATAACAAAATTCATAATATATAATTATGGATTTTTTTATTTACCATGCATAGCACATCATTTTTTATGACTATAAAAGTACAAAATTAAAATTTCAAACTAAAAATATGTCTGGAATCACCCTTGTTCTACTCATTTAGCTTTGAGGAGAACATCTGTTAATTCGAATTTCATTCAAAAATTTCAAGCAAATAAAAATCATAAATGATCAAACCCAATGTTATTCAGGATGAAAAACATGGTTTTCAATAATAAAAGTAATTCGAAATGAAAAGTAATACAACAAATGAAAATTAATTTAAATTATTTAAAATGATTCATAATCATTTTCTGATTGTTATTGAAAAACGATTTTCTAATATTAAAAAATAAGGCACTTGTTGTGCTCTAGCTGTATTTGGCCAAAGGCACTGTCGTGCTTCCTGATCTTGTAAGAAATTTTTTGTATAAAATCATATGAATTGGATTCAAACCGGCTTAGAGTTCAATATGATTGGGAAGAGAGCGTCTTCCTACACTTCTAAACCTGTTAACTACTATTGTCAATTTAAATCTTAAAGATAAGCAAGTGTATTTTTCAGTGTATTTTCTACACTGCAAGAATTCAATCGCCAAAGAATTCTTTTCTAGTTCATAATAATTCAATGTGTCAATGTAAATCAGTAACATATTATGTTGAAAATGTAAAATTCCAAGGAAAAAAGGGTTGGGGTAAGTGGGGTTTGATAGTTGATTAACTGGTACTGATGAAAAAATGTTTATTAAAAATTATTTTTTATAGGAAATACAAGGTGTCAAATTTACATCACGGTGTCACAACAACCTCACAAAAACCTAACAATTTTAAGGAAAAAGAGCTCATCAATTTAATTTTAGTCGTTTTTGGAGATAGTTAATTTGAAAGAGTTTAACTTTAAGGTATTCGCTTTTGCAGAAGTTGTCTAGACAAATGATTCGACATGGTTTAAGTACACTGAAACATTAAATGGTTCCGAAAAACCTAAAAAACTTTGTGCTTTGAGCAACTTCGAAATATACTAAAACCAGCCAAATAATGGTTTGACGTTGACACATAGGTTAAACCCCACTCCTTCGACTTTTGAGGGGAAATGACTGCGCGCGCTCGCCGGCAGAATTCAAATCGCCGAATTCGCCAAAAAACTTTTGAATTTTGGTTAAATAAATAAATATTTATGATTGTACCCAAGATTTCTGGTTGTAATTCTAGATAATTTCAATCTTTAACCGAAATCCAAAAGTTTTCCGGCGAATTCGGCGATTTGAATTCTGCCGGCGAGCGCGGGCAGACATTAACCCTCAAAAGTCAAAGGAGTGGGGGGGGTAACCTATGTGTCAACGTCGAACCATTCTTTGGCTAGTTTTAGTAAAAGCTCCAAAATCCATCTATAAAAGGGTACGTTTTTGTTGGCCTCAGAGGAAATTCTGACTGTCAGATTCTGACAGTGGTGCTCAATGGTCGTGGCGCGAATTTTGAATAAACAGTTAAAACTGTTGTAAAATTGTGTTAAAAAATTTGTTTTAATTAACAAAATTACAAAAACAATAACAAAGAGCACAAAAATAATCAATTTTGTTGGAAACAAACAAATGCAAAAAACAATAACAAAGAACACAAAATTGTAAAGGAGTTTGTTACTTTGTGGTTTTTTGCATTTGTTCGTTAGTCGGAAAAATTTTCAATAAAATCGATTAATTTTGTGCTCTTTGTTATTGTTCTTTGCATTTGTTTTTTAGTCAGAAAAAATTTTCAATGAAATTGATTAATTTTGTGTTTTTCTTATTGTTTTTTGCATTTGTTTGTCAACGAAAAAAAAGTTTTCAACAAAATTGATTAATTTTGTGCTCTTTGTTATTGTTTTTTGCACTTGTTTGTTAGTCGGAAAAAGTTTTTAATAAAATCGATCAATGTTGTGCTCTCTGTTATTGTTTTTTGCGTTTGTCTGTTAGTCGGAAAAAGTTTCCAACAAAATTGATTAATTTTGCGTTCTTTGTTATTGTTTTTGTATTTGTTTGGTAATCAGAACAAATTTTTTAACACAATTTCAGAACAGTTTCAACTGTTCATTCAAAATTCGCGCCATGACCATTGAGCACCACTGTCAGAATCTGACAGTCAGAATTTCCTCTGAGGCCAACGAAAACGTACCCAAAGACAGACGGCACCCTGAACTTGGCTCTGTGACTAACTTCTCACATAATACTTCTATTTTTCGACGCGGTTCATCCATCTATAAAAGACAGACGGCACCCTGAACTTGGCTCTGTGACTAACTTCTTACATAATACTTATATTTTCCGACGCGGTTCAATAAAAAAAATGGAGTGACTGTTTCTTGATTTCATTTTACGATAACACGCGAAATATTGTTGGAAATAATATTGATGAGATGAATATTGAAAATTTGAAATTATCAAAAGTAAATAGTAACAATGATTGAAAAAAATTACAACGTAAAAAACAATGGTTCTAAAATAAGTTTATTTTCGAACATCCCTCGCAAATCATATTAAAAAATAATGAAGAGTTTTTATGATGATTTAAATGTTCATATTAAAGAACCATGGATAACGTGGATGAGGGGGGGGGGGAGGCGTCAGTCCCTCTTCTAATACAATTCAACCAATTTATAAACTTGTATCCTTTTCGAATAAGACAAAAAGAGTTTTCAAAATTATTTCATATTTATTTTACTGCCTGACTATAAGTTTTTAAAATTATTAGTTTTTTTAATTCCATCAGAGGTGATAATGCAAAATAGAATGAGTTAATCTAAATTAAATTAATCAAACACACGTCATAGCAAATAGTTAATCAAGAAATTTCATAAAATGATGAAAATGTGATTGGTAAAAGTCCAAAATCACACCTGACCCGCGCGAAGCGCGGGCTTCAATTCTAGTTATATAAGTTTTAACATTTCATGGCTGACTTTGCAAAAAGTTTGTGGTGCAAGGGGTTTGAATTGAAAAAATAACTTAAATAAACCTTTTAAATAGTATATTTAAATAAAATGCAGTCGCGTGTACAATAGGTAATTAATATTTGGTTCGGGTTCTGTGATATGGGTTCGAGTCTAAGTATTGCGGTGTCGCGGCGCGGCGGAGAATCGATTTATGTCCCGATGGCGGGATTAATTATTAGGCAAGGAGCTCAGAGCTCTTAATTACTTCAAGAGGAGGACGATTCTGACGCTCTTCGGGAGCGTCGAGGTGGTCGCCAGCGGCGATCGCCCCTCTAAATTAGACCAAAAACGCTGAATTGTGCCCTTGGCTGGACACACCTGGAGCGCGGTCTCAGCAGAAAAAACGCTACCAAACTGGAGAAATTCCGGTGCTCGATCATCAAAATGGTGATCGAGCTGTAAAGGCGATTTAAGATATTACTCGGATGACTGAAATTGAAAATCGGCTCGGTTGTCCCAGACATCCGGCCGAAATCCGATATTTAAATTAAATTAAGAATAATAATTGAAATAATAATAAATGTTAATTTAGTAAATAAAATGCTGTGGCATAACAAGTTATTCATAACGGTGTGATTAATCACCTGATACTGATTTTGAAATTGTTTCTGATTTTGAATACAAGTTTAAAGGTTAAAAATAAATTTTGTTTCTAGAAAAGTCAGGATTAATTCATAATTTGGTCATGTATTTTTGATGTTGTTATAAAAAATTTGGCCAAATTTGAAAAAGTTTCACTGAAGCAAACTCGAGATTTAATTCCAAACTTTTATAAAAACTCATGCCTCCTATATCTATATATTAATCATTATATATATGTGGTGATTAGGAAGAACCAGTGAAATTGTTTTGCGACTTGTCTTTTGTTAAAGTTTTAACGATTTTGAAAATGTCAATTAATTGATGGTTCTTCGTAATCACCACAGATATATATGATTTTGCCGAATATCTACATCAAATATCTCAGCTTACACTTAGTGGATCACTCTAAAAATTTAAGTATAACTACTTTTACACTTCTAGATTTCAAATTCTAATTCTGAGTTAGGTGTGCGAAAGTTTCATGTAAATCTTGATGTGTATAAGGTATTATTATTGTTATTATTATTATTATTATTATTATTATTATTATTATTATTATTATTATTATTATTATTATTATTATTATTATTATTATTATTATTATTATTATTATTATTATTATTATTATTATTATTATTATTATTATTATTATTATTATTATTATTATTATTATTATTATTATTATCATTATCATTATTATTATTCTTACTATTACTATTATTATTATTATTATTATTATTATTATTATTACTATTATTATTAACACTAGGAAGACCGAGATTTGCGTATACCTCAAAGGACCGGAGTACGTAAATTTTACATCTTGATGATTTTTCGATGTTGTAACTATTTATATAAATATTTCAGCTTTATTTATATTCGAATAGTTGATTTAATTGACATTAAATTAAGATAACTATTAATCTATTGTTGTAAACAATTATTTTTTCAATAGAAAGCGACAATACTCGTCGGTATTTCGCAGACCTTCTTTTTCGTTCCAGATTTTTGTTTTGACGAAAAATTCAATCGCAATTTGTTATAAACATAATGAAAACAATTTATTATAACAAATATTATTGTTAAACAGGTCCACAAACATATTTGAAGCTGATCGTTTATTTATTAATTAAAAAACAACAATTTAATATGTGTTGTCATGGAATGACGTAAAATTTACGTACTCCGGTCCTTTTAGGTAGAATCGATTTTTTCTCAAATTCTATTTAACATATCGAAAAAATTTTAACGTCATTTTGAAGGAAATCAAAAATGATGAAAAGTCAACAAAGGAAAAATAGTTTCATCAAACCTAACCAGAATGGTGAAGAAGTGAATATTGAAGGACGTAAAATTTACATACACGGTCCTTCTAGTGTTAAAAATACTAAATCGTTTCATAGAAAATGAATTTGTTAGTTTATTTGCATTTGTGCGTAAAATTTACTTGAAATGTTTATAACAAATCGCTCACCAATATTCAAGACGCAAAGATTGTGTAGCAAGATCTCGTGAAGCGTAACAACTTTTTCAAATCTATTTGTCGATCGATGTTGCAAATGTAACAAACTCGCAACGCGGCAAACGAAAAAATAAAATTTTACTTTGCTTATTGTTTCGCTGTTTGCTAAAAGCTTTTTACATTCTTACAAGTTAATCTTTTGCATTTAAATTGGCATCTTGATCTGCAGATCTTAGTTATTTTTATAATTGTGTTTTATATACTCTATTAATATAAAAAAGAAAAAGATGGGACCACAGTTTATGATGTTGTTAAATAAGAATGGAAACTTAACTCCATGTACACTCAACTTCCCAGTCTTGGGACCAAAAGCGTTCGCCTTTGTTCTAAAACTTGAGCAGTTTTCTCATTTTAGATCTTTAGCTATTTATCTGGTCGACGAATTCTTCTACCCTTCCAGACTGAAGCACGAAAGCATGAGAGAAAAGAGCATGTTTGTTATTTTTTAAACTATTCCGATTTACTTTTTTGAACTATTCCGACAAGACATAGCTCAGTGACGTTTGACTTGTTTGACACTTTGGAAGTGATACGTAGTTTTAACTTTTCGGCGCTCGCATCGTGCACTGAGTGCACGGGCGACAATTTTGGCTCTAAAACTAGTATAAAAACAAATTTTTTCATTTGGAAATTTTCATGTATTCTTTAATTTATTCGTTTCCTATTGATATTATCAATATGCGTGCTTTTTCGGCCACCCGCTGTGTCATTTTATCGTTTTTCATTGAATTAAACAGACTTAACACTAGAAGGACAGTGAACGTAAATTTTACGTCTTTCAATATTCACTTCTTCACCATTCTGGTTAGGTTTGATGAAACTATTTTTCCTTTGTTGACTTTTCATCATTTTTGATTTCCTTCAAAATGACGTTAAAATTTTTTCGATATGTTAAATAGAATTTGAGAAAAAATCGATTCTACCTAAAAGGACCGGAGTACGTAAATTTTACGTCATTCCATGACAACACATATTAAATTGTTGTTTTTTAATTAATAAATAAACGATCAGCTTCAAATATGTTTGTGGACCTGTTTAACAATAATATTTGTTATAATAAATTGTTTTCATTATGTTTATAACAAATTGCGATTGAATTTTTCGTCAAAACAAAAATCTGGAACGAAAAAGAAGGTCTGCGAAATACCGACGAGTATTGTCGCTTTCTATTGAAAAAATAATTGTTTACAACAATAGATTAATAGTTATCTTAATTTAATGTCAATTAAATCAACTATTCGAATATAAATAAAGCTGAAATATTTATATAAATAGTTACAACATCGAAAAATCATCAAGATGTAAAATTTACGTACTCCGGTCCTTTAAGGTATACGCAAATATCGGTCCTCCTAGTGTTAAGTGCTTAAAAAACGATGTTCGAATAAATAATAATAATAATTATTATTATATTGATTATTTATGAAGTCTTACTTAGTGCGAATAGAAAAAACACCATTCGAGCTCAGATCTAGTTTTGTCTGATTATTTTGTATAAATTATTATTATTTATGATAAATCATTTATAAGGCATTGTTTTTATTTAAAATAATAAAATAAATAAAATTTCTAAAAGATTATGCAAAAACATTAACAATATAAGGAAATATCAATGCGAAACTATTTGGTACACTCAGTGCACGACACGAGCGCTCGTATAATTATTTTGATGCGAGCGCCAGAAGGTTAATAAATAAACCACAACCTTCACTGTCACTTTTATTTTTCATCGTGCTATTCAATAGAGCAGGAATACTCATCATGAAAATTTATGATAATTTATTTAACCGTTTCAATATTTTCGATATAAGAAAACAGTCGGCCAAACGAAAAATTGAGTGATTGTCCCAATGTTTGGTCGGACGCGGTTAAATTGAGTTTAGTAATGAACTGATGAAGCACGCTTAACCCGTTAAATCAAAAGTGTTGAGTCAAACTTGAGAAATTGTGTTTAAAATGAAAAAAAATTTATAAAATCGGAAAACCTTGTGACCTGACCTCGTAACACACTTATTTAGCAGCGCGGTACCTTGACCTTGGCGTATTTTCTCCCTTCACTAAAAATGAAAAAATCGATGAGATGAATGAAATATGAAATTAGAACGATCACAATTCGACAAGTATTAGCAACTCGTTTGTAGTTTCAACTTTCGTTCCCGCAGTGAAATTGACAATCCTAACAACTTAATTATTGTAAATGAACGGACTTGTCACGAATATGTATGCAAGACGTATTTGAAAGCGATTGATCAGTAATAGATCTGGAAGTTAAATAGAAGAAAGTTCCCCTTAAAAATTTATTCTCGACTTATGGAGTTGTCTGCATGACGTAGAAAAAAATCTTATATAAATTGTTAATCTTGCAGGATGATAGAAAAAGTTAAAAAAAATGTAACAAACGGAAAAGCTAAGAAACGCTTAATTCTACTTTACCAAGAAAAAGAGAATGATAACAAACAAGATTTGAAGACTTTTTTATCTAGGCTAGTGAATGTATTGCAGTTTGTTTTACGAGTTTACTTTTCGCTGAAAAGAGAGAATAAGTAAAGCCGAATTGAGGTCTGCAATTTTCCAGAAATTAGTGCCAACGAAAAAAAGTTCTAGAGAGAGGAAAAACGTGAGATTGTGATTGTTTCAATGTTGATTCCGGAGAGATTCTTTCAGTCATGGAAACGCAAAACTGATCAATTCCTCCAATCTTCTTTATTTTACTCTAAAAGTAGTGCTCACGCAGACTTCAAATATATTTTGCTTCAATACCATACCAAAGCCTTGCACGTTCGTTGGCTTTCTTTTTATTTCTTCATTCACCTTGACTTACAAAATAATCAAAAGCAACAATTTTGTTTGTTTTTGCAATTTCATAGTTTTCGTCACAATTAAGATGCATTTGGAGATAATCGTAGCTATATATATTAGCAAGTATTGTAACAAGTATTATAGTTTTAAAAGAACTAAAAAATGAATGAATACTTAAACTAATTTGCAGGAGCAAATTGCAAAGGAAAGGCAAGTGAGTGGACGGATACAAATTCAAATATGGTACGAAGCCGATCGAAAGGAACTCGTCGTTTCAGTTCTCGCGGCAGATGAACTTTGCGCTCGAGAGGACACTGGCTACGGCACTGTGCCAGAAGCTTATGCAAAGCTCACATTGGTTCCACCGAGGTAAGTTTCTTTCATCGAATTCCACAAACGATCATATTATGCTATTAAATTTTACCCGCTTTTATTTTTTCCCTCATTTTTAAGTCTCTGCATTATTTATACTTTTTTAAAATTCAAATTCTTTTATTAGTGGAACTTGAAAACATATTTCAGTTATATAATGCTGTAATAAAATCAACTCCGCTGGGTAGTTGTGTTGTTGTAAATAGAAAAGTTTAATTTTGAAATAATGTGTGCAGCGCAGATCAAGGTTCTCTGAAAACCGATGTGGCAGAACCAACGCACAATCCTATTTGGAACGCGACGTTGAATTTCACGGGTATAACGGGAGAAAAACTGATGGAGCGCTCGATTGATGTTACCTTATGGGATTACTTGCCTGAAGGCGAGACGGTATTCCTGGGCGAGTGCACTATCGACTTGCAGCATGCTTTCGAGGAAGACAGAGCAGTATGGTGAGAAAGAGATAGATAGATAGATTTATTGTAAGCTCTAGGCCTGAGGCCCATAAAGCAATAGACTTATATGAAAAACAATTACATTAGTTTTAGCAATGCTCTCAACATAACATATCATATAATAACAAGCAACCTTCATGTAAATAGTATATCACAGTTCAAGTTGTACCGTAGTAGCTTACAAATTATAAAGAAAATAATAGAGAGAGAGAGAGAGAGAGAGAGAGAGAGAGAGAGAGAGAGAGAGAGAGAGAGAGAGAGAGAGAGATTGATTGCTTTATTAACTCTAAGCCTATGGCCTATGGAGCATTGCGTATAATAATTTATAAAAATTTATACATTTATCATAATAGTTTTACATTGTTTTATTTTGATCTCTCTCATAATATTAACATATAGACATAAGCTTTGTTATTGATAATGTACATGGTAATTTTGTACAGTTTTATATCACAAACTTTTTACAGTGCAAAATAAATTAGACAATAATAAAGCATCAAAAAAAATAGAGCGTAGATAAATAATAACAAAAATATACAAAAACCATCACAGAAACCAAGAGGAGAAATTAGACAGAGAGAGAGAGAGAGATTTCTTTATTTTTAGCTTTCACAGTTAGTAATGCCATTTCCAACATTTTTTTCATCATTTACGATTTAATATAAGGAAAACCTTAACTTGTTTTTATCACAGATCATTCTTCAAATAAATTGACAATTTTCTTCTAAAAGCATCTAAACTCTGTGATTCTTTCGTTTCATTTGGAAGTTCGTTAAATAATTTAATTCCGTTATACAATAAACTTTTTTGAGCGCCAAATGTGCGTTTAAATGGCGGAGCAATATGATTGCTTTGTCGTGTTACTCTATTGTTATTTTATTATTATTTTATTATTATATATTGGTCATTAACACGACCATTTTTTATTTTAAAAACTAACAATAAAAAATTTTTTTTTATTCTTTTATTAACAGTTAGAAAATTTAGATTTTCCGTCATTTCTCTTACTGGTGTGTAAATATCACAGGGTAAAATTCTTCTCATTGCCTTATTCTGCAATTTTTGCAACCTATCGATTTCTTCTTGATTACAATACCAAAAAATAGTTGAGCAGTACTCCATGAGCGGAGCAATCATCGTTTCATAAATCAGGCTTCTTGTATCAGGACCAACATAATTGCCGACTCTTTCTTAAATTTAAGACATTCATCTACATTTTTATATCTAATTGACAAATCTCTATCGTTTCTTAGTTGATCGCATTTAAAAATCATGTAGAATGTCTTTTTCGTATTAAGAAACATGCTGTTTTTGCTCACGCTTTCATCGAGCGACTTCATTGCTGAATTCAATCTCCTTTCCATATTCTCCATACTCTTATCAACTACGTATAGAATCGTATTATCAGCAAACATTCTGATTTTACAATGCTGACCGAGGTGTTGTTTAAGGTCATTAATATATACAATATAAAAAGTATGGGACCGAGAACGGACCCTGCGGTACACCGAAGTTTACATTTTGCTCCTCTGACAAAATTCCATTTACACTAGTTCTTGCGTTCTATCAAAAATAGAAGATTTGAATCAATTTAAAACTTTGCCTCTAATACCATATAAAAACGATTCAAAAGGTTCCTATCTATCGTTTCAAAAGCTCGTTTATAATCTATAAATATTACTCCAACATAATTTTGCTCACTGATCGCAGTTGTCCATTCATTCAATAATATAGCTGTAAACCAGTTTAACATGTAAACTGTCTAAGTGTCACATGTCTAAAACCTGATTGTTCATTGATTAAAATATTTTTACCGTCTAAAAATTGTTCAAGTTGCTGTTTAACAAGTAATTCTAGAATCTTTTCATATATTGGCAATTGATTTATTGGCCTAAAAACACTAGCTTTATTGAAATTTGCTATACTTTACGTATCGGTGTTAATGTCGCTATTTTCCATTTTTCCGGGCAAATACCCAAAGAAAGTGAAAGGTTAAGGGCATCAACAAATTCGTTTCCTATGGACTCAAAAACTTTGAGTAAAATTCTTTGAGCTATATTATCAAGTGACATTTTTCCCATCTCTAATTTATTGATTACTTTAAATAAGCTGTCCAAGTTAACTAAATGAAAGTTCTTAAAGAAATTTACACCATAAAACTCGAATAAAGTAAACAAATTGTTGTTTTTGTTAGTTTCTATTATATTTTCTATACTTTCTATGAAATAATCATTAAACTTGTTAGCTAATTCTCTATCATCTTGTATTTCCTGATCGAAATGGTCAAATTTAATATTTTTACAATTAATTTCAGTTCGTTTTTGTTTTTTCAATAAGTTGTTTATTGTACTGTAATGTTTTTCGGATCATTCTGATGCTCTTTAATCTTATTCTCATGATAGCTTCACTTTGATTTATGAATAAGTGCTAATGTTTTATTCCTTTCAAGTTTATAATCATTGCAGTGGTTAATATCTTTTGTAACTTTAAACATTCTATAAAAGTGGTCTCTTTTTTTAATTTAAATTTTTACTTCTGGTTTGAACCATTTTTTGTCATTATCATTTACAAAAAATTCTTCAACTGGTGCGAGTAAATCTAACGTACTCTCTATAGAATGAATTAAGTAATTTGACTCATAATTTAAGTTGACTTGATCATTTGAATTTATATAAATATTTCTTTCTTCATCATCGTCAACAAATAAACTAGGAAATAAATTAGGGAATAAATTATTATAAAAGTAATGTCTTAAAATATGTACAAAATCAAGGTCAGTAAAGTTAGTAAAATTACGTTTAACTATTTTCTTCTTGTTTTCATAATTTTTTTGTTCAAATTCTTTTAAAATCCATGCATGGTCCGATACCTTAGGTGTGTCTTCGACATTAGTTGTTAGTTCGAGGTTAGCGTATACTAAATCTATAAGAGTGCTACTAGTAGTTGTTGTTCTAGTCGGCTTGTTAACTGATTGCATCATCCCTCTAGTTACAAAAAAATTATCAAGTTTATCTGCATAGTAACAGCTAATCAACATATCAATGTTCAAATCACCCATTATCATGAGATTATCTTTTTCATCATACTCATCTACTTTTTCTTCCAAAAAATTCGAAAATAAAGCATTTGAGCTGCTTGAAGTGTGATATAAAAACAGTATTTTACCCTTATAAAAGTCTGTGCATATATCTGAACCCATACACCAATAGTTTCGTTCAAACTCCGTCGAAAATAATATACGGTATTTTAATGTGTTACGGATATGTCGTAGGCCGTTAGAAGAATCAGGCCGTTAGCTAACTTCCTAGGCCATTAGCTATTGCCGGCCGTTAAAAGATTTATCATTAAATATCGCATTTTTCTTCTACTAGCCAGACGATTCTAGGCTAGTAGAATATTCTAGTCAGCTAACTACCTGACGCGTGTCAGGCCGATGGAAGAATTTGACCAATTCTATCATTTTTCTCCTAACGGCCTAACAATTTTAGGCGTTTAGCTTACGGCCTTGCGCCCATCGGGTCGATAGAATACTCGACATGATTCTAAAACGTAGTTGAAACGTTTAATTGTTTAAAACGTATCAATTAATCATACTATTCCAGGATAGTATGATTATTATTCCAGGATACGTGTGTAACTTTTCTTCAATTCTTGTAACGTTTGCAACGAAAAAATTGAACTTGGAATGAAGCGAAGAATGGCCATGAGGCCTCCGAGAGCAGTACTTAATAATCGAATTTGAATGTATATTAATCAGCTGTACTTCTCTTGAAGATTGTATAATGATTTAATTTTCAAATGTAAAATGTCATTCAAATGTAAAATAAAGTGACTTTGATTCGAATAGTATTAAAATGATGTCGAGTATTCCATCAGCCCGATGCGCGCCAGGTCAAAAGCTAAACGCCTTAAATTGTTAGGCCGTTAGAAGAAAAATGAAAGAATTGGTCAAATTCTTCCATCGGCCTGACACGCGTCAGGCAGTTAACTAACTGCCTAAAATCGTCAGGCCAGTAGAAGAAAAATGCGATATTTAATGATAAATCTTCTAACGGCCGGCAGTTAGCTAATGGCCTAGAAAGTTGGCTAACGGCCTGATTCATGTAACAGCCTACGACAGATAGAAACTGTAACACCACCAGTAAAACTGCTATCTGTGTCACATCGTATCAAGTCATATCCATTAATTTTGCAGTCAATGATTCTTGCAGTCATCGCAAGAATCTCAATTTCTTTTTTATTTAATAAAAAGTTTTCAATTTCATCAAATTGAAAATAGAAACTTGCAATATTTACACATTTTATACAATTGAATTTTGTTTTTTTTATCAGAAAGCGAATTTACTTTTTGTAGTTGCTATTCATTTCTATTTATTTTCTTTAATATTCTCAAATAGTGAGGGCACTAGAGATCTGTGGCCTCATGATTAACATCTAAATCTTTTAAGTTATACTTTATTTTCTGGTTCACACAGTTCAAACACTTTTTGATTTTATTTAAATTTTGACAAGTTCTACCATCGTGTTTTTCAGCGCAGTGATTGCACGCCATGTCTTTTTGACATGTCACCTGAGTGTGTCCATATCCCCAACACTTAAAGCATCTTCGTATATTTACTCTGTCAAAAACTTTACATCTCTGCCAGCCCAAATACACAATTTCCTGCTTCAATATTTGCCCATGCGAAACACCATCAAGTTCCATGATCAATGACCACGAATTTTTTAAACTAATCCTCTTTTTGATTTCGATTGAAGCTTCTTTTTTCAGAATGTCATTTTGTTTTCTAATAGTTGATAATAATTCTTCATTTGTCTTCTCATTTATATCCCCATGGATACCTACTACTTTAACGTTATATTTATATTGGATTGGTTCAACAATTTTCACATCATTATTATTTAATTTACTTTTAATTTCTTCTCGCAAACAGTTTTGATTTTTCTCATTGTTGCACTTGATTAAAACAGTGCCTTTTTTGTTAGTTTTAATCTCTTTGATTCCGATACTCAAATTCGCAACGTCTATTTTATTTTTGATTTCTTTCACAATGTCAATATCCTTGTCAATATTACTGGGTTCAATTATAACGATGTCATTCTTTTTTTGCAAAACTTCAAAAAATGTCAACGCCTCTTGGCCTTCCACCTTCTTTGGTTGTTTCGCGATTTCAAGTTCAGATTTTAAAGCTTTAATTTCTTTTCTCAATTCTTCTGTTTTTTCTTCTAAAATGATTTTAAAAAAGACTTTCAGATTCGAGATTTTCTCATCTAACAGCTTTGCGATTTTGTCATTCTTTTCAATCTCACATTCTTCATCCTCGCTCTCATTCTCACTCATTTTTCTGTTTTTAGTTTCTTGTTTCTTTTTTGCTTTTTTAACACAACCTATTATGTCTTCTTTCGCCTCATCTATTACCAAACGTTTTGGCAAACATTGACTATGGTACGGTCGGAGACATTTGGGACATTTCGTGTCGTCTTTTACAACGCACTTGCAATCACAGCATTTATTTGAATACATTTTAAGACGATACAAACAATCATGTACAAACAAAAACCTTCTCCTTCATGTCTAACTTCAAACTTCTTTGCCAACCGTGTATACGGGAGTCGTTTACACTGGTCGGCTGCGAATCGAAACAACACGATAGCAGAACAAGATGGCAAGCAAGATGGCGGCGCCCTGTGGATCGAAGCAACCTGTCACCTGGCTCCGTTCGATGCAACAAAATTTTTCGTTGTCTAGGTCACGATGTCGGATGTCCAACAATCGTCGCCGGGGATGCCTCGTCCTGACGACCTGGCCAGAATGTGCGCCCGCTTGCCGATCACCGGTGTCGTGGTGTCGCTGAGTCGGGACGTCCGCGACAAAGATGGAATGTCGTTGTGTGTGTGTCTCTGATTGACACTCACAAAATGTGCTTTTTTATTTATAAACTCAATGTTTATAAATAAAATTAAATATGTTTAACAAATAACACGTGAGCGTCAGAGATCACAGTCTGAAACAGACATGCGACTCGCACAAGCAGTATGAGTGGTTGTTCAAAGTGAGGTTATGTTGACACTCAGTTTTTATCATACATAATTTTAACGTCCATAATAAGAATTTATATCAAAAATTGGCGATCAGAGGATGCACCAGGTTTTAAACTTTGATGACGACACAAGTATTCATGTACGTCATTTGTTTAAAATTTAAATATCAATAAATTAGAACGGACAGTTTGAAATATGTGTGCTTGTACTCAGAGAGAGAGAGAGAGAGAGAGAGAGAATATTTTAGATGATACTACGAATTAACCAAATCAAATTCCACTTTTGAAATTCGATTTGTTTTTAAAGGTATCGTCTCGAGGATCCAAAAGGAATGCGACTCAACAAATCGCCCTACTGTTCTCCGCGCGGTTCCTTATCGATCGAAATCGCTCAAAGGCTTTTGAGACGTACGGACATTCGCGAACGAAGCTACAGCGATGACACACAAAGCGACAGCGGAAGTCCAGAGCCATATTTTTTACATCCGGACCATGCGTGGCATGCAAACTCCCGACGAGGCTCCAGTCAATCGGAGCAATTAGAAATTGAGCCATATGAGTTAAATAAAGATTACAGCAGGTCTTTGCCTGGCAGCAGAAGAAGTAGTTTTCAAAGTCAGGCTGCGAGTGACAGCAAACGTAATAATTCTTATATTATTATTATATTATATATCTATCTTCAAACCAATACATAAATTCGATACATTAATATTTTTTAACGCTATATAAAAATGCTATATACCCAGAAGGACCGATTCAATGAATCAGTCCATCCCTCATCAACGAAAATATATACAAAAAATGTTGAGAAAATATATAAATGTCATACATAAATTATATAAAATTTGTATATATAATGTTCAAAATACTTATTGCCGCTGTTTATATATAATTCATGTATAAGTCGTATACGCTTTTGTCTATATTTTGAAAAACAAAAAAAAATATAATTCATTAATTAAATTATTCTGATTATTTTATTATGTTTTTTTAGCCAGAATGCCATAATTAAATACGGCTTATACTGGCTTTTCTTAAGATCCGATTTAAGTTTTTGATGAACCCAAGCCCCTACCAACATGAGTCTGATATCTTGACCACTGGACTACGACGATCATTGAATTTAATCGGTGTATTTGTATATACACTCACAAACATAATATATTCTTGATATATATAAATTTTATATTCGTGTATATATAATTTTATATATTTACTAAACATGAATTAATTATATATGATGATAAATATAACATTTTTAAACAAAAACTTATATACATTGAAAAATATATATATTTTATAAAATAAATATATAATATATATAATTTCAATATAATGGTATATATTTTTGTCGGTGAGGGTATGTTTATAAATTGTTTGAATTGAATTAGAATAAGACCTCCTCATCCACGTTATCCATGGCTCTTTAATATGAACATTTGAATCATCATAAAAACTCTTTATTATTTTTAAATATGATTCGCGAGGGATGTTCGAATATAACCTTACTTTTAAACCATTGTGTTTTACATTGTAATCATTTTATTACTTTCAATAATTTTAAATTGTCAATATCCATCTAATCAATATTATTTTCAGCGATATTTCGCATGTTATCATTAAATGAAATCTTGAAATAGTCACTTAATTTTTTTAAAATGAACCGCGTCGAAAAATAGAAGTATCATGTGAGAAGTGAGTCACAGAGCCAACTTCAGGGTGCCGTCTGTCTTTTATAAATGAGAATTCGAAGAAATGTAAAACGCAGGTGGCGGTGCGAGCAGTTTAAGCCAATAAAATTTTGCTAAGAAATCGAATTTTCAGATCGTCATAACTTTTATGGTTTTTATAGAAAATAGTTTTAAATATTGAGCTCATTCTTACCTCCGAATCGAAAGTTACTAATACGTTAATGTTTAGCCATACTTTAAATTTTTTGAGTGAACTCTTTAACAAATTCATTACGGTTAAAGGAGACGTTCTAAGAAAAATGCTGAATTAAACAATATGTTTTCGTATCATTTGAAACAAATACTAAATTGTTCTAGTTATGTATCGATTAACATTTAAAATGGGGTATAACTTTTAGCGTTAAAGTGTTTGAAATAACACAGCCAAAAAATTGTACTGTAAAATTCAAATTTTGTAAAAATCTGAAAGTCTAAACGAATAACTTGCAAAAATGATTAAGTTGAAGTTTCTTCGATGAAAAATGTGAAAGTTTTGACGATTTAAAATTACGTTACCACTAGCGATAGCTCATTCAATGCATTGTTTATATTTTATGCAAAAAGGTTGTCATCATCGATTTTATGCTGGTTTGAAATTTTTACTGTATTCGGGGGGTCTTAAACTGTGAAAAAATCAAAAAAAATTGTCTCACAAAGAGTGTTTCTTCAAATCCAAGAACATTTTTTTGATAAGTTAGTCATTTTTCATTTTTAAATAGTTTAAATCATGTCATAATCAATAATGGGGGTGTCACCTTCAGTTTTCTATTGAAACCGTTTTTTTTCATGTTTCTCTATGTCTCAAGAACCTGTCTATGTTTTTCAGAGGTGTGCTTTGAATCTGAAAATTTTGAATTTTTTTTCTTCTACTAGGTGCAATGAAGCGCGCCCGTTGGGAGGGCTCCCTTTGCAACATGTTAACAGAAATGAAATTTAAATAAGTACATATGATTTTTATTTTTTTAATATATATTTTATCTGAATTCAACAGTACAGTTCAGGCACTTGAAATTTCCATATTTAAAAAATATTTTCAATTTTTTAGATTAGGTCTATTTTAATATATGCATAATTATTGATTATATAAGTTATTTGATCATTGGATCATTAATCAGTAAAACTTTAGATCATTGGATCATTAAATTACTTGATTATTGGTAATTTATTTCCAATCTTTCTGTATCATCAAAATACATGTACGAAATGTGATTCAACTATTCCTACTTACATATTCTCATCAGAAATAAAATCTATGATAACTAACTATCTAGCATGATTATCCAATCATGCTAGATTATTCACTGTAATCTAATGATTTGATAATTGAATATGTAATTAAATGATACAAAAACTCAATACATTAATTATTAAATATTTGAATGATGAATTGTTCGAATGATCTACTCATCAAATAATTCAATGATCAAATAATTCCATGATCTTATAATTTAACAATTGAATGATGTTATAATTTGAACATCTAAGGACATGATGATCAAATAATAACCTATAACGATCAAGTGATTGAATGGGGCCGTCCATAAAATACGTAACGCAATCTTTCATGATTTTCGATACGCCACTCCTCTCTTCGATGGACCATTTTGTAACGACATGTTACGTTATTGCAGACCCCTACCCCCCTCCAGAGCGTTACATAATTTATGGATGGCCCCAAGGATCGAGTTATCTCTTATGAACTTAATGATCCAATGATCCTATGATCAAATTATCGATTCATTTTATTTGAGCCTCATTTAAATTTAGTTCAATCATTGTTGCAAAAGTTCTATATACTTCCTTCAAATCTCTTCTGGAAAATTTTTGTTATTTTCATGTTGTTACTTCATTCATCAACAAATTTATTAAATTATCATTCAACTCCTAGAAAATAATTGTTACTGCAGTCCATAAATCATCACTCCATCACTGCATAAATTTTTTTTTAGGAATGGACGATTATTTATTATAAATATAAATTGAGTCAATTCGAGAAGATTAGTTATCGCTGATCGACCTTTCAAAAAACCGTGTCGATTTATTGACGCAACAAATAAATGCATCAAATACAATGTCGTACATTATGTTTTCGATAATTTTAAAAAATTAGCATGATGAACTATTTTAAATTGTTACCCAAATAATTTTCTATTTTTATTATGATACTAGCTGAGCACCCTCGCTTCGCTCGGGCGTCAGCTTCGCTGCACTATATGAGTTAGTTAAGGTTTTTTTTCCGAATTGTTTGGATAAACAAATTGTAAGGACGAAAAAGGTTATACAAAATAATTAATGAATCCATTTTGCATTGTGCGCGAGAAGAAACCCATGTAACCGTGGTAAAATCATGGCATTTATTGATACATCGTGAAACTACAACACCTTATTGAACTAACGCATTCTGGTAAACCTTATTGAACTAACGCATTCTGGTAAACAATATTCGATGTTTTGCTCTCTGGAGCGTAAATGTGTAAATTCCGTGGGTCGGAGACGCGCGAACATGCAACATAAAATTGTCCGTGAGAGAAACATGGTTTTTCAAGGTATACACCAGCAACATGGAGCGTTTGACCTTGAGCTTTATTGATGGTCATTGCAAATGCCAATCTCACGGGAAATTGTCGTCTTTTGAATTCAAATGGAAGATCTGTGGGGATCACTGGTATCTGAGGGATCATGACGTTCGCACCTTGATTCGATCTAGTCATTATAGTGCCTTCAAATCATACAAATTAAATAGTATGTCAATACATTTGGTATAAAATGCAAAAGTTGTGTGACAATCTATAGCTTACTACCTTCTATAATCCTATGCCGAAGTTGAGTGATGCGGATTCGAGTTCCACTGCATAAAACAGGAGGATTTAAATTTCGCAGCAGCATAACAGGAACTCCGACTTTCAATTTCAGTATGTGTGGCGGAACTCCAGACAATTCAAGCGAGTTCAAGAACTCAACCGGATAGTTTACCACTTCATCTTGATTTACTACGGAATCAAAAAAGGTGTAAATTTTCTGTTCCCCGGTAATTGTAGCCAATATTTTTTCATTTAAATCAGTGACAACATCGTTTGTTGACGCTATAATAGCTCTTTCACATAACCAATCCATGTGCAAGTGATTTCGCTGGATGTTGGGAAAAACTGCAGCAATCAGTTCATCAGTAGAATTGGCAATAGTGCATAGTTCAGGAGAAAGAGTAACATTTCCATTAGCATCTGTTGGTAGCGTACCATTGCCGACTGTCAAAAGTAATGCAGAAAAATTGGCAGCGTTCTCATCATTGTGAAGATATACCCTCATGTTAATAGTCAGCGAATGGACTATGACACTTTGCCATAAGATTGAACTTTTGATACTGGCATGAAGCTGATCAGCTGGAGTTCCACGGGTGATGACCGGGAGGGTTTGTCGAAAATCACCAGCTAATATAACGACTAATCCTCCCATTATCCGATTGTCACTCCGTATATCTCTCAAGGTTCTCTCGAGTGCCTCTACTGCATGCTTATGCGAAGAAGAACATTCATCCCACACCAATAGTTTGCACAACCGCAGCACCTCGGCCCTTTGACTATTTTTGCTGATGTTACAAAATGGGGTCTCCTGATGGTGCAAATTCAGTGGCAACTTCAGCACATTGTGAGCAGTTCGTCCTCCTTGTAACAACGTGGAAGCGTTACCAGTTGAAGCCAAAGCTAAAGCCACGTGACGACGACTCCTGATAGTTGACAGCAGGAGATTCAATACATATGTTTTTCCTGTTCCTCCACAGGCATTCAGAAAAAAAATTGCAGGATCGTTGTTGTCAATTTTTTGTAGTACCGCATCGTAGAAGGATCTTTGGTCTCCATTCAGATGAGGCAAAGCTGTTCCTCAGCCTCTGTAGCTCGCGCAGCTCTATGTTAGCTGTATCAATAGTTATTTTTTGCAAATGTGTTTTACGTTTCGTCGGCATTTCGATGTCGTCTATAAAGTCACTGGCGGACGCGATATAAACACGACTGAATGAAAAGTCATACTGAATCAAAAACAAAATAACGATCGAATTGCGAACCCGAGAAAATATTTCAAAATTATTCTCATACTTACGTTTGTTTATTAATAAGGAAGGGAAGATAGTAATTTTACAGAATATGAAACGTAACATTACGTTTTCGAACTCTATTTATAATGGCTTATGTATTGTGTTCATAAAAAATTTGAAAATTTTCAAAAAACTGAGAAAATGTTTTTGAAATTTTCTCCGAAAAAAAATTAAGAAATCGATTTCTAATGTAGCCTACGTTAATTCTGAGAGTCCAAAGAATCACCCTGATGCGTTGAAATCATTTCCGAACGCTTCGTTGAGGCGTGATGCTCAGACAAACAAACAAACAAACAAACAAACAAACAAACAAACAAACATATTCTCAGTATTATTCTATTAGTAGGATAGGATAGGATAGGATAGGATAGGATAGGATAGCCTGCAATTAGCTGTGAACCAGCTAGAGAATTTAATTTCTTTCATTAGACACCCTGGTATGGAAAGACCGGTTGTACCACGTTTGTTTGATTCATATGTCGTAAGAGCTCTCTGAAAATCTGCTAATCTTGCAAAGCTATATATATTAACATGTAAATATAGCCATATTATTTATGATATAGCCTATTTTATATTAATAATTGTACAGAATATAAAACCTAACATTACTTTTTCGAACTCTATAATGCCTTATGTAGTGTGTTCGCGAAAAATTGGAAAATTTTCAAAAAACTAAAAAAATGTTTTTGCAATTTTCTCGGAAAAAGAATTGAAAAATTGATTTTTAATGTAGCGTACGTTAATTCTGAGAGTCCAAAGAATCACCCTGATGCGTTGAAATCATTTCCGAACGCTTCGTTCAGGCGTGATGCTCAGACAAACAAACAAACAAACAAACAAACAAACATACCCTCAGTATTATCCTCATGCACAAAATTGAAGTAATCGGGGATTTCCGTTATGTATAACGGAAATCCCCGATTTTCATTAACAAAATTTCCGGTCCTTCTAGTTTCGTTTTCAATTGAAATTTCACACATAAGAATTTTTTTTTATTTTTAATTTATTTATTATTATTTATTTTTTGTAATAACAAAGAATTTTTTACACTCATATTGAGATGGAACTTCGGTTACTTACCATGGAATTAACACTAGAAGTACTGGACTTTTCGTATACCTAGGAGGACGGACGACACTAATTTTGTGTAAGGTTGTATCGTGAAGTTTAAAAAAGTGTCAGAAAGTTACAAACTTTCATAATCAAAGAAAATATATTCATAAATATTGTGTGGAAATCTTAGCTACTTCGGCTGTCTCGTTTTCGAGAAATGATGACTCAAAATCTGACGCTTTTGAGGTTATACATGGCGGCACATGACAACTAATGACATTTCCAACGTTTGATTATTTTAAAACGATACAATCAAAGCATGTAAAACTTTCACACAATGTTTATAAAAATGTTTTTTACAAGTTGTTACATTTCATTGGTTACATTTTCTTGGCATTTCTTTGAAAATTTTGCTCATCTCGGTGGGGGGGGGGGGCTCGCGATACAACCTCCATAAAAAGATTTGAATGTAATTATCATTTTTACAGGGTTCTAACGAGTTTTAACGATATACTATTGTGTAAAAACCTTAAACAAAATAATTTCAACATTAAACAATATGATAACTATTTTTAATGCACGTGTACTTGTCTTTGTCCGTGCACTTCCTTCAGACTTGTTTACTGCAAGAAGTGCATGTTTGATTATAATAATAATCTATTTTACATGTACAATAACAATAAAACGTTATTATTGACGTGACAACGTCTTATAAATCGGTTTGACCGGAGGCATTCACGAAAATGCCGTAACGGCCGAGATCTCACGCCACGCTAGGCCACGCCTCTCTTACCCACTCCGACCGCTGTATCTTTCTCTCTCCCACTCAAGCTTTCTTGATTTCGAAGCGAAAGAAAGAAAGCGTCTCGATAAGTGGGGTTCAGTGTAGTTATAATACCTTATATCTATAACTATTTGGAAAAAGTATTAAGACACTGTAATTCAAAAATGTGTTAATTTGTTTATTAAAAAAATATCATAATAATACTAATTTCATTTCATTTGTTTAACACTTGTTTTTCATTAATTTGTTTAACACTAGAAGGTTAGAAAAAATTTTCATGCGAAAATTACATTATTTAACAGAGCAATATTATTTTCTTCCTTAAAAGACGAAGTGGACAAATCCGTCCACTTTTGAACACTTTATCAACGTTGAACATTATTTTGTTTATCAAAACATTTACTTCTTAAAAAAACGTTTTTCATTGCGAATTGTCCAGACGGTTCTCATCGATACGATCCAGGACTTCATGGGTAATATTGTTTATATGAATTATTATTGAACAACTTTTAATTACTTCACAAACTTGTTTTCGAGTTATAGATAAATGAAATAAAGTTCGACCGATAAAAAAAGCCCAATTACCTAGATTACGTCCACCCCCGATAACGAGGGGTGGACGAAATTGTGCACTTCGTCCATCTAGGGTGTCAGAATTTTCGGTACTTCTAGTGTTAAGAGTGCATAAACGAAAACTTATGTGTAATTGCTATTGAATATATAAATGTTGAGACAAAATTTGGAAAAAGTTTGAAATAAAACTGAAATGCAAAATTGGAAAATATATTAAAACTTGATAAACTCGTTATTTTTATAATTGAAATAGTCATTTTTCAAACCGAATAAATCCGTTATTTTTATAATTGAAATAGTTCTTTTAATTGAATCCTTTGTTCTGAAACATTGTATCACTTATAAGACGTTGTCACGTTTAAACTTCGACCGTAACCGGAATTTACAGGCTACCAATTTTTCAACTATAAAACACTAATATCAAACATTATTAATGTTTGTTTTTATGAAAAAATAGAAATAAAATGTGTCAACGATAAACTACACAAAATTAGTGTTGCCCGTCTTACTAGGTAGAATGTTTTTTTTTCTTGAAAACAACGCAAAAAAATGGAATTTTCTTAACGCTATCTTAAAGAGCATAAAAAATTCGTAAAAGTCACAAAAGAAATAAAAGTTTTATATTAAATCTAACAAAAGTAGTGAGGAAAGGAAATTCTGAAAACACAGATTTAGTGTCGTACGTCCTTCTAGTGTTAACCAAAATAACAATTCATCAATTAAAAATCGCAAAACTTAGACAGCATTTTGTGGTTGGTCTTTCCAAGAAAGAAATGTTATAATTTTTTGAATAAAGTAATAAAATCACGCAAAAAAACTATACCATATACAAGTCATAATATTTGAGTTGTGAATAAAATGTAAGAGTAGTTATTGGAATTTGAATTATAAAATGTGTGTTTATGAATTTTATGTAAAATTATATGAACATATTGGAAATGTCTGATGAGAATGAAAAGCAAAATATTTGAAGTAGTGATTTATGTGATTTAGGTTGAGAGTTTAAAAAAAAATAAATGTTACAGGTGGGAGTATGGGCGAGGCAGACGTGCAAATAGTTCACTATCCTCGGGAGAGACGTCGCAGTTCATTTATGAGACCCATGCGAGATCCGGAAGAAATTCTTGAAGGGTTGCGCTCGTACAAAGCGGGCAAGGCCGAGCTTGGCAGGACAATGAGTTTTTCAAGCGACAAACGACGACCCAGTCGTGAGTATAACTCATCGCACTGTTTGTCTCTCCTTTGCCTCCTGCCTTCGTTCTATCTGACTCATCTGTGTCATTCCGTTTATCGTTATATTAACGAGTTGTTTATGCAATGACATCACCGACCATACCCGTTTGTTATGAACCCAAACGTCGTATTAACCAATAACCAATTATAAACTGCACATCAGCATTGCTTGTCTGTTTTAATATCACGCATCAATATCTTCAACTAGCAGGACTGTTTATTTAACTTTGATTTGACGTTTAACATTTATCAACCTGTAACCAGAGTTCATTTTGAAATCAATTGAGCAAAATCGAAGTCGGAGCTGTTTCCACAATTATTTGTCAGTTTCGACAAATATATAATTACTTTTTGGCTTTTTCTTTCTCCCTGCTAGCAAGCCAAAAATTTACCTATCGCTCCATTTGTGTACCATATGTCAATATCACACAAATATGTATGATAAACATATTACCATATGCGTCGCATTCATGTTACATGCAAATGATGGCTCATAACACTGAATCCATATATGCATTGTACAATGGAGCCACAAGTAAATTTTTGTTTGAAAGAAATAATTGATATGATTGGAAAATACCAAGTCGCTTAATGTGTATCTGGTTAATAGAAATTGAACTTTAGCAAACTAATTCGAATTAAATAATTTTGTATAATTAAATATACGGTAATATGGAGTAATTTGATCTAAACAATGGAGCAAAACTTTGTTGCTGAACGTCGCAATGTGCGATACTTTAGCAGCTGCGTATAGGAAACTTGTGGTGTTAGCGGTTACAATTGGTGCACCCGTAGCGAAGCTATACTCGACCCGAGCAGGCACATTTTATCTCTGGAATCATCAATTTTTGTTTAATCGTTACATGTGTCCCTTCGTTTATCCAGTCGATGTCTCGCATTATTCCGTCACGGTCTATTCTCGTACTCGACATGTTTCTTTACGCCATCACTCGCACTTTGACCGAGCGAACGAGATTTTGTTGATAGGTTTAAATATTCTATCTAGATAATGATATCACAAAGGACAATGTCAGACTTGTTTTACTTGTCCATCAAAACTTTATACTTTGTAATTTAACGACGATATAAATTATTATCTTAATATATCTGTCCTAGGCAAATACGAAATTCAGACACTTAGCTTATAAGTGCCTGGCCGAATAGAATAATGATCATTGTCTGTTTTCCATAAATTGTCACGCAAATAAACGATTTTTGATCTCGTCAATGATCATTTTTTCTATTAGCCTTAGCAAAGTGCCTGGATCTACTGTTTGTCTATGACATATCAAAAACTATGCTCTTATCAAAGTTGTATTAGATGTTTTACATAACAGCTCACGTGTACTATTCCACAATTTCAGTTGAAAAGTAAGTTACAACAGGTGTTGGATAAGGATTGACAGTTTTCTCGAGTTACCTGAATATTTTATTTTTTTTTTTCAAAAACTTTGGCGAAAATTCATAGTCGAAACTAATAGTTTAAATTTGCTTTTGAAAACTAATGAACATGAATTTGTAAGTTCAGGTAAGTTTTGAACGTACTATGATTCTCAATTTTAAACAAAAGTGAATGAAATCTATAAAAACGATTTGAGAATGGATCAAGTTATAATATTTAAAATGAGAAGAAACAAAAATCGTTAATTTTTCTTTATAATTGTTGAGGTGAAAAAGTTTAGGCATTACACGAAATAATCACGTCTGAACGGAGCATAAAACCTTGCTGAAATCGTTGTTACGAAAGCAAAGCAAGCTAAAATGCTTAAAATGAAGTTAGACCAAATCTCTTCAACCGATGGCAACATAAACGTTAATCCACTGTGTCATTTTTATTGTCGTTCCACTGATCGTTCAATGTTATACCGCCATCCGCAAAATCTTCACGTGACCCATCAATGTTCCATAATTTCTTGCGAAAATAAAGCATGCCTAAATGCTGCACGCTCCGTGTTCTCTCAGCGCGACAAAAAATAGCTTCTAAAAACTCGAACATGCAGTGCAGATCAACAGCAAACATATATATGTCGTAGGCCGATTGTAATTTCAGGCCGATTATTATCTGCCTAGGCCGTTTATAATCGGCCGGCCGATTGAATTATCCGCGATGGTCTTACCATTTTCGTTCAATTTGCCTGGAATTTTCAGGCAAATAGAAACCGCCCGAATAAACAAAAATGCGGCCTAGGCAGATTATAATCGGCCTGAAATTACAATCGGCCTACGACATATATATTACCTTACTTGTGGGAGAACGGCCGATTCTCCCACTCGGGTGAGTTCGGTTGTAAGGTACGATATTTTCTCTTACTGTAAGAGAATCGGCCGCTCTCCCATAAGTGAGGGAAAAATGTTACTAACTAATTTTTCTACAGTGACTTGTGGTGGTGGAGTTCAAAACGGTTTAGAGAAAAACTTTTTAGATTTTTATTTTCAGTGAAAATGCCAGTGTCATTGTCAGAAAATCTTTTTTTGTAAAATATTGTATTAAATTTTTGAGCGTGTAATTTTATGAAATCATAATTATATATAACGTTATAATTACTATGATTACGAGTCAAAAAATAGTACTAGAAGACAGAAAACTTTCAGTCTACTAAAATTTTAGAACTATGAGTGTCAATTGCGAAGAACCTGTTTATTGCCGTTTTAAGGTTGGTTAATTTGACAAATTTAGTTTAAAGAGATATTTAGAGACCATGCAAGATAACAAATGCGCATTTGTTTAAATTTTGAATAATTTTTGTCCATAAGAAATTACGATTAATTCATAAAATTAGACTTCTAAAAAGTTGCCTGAAGATACTTTTTCGAAGTAAAAGATGTTCTGAATACAAAACCAGGGTTTTCACGGAAAATGAAAATTCAAAACGTTTTCAAAAAATTTAAGACCACGTCATGTTTTCATATAACTCAATTTTTTTCATTTATTTTCTATTGAATATTATCACAAACGATGAATTTATAAGAAACATATTCAATATCTCAACTATGTTTTCGATTTCTCCTATTGAGAATATTTGTCATGACATCCCTGTGTAGTATAAAATCACAGTTACTGACGTTGTTGTTGATCCCATTGATTATATAAACTCGAAAGTTTTTAGATCTTTATTAATGTGCTACAAGTACGACATAAATTTTGATACGAGCGTGTATTCTGATTAACTCACGTGGTATCTTTACGATGTTCTCATTATTGAATAAATTTAAGAATGAACAATCACAAACATCAAATGAAAAGAATGAAAGAAATGTTTTTTGCAGGCACCTATCAGTATAGCCCACGACTAGAATCGTTCAATTCGTTTTAAGACTTAAAAGAGTTAACGTCAGCTGTAATGACAAAATAGGACTCTATTTTGGAGTGCAAAAATATAGTCGTGCATCGTGTTGTTGTGCATCTGTTAAATCATGGCCGATCGTTGGCTCGTACTCGTCTTGTCTGTAACGGCCGCTTATTTAGCCTGCTGCTCCATCAATTGCGATCCGAACCCTCATGCTACGTGACCGTTCTATCTGTGAGAAATTATACAAATCTGCTTTATTGTACTACTAATTATTGATTTCATCGGATGGAATTGTTTCTTTCTGCTATATATTAATTCAGGATTACACACGATTTTCATTTGCTTCTATTTTTGCAAACTTATTCAAAACAAAACGTTGGCAAATAATAAAATAATTGAAATAATAGACGCGGTTCTTTTATAATTGCATCAAAGTACTTTTTATTTGTGAAGAATACTGTTTGTAATAAAATAAATGTCAAAAGTCATGTCCAATTTAGTGCTGATTGAATCAATCAGATTAACGTAAAACTGTCTGATGAAATTGAAAGAATAATGAAAGAATAAAAAAAAGGAAATGAATAGTATTTTAGAAGAAGCTAATCTTATTTATTTATAAAATAATAAACGCGCGTTCGCTCGGTCGAAACGCGATTCGATCTACCTGGCAACTCTGAATGAATCGATGCGGCGACGTAGAATGCGTAGTCCCAACAGTAACCGTGTGGCAGTGCGAGCCTGTGTCTCCGAGGAGCGCTAATTCGGCCTCCTTCGCTCTACCGCACGCCACACCACCCCGATAGATTGCACTGGCAATGTCGACCGACGTTCCCGCTAAATGGTAAGACACTTTTCTTCTCTCTACTGTTCCAAAAAAACCTGTACGATTATCTTGTTTCCTCCGATACATAATCCTCTATGTATCTTTGCTGTAGTACACATCTTGCTGTTCTTGATAGATAGTTTTGTACCATTGTTCTTCTTGTACTTTGTTATCGCATTGTTTTCAATTATCATCAAGATCGTTTTAACTTGGCTGAAATTTATGCCTCCAAATGTTTGATTTAACAGCCAATGAATCAACATGATTTCAAGTATGAAGAATAAAAATCACATATGGAGAACTTGCTGCAACATGGCATCCTTGATACATGCGCAGGCGGAATTCTGAAAAAAAGCAAAGACGACATAGCAAAGCTTACAAATAATGACATATCCAAAATACCGAAATATTTTCTGGCGGATCGTAAGAAAGTATCAGTGAAAATATTGATTGAAATAGATGTATTTTCGAAAAAAAAAATTTCTCAGACGTTGTGTATCAGTAAGCCCTCTGCTTGCAAGCGGGTATTAATTTCCCTCAAACGAGCAATAACAGTCATTTTTTAAACTTAAGTCGCTTGTTAACGTTTCCTGCGAAATGAGAATTTCCTTTTTTTAATGTTGAAAAGAGGAAATACCAAAAAAATAATCATATTATTACATTTCAAATTTTTTGGAGACATTTATTTCATAATACTTATACAATTGAACGAATCAAATTGAGTTCGGTATTCAAAAACTGTTAATGTACGTTGAGCGAATCTAATGAGTTTATTATGGAATAACCGCATGCAAATATCCAAAACAGACATTAATATACGCTTATCTATATGTATCATATGCGGATCGTGCAAATCTACACTGTTATAAAGGGAAGATACTGAGCTACTTAAGAGCCATACATGAAAACATATATAAATTTTTGAATAAGGGATAATAGTATGGATAAAGCGATATCCTAAAAAACAGACTATGCATTGGAAAATAGAAAACATATAGCTTTGATGAACCTTATGACTTGGCACTATGACTGTGCTTTGCTTGTTGGTTTTTCGCTAAACAGTAGATGAACAGCGCTTGAAAACTTGCTGTTACTCAAAAATTTTCCAAAGTCCGCAAGCGTAGTTAGAGAACATTTATGTCGATTGCTAAACTGCAGATGTTGCCCCCAGCGTTGTTTCCTCTGCATTAATTACATACATTAGGTAAGCTCAACAGCCACCATAGGATAAACGATTTTCGCCACTCTGCAATCTAGTTCTTCTTTCAGCTAACCTGGACTTGTTTGTCATTGATTGATTGATTGATTGATTGATTGATTGATTGATTGATTGATATAAAACGCTTTTTGTAAAAAAAAAATGCTTTTTAGACCAGTATAATTTTTTATTTATTGGCTTCTGAGTAAAACTTTAGCAGATTGTATTTTATCAAACAGAAATGACAATCGAAAGAATATCAAAATCAAATTTCTGTTATCTGATCATGTTCAGTATTGAATTAGTCTCACCATTGGACACAAAATAAACGCCCCAGCCTAGATTTAAATACAAATTGTAATCGCTCTGTAAAAATTGAAACTACAACTTATGTTACAATAACCCGCCCACACACACACACACACACACACACACACACACAAAATATTCGAAACTGTTAATTACAATAATCATCAATAGTTTTTATTTCTTCAATAATTGATTGGTAATCGAAGAAACATCATTTTTTATCGGATTATTTATGCAATTATTATATTCTACGAATTTGCAAATTGGTATAATCAACGAACATAATAATCAAAATCTAAATTGTTGAAAACTTGGTTAAACAAATATAAGGTTGAGTATATTTTTCAATAACTTTTCAATTTTGATTGCTATCTTAGGACGAGGTGAACGAAAGGGAAGCGTAATGGAGTTGCCCCGGAGAAAGTTTGATCATGATAGCGAATCTGACGACGAGGATAAATGGAGGTAAAATGATTTCATGTTTTTTTTTCCAATAATTTTTCATGACTCAATTATTCTACACAATCAAGATAAACTAGATTAATATTATTCAGTTGAAAATAATTATGTAACTCTCGAGATCACTCATTATAATGAAAGAGACTTTTTAATTTCTGAAAAGTTGTTTTAATTAAAGCCAATCGATAATAACCGATAGCGGGATAGACATCCGTCTGGGACCCGGTCAAGTGGCACCGCCTGGTTTCAAGGGAGGTAAGTATCATTGATATAAAAATTTGATGAAAATTGCGCTTCTAATTAGCAAAGGGAGGGCGAAAAGTTGTTTGTGATCTCAAGTCAGAATAAAGTCTCAAATCTGGCTCATTGAAATTATGTAAATTGTGACGGCTAATTAAACAGCCGAGCGCGAAAACACTATCAAGCCACTAAATTGTGTGTTTGTTGTCAAAAGGACCGACCAACGGCGAGGTACAGCTGGCGTTCTTCCTCAGTAAGAAAAATTTCGAGATTGAGGTCATCAGCGCACGGGCCATTTGCCAGAACGAGCCAGAAGAGCCAGGTATCTTTGCCATTTTCATTTGTTTTGCGCAATCAGCAAAAAAACTGTCTACATTGAGCACCGCAAAAATATATTGCGTGCATCTAGCTCCATTGTAAGGTTCGAGAGGTTACAATATTGTTTTCTTTTAAAATGAAATGTCAAATAGACCTCATCTATTCTTTGATACACTTGAATCTACTCCGATTCACTAGGACCAACTTCTTTTATATGCATAACTAGCTGATCGGTCGCACTTCGCATGGCTACCACTTTCACTTTCACTTCACTCTTGCACTATATGCTAAATTAAAAGAACATTGAATCTGCGCAAAAATTGATTATCAAAAAAAATTTACAATACGTTTTGGCGATTTTCTTAGAAAAAAATTTAGACGTCTGATAATGATTCTGAGTTTAAAAAATCGCTCTGATGCATTAAAATTCTTTTTTGAAGGTTCATTCATATTAGGCGTCATGCGCGAAGAAACAAACAAACAAATGAACAAACCACCAAATAAATCATGAATTCTAAAAAAACAGTTCGGATGGGATAGGATAGGACAGGATAGGATAGGATAGGATAGGATAGGATAGGATAGGATAGGATAGGATAGGATAGGATAGGATGGGATACGATGAGTAGGAAGAATAGGATAACAGAACGAAAGTATGAATATTAAAAAGCTAGAAAAAAAAGGGACATTAGACTAAGGTGGAGAAAATTTACCTTTTAATGTTTTACCATTCGTGCCCTCTCGATCAATTTCGTAGATAAAATAAAATAATTAACTTGAAATAAAAAAAAACGATGAGTTCGAGTGTTATCGAATCTTTTATATTATAATCTTTCATCTTCAGTATTTCAAATCAATATCATAGCTTAGATTAAATCAATGCATAAACTCTTGGATATTATAATAGTATCGATTTTCTCAAGTGTGCTAGTAAATTTTCATGCGAATTCGTTATAAATATGGACATAGTAAATTTATATTCTAAACTAAAATATGTTTCCGATATTAAGAAAATACACAAGGCGCAGCCTCTAGAAGTTGAAAACAACGAAATTGGCATCGATTGTTATTGTAGTTTGTGAAATTCATGATAGTACAAAAGTTGGCTAATGATAAAATAAAATCAAAAGAGAATTAAGATACACAGAAAACAGTTCGCAGTTCTGTAAACGCCAATCCTTAGCGATTTTTCGACGCAAAGGTGGAACTCTTTCTATCCCAAGTTAAGGTTTGCCAAGGGTTTGCTGAATTCCAAATTGGGGTTCTGAGGGCCCCAATGATGGAAATACATATAACATAACCTCAAATGCCATAGCACGTAACTGAAGATATTTTCTTAAAAATTATTATTATTATTATTATTATTACTATTATTATTATTATTTTTATTATATTATTATTATTATTATTATTATTATTAACGGAAAATACCCTTGATTCTATGAACATAAATTGTTGTATAAGTGTGTGCGACATTAATAAACAGTCGTACCAAAAACTTAGTTGCAAAATGTACATAAACAGATAAAATTTTCGCAAGAATAACGATTGCTAATTAGCTAATATCACAGATGATAGAAACATAATCAAAATTAATAAGAAAAGAATACAAGAAAACATGAACAATGACTAAGTAATGTGACACTATACAAATATATTAGGTGAAATATTTGCGATTTGTGACCTGAAGACTGACTCAGCGACATCGAAGAAGTGTACAAACTCCGCGATTTTGTTAGCAAGAATCATTGCCCGTGTCAGGGTGTCATTACGGCAAATCTCGGTCCTCCTCAACCCTATCGCGAACGGCTCGTTGGATCTAGTGCTTCTGCCGGGAATTCTAAGGTTAACAAGAGATAATAATTTAGGGGAGTCGATAAAGTGGTTTATAATTTTGAATAAAAAATTATATCTCCTGTCATCCGATGCAATTCAAGAGGTTGAACATTGACTAAATCCATGATGTCACCATACTCACAGTCGCGATTATCCATTGGAGACCCAGAAATAAAGCTAAGATAACGTAAGACTCTACGCTGCACGGATTCAATCGATCGTATAATTGTTGTCGCGAAAGGGGACCAGACCACAGAGCCGAACTCGAGCGGAGGTAGGACGAGCGATTTGTAGAGAATCGTGAACGACCGAACGTCTCTCAGAGAGGAACAGTTTCTCTGCAACATACCCCACGTTCGTACGACCCTTCCACGCGCATTGGCTATATGTTGGTTGAAAGTTAATTTTGAGTCAACAATCACCCTTAGATCATTGACAGTTCGTACAAGTGGAAGTTGACAAACGCCAATTTTGTAGTCGAAGACAATTTTATCACGTTTCCTCGTGAAAGTAATTGACACGCATTTCTCATCGTTCAAAAAGAGCATGTTATCTTCACACCATCGTCGAACCGCGTCCAGATCAGACTAGAGTTCTAGCGCGTCCTCAACACAACTAATTTTATGAAATAATTTAGTATCATCCGCGTCCCAAGTCGAAATTTAGGTCCTTCTTAGGCTGTTAAAAATGAACAGCTAAATAAGAACTGAGAGTAGTTAAGTAAACCCAATAAGCAATAGAATTCTAAGAATGTAACTCCTACATAGCTACTCCAAAACAGTCACAAATTTTCAAATATTCCATCGAAGCGTAGTTATGTAGGACCTAATTTTTTAAGCGTGCGAATGGACTATGACACTTTGCCATAAGATTGAACTTTTGATACTGGCATGAAGCTGATCAGCTAGAGTTCCACGGGTGATGACCGGAAGGTTTTTCGAAAATCACCAGCTAATATAACGACTAATCCTCCCATTATCCAATTGTCACTCCGAATATCTCTCAAGGTTCTCTCGAGTGCCTCGACTGCATCCTTATGCGAAGAAGAACATTCATCCCACACCAATACTTTGCACAACCGCAGCACCTCGGCCCTTTGACTATTTTTGCTGATGTTACAAAATAGGGTTCCCTGATGGTGCAAATTCAGTGGCAACTTCAACACATTGTGAGCAGTTCGTCCTCCTTATTAGAACGTGGAAGCGTTACCAGTTGAAGCCAAGGCTAAAGCCACGTGACGACGACGCCTGATAGTTGTCAGCAGGAGATTCAATAAATATGTTTTTCCTGTTCCTCCACAGGCATTCAGAAAAAAATTGCAGGATCGTTGTTGCCAGTTTTTTGTAGTACCGCATCGTAGAAGGATCTCTGGTCTCCATTCAGATGAGGCAAAACTGTTTGAACGTCTGCAGCAAGAGCCTGAGCGTTGTACTAAAGTTGTGCGCGAAGTTCGTTGTTGTGAAGAGCTGCAACTCTGGGAGCAGGTAGCCCGTAGTCTGCTACATGGTGACCTACAGAAAATATATTAAACGACCGTGAATAAAAGAATGACACACATTAAATGGAAAACGATAACGAATACAAACCTGACATTGTATAAACTATCTCATCGATGAGTTGAAGAGCTTCATCGTATATCAGATCGTCTGCAACCACATCATTACCGCGCTCGAGTTTGATGTTCTCGCTGTTGATAAAGACGTTGCTGGATTATAAGAAAAATTGTAATGAATTGAAAAATGTAATTATTACTTGGGAATTTGTAGTAATTATTGTAAAAAATATAACTGCGCTATCTGGAGTGGCTGTGATCGGTAATGAAACGAACGGGCAAAGTATTAGAATGCGTTTGTCTGTTTTACATGAATAAAGATGATATATGAAGGTTATTTAAAAACAATATTTAAAATAACAAATACATGACTGAATTGATTCCATAAAATTTAACAATACAACACGGAAGAACTTACTATTCTGTCTTCCGAAGTTTCATTAAAGCGAACCACACTTTGTCTTGTGTGGGAACGTGATAAACGTTCCTGAAAAATAAATCATTAGGAATTGGAAAAGGAACAGTGAATTAATATATCATTGATTGATTAAACTTACTCGGCGAACATCCTCAGACTCTGTAGCTCGCGCAACTCTAAGATTAGCTGTATCAATACTCATTTTTTGCAAATGTGTTTTACGTTTCGTCGGCTTTTTGATGTCACTTATGGACTCACTGGCGGACACGATATAAACACGACTGAATGAAAAGTCCTAATGAATCAAAAACAACATGAGGTTTTCGAACTCTATTTATAATGCCTTATGTATTGTGATCATGACAAATTGGAAAATTTTCAAAAAACTGGAAAAATGTTTTTGCAATTTTCTCCGAAAAAAAATTGGAAAATTGATTTCTAATGTCGCCTACGTTAGTTCTGAGAGTCCAAAGAATCACTCTGATGCGTTGAAATCATTTCCGACCGCTTCCTTCAGGCGTGATGCTCAGACAAACAAACAAACAAACAAACCAACAAACAAACAAACATATTCTCAGTATTATTATATTAGTAGGATAGGATAGGATAGGATAGGATAGGATAGGATAGGATAACGAATTCTTAAGAAAATATCTTTAGTTATTTGCTATGGCATTTGAGGTTGTGTCATATGTATTTTCATCATTGGGGCCCTCAGAACCCCAACTTGGAATTCAGCAAACCTCAACTTGAGATAGAAAGAGTTCCACCTTAGCGTCGAAAATCGCTAAAGGTTGGCGTTTACGGAACTCCGAACTGTTTTCTGTGTACTTGACCCTTTTTGTATTCAATGATTTTATTTCATGTATTTAGTTCTTAAAAAATTCTGGCAGAGATTTTGTACCGTCAATATTCAATAATATCCGAATATACTTAATTTGATTTAATCAGAATACGATGAGATATAGGTTGAGCGAACGTGACTGAAATGGAGTCGCACGAATCAGCTTTCAAAAGTCTTGGGATTAATTTTACTTACCAAACGTTTATTGGCCAAATAAGACTTTACAACTTTTGTATGTTGATTCCATTTATTTGAAATAAAATGTTCATCGCATTGCAAAGACAGTGATCCTTAGAATATATAATTAAGAGGTATAATTATAAACTTAAAGAACAAAAAAGAAAAATAAATTTGAATAAAAATGTTTACTTGATAGAATTGATCTGAGTTCTAGTAAGGAATCAGTAAATTTACATATACTTTGTTCAATCGTAACTAGTAAAACAGATCGTATGTTTTACAAATATGAAGGTTTTGTTTACCTCTGAATGATATAAATTTGCTTGTAATTGTGAATGTAATGATTTGATTTGTAGATACGTATATCAAAACGTACTTACGCGACGAGGAGCGCTGGCTATTGAAACGAAAGACGCGAGTTGTGAGGCACTCAAAGAATCCGCAGTTCCGGCAGACAATCAAATACCCGAGCTGTCATGCGCTAGGAAGAAATTTGTTGGTGATGCTATGGAAGAAGAACCAAGGTTTTGAGAGCAACCAAGGCCTGGGTGGTGCTGAGATCAATTTAAGTGAGATGAATTTGAATCAGCTGACGTTCGGATGGTACATTCTGTTGCCGATCCATACTTTGGGCACACAAGACGCAGACTCCCCTTGATGGTTTAGGGAAAAATGGGCTCTCGAAGCAGGCGAGCTCGACCTCCGACTTAGCCTTTTGCTTAAGGACGATGCCGAGTCTATTGTCAAGATAATCTCTTGATGTAAAAAACGTGCAATGCTCGGTAATGCTCATCTACGACGATTCTCAAAAGGCTTATTTATTACATCGTCAATCGTATTTTTAATCAAACAAGACAATCAGTTATTATCCAGTCTCACACAACACTGACAATCGAATTCACTCGCAAACTTACTATATTTAAGCAGATAATTCGACTAACGAATAGTCTACAATCAGTGCTCTCTCGGCGCTGAACAAGCGCTTTTTCGTTAATTTTTGTTTTTAATATCTGCCGCTTGCCATTTTGCAATAGCATCAATAATTTCGATCACGAATCTTACAATTGATTAATAAGAGGATACCGTCAATCGGGGCTACTTCGTGCAGGGTTTCGCAGTTTTGAAACTTTGACGTGTAAAACAACTATGTTAAGTCTAACTTTAGTACAATCTTTTGATATTATATTTAAGGTTAGACTCAGACGAATTAGTTTGATTGATGTTGGCATCATTTGTGTTTAATATTGCCGAGTAATGGGTCAAAACATACGTCGCACAAAATAGCCCCCAAGTGGGGCTACTTTGTGCAGCCATAGGAAATTCAGTTTCCTAATCATATTTTCAGTAAAATATCGATATAAAATCATAAGAAAAGATAATTGTTGACTGACTAATATCGATAACATAGAGATATGTGAAAATATTAGATTAAAAACAAGTTTCAGCGTTAAAAAAGCATTCTTATCGAGATCTTTTTCATAAATTTTTTAACATTGCACTAGAGCAAATTAAAAACGATTAGTACATAATAATTAACATTTATAATATTGACGAATTTAAACGTAACATGGATCTAAATAACGTCGCAATTCTGTAGTTCCTACTTTCCCCAGAGCATCTCGATCTCTTTAACGCGGTACAAACCACGCTTATTAATGGCCTTCGGTTCGCTAATTTTTCTGACAATTTCTTCCAGTTTGTACGTGTCAGTCTTTTCAGTTTCACTCCACTTCCAACGTCTTGAAGTTTTGGTCATTGTCAGCACTTCAAACTCGTTTTTTTACGTCTGGCGCTGACGATTTTTCCTGGGAAATGCTCCCCTTCATAAGTGACGATTACGTAGTCTCCTTTTTTTAAATCTTTGGCACTGAGTAGAGCCCTCTTCATTTCTTCTTCATCTCTTTCGTCTTCAACTTCCTCTCCCTCAAGATCCGAACTTTCACTATCAGCATCAGATTGATTCTTTTTCGTTTTTCTTTTTTTTGTATTGGATGGCCCTGCATCTGTGCCGTTTTCCACTTCCTCAACTAAGATACTTTTTCCAGGAGGAACTGTCAGCTTTCTTTTTCGCTGTTTCGTTGAGGATTGATCTTTGAACCTGATTGTTTTAAGATGATCTATTATTTCTGCAGATATTCCTGCTTCCACAGCATCAAAGTTTTCAATCAGTAGTTTTTCCAAAACTTTATGACGATCCAGAAAGAAAATACCCGTTCCTTGAAACCCTAAAACAATGTTTTGACTTGACGATAATCCAATTTGCTCCACCAAATTCTTGAGTAGACGAAAGAACTGCGATTTATCGAGACCGGTTGCTTTCCTTCCTGTAGATGTTGACTTCCAGGTCTCCAAAACAGCGCGCCAGGCTTTTTTCAATGGCCCAAAGAAGGCTACATCTAGGGTTTGTAACAAATGGGTTAAGTTAGGAGGAAGAAAAATGAGTTTGATGTCATTCTCTTGACACAGTTGCACAACTCGGACTGAAATGTGACTTGAAACGTTGTCGCCAATAAGAATTTTCTTTCCTGGAATTTTCCGTGTGTCAACTAGAAAGTGTGTTTCAAACACTCTTCAAAGGTACTCGAATCAAACCAGCCGCTAGCTGAACGATGGTAACGGCTGTTCTTTGGTCTACCTAAAACCGAACTGTTATAGAGATGTGTTGCTTCGTACACTGTGTGCAAAGGCAACACGTATCCTGATGCACTTAGACAAAACTTGCTCTTCAGTTTCTGTCAAAATCACCTGACGTCCTAAAAAAATATTTTTATGTGCTAAATGATTTGTTCAATTCATTAAAAAATTTTTCGTTGAGAGAAATAATAATTTACCAGCTCTTTTCTCGTGTTTTGTTAGAAATAGTATTTCTGTGAATTTTGTACTTCCTAGAAGCATCTGCGATCGGCATACTACCAGCAACTGCTTGCAAACATTGTTGCAGCTGTTTTAAAAAGTAATTATGGTAGTTTTTTTATCCAGGTGCTTTTTGTAACGTCTTACCATTTTTCTGTCGAAAAAAGAACGAATGAAGATTTGCACAAAGTAGCCCCTCAGTACACTTTTCTTAATTTCTCATTTATTTGTTATAAATGTTCAAATTCTCATGAACCTAATCAGATATAATTGTTTATTAATGTACAAATAAGAAAATTAGCACTTACGTCAATTGTTTTATCAACGTTTTTGCATTTTACAGCTAAAGTTTCCACGCGCACTTTTTGACGTCTGACGTTCTCGTAAAGTTGTGAACATTGGATAAACAAAACACACTCTGAGATTGTTTAAAAGATCGGAAATTTTTTTTGTAGTAATAGAGAAGACCTCTATGTCAAAATTCCATACATTTTTTGAGTGAAAAAAACATGATTCGAATTTGCACAAAGTCGCCCTCGCTGCACAAAGTAGCCCCGTTTGACGGTACCTAATAACAACAAGAGCTTGAATGTTACATTGAAGCAATACTGAGCAACACCTAAACCTCCCGAGCAATAAAACGTGCATCTGCGCAAACGAAACAACGTAAGACAAACGAGTTATGACAATTTGTTGTCCTCGTTTGCTCTGGATGCTTTTGGACTGGAGAGCCCATTTTTCCATAACGCAAATACAAATATTATGGCTACGAGAGATGATCGACACCTAGGTGACAAAAAATGCTGGTTGATCCAGTCGAGGGTTCGATCATGTCTCACATCCTCGCGAGTTCCATTTGTCTGTGAAAACGCATGAACGAATATAATTGCGTTCGTTTTATAACATATAATATAAGCTGGACGAACGGCGGCCTGCTCGCTGGACGAGCCGTCGCTGCTCGACCGCATCCAACTTAATTATGCCCCACGTTTTACGCATTTAAGTGTTTAGAAGTTACACAAAATTTGTAGTCATTAGGAAAAAGTGCGAATTTCATATGTGTGTCAACAATTTATCTCTTAACCTTCACGCAACAACTTTGTGCCTAAACTATCTGTATATCCATCTTCATACGTATAATATTTTCTCTAATTTACAACAAGCAAATCAATTTTGAGTCAATTTAATGATTTTGAACTTCTTCTTATATTCTAGTTTAATACACTGAAATCTTCATTTCAAATTGCCGATATAAAATAATACATATTATTAAGAAATAATCGAAGTTTTTACAATGTTGTTATTTCCATTGCCGCATTCTGAGTTATTGTATTTGTAAATGAAAACATTGATGAAAAAGTTGCATCAAATCCAATGCTTGCATAATGTACACAAATCAAATATATATTATTTGCCTGGAATTTTAAGGCAAATAGTAAGCGCCCGAGCGACGTTAGGCTGATAGAAAAAAAAGTATGTTTACGGTCAACGTACAAACTTTTTGGTGCTCGAAAATGTTCTGCAATGATAATCAAAAATAATCAAAATAATTTTATTTTCATATTTCAAATTAAAACACATTTGCAATTAGAACAACTCAAATTAATCTGATCTGATTAATGTGATTCAAGAATAACTAGCATGTTTGATTTAAAACAACATTCCATTGTGATGCGTGTGAAACTGTTAAGTTGATGACACAATTTTCAGACAAAGAATTACAATAAATGAAGCAATAGCCTAGAAAACAAATATACAAACTAACTTCCAACGAAAAGCACACATGTATGTCTTTACAAAAATTATTCAACTGAATCAAACACTTTTTCTACAAGGCAAATGAAAATGCAGTCCTATGTAATCAAAAGCACTGATGGTGTTCCGTTTTCGGGAGAATCCCGAACAAGCACTGTGAAAATAAATAATATCAATAACGACAAATTCAAACGAGCAAACGAGCGTTTAAATATCGGAATAAAAGTGAAAAACTTATTATAAATAATTTTTTCATGAAACATTATATGAACAATCAACTAAAACATATTCTCATTCGTCCTAACCCTATTAGCACATTATATTCTAGAAATGTTCTAGGAACATTAAAATTATAATCAAAAATATGTAAATAATATTCAAATAATGTTGGTGGAACGTTCCTATGTCCTATGTCCTTTGAAAAAATGGTTTTTATAATATTTTTAGAATATTCTACGCATATTATTGAATATTATTCGAATTTTCTTCAATATTTATAAATATTCATAAAATTATATTTTAATTGTGAGAAAAATTATTCATAATAAACTTTCAGATTACTTTGAAATTTTATTTTAATAAAAAAATAATATTATTTTGTAGGTCTTGTACGAAAAGGCAAATTATCATCAGGAATCGAACAAACGACCCACACTCTGGCCACACTGAACTTTAACTAGTGCGGCTAACACAAGTCTTGGGATAACTAAATAATAAATTGTACTTAAACGATTCGACTTTTTGTTGGAATCATGAAAGTAGAATTCATTGTATACTTATCTCAAGACTCGTGTTAGCCGCACTGGTTAAAGTTCAGTGTTGAGACATCGAGGGTCGTTCGTTCGATCCCTGATGATGTCACGCTTTTTTCACACGCACATAATATTATATTATTTTTTCATGAACATACAAATTTAAAAAATTATAAAAGTTCATTTAAAAATAATTCGTTTGAATAATTAATCTAGAATGTTTTTTTATTATTTATACGATATTTTTTGAACATTATAGAAATATTCGAAAAATATTTTCAAGAAGGACATAGAACATTGCTAAGATGTTCTACGAATGTTATTTTAATATTACTAATAATATTCTAGGAATATCCTATGAATGTTACACAATATTCCAGAATATTCTGTGCTAATAGGGAAGTTTTACACGTTTTTTTGGGTTTTTGATGAAAAAAACGTTTTTAACTTTTTCAAATAATAAATGAAATATGAAAATTATGTTTTACCAGTTGAACCACTCAGCTTCGCTCAGGTTATTCTTTTGGTTATTCTAGTATGTTTGACCGTTTGTTAAAGCTGAAATTTTACAAAAAATTTTGATTGTCAAAAAACCAAAATTTCATTTTTCTAATTTTTGATGCAACGAAGTTAAAAAATTAATTTACCCTATATATAGTAATTGTGAGAAATCGTAGATTCGCCTTGATGCATTAAAAATCGTTTCTACTGAGTTGTGATTTATTGAAAAATTTTTTCAAAAGGATTTTTATTTTAAAAAAAATTTGGGAAACATTTTTTGGGCAGTTTTATGAAATTCTATCTGGCCTAAGAACATCAGAAAGACGAAAAAATATAAGTAATAAACATAAAACAAAAGTTTCATGTTTTTGGTTTTTGGTTTTGAATATTAGGAATTTTGTTATTTGTTTTTAATTTTTGTTTTATTTTTAATTTTTTGTTTTTAGTTTTATTTTTAATTTTTTCGTTTTTGTATTGTTATGGTTTTGTTACTAAAACTTTTCACGATCACTTTAATCGTGAAAAGTGATAAAGTTATAAGTGAAATATAAGCCCCAGGTAACGTTACACGTTACCGTGACGCGTTACACGTGCCATTTTCATAATTTGACATGTGCTATTTCTACAATTTGACTTCCAGTGTGTAGACAGTTTCTGTCTACACTTGAAATAACGCGTTACTCGTTACATAACCCATTTTTATTTATTTTATGACCCCCAGCGTGTTACGCGTTACGTGTGACGCGTTATTTGTACTGACGTGAAAGGGGTTGCGAAACATATATTTATCACATGTTCATGTCGGTTTGAACTTTCCAGGAAGGAATCCAAACTTTTAATTCTTTATCTTATCTTAACACTTTACGGACACTCGCGCATGGTTAAGCACAAAATTCAGTTTAGTTTTTAAGCTTTCCTGAAAAAATTAACAAAATTCCTCTCCGCCAATGGAGATTTCCATTTTAAGTCCTTCTGTTGGAATTTTCCTCTTTGCTAAAGGAAATTTCCAGTTTCAGATTGCTAAATGCTACGGACAACTTTAAATGGAAAATACCTTTGGGCCTCCGGAAATTTTCATCAAAGTTTCATCCATTTCCATCGGTTCAGAGGAAAGTTCCATCGAAGACTTTTTTTGATGAAGTTTCCACGAGGGAATTTTCCTCCGAATCAAGGGAAATTTCCTGGAACCATTACCCCCATTTCCCTTGAGCCTAAACTTCGATGGAAACAGATGGGACTTTTAACGCGGGGAGTTAAAAAGCAAAATTCATTCACAAAATCCTTTTTGATAAATTTTATTATTCTATTTTTGTTCATTAATTATCTTAATGATTTAAAAACAACATTTCAAATTTATAATAGTGATCAAAATTAAAAAAACAATACGTTATATAGTCAACTTTTCCTATCTTGAGAGATTTACCTCGATTTCAGAGGTAAATTCAACATTGTGTTTTATTCCGTATTTCAATATTGGTAGATAACTCTGTCACTAACCTAACTCGGGTCTGTTTGAGCCATTTAGTTTTCCCCGTGATATTGTTTATTTTTACAGTGCTTGTTTGGCATCCTCCCTTTCTGAGACAAATATGATGTCTTGTAAAAACTTTTATTTTTAAAAATAATATTTTTTTTTCAAAAAATTGCTCTAGTATGTTACCACCGACAGAACCATAAATGTATAAATGTTAACTCAGGTTGTTTATTTCTAGAAAAAATATTTTAAGTTCTACTAGAAGAAATTTCAATGGAACGTGCCCCTGTGCATAAAATCGACTTTTTCTACATAAAAATAAATTCAAAAAGATGGCCTACGCACTTACGTAAAAACCTGACTCACTTTAACTTTGTAACTCTTCATATACGTATATGAAAGTTGTATTTGTTCAGACAATCGATACGCTACGGAGAGATATTATAGGGGAAAAAATTCTAACTCAAAGGAGATTGTAATTATAGAACTAAAGTAATATGTACTATAATATGCAACACGATATAAAAGTTGTATCTCAGTATCGAATTGCCCATTCAAGATGAACAAACAGAAAGACATTGAAGGAAGCATACATAATCTATTTAATCTCATCTCGATAGGAAAATCGTGTGTATTATCAGCACACTTAAATTCCGAAGATCATATACTTCCAATGGTGTGCTTTAATCTTCCAAAAAAGACTTGTTCTTGTTTTATCCATCGCCAAATTTTGTCTTGAAAACTAGCTTAAAACAACTATTTGACAATAAGCAAACTGTTACACTTTTTATCTTTTTCTGCATTTTTTCTCATCCTGTGCTCTTACTTTCTGTACGAATCTGTATCGAATTCATGACAGATTCAGTCCTTTGTTCAGAAAATGAATTCGAAATTTTTTATCTACAAAAAATACAACAAAGTTTAAATACAATTATTTTAATTTGAATGTACAATTTTTCTAATTTGCTTAATCATTCTCAAATGTGTATATAGTCAAGTAGAATATTATCACTCAACTGGGGTATACCAATTTACCTTAAGAGTTTAACCGATAGCCAAAGGGCCATAGCCATTTTCCTACAAGCCAGTTTTCTACGGCCTAACTTCACGCTGTCAGTTTCAGGACGCTTTTTTTTCAGGAGTTGGATGCACTGACGAACAATTTTGAAATAATTATTTTAAAATCAGGTGGGGAATCCAAACAAGGTTTGAAAATTTCAAATTGACGGGAGGATCCAAAACAAGCACTGTAAAAATAAACATTATCAAAAACGACAAATTCGAACGAGCAATTTAAATTTAAACATTGTTAATTTCAATCATAGCGTGAAAAACGGACAGCAGCTATAACGATCACGGTAAAAACAAACAACAAAAAGATGATCAGGTTAAAAAGTAGCGCTGTAAAATTAAAAACAATCAAAAACAACAAATCATGACAAGCAGTGTAAAATCAAAATTTTGTAAATTCAAACATAGTGTGAATAACAGACATAAAATATGATGATCAATGAAAAGATAAACAATAGAATAAAAAATATAAGTTATTTTATTTAATTATAACATTAAAAAAATATAAATCTTTACGTGTAATTATACGCACTGTAATAATAAACAATGATGGCGGCTATTGCCAACTTAAAATGATAAAAATCGCTGTACTACTGATATTGGGAAAAAGTTTTTATTTTTGCTCATCTAAGTATATCAGTACAGCGATTTTTATCATTTTGAGTTGGCAATAGCCGCCATCATTGTTTATTATTACAGTGTGTATTATTACAAAGTAGTGATTTGTACTTTTTTTATTTTTATAATTCTTCTATTTTTTATCACTGTTTATCTTTTCAGTGATTATCATATTTTTTTGCAGCTGCTGTTCGTTTTTCACGCTATGTTTGAAATTAACAATGTTTAAATTTAAATTGCTCGTTCGAATTTGTCGTTTTTGATAATGTTTATTTTTATAGTGCTTGTTTAGGATCCTCCCAAATTGACAACAAAGATGTCAAAATAAATATAACGCATTGCCAGAGATGAAAGGGTGTCAAGTCTATTTGCAATGCTCTGGAAATTTTGAGTTTTCCTGGAAAAGTTTGAATGAACCAAATCAATCAACTTTTTCCCTCTTTGTATATTAATATATTTTTATATTTGAGTTTTTCTCTAATTTTCAGATTAAAACTGTTATTAAATATGTTCATAAAAAACTTTACAATTTATAGAGCTACGACTTACTAAAAAGCATTTAAAAGTTTTTTAGTATTGAATATATAAAATGTACAAAGAAAATTCAAATGTGTACTCTAAAGTATTAATGAAAATTAATCGAGAAATCGAGTAAACAACAAACGAAATAAAATGAATGAATGAAAACCGTTGTAGTTTGTTAGCGTATATGTATGTTTGTTTTATAATTGTTGTATTTCTACACCAAAGTTGTACCGCAAATAATAAAATAAATGAAATTCAATAACAAAATTTCTGTTTTTTGCGTTTGTTTTTCATCTACAATTCTCTAAGCAAACTTAAATGTAAAAAAAATGAATTGTATATTAAAAATAAAATTTGTCTGCTCCTGCTATCGATTCGAAAAAATGTTTACAATTATGAAAACAATATAAAGAAACCAAAATATAAGTTTTAAAACTCAAATCTTGGAAAAAAATTGTATGTTAAAACAACAATGTTGATAAACGCAAATTTTGTAATTTGATTTTAAAAGTTTTAATTTTTAGCGTAAAAGTCGGGTGTAGAAATACAATAATTATAAAACGAACAGACAATGTAAACAAACTTAATTGTTTTCCATTAATTTTATTTCATTTGTTTGTTTGTTATTCTTACTCGTTTTGTCGTACATTTTCATGGAAATGCATTTTTTCAATTCTGGTGCTGCGTTTTATTTATTTTCACATCTTTTCAGAAATTTCAAACCTTGTTTGGATTCCCCACCTGATTTGAAAATAATTATTTCAAAATTGTTCGTCAGTATATCCAACTCCTGAAAAAAAAAACGTTCCGAAACTGACAGCGTGAAGTTAGGTCGTAGGAAACTGGCTTTTGTAGGAAAATGGCTATGGGTACGTTTTTGTTGGCCTCAGAGAAAATTCTGACTGTCAGATTCTGACAGTGGTGCTCAATGGTCGTGGCGCGAATTTTGAATGAACAGTTAAAACTGTTGTAAAATTGTGTTAAAGAAATTGTGCTGATGAACAAACAAATACAAAAACAATAACAAAGAGCACAAAAATAATCAATTTTGTTGGAAACAAACAAATGCAAAAAACAATAACAAAGAATAACACAAAATAGTAATCGAGTTTGTTATTTTTCGAGTTTTTTGCATTTGTTTGTCAACGGAAAAGAAGTTTCCAACAAAATTGATTAATTTTGTGCTCTTTGTTATTGTTTTTTGCGTTTGTCTGTTAGTCGGAAAAAGTTTCCAACAAAATTGATTAATTTTGCGTTCTTTGTTATTGTTTTTGTATTTGTTTGTTAATCAGAACAAATTTTTTAACACAATTTTAGACAGTTTTAACTGTTCATTCAAAATTCGCGCGACGACCATTGAGCACCACTGTCAGAATCCATATATGTAATGTCAGAATCTGACAGTCAGATGAGGCCAACAAAAACGTACCCAAATGACACAATGTTTGCATCGCAGTTACCCCTGGTTGCCCATATATAGTTGCCAGTGCTCTGTCGCGTGACCATTTATTTACTTGAAAAGAGAGTGACAGACAATTTCGCGTGATCTTTGGTTCACACGTACACAACGCACAACCATGCAACCATGCATGCAAATTCACAGGAACGTTGAATTCACAGGTTATTGACGGCTATCGGTTAAGGCGATATGAAAAGGGCTGGTTTGTTTACAAAATCGGCTCGAGGTCGTGAGCAAATACAACAATATTTTTCATAACAAAAATTATATCAGAACATTCTTTAGAAAATTGTCTTTGTCCTGATATGTTTTTCGTTTTAAAAAATGTTGTTGAATTTGCTCACAACCCCGAACCGATTTTTCTAACCTCAAATTTTGAAGCAAACTTTTCATATCGCCTTAAGGAGGTTGTATCGCGAAGTTCACAGAAATTCCAGAAAGTTAAGGCGATATGAAAAGGGCTGGTTTGTTTACAAAATCGGCTCGAGGTCGTGAGCAAATACAACAATATTTTTCATAACAAAAATTATATCAGAACATTCTTTAGAAAATTGTCTTTGTCCTGATATGTTTTTCGTTTTAAAAAATGTTGTTGAATTTGCTCACAACCCCGAACCGATTTTTCTAACCTCAAATTTTGAAGCAAACTTTTCATATCGCCTTAAAAATTTGTACAATCATTGAAAATGTGCCCATAAACATTGTGTGAAAATTTAAGCCACTTTGTCTGTCTAGTTTTCAGGAAATAATTATTCAAAATCTGCCGTTTTTCGAGATTATACATGGCGTCTTATGGCAACGAATGACATTTTCAAAATTCAATTATCCCAAAACGGTACAGACAAAGTGAATGAAACTTTCACACAATGTTTATCAATAAACATGTTTTTAAAACATGGTTAAACTTTTAACTTCTTGACATTTCTATTGAATTCAACACGTATTTTAGCTTTCTCGGTGGAAGTTTGCAATGCAACCTCCTTTTAATTTATACCCCTGTGAGGTTAGAAGTAAGAACTTGTAATTGTTCATATAGGATTGAAAAAAAAACAAATGAAATGCATTGCTTTCTGGAAGACGGAGCGCAAAAATGAATAATTGTACTGCATTTTTGTACAAAAAATACAAATCAGATGAAGTGAAAACAAAATGTAGGAGAAAACTGTTATTATCTTTTAAACGTGTTACTTGAATATTATTATAATCGGTGAATAAAAATCAAGTAACTCTCATACATATCTGTGTTGTGACTTATTCTAGTATAAATGTCTGACAATCTAAAGCTTTGAAAAATAAATTTCTGCAAGTTGCTTTGGTCTTACACAGAGATGAAACGAATTTTTGCTAAATTTTTTGACTTCCAAAGCTAAATTGGATATTTAATCGTTTACAAACGTCGTGCCAGAAGCCTGTGAATTCACAATTACGATGTAACTTTAGTAAGTAATCAACAACAGCCAGTGTTCCATGTTTTTGGCGTTATTTGATATTTTGTCAGTATAGACGGCATGAACAATTCAAAAGGTAAAAGAATAAACAAAGTGGAACAATAATAATTTTGGGACCTAAACCAATCGATCAATGTAAAAACACCATGCAGTAGGTGATAAATCTTTGAAGTTTTTATTTCATCATATTCGTATAATGTTACTTTACAATTTGATGATAAATAAAATCAGTTACGTATCTGAGAACTTGTTTTTAGATTAAATACTGTTGATTATAGCAGTGGGAAAATAAGACCCTTAATACAATTAAGGACGCAATGAAAAAACACATGTATAAAAAATAAAATATAATGTTCTAAATGTTAAATGTTGCTTGTGCGAGTATTACATAGCGTAATACAGAATTGAAAATAAGTTATCTCACAAATTGTCAGCAAATTTTCGTGCCGTTTGTTAGCAGATTTCCGACCGTTCTGATCGACACAATTTTCGCTTTAGAAATGACAAACTGGCATGAAATTACGCTTCAACAAACGAGATCATTTCAATTTCAATACAGTGGCAAAACTCAGCGAAAAGCCTATTTTGTATCTTATGATGCGATGAGAAGAGAATTTTTCTAAGGCAGAATCTTGCTACTAAGTGCAACAAATGATTACATATATTCTCTATAAACAATGATTATTATTGGTGTATAAGAATGTCTTTATATTTTATATCTTTGAGGAGAAAATTGTTCCTCTTTGGCCCTCATTTGTATCTACTGCGTAATAAGACCATAAAGTCGCTATACAATTATAGGAACATAGGTTGAGCGCTAACTTTTACAAACTGAATGTATTCTTTGAAATCTGTACGTAATGGAAACAAAAATAAAATATAAAACGTGATAAGCACAAAGAATGCTTTACATTTACAAATGTAAATGAAATCGAAAATAAACAATAAAAATAATCAAAGACGTTGAGTAATTAATAATACTTTTTATTTGCCTCATTTCCTTATAGACTGATGATTATTATTGATTCGCTCTAACAATATTGGTTTCAAATTAAATTACAATCATGTTTCGACGCAGCACAAAGTTGAAATATGAAAATAAAAGCGAATATAACAAAAAATAACATCTATTATTATGAGATACTTTGTGTCATTCTGGAATGTGTATTCATTAGATTAACAAAAGTTTGTTGATACAAATGTTTATTGTTCTATCTCATTTAATTAATTACATGTTTGAAAATATTTGATCTAACCATAATATGTAATATAATAAAATAAGAGCTAATCTCCCACTTAATATTTGATGGTCAGTGAAAGTGTGACATCTTTTTAAGAAGAGCAAAATATACTAGATTGTTAAGATTTAATATTGTATCTTGCACGTTCAGTGAAAAGTTAACAAAATAAATAATACAATGATAATTCGAAGTACATTTATATAACAAAATAATAACACAGTTGAAATTCAATAAACGGAATTGAAACTGCTTAAAATTCCTTAGAAATCGTGATCATGAACTGAGCTTGTTATTTTGTTATTATTTCTTTGTCAGGCGCAATTCCCAGCCGTTCAATTAATCTTGACGAGGAAACTACCCCTCTCATTCGACTCAGTACTGATATGCAAGAAGCAATTTCGGTTCAATCACCTTGGCTCTGGTTTTGCTTCTCGCGTAGACACTCTTGAGCCTCGTCGACAACTTGTTTGAATTGTTTGGCAAGGTCGGACGTCTTGAATCGCACAGCAAGTTGTTCGACACCATACGGCTCCTCCGCGTAATTCATCCCAGCCCACATCCACGCTTTATCCGAACTCTGCAGGGGTAGGAACTCGAGGTCTGACGTCAACAACAGATTCAGCACAATCTTGTACACTTGTTCGCGTCGCAAAAGTAATCGATATGTGCCGCGCTCAGCGTGGCGCAACACCTTTATTTCGCCCACACCACGCTCTTTCCACTCTTTCGTGTTTCCGTCAAACCTGAATAATTTCGCACGTTCGCAGAATACTGAAACATATTCAATCCAACTCAATCAATACCACACTATATTAACAATTGCAACTATCGATTTATCATAAAATCATATACTTACGTTTATCTTCTTCCTCTTCTCCTGTGCGAACTTCAATTATCTCGGGCAAAGGAACAATAGGTTCAAAGTGAGGATCGTGCTCAGCATCGTTTTCCTCTTCCGCTTCATCTTCAGCGTTTGTAGACTCATTCAGATCATTCGTTTTGTTCGCCCTATTTGAGCTGTCGAGGCTTGACTTTGCTCCAAAAACTGTTGATCCAGCACCATCGAACTTAAAATTTGATTCTGCAACAAAAATCAGCATCAGTAAGTTTAGATAAATTCAACATTTCCTTTTGTTTTTGTGTTTTATCACGAAACTCGTTAATCTTTTACCTTTCTTGAACGCATTTTTCTGTTCTCCTTGAGCTGCCAAAGTTGAGAAGGAAAGCGACGTTTTTTCACCCATCAGGAAGCTCGGCGTAGCCGGAACTATATTATCACTTTCAGACTTGTCGTCCTTTTTCGTGATGCCTCCGAAGAGAGTGTTGGTACTAGGAGTAGTGTTGGCGAAAATGCCCGTGCCACTATTTCCAAACAACGGTGCGCCAAAAACTGGAGCACTCAAGTTCAGAGATTCTATAGTATTCTCTTCGGCCGTGGTTTCTGTTTTATTCTGCAAATTTGACGTTACTGGAGTGCTACCAAACAACGTCGAGCCACTCAAGGAACCAGTGAAGGAGAATTTAGATGCCGCGTCAGTCTTTGGAATATTCCCACCAAAGATGCTAACAGATTTTGCTTCACCACCGAACATCGTACCAGACTTTGCTTCTCCACCGAAGATTGAGCTGGGTTTTGATTCGCCGCTCACGCTTGTGAGTTTCGATTCGCTACCAAACAACATTGAGGGTTTCGAATCGCCCCCAAACATTGTTGTTGTTTTTGCTTCACCTCCAAACATTGTGGTCGATTTTGCTTCGCCTCCGAATATTGTTGCAGGTTTTGTTTCACCACTAAAAATGGTCGCGGGTTTCGTTTCACTTCCAAAGACTACGGCTTTAGGAACGTTATCAAAAGTGTGTTTGTTTGCAAAGATGTTTCCTGCAGATAGCGCCGAACCAAAAAGTGTACTTTTGCCAAAAACAGGTTCAGGGTTTTTTGTCGCTGTCTTCGGACTACAAATTGTTAAGTTGTCCAATCCTGTAGCATCGGAATTAGCAGTAGCCTGTTCCGACGCTGCGGTTTCTTTTTTATTTTGTCCGAAGATAAATTCACCAGGGTTGAAAGAGAATGCTTGTGTTGGTTTGGCCGCTCCGAAAATCGACTTTTCCTTTTCCTTTTCTTCTTGATGATCACTAGCCTTTGGTTTCTCCAATGAATATTCCGGTTCTTCACAACCTCTGCACCCTGGACAATCTTCTTTCTGTTTATAAGCAAAGAATTTTTCAGGCAACTGTAATTTCGTTGCCTGATCTTTTTCTTCGTCCGTAACTTCATTCTCAAAAACAATTTTGATGTCATCTCCGGGTCCACTCAGGGCATTATCGATAGCTTTTTTGAACTTCTGAGCAATTTCTGGTGTCTTGAAACGGCAGGCAAACTGATGATACTCGATCTCTCCATCGCTGAAATCTGCAGCAGACCATAACCACGTTTTGTTATCTTTTTGAGTAATTTCCAGTTCCTGCGTAACAACATGATTTAAACAGAGCTTGAGAATCTGGTCACGACGCATCACAAGTCGGAGTTTCTTTGTAGTTTCGTGTCGCAGAAGTTTGATGTCACCCAGTCCTCGTTCTTTCCACTCTTTAGTGCTGCTGTCAAACCTGTAATGGAATAACGTATTGTTTAAGAAAGGAAACAAAGTAAACTTAAAAATAAATAAATTAATAAATTAATAAATAAAAAGCTATATGAAAAAAAAAAACAAAATTTCATTACAAACCTGAACAACTTGGCTCTGTGGCTATAGAGGACTTCTTCGCTTTCTTCGCCAGTTTTCACGTCGATCTTATCGGGCAGTGGAACAACTGGTGCGAAATAGACATCCTCGCTTTGTTCAACCTCCTCGCTCTCGCTATGCTCTGCGGCACCTGGCGATTTCACTGGACTCTTGCTGTGAAACTGGAAGCCAAAAGACTTTCCTGGCGATCCAAAAGTATACGGCGATGCTACAGGACTTGTAGCTCTCGGCGGGGTCACCGGTCGTGTCGGCTGTGCTGCAGGTTTCGCTCCAAACGTGAACCCAGTAGTGCCCTCTGTCGCAGCTTTCGTCATCTGGAAGTTGAATCCACTTGATTTGTCCTTGATTGTACTGGCAGGTAACCCGAAGGAGAAAGTCTTTGTTGTACTAAGATCAATCCCCTTGACTTCCGATTTGCTGGGAGGAGCTGCATTATCTGCAGCTCTGCAGCACGCTATACAGGCGGACGCAGTCGAATTGTTTCTCGTGTAACAATCAGGACATTCCCAGGATCCTGCAGCTGGTTTGAAAAGTTCCGAGAGTGGTTTTTTGCTGTCAACTTTAGCAGGTTGAGCAGTTGGAGGCGGTGCGACTGTCGTCGCAGCAGTCTGTGGCGCAGGGCCCATGCAAGCAACACATTTTGTTGCACCGGCAATGTTTCTTGTATAACAATCTTCGCAATCCCAAGAACCAGCCGCTGATTTGAAAAGTTCGCTCAGAGGTTTCTTGTTTTCATCCTCCTTTTCGGGCGATGTGACTCCTTTTATGAAGTCCGAACCTGTGCGAATGTTCTGGAACTCTAAGCTGTGTTTGGATTTGATCTTGCCTGCTTCTTTCAATACACAAATAACGACTTTGCCCTCCTGAGTGAACGAGTTGTCCTTCGTCACTGGCAGACTGCACAAAACCTTGGATCCTTTTTTCACCATGATGCGAATACCACCGGTTGGTTTGTCTTTCAAAACCACCGCCTGGCCGGTGCTCGTTTCCGTCCAGACGTCTAGGTTAGGCCCAGAGCAGCTTTTCAGGATAGCCTGGTACTCAATGACCTTGACCTCGGACATTTGAATATCAGCCGGAGTTTCGGGTTGTTTTACGTCCCAGATAAAACCTTTTGACTGCGCTGGTGTTTCCGCTTTAGTGAAAGAGAAACCAGCAAAAGGACTTGGTTTCGTACTCTGCTGCTCTTCTACTTTCTTCTCCTTAGTGTTCTCTTGCGTCTTCTCCTGTATCACCGGCTTGCCGCTGAACGAAAAACCACCGAGCTTGATTTGACTCGTTTTGTCCTCCTGGACATCACTCTTCTTCTCCACCTTCTCTGAACTTTTGTTCGCTGCGTTCTTCTTTGGCGGACTAGCCGGCAGGTTGGCTCGGGCATTGTCGAAACTAGTCTTGAACTCTTGAGCCTCTTTGGCTGTTTTAAATTTAACGCAGAGTTTTTCCAGCCTGACCTGCTCGTCGGCAAAGTCGTTCGCTACCCATATCCAGGCTTTGTCATTTTTGGGCATCGGGGTCAACTCCATGTCCGATTGTAAATAGTGATTAGCACAAATCTTGAGCACTTGCTCGCGGCGCATCAGGATCCGTACCTTACCCTCTTTGTTTTTCAATATCTTAAGGTTTCCGATACCACGTTCCTTCCACTCTTTTTCAACAAATCGGAACAATTTAGCTCGAGCACAGAAAAGCGTCGTCTCGTCTTCTTCACCAGTTGTCACTGCGACCTCTGCCGGAAGTGGGATCACCGGTTTGAAGTCTGGAATCGGGTCGTGCTCCTGTTCGGGATACAGATCGGAGTTGTTGTGCGAGCCAGTAGACACAACACTGCTGTTCTGAGCGGTGATGCTGCTCGACAAATTGGAGATGGCTGTTGTCAAAGTGGTGGACAGCGGCGGTAGATTCACCGTTGTCGGGATGTTAGCCTGCGACGGCATCGAGATCTGGTAGTTATGAGGCGCACCTGCAGGTGCACTTGGCGCAGACGCACTCGGCACACGATTGGGCGCAGCTGTGGCCACTCCAAAAACTGCTTTTGGCGTGGACGATAGTGGTTTGTCTACCTGTGCCGCCAAATTCGGAGTTACAGTGTCAATTATTTCCTGGCTGATGTTCTGAGCAGCAAATTGTGGGGCCATCTGTGGTGTCGACTTGCTCATGCGCTGGAGCATGCGCTCCACCTCCGAGTCCAGGTGGTCCATTGGCTGTGTGTACATGTCGCCGGAGTACATAGCGCCGTACGGATACCCTCGAGGCGGCAGGAACATTGGTGGCGTAGGCTGGGCAGTTGCATTACCATAACCTGCATACGGAATCGTTGGATAGAGAGGCGGTAAGGCCATTGGCTGATATTTATCCGGACGAACCATCAGGTTCGGAGAGCAGTAGCCAGGCGGCATGGCTGGGAAAGCCGCGGCTTTTGGCACAGCCGGTTGGGGCGTCTGCTGGGCCGCCATCGCTTGCGCGTAATACTCGCTGTAGTCCTCCTCGACGGTTTCATCGTGCGCTGCTGCACCACTCCTGCTCGCTGACAATGTTGTTTCTGTGTTCTTGCTGATCTCAAGCTTCAAGTTCGACAATTCTTTCATCATTCCGTCTAATTTTTCAGTCAACGTCTTGTTCGATTCGATGAGCTCCTTATTCTGTTTGATGATAGTTTGGATCACAGTATCACGCGACATGAGCTGCCTCATTTGGGCTTCAAGCTTCTCCGGACTTGGTCGTGCTTCCTGCGACATGGATCTGCTGAGGTTAAGCCGAGCTCCGGACATTGAACGAGAAGGCGTACTGGCCACTTTCACCCTGCTATTGTTTCGATGCGGGGTCAGGTTACTGTTTGACAAATTCAATGTCGAATTGATCCCGTATGAGACGTTTTCCTCGTCGCTATACGCGGACGCGTAGCTCTCATCCGTGTCGTGCATTGTTTGATACTTGTTCGAATCGTGCTTAATAATCTCTGGGTCAATTTTCGTCAGTTCGTTGTCAATTACACTGATGTAGTTGTAAATCTCTGCGTTCAGAGGGTGCTTCGGATCTACATCGGGACAGCGCAGTCGATCCAGCGTCAGGTAAAACGAGTTGCGTGACTTGAGCAGCAGGGTTAGCCGCTGGTGTTTAATCTCGCTCGAGTCATTGTCGTCGAGCTCCTCAGCAAGCTTCTTGTAAATTTTTCCCTGTTTGAACGAGGCTTCGGGTGATCTGAGCTTCCTTAGCTCCTCGATTGCTTTCTCGTTGTCACCCTTGCGAAAAACTTTGTCCACCAAAGCCAGTCGACCTTCCTCCAGGGCACGTACCAACTCGGTGTTGGACAAGTCTTTGCCCTCGTAGTTGAACAGTTTGCAGTTGTTGGTGCGGATCATCTGATCGTTAAGTAACCTTTCTAGCAGGGGAATTGCAACAGACCAGTAGAGTTCGCTGCGAGCCTGCAGAGCAGCAAAATCAGGATCGGAGCTGTCGTTTAATTTTTGAGCTCGGTATTGAAAAATGCGAGCAAGATGAACGAGAATCACAGGACTCAAACCGTGGCTCCCGATGCACCGGATCACTTCGAGCCCGCGTTGCAATTCCTGTCGCACTTCACCTATGTCGTCCTCTAGAGGTAAGCTACTGTCCTTTTTGTGGTACATCTTGTACGCACACTCCCACCAGCGCTCCTGTGCTGTTGAAACCACAGGGGCTATCAAATCAGCCGGCAAAGTCGTTAGTCTATCGGGGTTCATCAAATTGCTGTGATTCTGCGCTTCCAAGCTCGCGCTTGCACACAGCACGGCTGCGTTTAAAAACGCGTCGACGTCCAATTGGCTCAGAGTTTCGGGCGCCACCTGGCTTAGGTTGTACACAGACAGTTGCAGCTCCGGAAAGATGTGTGAATATTGGTTTGGCTGTGGTTCACCGGCTTTACTGTAGCGAGGCAACGATGATCTGCTGCAAACACCCAACCAAACCTGATGGTGCAGGGATGCCGGCCAAACGCTCTCGGCTATTTCGTCATAGTTTTTAAGCTCTGTGCGGGAGCACAGTCGGAAACGAAGCTCCGGGGCTTTGTGCTGCACAAAGTAGGAATTTTGTAATTGCTGCTGGTACATGTCACCAAAAACACGCTTGAATACTCGTTCGCGCCATCCTTTCGTACAAAAACTTTCTATCTTGTCGAACAATCGCTTGGCATTGTCTTTTGCATAGTTTCGCAGCACATGGCCTGATTGACTGCACCTGAAAATTTAATCAAATATGTATTATGAAATGCCTAATAAAAAATGTTTTGTAGGCTCATAATTTTGAATAAGATGTTCACCTATAAGCTGCTTCTTTGTTCCAAATCAAGACCAATTTTCGAGAAGCTTCTTTGAGACTTGCTCCCCATGGAGCTGCTGGATCGATTTGGTTTGTGTGCAAGGCGGTCAAAAGCAATGGCATACTCAAACAAGTGGCTTCGCCCCAGTTGAGCAAGTTGTTACGTTTTGCCTTTCTTATGATCAAGCAGCTTAGATGGAAGTTCAACTGTCCACGCATGTGGTCGATTACGTGCTCGAGGAAAGCCGCATTGCTTGGCAATTTGACGTTTGTTACTGTGTTCAGCACTTGATCGAAATTGATAAGCGCCTGAGTTGCTTCGTGAATATTTTTGTTGATCATATTGTTCTGCTCTCTGATGCACAAAGCCGCATAACGCTCGACTATTGAAAGATACAAAATCCAGAAGGAATAGTCGCTTTGCTTTTTGTTCGTGCATTTCGCCAAGAGCTCGCTCAGCACTTGATACCAAATGATAGAATTTCGGTTCAAGTTATTTGTTTCCGTTGTAAAGGCATACACGTACGCCTCGTCCAATCTGTTTTTGTCCATATAAAACCTCAAAAGTTTAACTCTGAGTTGGATGCTTGATGGCCGAGCTTCTAATTCCGCTGAAATGAAAAACAATTAATGTATAACTTTTTCAAAACTTAAAACGAAATTAGGTATCTTTGGCATTAAACTATTTGTAAAAACAATCAATAGATAAAACTGATTACAAATTAATTAAAAGTCTCTTATTTTTGCATGAGGAAAGTCAGACGTTTCTTTCCACAGCCATAACTTCAGACAAAAGTATCATAATGACATATTGGCTTCTAAAATTTATTTTAATGTTTGAAATAATTTTGTGTTATTACCTTTTATTAATGTTTCTAAATCCTCGCTACCATTCATAGTTTTATCTACTGAAAAAAGTTTTTCTTTCAATTTAAAGATGGTCGGGTGATGTGGGTAAGATTTGTCTGCTCTTTCTATCCAGTACTGTGCTCTGTCGATGTTCATGTTTGTATCGTCTTCAGCCAACAGTTCACATACTAAAATAAAATTGAACGTTCAACATTGAATGAATGAATTCAATCAAAAATTTTAATAGCGAGTTAAGAATATATTAATTTTCTAATTTAGTTTTATTTCAACACGTGGATTGCGTATATTATGTAGACGTGATTACAAATTATACCTTTCAAGACTAGGTTGTCTTGGTGAGAATCCAATTCTAATGATTTTTTATACGCTCCCAATGCCGCTTCTTTTTGTCCCAGGTCTTCATAGATGTTACCGAGCAGTTTATGTGCTGCTGGCATGTCACTTCTTTTTTCCAAGTACAAAGACACGTATCGCTTAGCAGATTCATACTCTTGAACTTGGTAGTACTGTTTTGCAATATTGAAGTAACGAGCGTAACGCTAAAATAAAAAACGCCCTGTTCAAATATTTGTTTATGTAAAGAATTTTTCAAACAAACAAAATTATACGTTTCACATGACCAGCATTTTATTTTATTCTAAACAATAGTTTTGGAAAATCAACATATTGTTTTTATTTTTTCTGTTGAAACTTTTCAAGATTCTAACTGTTTCAAAACGAAAAAATAAATAGAGGTGCCCTTGAACAAACGAGCACAACAATCGACCAAGAGTAAATCCAACCCCCGTATCCCGCCAAAATTTGTCGGAGAGAATGTGCTAGAACTCAAAGCAGATTTTGATACAATTCGTCATACAAAATACAAACAAAAATGGACACAATAATAATCAATTATTAATATATATGAATACAAATTTTGTAGCGAGTGTGAAAGTAATCACATGAAAAGAAGTTTGGACGTTGAGTGTCTTTAAACGCACGTTCAATTTTTGAGGTTAAGTGGTAGGAAAAAAGTTAAATTTTAAGGTATGAGGCTGGTGGAATGTGGCGTAAACAAATTTTGATGACAAAAGATGAAACACGGGAGATAAAATCAGACGATTCTTACCTCGTCGTCAGATTTTGCCTTGCGTAAGATATCTTTTACGTGGCGGTCAACCTCGTGTTTGTTACGATACATTGTGAAAGTTAATTTAAGCTGGCCCGAAATTTCTGCTGCAGTTTATGCGATCACTGCTAATCCTGAGGTACGAACAGCAGTGAACATCACTCGCCCGAATCACTTATCGAAAAAACTAACGATTTCCGCGAGCGCGCGACCGAAGACAGAAGACAGTGGCAGACCGTTGTAAAATGCCGGAATCCGGAAAGCAGCGTTTTCAAAGCGTTTGAATGTGAGCTTGAAGCGTCATTGGTCGAGCCTTCTCAATTCAAATAACGGGCACTCAACAACGCAACTTTTTTTTATAAATCTACAACGCAACTTTTTTATATATTTTATATCTATAGTGTAAACTTCTAATAAAATATTAAGAGCAACTATTTCCATAACATACATTTCAAAAATGTATAAATGTAATGATTTTTAATCTGAAAAATACTGCTTCGATAAGATATCAACTGACGAAAAACAAAAACCAATCACAAAAATTAGATTTCAAAATGACATAAAATTATATGAAGACTTGTAAAAAGTATATATAAACTTTTATATTAATGCCATAATATTTTAAATAATTAATTTTTATATAATCTGGCTGTGAAAATAAAGCGCACCCTAGCGTTAGACTAGATAAGGTATTTAGCAACACTGTTCGAAGATGGCTGGTCATTTGCTGGTCATGGATTGATGGATTAGATCATGGTGTAAGTGATTAGAATTTAGATATTATTGGCAATGGCAAAATCAGTCAGAAGCAGCAGAAGCAGTCAGAAGTCAGTGGAAGTCAGAATTTATTGCGAATCAAGCTGAATCAAGTGGAATCAGTGGAATCCAGCACATGTGTAATAGGCAGTGCGTGATAACGTGTCGGTAATTAGAAAGTACAATTTTCCGATTAAAATTGATTAAAATTCAAGTTGCTGAATTCTCTGGACTTTCAAACAAATACCGTATCTCGGACTCAATTACTCAATACAGGTAAATGAACTTCTAAAATATTTGTCTTGAAAAAATGTTTTCTTTGTGATAATAATTTTGAGCATAAGTTGTCTACCTAAATTAGTTATTTTAGACAAAATCTGATAATAAAATGAATAAGAATCTTCCATTAATATATTTTAGAAAAAGTACAGTAGCAATCACATTATACATAGTAACCTCAAGTATACAAGTAACCTCAAAATGACATTTTGTCCCTCTGTACTATATATACAATATACCGAAACGTGAATATTTCCAGATTATTCGACCATTATTCGACAGTTTCAGATTTTGGATACGAATCCACGTGAGTAAAAAAGGGTTAATGCACATTAAATAAGTTATCCTAACGTTCTTGTAACGTTCAAAAGATTTAAGAGTGTAAAGAAGAAAAGAAAAAGTTGCTGTTCGCGACTTTACAAAGCATAACGGTTGTTAACATAGAAATTATTGAATATTACGCAAGCTTGAAATAAGAAAATGATTTACATATCTTTTTGTTAAACCTCAATATATGAGTATATGTATTATAATGTAAGAGAAAACAACATTTATAAACTTTCTATAAATTCATCAATTTTTTTTTCTTTTTATATTGAAATGTAAGTTGATTCAATTATTATCTGGGTGATAGTAAACATTCAAATTTGTCACTTTGAAGGGAGGATCCCAAACAAGCACTGTAAAAGTAAACAATATCAAAAACGACAAATTCAAACGAGCAATTTAAATTTAAACATTGTGAATTTCAAACATAGCGTGAAAAACGGACAACAGCTATGACGATCACGGTAAAAACAAACAACAAGAAGATGATCAGGTCAAAAAGTAGCGCTGTAAAATTAAAAACAATCAAAAACAACAGATCATGACAAGCAGTATAAAATCAAAATTTTGTAAATTCAAACATAGTGTGAAAAACAGACGTAAAATATGATAATCACTGAAAAGATAAACAGTGATAAAAAAAAATAGAAGTAATTTTATTTAATTATTTTTGCTTGTCATGATTTGTTGTTTTTGATTGTTTTTAATTTTACAGCGCTACTTTTTGACCTGATCATCTTCTTGTTGTTTGTTTTTACCGTGATCGTCATAGCTGTTATCCGTTTTTCACGCTATGTTTGAAATTCACAATGTTTAAATTTAAATTGCTCGTTTGAATTTGTCGTTTTTGATAATGTTTATTTTTACAGTGCTTGTTTGGGATCCTCCCCCTTTGAATAACAAAAGCTTCAATGAGGGCATTATAAAATTTACTGTTTTTATGATTGTGCAAAAAAAAAAAAATAAAAAACTTAGTATCGATTTATGCAAGAGAAAAAATTATTCAATTTGAAGTTTAAAGCTGTAGAATAATTCAAAAACACAATATTCTCAAAGATGATCAGCTTTTTATTTTTAATTAAATTTTTTTAATTTGAATGTCAAACTACATAGTACAAATAACAATAGTTTTTTGTTTAAAGATCAAGTCGTTCGGTAGAATGACGACGGCGATTGTTTTCCCGATTTGAGCAAACCCGACCGAACTACTTATTTACTCCGACCAACTCAAAAAGCGTCATATATAAAATTTAAATAATTAATAAAAATTTTCTAAACAACATGTCTAATGAGAAAACAAAAACAATCGTCGGTCCAATTTTCCTTTTGTAAGTTTCCTCAGTCAAGATATATTTTCGTAAGTTTCATCAATCATTCTATATTTAAGCAATTATGATTAAATAATGTAATGATTCAAATATAAGATATGTTCTTATGTTCTAGTAGGACAGCTTTGCACAAATCTGTTCAAATTCTGCTTTTTTCACTAATTTTAATAAGCTCAAAAATAGATAAAAAATAGAATAAAATGTTTTAAGAACTTTAATTTTTTCTAAACTTTTTCTCTTCTACAAGTATTTTTTTCTTGTGTTGCATTTTACACTCATAATATTAATTTTCGTCACACGCGCGCGCGAAGACGCCTTTATCGCGGCAACATTTTTGCGTCTGCGAAGAAAATCTTCGCGTTACTAGGCCGCGAAGAGTTTCCACGGAGACTCTTTGCGCGCGACTTGAGACAAAAAATATTATAAGCAACGTGTACGACAAAGAACAGCTATTCGCGCGGCAGACCGAGGCTCAACGCCTCGGCAGGGGCGAGTCCCGGCGTTCCGCGCGAAGCTGTTCTTTTCGTACATGTTGCTTAATATACTATGAATCATTTATAAAAAGTGAAAAATAAGGCCTTTTTCAGCATGCTGATCAAGTTGTCTGACTTGGCCATATCAGGCCCCATAGTACAAGGTCTCTTATACTGTGAGATTGCGCGCTAAATGTATAACTATTAATCTTATACTTTATATTTTCTTCTGCAAATTACGTTACAAAAATAAAGACATAGTCTATTTAGAACTTTTTAATAATTTTACCTCATCGATAATTCAGTTACACCAGGCGAAGCCGAGTGCAACCTATGTGAACAGAGCCTACTTGCCCTCACTTCTATTCCTAGGGTGAAAAGTGAAAAATTTCTGCGCACGATTGTCAAATTTTTCGTATAGTCACAAAAATAATTTAAAACGAATAGGATAAAATAAAGTTAATTTACTGAACAGAAAATATGAAAATTCACTCGACCGTCACGCAACTCCATTCAAATATTTACAGAAGTGATCCTGTGGCATGTAATTGATGCAAGGAATAATTTTTGAATAGATTCAAGATCAGTGTGATTGACATCAAACAACCTGATTAGCACCTTATCTAAGCCCTATTTTGATGGTTTACTAGGGCCAGTAAAGAATTTTGGAATCTGAGAGATTGGGCCGACGATTGTTTTTGTTTTCTCATTAGACATGTTGTTTAGAAAATAAAAAAATTAATAACCAAATATTCGTAACTAAGATTTTCGTATTCATTCAATCTAGGCTGAGCGCTGAGCTATTGAAAAAATGTTCTGTGTAAAATATATTTTTTCTCGAATCGCAATTTTTTTATATCAGCAGTTTTTTTGGTTTCGGGAAACAATCGCCGAACCCTTCACAATTATTGTTTTTGGGTTTTTTAGGTTTACCTCGACAAATGAAAAACTTGCCTTATTATTAACTGGAACATTTTATTTTTCAAGAAGACAATTTTATTTGCAGTTAAATTTATAGTGCTCAAACTCAACCTTTCGCTGAACACTCATGCGAATAAACGAAAATTGTTGAAAAATTGTGATTTTTCTGTAATTTTTATTCACATAGTAATAAATAGTTGCAATGATGTATCGTATGATATTCAAATTATTTAAGTGTTGAAAAAGTTCTGGGAAAAGGTCAATTTTTATCACTCCAAGGGATTTCCTATTTTTCAATAGGATTTTATAATTTCAGTATTAAACTCTTGATAATTAGATCTGCAGAGATTCGAATTTTATATCTTCCAGACGTCTTTTAATTGTAAATCTTCATCGTTTTATAGGGTCTTTTGTACAATACATAATCCTTTTTTGTTCTTACATAAATCTAAAAGTTCAAAAATTTCCATGTGTGCAAGTTTTGTGATAACAAAATTGTATTTTGCATTTTACTTTTTCAACAGATAAGACGCGCTTTATGCATTGATGGATGATATGAAAACTATTACTTTCAAACAAATAAATTTTCTGCTCTCTATACAAACTTTTTCGTTTACTTGTTTTTTTTCTTTTTTTTTTTCTTTTTTTTTCTCTTTTTCTTCAATTGTAATTAGTTAGAATAGAAATTGTGTTGTCATTTGCAATCAACTTGTACCCTCAAACATATACCAATATAATTTAGTGTAAATATTAAAATTTTATTTCGTACTATGTAGTTAGAATTGGGGAAATTGAATGTTGAGCTCAAGGCACGGGGTTGTTGCAGTCCACTCCTGTCTAGTACGCGTCTCGGCGCAGCTGCCATATTGATATTGACCCTACTTTTGTTTGCGGCCAGCTTCAAGCGAGAAGCGACAGTCGAGTTTCTCCGCTTTTGTCATAAGGTTTGCCGTCAGAGTATTCCTGCTGTAATTGTTGTTTTGCACGCACGAAGGCATTTAAACCCGTCGAAAGAGGAACCACTTTGTTGGTGAGTCGTCATAACTTATTAAATTCCGATCTTTGAGCGAGTCTTGCCCTCGCAGTCGTCATCAGTGAATCGCCTTTGAAAAAAGCATTTCCGTCATACTGCTTGCTCTTGTCACTTGGCATCCCTGCACTTTTTGCCAACAAACAAACCAAATTTCTACATAATCAATTTTAATCGTTCATTTCGAATAAGTTATCCATTTACATTTAATCACTAGAAATTCAATTTCATATGTTTAATTTATATTAGTTTTTAAAAAATGCTTCTATTACCATTTCATCAATTAACGTTCCTCACATTAATAATGAATCTAAAATAAAACGTGATTTTCGGTTTCATTGTCTAGTCATACGGGGACTTAAAAATGAACACCTGTGAACACGATGGCAGTCTCGGTTTAAGAGTTGTATTCGCCACCTGTCGGGTGTTTTATTAATTTTCGTGTGATTTTCCCACTGCTACACTTTTTGCGGCTCAGTGAAAAGCTGACATCCGTCCGGGGTTATTGGGTTGATAAACGATTGCCCGATAATTTAACAGTCCGTAAAACCTTGTCGCTTTGGTTTTAGTAATTCACTAACATGTAATCTTCGCTCCACTGCAATTTCTGGTAACATACTTTTGTGTATAATTGTTTGAACGTTGACTTGAAAAATTAGTTAATACTCAGTTAAAACAGTAACCCGTACTTCAATTGAAAAATACTAACCAATTACATTACAATTTCTTATCAATTGGGCAAGGTAAAAAACAAACAATGTTAACACAGACAGACAAGTAGTATACACATTTATTTGTACGAATAAACATCAGCTGACATTTGATTTTCTTGTTTTGTAAAAACAAACGATGTAATTAAAGATCAGTCGTACATTTTTTCTGTTTTTCAATTGTGAATGGATAAAATATTTATGAATGCAAAAACAAACAAATACGCAATATTAAAATCTTGCCCATAACAAAGGAAAAGGTCTTCTATAGTTCAAAAGGATAGCTAAATGAAAATAAAAATGATACTGCCGTTAGATTTACAAGTTGAAGAAAATATTTTGCACTGACAAACTAACGCTCGTGTGATTCTACGCTCAAAAAAATTATATATGTAGGATGAACAAGTGATGTCAAATACGCGAATCTGACAGACCTCAGTTAGTGCATATTTGATAATTTGCACATGGAATTTGTTTCGATATAAAAATGTAAAGAGAAAATTAGATTTACTGATGCAGTTGTATAGTAGAACAGTTACGAGGTTAGATATTTTGAATGGGACAATGTATACGGTTGAATCAATTTGGATTGCATAAAAATGATTACTGCCAACGACTTTGCAAGTGAACGACTTGCATCCTTGAACTGATCGGTTACTTATTCAATGGTTTGTTCCTTTGTGCTGGTGCATTTTAGCTTCAATCTCCGATTTTTGCAACCAATTCTCTCTACATCAGACAAACACATTTAGTTGCAAACAAAAATAGACATTGATGAGCGAGTAATCCACTTAGCAGACACAAAACGAGCCGAGAACAACATGATTTGAATTGGGCAGTTTTGTTTATTATCGCGGTGCTCGTCTTGCACAGTCCATTGAGCGTCGAGGACTTTTTAATAGCGCTAACTGAGACACTGTGTTTGTCCAAACTTGGCAATCTAATTGGCTTCATTTCAAAAAACTCACATTCAAATTTTCGTGAATTCTTTTTAAAGCAGTTTGCATCTTTGTACAATAATTTTTATTTTCTTCAATGCTCCAAAAAACGGAGCTTTTCCTTCACGTTGGCGTGATTCCTATGAGTCAGATCTTCATATCTTTTAATATGATGAGTGCGCACGAAAATACATTTTTACGGCAAATCTTGGCTGATTGCGGAAGTGCAGCTGACCTAGAATCATGATCTCATTCTCAAAATCCCGTTTATATACAACCATTATATATTAAATGTTCAAAATCGCAACATTAACAATAAACAAAGTAACCTTCAAAGCATCTATTAAATCAATTACATTCACAGTTGTCTTGACAACTTGCTTCTCTATCATTTAAAAATGCAAAGAATATTTTGAAATAAACACACAAATATTATGCAACGAACAAAACCAAATAATGCTACCGTTGACAGCCAATAAACATTTCAAAAACGCTACTCTGACTGTTTTGCTTAGAGCAATATTAAAGGTCATTTGATCAATCTAAATTTTCTTCGATTCTCTATCAATTCACTAGTACGATTATATTTGCGCTGAGTGTAGTCGGAAAAAGGTGTGACGTGATTTGAGTTGCCATCGGTGATATTGAGATGGCTGTTTGTTTACAGTCAACAACAAAAACTGTATTGTATAGTTTCATTGAAGTGTTGGAGCAATGTTGCGGAGCGCTGAATCCTTTCGTTCGATTTGTCCGTTGGCCAAATAAGTATGCCTGACGTCACGCACCGCATCGATGAGGACGCCCACCTTGTCCTGCGCCACACTCGCAGACTCTTTCTATCACAAATTCTCTTCCCGATTCCTCTGCTTGTTTCTCTCATCCTCGCTTTTGTATTTGTACACTTTCTTCTTCACATTCGATTCCCAACTTCACAGCCATTAGCTGCAACCTTCAAACTTCTTAGATCCTTCCTGCATAATCTTTGATAGAAGATAATACATTATTGTACAGAACAAATGTTACTGATATCCGAGTCTTTAGAAATACAAATTAAAACAATTTTGGACTCTCCGTATTAGGGGTTCAAACGATGCCGTTTTCGTTCATCCGTGACTTTTTCCTTTATTCTGTTCTTTTATCCTCAGCTATTTAGATATATATTCATCACAGGGTGAGTGATCGCTCTTCTGCGAAGAACGCCTCAGAGTCGTATGGAACAAAGCTTTTGTCACTATCACAAATGTGCAAAATTTTCAAAGAATTTTTATCCCCAACAATGAACAATGATACTATTTCAATCTCATTTTTTATCATCCCTTCCTCTCAATTTTAGAACAAACAAGTTTTTTTATCTTCAATTCAACAAAAGATTACAAATATTGAAACGGAAACAATAATTATAATTATATATAATTAGCTTCAGATATTTATTTTTGAATATAAAATATCAAAACTAATAACATGTAAGTTTGAAAACAAAACAGAGAGGGGTCATTCATTTGTACTTTGTCATTGATAAATGACAGAATCAGAGAAACTGTAACTTTACCTTTATGGCTAATTAGATAATTCATTGTGTTGAAACAATGTTGACTCACATACAAAAGTACAATAGTTTAGCTAGATTAGTCAATGTACCATTAATCTATTATCCATTACATGTTTTACAAAGCCCCACTAAGTCTTGCATTTGATTATCACTATTACACAGTCTTTTATCTAAGCTGAGATAATCCATTTCGAACATGATTTTTTTGCAAATTCTACTGTCAGTATGACGTTTCGTTTCGTTTTTGTTTTTGTTTCATCAACGTTTTCCTGTTGGTTTATCTATTTTTCTATTTTTGTAATCATACAAAATTTTAATTAAGGCGAAATTTGTTACACTTGATGCTGTTTTTAACAAGGTATTGTTTAAGTTTTTATGGCACCTATATAATTTAAAACGTCTTGATGAGAAAGGTTCTAAAGTCGAGAGCAATAAGTCACTGCTGGGGCATTTAAAGATGAACCGAAGGTGCGATGTAAATAACAATGCCGTATTAAATATAAGTGCTCGAGATCTATAAATTTCGAGCTATTATTGTTACTGGGGCGTTACATTACAATGATTTTTAAGGTTGCAACGGAAATCGGAGAACTTTCTTTTTATTTGTGTACGTCTCGTTTTGCGCCGCTTTTTAATCAGCGCACAAATCGGCAGTTGCGAGAGCTGACTTTGCGATTGTCTGGTGGGTGTCTAAAATTTTATGAAACTGTTGAGTAACAGATGTGACGTGCTGCAATACGAGCAGTTTTCAGAAATTTGCCTTGCTGCAATGTTTTTACTTATCAAATGATGTCATTATACTGGCTTACATCTGATAACACCATAAACTCTTTATTTTTTTAACACTTCAACTCATAAATATGACTTATCGAAATCAAATCATTCGCGTAAATTCAATGATAGCCACAACAAATAAATAGATATACATAAATATTTATATAATAGATTGAATAAATCGCAAGATTTGTCTTACAAATAATTGTTGTTAGATTTGTATGAAATAGTGGTTTGAAAGCAATTGGAAATGTACTACTTGAAAAAGACTGAAAGCATTTATAAGCAAGTTTGTTGTTTGTAAACAAGTAATGAGTTTAAGGAATGATGATATTTTCTGAATGGACAAAAACGACAATTCGAGTTCAGAAGTGACGTGGTCGAAAAGTTGTTTTCGAAAAGGAACTCCCACTGTCTAGCTTTCATATTATGAAGGCGCCCACAGCGCCACAGTCGCACCCACGCTTTTCTCGCGATTTCAAATCCAAAAGTGTTGTGATTCACGTATGCGTCGATTGTTGCCTTGAGCGCAACGTAGCACGTGCTCACCAACTGTCGCGCGCCCAAATCTCACGACTCCCGGTGCACTCTGCTTTTTCCGACCCTCAACATTTGACCTTGATCCTTGCCAACTAATCGCTGCTAACAACATTCCTACAACATTCTACCACTTGCTTTGTTTTGGTTCTTTATCTTGTAAATGAAAATTTGTTTTTGTAACAGATCAATTTTACATTTCAAATTGAATTTGTGAATAATTTGAAATACGTCATTTGACATTTCAATTTGCTTATAAACATAAATTCAACGAGAACAGATCAATTAGAGAAGTCAATTGCATTATGAACCAATCCACCAAAGACCAAAAATTACTCGAATTGGAAAGGCCTATAAATCTGAATCATTATTCATAATTTCTCTTGTTTATCCGATAATAATATTTTGCACATTTTGCTCCAATGATCCGCAGATAATATTGATGGTGCACTTCATTAATCATAATTAATGAAACCAACTGAGTGTTCTAAATGAGTTGATGACAAGGGAAAAAATTAATCAGCTGAGAATAAAACTGAATGGCGCTGCAGTTATACTACGTGCAACTTTTTCTCAGCAACGCCTCTCTCAATGCTTTTCATTGAGCATTAACGATTTGCTACAATGCCATCTCTTTATTTCATTTTCGAATGAGATAAAACATGATTAATGTATTACTTCATGTTTTTTATAATCATAGCCCGCTAATTCGGCTTATTTTTGAATTGTTCTACAACACTACAAAAGCAAAGTTTGAAAGGACAATTCTAATATTTAGCCATATATCTCGAAAAAAATATTAAATATTCTTACCATGAACAAATTATTATTATCATGTTTAAAGAATATTATATAACATACAATTGAAATATTACTCAACGTATTAAAAAAGTTGAAAAAGAATAGTAATTATATTTGATGACAAAGGGTCCTTTCTTTTTGTCTGTCACTAGAGCAGGATATAACCAAGTGGCCTCCACCTCCGCGAATCGGTCTATTCCTGACTCGCACAGAACCTAACTTTAGCATCTACGTTGGCTCAGTTGTCGACTTGATCTCAACTTTTACGTACGCGTGTTTTTATTCGTCTTCCATTCAGCGTTAGCCCCCCTTCAATCATGGTTTCAAATAAGTCGCAAATTTCAACTTGATTGTCACCAAGTAGCTTGTTTAAAACCCATTTCAAAAGTACCTGTTTGTGTTTCTTCATTCGATACTTATATTTATTTGACAAAAATCCATTCTTAAAATAGCAGTAAAAATATTGCGATGTGATGTGTAATTGAAAGAATGATGTGTAAAGAAAGCGCAAATCAACCGGTTTGTATTGATTCATATAATTTTTTATTTATTTTTTATTTTTTTAATTTTTTTTTTTTCAGTTTTCACTATATTTTATAATCTAAACAGAAATTTTGATATCTAAAAATTCCAGAAATTCAAATAATTTCAATCAAACTTAAAGGCGCAGGTTTTTTTTTCATTTTAACATCGATTAAACATTCAATTCAGGCTTAATGGGACTTTTCAAATGCTTCCGAAGACTTTGCGTGAGTTCTTACAATGACTTCTGAATGGTACGAAAGTAATTTCTTTTATCATACAGCAATTTTCATAATTATTCCGGTCCGCTATCAATTGAGTAATTCGAACCTTAAATGTTCAGTCTGAACAGTCGAAAATTCTCATTTAAGTAGCAAAAGTGATAATATTGTCATTGTATGTTAAACAACAATTTGAACTAAACAAAAAAAGAAAAATGGAAAAAAAAGTGCGATCAAAACATAACCTTGCAAAAAAGTCCGTCACATTGACAAACGCAGCAGCTAATCCGTAAAAAGTGTAACGACAGTTGCGTATGCATGGGCAAACTCGTCATAATCAATATTCGACCTCCTTCTAACTGACAAGTTTCTTTTTAAATCGACCCGACTAATCGATTAGCTAAATAAAACATAATGATAAATCGTGTTGTGCGTCCTCTGAAATCAAATTTCATAGATGGATGATGCAAAATTGGAGCAATTGAATCAAAACAAGAGAATTATTCATAGAAGATGATGAAGTTGGAACCGCGAAATATCAGCTGTGCCAATTGGATATACAAATTAACGCGCAAATTTTAAATCTTGTCTTGAATTGAACGGTTCATTTTGTGTTTGTACAGGTGGTTACCTTAGTATCGCCAGCAACCCACAAAGACTGACACAATGGTCGACTATTACAAAGTACTCGAAATCTCGCGGACTGCCAGTAGTACCGAAATTAAAAAGGCGTAAGTATTATTTATTCATTTATTGGATTCATCAATCATAACAAATGCACAAAGTCAAATATTTTGAATCAAACGTAATTCCTAACTCAAAAACGGGAGTACTTTTGTATTCCAGTGTATGTTGAAATTGAAAAATGACAAATGAATAAAAATGTATCAAACTGCCAATGAACGAAAATAGTGACATTCATCGGCAAATTGGTTTGAATGCACTGACTCAGCAGAGAAATTTAGAGCCAGTTTAGAGCAATCAATAAACAACGTCGTAACAAGAAAAGCGTTTTCGTGCAACGATTACAAAACAGGGATAAAAGAAAAGTCCAAAAATAATGATCACTCGGAGTGTTTGCATTTGTTTGAAGGTCTCTGACCTTTTTCATTGCCAGATAAAAGCTTAGTACACATCTGGCTATATGAAAATGTCAAAGAACTTATAAAATTAGTCAATTTATAACAAAACAAATCGTGACAAATCGATGATACATATAATTCATACTGCTTATAGGTACAGAAAACTGGCTCTCAAATGGCACCCTGACAAAAATCCAGATGAACCAGAGGAGGCTAACAGAAAATTCAAAGAGATATCTGAGGCTTATGAGGTTTTGATTGATGGTGAGTTGTGCGAGTTGTGATGTACACTTTTGTAACAATATATTATTCATAAATGGCTCATAAGTTTGTCATTTGTGCTGCATATATGACAGCCTGCGATCACAATTTATGGGATATATAAGTATACGCTGTATATGGGACCTTATATGTCAATTTTCACTTAAGGCACTAAATCGAAGGCGACTTGCACTTCAGTTTTAACTTTTAGTTGAGCTGACTAATTATTGTCTCGGCACAGACAGCAATCATGCCAATCATATATTACAAAGTGATATTCAAAATAATCAGTCATGTAAGTTTATGACAAAATTAAGATGTGAATAACGTTTAGTTCTAATTAATGTTTTTCGTTATTATTTTATTTAAAACAAGAAGTTTTGATGAATTAAATTTTGTAAAGTGTTATGAAATTCGAGAGACACTTCAAAAGGCATGCAGAAACGCGAGCTGTGATGCGATACGTTAATCTGAATTGTTATGAAAAACATGAATTGTAAAAGAAACAATTGGCTTTTGAATGCAAAAACCAAACGAAGATATGTTTGTTCCCGGAACACACGCAGATACAAAAAGAAGAATCTACGATCAACGATTGCATCAGAGAGCGTCCTCGAGACCCAGCCGTGGATTCGCCTTCCGGAGTTTCTTTGAGTCTCCTTTTCTGCGAAATTTTGGTACCAATATAGGTTTTCACGAGCCTCCAAGTTACCCCGATTCAGATGAAATTTTACGTTCCATTGCTTATTTCAGTCATTTATTTATACATTTCTTCTACATTATTTAACAACTTCGTAACGTTGAACTTTAACCATCATCCAAAACACCTGATTTTTTTGATCATTTTTTTTTTTTAAACAAACAATCAGTCTTCTATTATGACTGAAAGCTGTTTTTTTAAGCCAGACTAACAGACTAGTGCAAGCTAACTAGATTTGACGAGGATAATTTAATAATGACATTGGGAACTATTTGGTTCGATTGAAACTGCAAAATTTTGTGTCTTGATCGGTCTGTCAAAGTTTTTTTGTGGCTTGTTTTATTTTGCAGATCGTAAAAGACGGGTTTATGACCAGTATGGCAAGGAAGGTCTCCAGATGAACGGCGGAAAGCGACGTCATGACGATGACTTTGGTTTCGCCTACGGCAACCCGTTCGTGTTTAGAGATCCCGAGGATGTCTTCAGGGAATTCTTTGGCGGCTCACCTTTTGAAGATTTGTTTGGTAAGCAAAAGCAATTGATGTTCTATCAATGTCAATCATGTTATATAATTTGGACTTATCAACTATACATATTGTGTTTCAGGTTTTGGTCATAGATCTAACAGAGACCACATAAACATAGTTCCTTCTTCTTTGTTCTCCACGTTTGGTCTCGGATTTGGATCACCGTTCGGAGGTTTCTTCGGCGGAGATAGCTCCAACATATCATTCAGCTCAGTTAATTTATTTGGAGCAAACAGTGGAGCAGCTAATTGCAATATGAGAAGAACCAGTACTTCGACAAGGTTTATCAACGGCAAGAAAGTCACCACACAAAAGTAAAGAATCATCTCAACAACACTGACCGCTTAACATTGAAACTGAAATTAAAGCGAATCTATAACTGAGTTTATTTATTTTAGAGTGACCGAAAACGGAAAGGAGACTATAATGTCCTACGAGAACGATGTCCTGAAGTCAAAAACAGTGAACGGGGTGCCTCAACCAATAATGTACAGTTAAACTTGTATTCTACTCTTCTAACAAGAATCCGAGCTTTAATTGGGCAAACCGAGAGCAACAACGCCACGAAAACTTTCGCGCATCTTTCACCATAACAAAAATAACATAATTCTCTTTTGTCTATATCTGTCAGCCTATCGTACAAGCATCTTTTCTCTTATTTTTTGTTATAATTTCATTCAAAAAGTTATGTAAACGAGTGCGAGAAGAGCGAGTGGCGCGTCGTGTGCTTTTGTTGTTTGCGCATGTTTTCGAAGAAGCTACAAGATTTAAAGTTGCGTTACAGTTAGTCGGTTTGTTTGTTCCGTCAGGTCCAGCGAAGCATCCACAAGCCGCAGTCAGTTAAGCGACAGAAGCAGCGACGCGGGTCATGGATCAAAATCGAAGACCAAGTCCCACCACCACCACCACCATCACCATCCACCCTTAGCTAAACACGATAAGACCAAGAGAAAGTAACGCCACTCATCAACGTTTCATTGTCATTCAACCCAAACTCTGCTTCTAACGTAATGTTCCAAAATTTTTAATCCGCTAAAATAAAACAACTTCACTCAGAAACGTACCATATTTTCGAATAAACGTTACGTTAGATGAGCTAGTTTTCTTTTTCATTGTTTTTTTTCCTTTTTTAAGAATTTTCGTTTACGAGATCTCTGTAATTGTGAGCAAGAATAGCGCAACGATTAACAGAAAGACACGCGTCTTTGCACTGGGCAAGGATTTACTCCTATTAACGTTTTTCTTGCACGACGAACAAAAATTGTTTATCGGACATCCCAGACGAATCGATGAAATGACTTTCTCTGTGACTTCAAGTAGCGTGTGCGAGCGAGGATCCCGCGACTAAACATAGTTGAGTTTGCGGCGATTCAAAATTTAGGAACAATTTAGGATAATTGAAACAACAACAAAAAAAAGAAAAGAAAAGAACAAACACTGATTGGTAAATCTGACGCTTGTACACGATGCGATTATTTTGCTGCGATGCAGCGGTTCAATAGACTTGATTATTTTCTAGTTATGAAAAGTAGTCGATTGACACGAATTGAGGTTAAATTGAGAAGGGAAGAAGTTCTGTTAGAAAATTTTGGTGACTATTCATTTTATGTACTAATGAATATAATTATCTTTTCTACTTCTTCCCTGAATCTTTTTCAATTATTAGTTCTTGCATTAAGTAAATATTATTAACAAGAATTATTATCAGCATCGCCTCTTTTTCAAAACGCTCCGTGAAACGTGTTTAAATCATGTGTGCATGAAAATTGAGAATTATATCATACTAACATGTAAAAACGAAAACATGTTTTCTGATTTGTTCGTTACAGATGATGCCGCTTAATGCAGTACAAATTGCTTAAATATCAACAAAATTTTTATTCGATATTGTAATTCTTAAGAAATACTTTTCCTGGATAAGCATTAAAAATTTTAAGACAATGTTATTGTAATTTAATTTAGATCAAACTTACTGATTGGTGTATTTTCAATCAAATATAACTTGAAATAGGATGGCACAGTTATGAAAAATATCGATGAAGCAAATCAACATATTTTCATTTTTGTTAATATAAGTATGATATGACAGCGTATGTGTATATAATGATGCAGTGTTGAGCTTAAAACAAATACATTACTATTATGACACCGAAAAATTAGTTTTTGATCTGTTTTCCTCCATTGGTTAAAGCTTAGAAAATTTGCGAGTAAACTTGAATAAGATTCTCTAATAAGATACTCCTCTAAAAAATAAGATACTCCAGGAGTCTTTGATTGTCGATCGATTGTTCGATCAACTGTTGGAATCGGATCTTTGTTTTATATGCAAAAAAAGTAAAATATTACGATTCAAAATAAAAATTTATGTATTTTGCTCTGCAAATGGATTATACATTACATTAAAGTAAAATAGTTATAATACGAATGGTTGATTTGAGAATACATTTACGAGGCATCCATGTATGAATGTTTACTGAGGTTATTATTACCATATAGAACTAAGATAATCTTAAATTTTATTTCTTTTAATTAAATCAATGAATTATTTTAGTCGGAAAAATGTAAATTTAATAGCTGGCTCGAATCTACAAGAATATTACAAATGAATGTTTTACACGAACATGTAGAGCAAGTGCAGATTCGTTTTGTGTTTTTAATTTAAATTACAGTCTCTATCAAATGAAATTGTGTTTTACTATTTACTTTCGTCCTGGCAATATTTTTCAGTCGTCGAACAGTTTGATAAATAATTAATAATAATAATGATAATAATAATAATAAAATTATATGATAGACGTTGTAAAACTATTTGTAAAACTGATGAAATCTGGAAGTAATTGAAGCAATCATTGTGATCTTTTGAGAATACGCTTTGAATATTGTAAGAAGAAATTGAAGACATTTGTAATTTTTTCATTTTTATTTTATATCGTATAAACATAACAAAGAACTGGTATAGTATATGTAAATATAAAAACTTGTAATCTGATTTTTTGGAACTTTGAGGCTGTGTGTAAATAAGCTAACATTAATCAAAACACGAAGAATTAGAAACTTGAAGACCGAACTTATGCTATACCCAGAAGAATGACGATAAACGCAGTGCAGGACACATGTCCTGATTTATGTAGGAAAAGGATGGTTCATTTTGTTCCAATAGATTCTATAAGTGACCGTACTTTTTGGATATACAATTTTTTCGCTTCTTCCTGGCTCATTCCTTTTTTGCTGTCCCAGGCATCCCATTTCGCTTTGCCTTTAAAGTCTAACATGCCCGGGCGACCTGTAAAATGAGTGATTTTTTACTTGGCACCAATCTCTATTTCTTAAAAGTATTTTTTGTTATTTTTACATTATATCATTTTAAAATATATTTGGGTCATTTCAGCCAAGTACGAAAATTCGCTGCGCACGAGGTCCAAAAATTTGGCCCAAAAATTTTTTACAGGAAGTACATATATATTAAAGACTAACTGTAGAGTTCCAACAATTTTTCTGAAAACTTTGCCAAGTTATCAATTTTTTAAAATTATCATTTTTGCGAAATTCTCATTTTAAGCCATTTTTTATGCATTATTTAATTGTTTCTAATCACAAAAAAATAAATGTTTGACACATGGTTTCTGTAGGAAAAAAGCTGATCTTTCACGTAGAATTAGAGTCGAACTCAAATTTTCGGACCACTTGCGGGATGATCGTCATTTTTAAATGACACTTTTCTATAAAAAAAAACGCTAAAATTCAATGCATGCTCATGAGCAGATGGGCACTTGAAAAATTTGTTTGCATGCATGTTTTTTATTCAGTGGGACCAGTAGTCACAAAAAATTACCGAAACTTGATTTGTTTATAACACAGAACATGTAAACAGTTGTTTCAAAATAAACAAAAAATGAGAAAATCCCCAAAAACGCGATTTTTCAAAAATTAATATCTCAAAAACCGCATCACCAAAGAGGCTGAAATTTTTAGGAAAGTTTGTTCATATCACCAGGAAACTACCTATAAAATTTCATCTTATGTATTTGAAACTATTATAAAGAAAAAATTAAATGGTTATGATCATTTTTTCACCGAAGCTCTTTCACAATGCATATAAAGTTTTGAATGTTTTAAATGTTTAGTGTCTTCAACTGCCAAAATAATTGAAAACAACATTTATTTTAAAAACTAGTGCAACCAAAAACCCTAAGATATCTTTACAATCCGAAAGTAAAACCTAAAAAACCGTATACCGTTTGCGCGGTATACGAATTCGTTTCCTATATAATGAGTTATCATCTGAAACTCTGGCATTTCGGTTTCGGTTGATAAAAATGGCTTACACTTAATTATTAAGAATTGAATTTGTTTAGGAATAGTTTTTTTTCAGTACATTAGCAGTTGCAAATACAATGCAAATATGTAACGCACAATATAATTCAAATTGTTCTGTGTATTGTAGAAAAGCATCGGTGAAAAAATGGTCAGGAGCATTTACTTTTTTTTTTCCAAATAGTTTACGATACCCAAGGTGAAATTTTATAGGTAGTTTCCTGGTGATATCAACAAACTTTCCTAAAAATTTCAGCCTCTTCGGTGATGCGGTTTTTGAGATATTGTTCTGTGTTATAAACAAATCAAGTTTCGGTAATTTTTTGTGACTACTGGTCCCACTGAATAAAAAACATGCATGCAAACAAATTTTTCAAGTGCCCATCTGCTCATGAGCATGCATTGAATTTTAGCGTTTTTTTTATAGAAAAGTGTCATTTAAAAATGACGATCATCCCGCAAGTGGTCCGAAAAATTGAGTTCGACTCTAATTCTACGTGTAAGATCAGCTTTTTTCCTACAGAAACCATGTGTCAAACATTTATTTTTTTGTGATTAGAAACAATTAAATAATGCATGAAAAATGGCGCAGCGAATTTTCGTACTTGGCTGGAATTACCCATTTATGAGAAACGCGCATCAGTCAATGTCATTTGATGACATAATTCCTGTTTATTATCATTGCGTCATTTTTATTAACAAAATATGCAATAGCTCTAGCTTTATTTTTTCTTGGTCTGAGTTTAATTTTAAATACTTTCCCGGCGAGTGTCTACTTTCTACAATAGTGAAAATACACACTTGTATTGCAATCACCGACTGTGCCCTGTTTGAATAAGGCATACAGCTCTAAAAGGTCTTCGTTTGAAGGCATCTCCTTCAAATTCTTCACATCTTCAGCGGCTTGGTTAAATTCCTGAAAATGTTAAGATATTAATTAATAGGACAATTGAAATCAAAATCTGAAAAAAAAAAACAAACAATATGTTGTGTGCAATGCTTTGCCAATTATTTATATTACTTTTTCATGAAATTAAGATCAACTCTGTCGTTTCATTTCTGATAACATAAAAAAATCAAACGCGCTGATATGAATCAAACCGTCGAGTCATCAAAACAGAAAAGACAAAGTCCTATGCATGAAATTAACAATTTTTTGCATTTATAAAATGTAAATTCCTTTACCTCGTCAAGAGACATTGTGCGATGCAATTCACTTAATTCGACCAGTCAGGGTACAAAAGTATCAATTCCTAATTTCGATTCTGAAAACACATAAACATTTATTAATTTATATTAAATATGTTTTTAAATATACGCCTACTACAATGTTTACTATTTTCTAAGTATTTTTATGAATAATAGATTTTTAAGTTTAATTATCTTTAAATAGCAAAACAGAATAGAATTAGACATTTACAAAATTAAAAAAAAATATATTTGCTTTAATAGAACATTGTTTTTTCTTAACCTTGCAAATGAAGGTTCGAATCTCATGGATTAGAACCTTAGAACCACCAAATTTTCATTTCACAAAATGTTCGGATACGTATCCTTACACATATCTTGTTTAATAATCTTCGCAAGAAAGTCATGCAACGTCAATGACCAATGAGAGCGCGAAAAAAGGGACTAGCCAGTCAATCACAATAACACAGCGAATGGAAAAATTAAAATTGTTGAAATAAGAGAAACTTGAACAGTGGGAAATAGTGTCAGGAGCTTCCATAGTGAAAAGTGCAAGGCAAAGATAAGACAAAGCTCATTTTGATTAATTGGTAAGAACATATACGTACTATGCGTTTGTCGGCTGCGGCACCAGTCGGAAGACTACGTGGTACGATCGTACGATGCACGATACCACTGGCGCTGCACCTATTCCACTTAAATTCAGGACCGGATCGAGTGCCACAGATTTTGGGGGCATATTCAAAAAAAAAAAAAATATTTACATTATAAAATAAGTTCGTTATCAAAATCAAAAGCGTCTGATATTTTGATAACCCTAGTTGCACAGATTTATGTGAAAACTTTATAACATGGTTTGCATAAATCTAAATCCGCATTGTAGGAGAGAATTTGCATATTCTTTTCCAAAGTTTTCTTTAAGGTTTTTTATTTGTTCTCACAAGTCAATCAATAGAAAATTTTTAGGTTTTTCGTACTTAAATTTTTTTCAAAATGTTGACTCTTTCACTAGTATTTGTGCAAATCTTTTACTATGCAGAGTTAGATTAATGCGAATTTTTTGTAAAGCATTTATATAATTTGGTGTAAAATTTGCTAAAAACAGGCTACCAGAGAAAACATAATTGACATACAACATTTGCAACTCTCCATTAGGAATTTGTTATGTACATCACAATAATATATTGTTATTGCAGTAAATGTTTAATATTTGTCAAGATAGTTGTAAGTTTCGTCAAATATACCGCGCTAAAAATGAAATATTCCAAGTTTTCAAAATTGAATATGAATCAGTAGTTTCACTTGTACAAATTGATAGCAATTTGTTTAATTTATTTTATTATTTTTTTTATTTAGTTTTTGTGTACATTTTTAGACGCAGTGAAATTTAGAGTTCTCAAATTGAGATTTTAAAAAATGCATAAACTGAATAAATATAAAAAATATAGGTACGATAAAAAGCTACATGTGATAACATGGGATTCACACAAGTTTTTTTATAAAATTTTTATTTTACAAAAATGTAATGTATTCATTCAATGGTTTTGATACATACTTAAATTTAATTTATAACGAAATACAAAAAGTTCTAAAAGCGTGTTAATTATGTGTATTACTAACAGTCCGTAACCGTAATGTTTAAGTTTACGCACATGTTTAACTGTTTTATTTACATTAAATTTGACTAAAAGAACTAATTTGAATGACAAATGATTTGTTTTTGTTAGAAGTTAAGTGTAAAAATTTCTAAATTGTAAACAATGCATTTATCATCAGTAAATTTTTAGTGGAATGTAAGTTTCGGTGCCAAGAAAAACAGCACCATTCCGAAAGGGATAGAGGAAAAAAAACATAAAAAAACTCTTGTCTGAGAAAAAAATAAGAATTTAAATTCTCGATTGTTTCGTTACACAATAAAAATAAATATCAAAAATGTAAGCGTGCGATAGGCACACATTTGACCCGGCGACAATTATTTCTGAAAGCCGACAGGCTGGCAAATACTTGTACTCTAGAATGGTACTCGAAAAATATTTGCGAGTCAATATAAAATGTATGGTGATACCAAATATGACATGCTTAGCAAATTCAAGTCAATCTCAAAATCAGAGACAAAGCGTACAATCACTGTTTAATATAAAAATGATTCTTTTCATTTTTATCTCGATGTGCAACACTTTTTCAAGTCGTAATAAATCCACTTGGATATTCAATCCAAATGAAAGAAAAATCAACTTGAACGCAATCTCGTCTTTCGCCATGAAAGTTGTGTTAAATAAATTAAGTGTTGGACAATCGTGACAAAAGTAATTAGGCCTCGGAGTCTTCGTCGTAGATTTCAGTGTTTCTTGGAGTGAGGAGCGCCACGTTATCATACCTGAAGCGAATAATAGTCGTTTTTTAAAAATGAATCTAAATTAATTGTTATCAATTTATGATTGAATGAGCAACGATGAACTTACTTGCTCGACTTGTATTTTTCATAGATTGCTTGTTGTTTGTTATTAGAAGCAGCTTCGAAGGTTTTAGTGAGGTTTGACACACATTCTTTCATATCACGAAGACTGTAGCCAGACGACAACTCAAGCTCATGGGGCCAAACTTCCTCGAGCATAGTGTGTTGTGCCAAAGCGATAGCAGAAGCTGCCAACATACTTGGCAGGTATTCCAGATAGGGGTCAGCTTCGAGCATTGAAAGCTCACATAAGTACTGCGAGAAACCAATAAGTGCATCAACATCAAATATAAATGGTTCAGTTTGTAAAATCTTGCAATTCCAACTTACCATAGCGAGATACTTTATTCTATTGGGCAGGTTGTTGTGGGTGCAGTAGTGCAACAAGAAGGTTAAAGGTGTTGGCACAGTCAGGTCAAAGGACAGAACACGAAGAATGAGGTGTTCCATTCGCAATACTTGTTTCTTCGAATAAGTGTCATCAGTGATAAAGACGAATTCTCCGACTTCTGGGGGATAGATCTCTTCATATTTCCTGAAAAATGAAAAGTTCATGAAATATCAACTGTTCAACTGAAATATATATATATATATACATTGTTAATATAAAAACTTACGCTGCAATGAACATAGCGGCAGTTCCAACAAGTTGTAACTTAGCTCGAACGACACTCATGTAAGATAAAAATCTGTCGATGTAAGAAACGGCCAGGTACAAAGTTTCATTTTCCAGTCTATATTCCTCGGCAACTTCAACCAACCACTCAATTAAAATTGATCGCATTGAATATGTAATGTCAGGTTGTTTCTTCATATAACCAGGTTTTGGTCTGTGTTGTTTCTAAAACAATCAGATTCAATTTAATTAACAACAATGGTCCTTTAACTCCAACAACAACATTTCAATGATATTGAATTAATCAAACCTCAGCTTGTCTCAGATAATTGTAGATATCATCTCTGTAGACATCTACGTCAAATAAATCGGACCGTGGCTTTACAGGTTCTTTTTTGAATTTTAATTCAGTCAAAGCAGATCGGTCAAATTTGAAAGTTTGAGAGTGAAAATCGTCAGACTGGATAGTGGATTGGCAGTCATTTTTGATGATTACTAGTGGTTTACTCTGCTCGAGTACAGTTAAATTGATCTCCTGAAGCACAGTCCGGGTCGAGGATTGGGAACAACTGTTGATCTCTTTTTCCTTTGTTGCATTTTCCTTCTCTGTTTCTCGCAGAGCAACCGAAGTTTCTTTGATAAGTTTGTTTTCATAACTTTTGAGAGCCGGCTCACGAATGTTTTCTTCGTAGATGGCAAATTCTACACCGTTTTGGGCCACTGATTTGCTAGTTTTGACCTGCTGTTTCTCGTCCTTGATAATTTCCTAAAACCGTCAAACAACTGTTTATTCGTTTTTTAAATTACAATTCCAGTATTGTTTCAAAACGAATATGAAGGTTTATCGGTTTTCATGACAGGTGAAAATAATGCTTCCTCTCTTTCAATTATTGTACGTACAAAACAATTCAGTGCATGGTCAATAAGAAAACTGCTTTATTCTGTTCGTTAATTTTAATTCAAATTTGTAATCAAAGGATGCAACGGTCAACATCGATTTAAATTTGTATCATCCGTATATCAGTTACCGATTGAGGTTAGCAACTGAATTTTTTCAGAGTTCGCCGATTGTCCGAAAGTAAAAGCTAACCAATTGCAACTCCCGCCAAAATGTTTCCACGTTGTCGCTGTTCTACGAAATATTTTAGTAGACAAACATGAAAACAAACATTACTTTGAATGTTTATTGTATGTTATTCTTTGAATTTCACAGTGGAATTCCAAACCAAACCATTACCTATGCAACTTTTCTGAAACGTGCTTGACAACATTTTCAGACAACCAAACATAATTTAGTGACAATTTAATTTTTATACCAATATAATATAAAATAAGTTGAAATTTGTAGACTTACATTGATTTGAGTGCGATTTGATTGTAGAACACCGAGGACAGTTCGTTTGTTTTGAACAGGTTTTTCCTTAGCACGTCCAACTGGGTTGTGAACGCGGTTTTCCTGGTCCTCGAATATGCGAAAAGTGGCCATCGTAATTTTTCTTGCGTAGGGTTTGACTGATGAATGTGAAAATGTGAGCGGCTTGGTTGCAGCTAGTGTGATGGAAATGCTTTCCGAAAAAAGCGGATTATGTTTTGGAGCGCGTTAACGTGACGCTTTTACGGACTTGACTACGAAATCACCATTGTTGTGCTGAAGAATTAACACATGGCCACCGTTAGAAAAATTTAAAAGCGCAAACTAAGCGACTGACTTCTGGCTTCTTGATCAACAACCCGACTGCCGTTTCATTTCAAACAGATGCTTTCTGGACAGTTGGTCTTTGAAATCCGCCAATCTGGACGGCTAAAGCCCAATCGATATTCCGTTGACCAATCACAGAGCGGTACACATCCTCCTTCAAACTTCAAAACCCACGCTTTTTGTTACAACGTCGGCGCGTTTTTTTAAAATAAACTATTATTTGTTTTCAGATTTGTGTTATGATAATATTTTTTTGTACGAGTCAAATAATGTATTATTATGTTGTTTATTATTTTGACAGCAAGTCAAAATTGGTGACAGTGAAGTATGTTACTATTCCGATTTTCTTTTGTTTTATTGACATTCAAAATGTTTAACATTAAAATGCATTTTTACTTTAAAAAATGCAAATAAATAAAAAATAAATAAAAATAAGTAAAATATTATCTGTTAAATATTAGGAAATCCTGCAGTATTCAATGAATGTGTGTATCATAAATTTTTTTAAATAAACTATACATTGGAATTTTTAATTTTATTAAAACGTTTTTCTCTTCCTAAACTATAATATAATATGAAACTTGTATGAAACCTTTTCCAACAAAATGTTTTTGGTGGTAAGGGTGGTAAGTTATTTGTTATCGGTATAAGATAGATTGCGTTAGTATCGCGCTTCTGCAGCAGAGGGCTTTCCAGCTATTATTCTGCTCAAAAAGTGCCAGGTGCCAGTCTAAACAAAAATGGCTGCCTTGATCCCGAAGAACAGTCTGCTAATAGCAAGTAAATACATTTAATTATACAAATATGTCAAACAATTATTTCTGAACTAGTGAAATAAACAAATAATCGATCTATTTGTAATATACAATTTAATTATGATTTGTTTATAATTATATCTTAAAGATCTTATATAACTTTGCACTGAAGTGATGGTGATGTCGGTTTCACAGATAGGCAGACAATCCGGGCAGCCTATCCCACAATTCAAATATGCCAGTACTCGCAAGGTCCGACCATTATAAAAAATCCCTCTACGGCTGCGTTGAGAAGAGGTACAGGAGGGCGTAGCTCGTTTAGCGGCATTACATGCACTATTTTTGGCAATTCTGGATTTATAGGCAGACACATCGTAAATCGCCTTGGGAAAATTGGCACCCAGGTTTGCAAACCATTATTACAAATTATACTCAAATTTTGAATAAAAAGAAATTGTTTTGAATTATATTATTGTTAGATCATCATCCCATACCGAGGAGATCATTATGATGCATTACCTCTGAAGTTGTGCGGTGATCTGGGCCAGGTGCTGTTTCATCCATTTGATTTGAGGGATGAAGAATCAATTCGCAGAAGTGTTAAATATTCAAATATTGTAATCAACTGTATTGGAAGAGATTGGCCTACGCCAAATTTTTCTTATGAGGATGTTCATGTCACAGGCCCTAGGCTTCTGGCCAAAATTTGCAAAGAAATGGGTGTCGAGCGATTCATCCACATGTCTTGCTTGAAAGCTTCTCCTAATCCTCGGGTAATTTTTTATTCTATTTCAAATAATTCAACTCACAAGTGCACTTTAGACGAAAGGCAACAAACGTGAACAGTGGTACCCCATTATATTTGAATTATTATTCTAAACCAACAAGTTTAATCCCAAAAACGGATTTATAAACATATAAACGGACAAATTTGAATGCAAAAAAAAAATATAACGGGGAGCTGACGGTTTTACGCCTTACAAAAGATTGTTAATAACAAAAATATTTGTAAAAAATCGTTCTAGCTTGCAATTTCTTATCAAATTAAAAGTACATAAGGTAGTAAAAAATTGGTCATTTGTGATGAATCGTTTCTAAAGACTCCAAACTCGATTTTTAAACGGTTTTGACAAGTTAATAATAATAATCAAAATTACAGCCAATTTTTTTGAAAGATGGATCAGAATGTCTGAAATCAAAATGGCGAGGGGAACAAGCAGTTAGAGAAGAATTTCCCGAGGCCATTATCATACGCCCATCAACTATTTACGGGCAACAAGATAATTTTTGCCGGCTTTATGCTCACAATTGGAGGAAAAGCGAAAGGTAGTGTTATAAAAAACAAATCGCTTTTGTAAAAAAAAAAAAAAAAAAAAAATAGCCGTAATGAGGGTATGAACATAATGTCGCATTACACTTTGTAGAGGAATTTATTTGTGGAAGAAAGGCGAGGAGACCGAAAAGCAGCCTATTTGGATCGGTGATGTTTGTCGTGGTGTTGTCAATATTGTTAAAAATCCAAAAATATCTGGAAAAACCTTCCAGTTTGTTGGGTAAGAAAGCAAACGGAAAAATAATAATCGTTGCATGATTAAATTAAACAGAAATTAATTTTGTTTGTATAATTGTAGTCCACGGCGGTATAAGCTAGGAGATCTAGTGGATTGGATAAACAGGTCTATCAGATGGGACGCAGAAGGATACGGATACGAAAGACGGGACACTAAATTTGCTGCTCCCTTCTGGTTGAAAGTTGTAGCAACTGAAGCAGTTTATAGATCATATCCATGGGGTGGATTGTTTATGGAAGGTCTTGAAATGGTACGATTATAAAAACGAAAAATTCAGTTTTCAAGTTAATAACAAAAATATTAATACAACAAAAGAATGAAACTGTAATAGCGAATACTTTTTAGGAACACGCTAATGACGACGTTGTAAAAGGCATTCCAACGCTCGAAGATCTGGGTGTCGACAATTTAACTTTGATGGAAAATCAACTTCCATGGGAAGTAGTGCATCTGAGAAAAGATGCCTTCTACACGCCGGAGGAAGGCGAGTTCCCACCACCACCTCTTCCACCAATATTGCCTCAGAAACTGATTGAACCCACTGCTTAAAAATTATAGCAATGTCATATGACAAATTACATTTAGTATGATGCAAAGCGTCGTCCATTTATGGCAGATCGAGGAGAAGTAAATAGCTTTCAATTTTTGTTATTTACTGTGTTTATGCCCTGTAATATATGAATTCTTTAATAAAAACGTCATTATTAAGAGTTAAGATTTTTTATATTTTTTATTAAATTAGATTTCAATCAATTTAAAACAAATAACATGACTAAACAAAATAATTAATAGGTCTTGTTATGTGCAAACTATTTAATAATTTTGTTGGGGTTATTTATAAAGTATAAATGCTAATAACATATCAGTTGCAAAACGAGATTAATTTATTTTCTAGCAAATATTGACAAATTTCAACAATACTTGACAAAGAAATATTTTCTATACGGTGAACAAGAGAACTTCTCAACACAATTATTCAGCGTATAGTTGTCTTACTTCAAATAATACGATTTCAATGTCAGAAGGCATTATAGTAATTTGTCATTCGTTCAAAGTTCAGTCAATGCTCATCTCAATGGAGCGGACACAAAATAATTTTAGATTGCACGCTGCGAGTTATATCTATGAAGCCTTCGTGTCTACCTATTAATTGCATGTGGCGGCGAGGTTTTTTAACATTTTCACTTGGAAAAATTAGAATTTCTTGCACAATGTCAATTCATTGAAAAAGTTTTCAAGAAGTTTTTCTAACTTGTAGTCTTCTAAAAGCAATCACACAACGCCAAACGTTACAGTATAAATAATAAAAACTCTGCATCGTACAAAAGTGAATTCATGAAACTTTCCAACAGCCAAGTTTTCTCTTTGTTAAATTTGTTCGGTGTCTTACATCTGCGAGTCGTTACATTAAATTGACGTTACATTTATTTTCACTTTAATCGTATTTGAAAAGCTGATGTGATGTTTTTCTTTATTCGAAGAAAATGACATCTCAACTGCGGCAAAAAACAAACAGTTACATGCTGGCGAATGAAGCTTTATCATTATTTACTAATAATGTCGCAAGTCTTTTTTAATCAATACCTATAACAAATTATCATGTAATGTATATTTCGGAATGTCTAATGCAAGACGTATCGTTACCTGTAACGAAAAATGACTTGTTCCAAAATATCAGTAAAAAATCTTAATGCCTGTGTTGATTCTTATGGCAGCAAGACGTTTTTCATTATTATTTTGAAACAAGTCATTCTTCGTAAGAGGTAACAATGCAAGCGTAAATGGTACACCATATACACAACCATTTATGTTATCTCAAAACATATATGTAACGCATGTGCTACATGTATGTCACTTACATGTTTTTTTTTCAGGGTAGCTGTACGTTAGAATAAGCAAACTAGTATTGCTCATCAACGTGATATTTGCACTGTTTGTCCAAAGTAAAAAATTTATATCTTGACGATATACAGTAAAACTTCTGTGTCATTTGTGTTTAATAAAATTCTACTTGAATTCATATCATCAGCGACTAATAATATATACACTTTCATATAACAATTATATCAATTTATAGCAATTTTTATTTTATATTAAAAAGTATACATGCATACACTCAACAGAAGAGGAAATAGATAGAACATTCAATCATTTTATACAGCGTCAGGAAAAAGCTTGATAAATAGCTTTATTTAACATTCTTATTATATGGATAACATTTCGAACAGCGTGAGTGAATAATTGGAAAATTTGTACACTTGTATGGAGGAAAATCAATTATGTTAGGAATATGTTGATAGCAATGAACTTGAGTTAATTTGTTGCACCTTCTTATATCCTAAGTACTTTCAAAATTGTCAGACATCATTACTTGAATAATATCCGTTCAACGTTCTGCGGCAGTTTATAATGTTTTCAAGCTCATTGAACAATGATATATAGTAAATATATAGACTCTTATGATGTGCACAGTAATTGTTTTAAGATACTAGAATACTTTGACCGCACTCTTCATACTTTCAGGGATAACTTAATCATTTCAAGTGTCGCTGTCCGTCGCCACATATTTGCACAAATTATACTTCTACGAGATGTTTGTTATAAGTAGATCAAAAATTAATCCTCCCTAGAGAAATTCAATTTGAAATAGAGTATTAAATAAATGCAAACTCTTCAAAGTTCAAGGCAAATGTCATTTTTCATTATGTTATCGTTTCCAATAATTTTGCATTTTATTTTTTAACAAATAAGAATGGAACCTGAGTGAAAAACGATAACACGTATTAATAATAAAAAAGCTAACATAATGCGAATCGGGACTTTGAGTCAACTCAAATTGGGACATTTGCTTTAAATGAGCATTTAAATATGTATGTACGAATGCATAGTAGATGTCAGAGATGGTAGAAAGTAAAATTTTTTGATCGGATTTTCACGTTCAGCTTGATGCGTTACTCTGCGCTCTATAATTACAAAAAACCCGCGCCAGACGCATTGGCACATGAATTAACATTTTAACATTAATTATCAGCTAAAAATGTATCTTCCTGACGGCTTGTTGTGTGATTACATTAACTTTTATTTTAGATCAATACTTTGTCCTGTTTTGAAGCGATTTGTGTTAAATGTATGTCTGAGACAATTGAATACACATTCTCGCGTTTAAAGGCAGACCTATACTTTCATCATTTTAATCACAAAATAAGACACTTTCCCTGCGAAAATACCTATTTTATAACAGCAAAAACCTTGCACATTCGTTAACTGGCAATACATTTAAACTTTCAGAGATTTGATGGAAATAATTTGTTTAAGAACCACTCAACATTGGTAAAATATTTATCCAGAAGAAATTGAGTCACTGCGTATTAAACTTTAACTAATAAGAGGATAGCGTTAGAGATGCTTCTGAGAAGCAATGAGGAAAGTAGCAATCAAAAACTCGTCTCAAATATGAGTAGTTCTTTTACTTTCAAATAGTCGCTTATTGAACATTTTTCCAACTTACTTATTGGATGCACCTACTCTGTGACGTACACATGTAAAAAGGTTCTAATTTTTCGGGAACGAAAAAACATTAAACCTATGCGCTCATCTTGTGTATATAGCTCTCAAGTTAAAAGCTTTCAAACTTTTCAATTACAGATTAATTGGACAGTAGTTGAACATTTGAAAATGCAGAATCGATGATTGACGATCGATTAAAGATGAGACTGTATTAACGATTGAGCGCGCGACAAGTGTTTTTAGAAAAAAAAAGCGCCATTCAAGTTGAAGAGGAGGTTGGATTGGAGCCAGCCACTTGAGAGTTCTGAGTACTACATGTACAAGGTTGCGATGGTAAATATATGGTATCAATTTTGAATACAAGTTTTAGAACAAATATATAGTAGAGCGCTCTGTTTAGCGAGCGTGCCTGAAGCAAACATGAAAACAGCTAGGATTTGGGATGAGAAGAAGCACGAATTGCAAAATGACGTGCATTAGCCAGTTGTCAAACAGGAGCAACATCTTTCGCTAAAGCGCCAACTTAATAGTCCAAAACTTTTGGTCTAATAACGAAAATGGACTACATCCGGCGCACTCTTTAAATCATACACCACTGAAGTTGCTTCATTGTGGCTCAATTTATCTGGGCGTTCGAACTTGATAGAAGTTTATTCCGAGTTTTACTCAATGAAATTAACCCGAGAGCCAAAACATGGCAGTAATTAAAGTGGAGCGCAAGTTTGATGAAGCGCGTTGCGTCCATCGCCTTCATATATATGAATTTCAAAACGGGTACGACGCTGCAAAAACTGACCAAACATTTATTCAACAAGTGAAAGATTAAAAAAAAGGCTTTTATTTACACGATTTTATATCTCTGAAACGTTTAAAGTAGCGAGGAGTTGAAAAACGTTGCTACGCCAACAAAAGTCTAACTGGCACGAAGGAGAGGATTATGGCAAAGAGGTGGAATTGAAATGTAGAGATCATGGCACTTGAGCCTAGGTTGTCTTTGACCAGTTTGTCGTGACACCTGGCAATCGAATCGGAGTCGACGTCGCTCATCGGTTTGCCGTTGTACTCAATAGGCGAGATACAGTAGTTGTTTTGTCGAAACGCGCTGAGCGAGCCGTTAGCAAAGTCGCTCTCAAGAATCAAGTGGATCTGACAGTCGCAAGGAAAATGGTTCTCGCGGGCGCTTAGCTCCCTTACGTTGAACATCGCGTCACCCTTGTGCGGCGCTCGCAAAATGTGGTTGCCATGCAGCCGCAAAATATTTACGGCCGTCTCGATTGTCAGATGCAGTCCCTCAATCGCGTCAATCTTGTTGTTTAAGATGATGAGCTTGTCTACATAACGCATACCCGTGAACGCCTCTCTTTGCACCACTCCCAGATCGCTGTCCTGAATGCACAGCGAACTCACATTCAACAGACCGCGAAATGTAAATGGCATCAGGCCGCTCAGGTCCATGTATGTCAGTTTCATCAGGTTCACTTCCTGCCCAACAAAAATAATACAATTTTTAATACATATAAACAATCATTCGCTTTTCTCTTACTAACCCATTTTTTCTCATAAATATATGCACTATTCTCAGCAATCCTTTTTTTTTTCTAATATCATTTCTTCGACTCATAGTTATAGATGCAATTTATTTAACAATATAAATAGATAGGGTGTTTTAAATGTTTTGCAAAAATGGGTTAGTGTATTTCTACATAATTAAAAGAAAAAAAAAATAAATTCAACAGAGATATATTCTAATGTGAGCAAAAAGATACATATTAGGTAAAAACTTCTGTTTACAACTGAAAATATGGATCGAACGCATTAATGTGCAATGAGAATGAAGCTTAATTTGATTCAGTTCTTATTAAATATTGAGTTTATTGTCCAGCTTTTACCAAAAAAAAGGGTTTACTCAATTAATATGTGTGCTGTTGAAAATATATTTTCAACAGTTTTTATAACATTATAAGTGTTATTCATGATCCCGAAATCTGCACTGTATAACTTGATTACACTCGAAATAAATTAATCAAACTTTATTTTATTCACTTCAACTTGAAACAACTCTCAACATAATTCATTGCTGTCGTAATCAAGTTAATTTTGCGATAGCTAAAATGATTGAATTTCATTTATAAAAAGTTGTGTCAAGTGAAATTATTCACAAATTTAAAATAAAATTTTATTCGTGTCGTACAAAAAAGGTATAATTTATTTAGAAAAAAAGTGAACTATAAATCCAATATCGTGATCGAGAAATTAAAGATCCAAATTGACCTGCAATCCGTTGAAGGCATCAGGCTCAATGATATTGATTCCCGAGGGTAAGATAAATCGTCCAACATTTCTAAGGCCGGAGAACGCATGACTCCTGACTGTGTGCAGTGGGTTGTTACTCAGAATCAGAAAGTTAACATTGGACGTGCCAGCGAACGAATACTCCTCGATGTATCTGATTTTGTTATTAGCCAATAAAATGGTCGATACATTTTGCAAAGTGGCAAACGAGTAGGAGCTTATGTGCGTGAGCGGCGTATCCTGGATTGACAATTCAACAAGATTCGTCAGCCCTCGGAAGGCCATTCTATTGATTTCGGTGATATTGTTGCGATCCAAAATCAGCTTGCGAAGAGATAGCCCTTGAAAAGCGTCTGTTTTTATGTATAACAAATTGTTTTTTGACAGAGACAATTCTTCCACGGTCGATGGTAAACGCTGAGTTGGAATTTCCGTTAATCCTCCTGTGTTGCAGATTACCTACAACAATCACAAATTCCACTTTTTTCATTGTCTACAAATTATCGAATACTCCGTTCTCTTATACACTTGTACATTTTATGTGCATCATTATGTATTTTATTGTCAATGTTGAAGTTAATAAGAGAAAAAAAATGAAACGTTGGTTACAATAATTAGGTGTAACGAACAGGTACATACATAGCTACGTGATATGCTTAGATTAGGAATGAAAGTAGATTATCCAACAGTGACACGACAAATCCATATAAGAATCTCCACACACATTACACTATACATGTGTAGGATAAGAAAAGTTGCAAAACAAAAACAAGTTTGTTCCCTTTTTTACCCAACTTTTTGTTCTGGTGTCATCCGTCGAGAAACCAAATAAAAGGATGAGGAAATAAAATTTACATTCCAAATCTCACGTAGGTATTGTTTTGCATTCATGATACACTGTGAAAACAAATTGTTGGATATTTCGTATTCTTACATATATCTTCTCTTACATTTTCCGAAATCAATGATTTTTTTTTTTTTTTTTTTGATGTTTTCTCTATAGAAGTTGGTTGTGTATATAATATTGACGGAGTCGTCTGGTTGCATTAGACTTTTGATATCACCTCGAAAATCGTCAGACAATCGTTGAAATGATGAAGTGAAGGGAATTAATAATAGAGAGAGCAGAGACACAAAGTTGGTGGAGCAATGATTTTGACAAAACTTATTGAACTGACAGTACAACATGAATCCTCGTGACCTGTTATTAAGAGCCAAAAGGATGGTTTCTCATTAATTGTTGAAATTAACTTAATGAAATACTAAACACGTCTCGTCTATGTACACTTCGGTCATGAAATTAACTGCGAGCCAAGTTATCGCAGTTGCATACGGAACAGAAGTAGATTTATCATCTGTCGCACTCGTGGTGTGTTCATTCGTGATATAGTCAAACTTACGTACACCTATTATATATAAGTGCGCTACATTATTTTCAAACTCGTGTGCACTTACAAACTTCCGAGTGGTCGTTTTAATTTAGACTATCGGATTGGATACATTTTACGTTAATAACTCATGACATTTAGCCTTCGCAAAAATCAACTGCAGTCGACCGGTCAAAATCAACCTATATATTCGTTTAGAGAATCATTTTTCTATATCGGCACTCTCACCAATATACTGAAGCTTATCTTACAATTTGAATAGTTAGTTGAAAATATTTCCAACTTATCTATTTTCAAAATATTTAAAGAATTATTTTTCTCTCACAACCGATTTCGTTTACTTTGAATCAAGCCTCAATATAAAATAAGTTCATATAAGCCAGAAGTCGTGAAACTCATTTGACCGAACGTACATTATTGTTTTATAATTAATGTAATTTTAATGAAGTACCTGTTTTGGAGAAAAACAGATGCATGCTGGCGGACATGGAAGGGATCCGATGGAACTTCGCAATTCGTTTTGTTGAAATGTTTGTGTACCAGCCACAAAGACCAGGCATAGTAGATAGTAAATCAAACTCTGCAACAAACATTAACAATCAATCAATATATACGAATATGATTTTGTCAATCGAATTATTGGAAATTGCAACACTTAGTTGATTCAGTAAATAGTGCTGGTTATCAGATGTAAAACTGATTGAAAAAATAATTAGCACACAAACTAATATATTCTACTCTGTAGTCGTGTAAAACATTTTAATGATATTTGGAACAAAGTAAAAATGTGTAATAGTGAATTTACAAATTATTATTCGTTTGTCTTACAAGTTCATGTTTTGTTTTGAATTACTCTATTCTTACGGCAGACGTTACAAAGATTGATAGCAATTGAATACTACGCGATTTTTTTAAACCACCCCACATTTTGGTTTTATTGACGAAGCAAGACATCAGTTCTGTTGTTAAGAGTGAGCGACGATTTTATTTCTTCTAATACACATTTCTTTTTACTGACAGATGTTATTTCTTTATCCCAACCGTGAGCGATCACATAGCAGTACATAATTTATGGTATTAAACATTCTCAAAAAAATGAGAAAAATATAACTACAAAAAGATTTCGATTCGAGATTCGTTTTGTCATTTTTGTCAGAAAACGTTTGTTGCTTATCTAAGTAGTATGGTCAGCGTTTGGTTATACTACAGTGAAATATAATTCAGTAGTGCAGCCAGAAATTGGTCATACGTGAAAGTTTTTGTACATACTTCAGAACAAATAACAGTCTCGATGAAAGTTTGCATATGAAAACGAAGATTCGTGAATCAGTATGATATATGAATACGAATTTGGTATAAATTAAGCACCTGAACATATGATATTTATCCGAAACGTGAAATTTCTCGGACAGAGTATCACCATTTTAGTACATATATGTATATACGCTTGTAGTCATTTTGCTAGTGCAAATCTTATTACATTTGCCTGACTTTGCGATGCATTAGATGAATATGCTCTGATACATGCACTTCACACACAAACTTCCACCTTGAAATTAATAGACTAGACTATATACATTTTAACAACTGAATTGAATAAAATTGAACATATATGTTTAATTTTTGTATTAGTTACTTTTTTAAGTAAGAACCGCTAAAACAAATTCATTAAATCAAAAAAATAGCTCTTGGTTTAAAATTTCAAAAACAAGTTCTACAAGATGATAATGAAACTCTTGGTAAACTGTTATTATAAGTAAAGTATTATAGAAATTAATCAAAACCTCAAAAAGTTTTTGAGAATCTCGTGTGTACTATTGCACCATGAATATTCCCTTGAAAATTAGTAATTTTCATTGAAAAACATTAATAAAGCTGACTTGTTAACTGATTATTGATTGTTAGTTAACAATTAAATTTGAAAATACGCACATCGTTTTCGTTTTTTGCAAAACACCAAAGGTATATGCTTAAAGAACAATTGAACAAAAAAGTCCCAATGTTTGTCATATACTTTGCGACAAACAGTTTAAAGCCGCTGAACAATTTGATACGCACGCCAAAAATTGAATTTCAACTTGCTGTGTGATTTTACTTGAATACGGGTTATTTGATTATTACCACAATGTGAACATTTGTGATATTCAATATTCAGAGACCTTTTAGAGAATTAACATCAATAATCTGATGTATTTAAAATTTCGTCGTGTTATTTAGTTATTTATATGTACATTTTTATGTCACTCTAAACTAAAGATTCAAAATACTATACGATGGATTACATCGGTTCATACACGTATGTAGAGCACTGTCATTTTTACAAAGATTCAAAGTGTTTCAACGTTTGTCAACGACAAAGCGTTAAAATATACTTGTACCTTGTCACTTTGCAGGCAAATGGGATATTCAGTTATTTAAAGAAATTCAGTCTTTCCACAACCATAAATGAGAACAAAATACACTTGCTCCTATTTATATATAAGTGTTGAATATCGTAAGTTTTGAAAATAATTTAATGTGCTTTCAATGTGAGGTAAATATTGTCCATATGTTGTCAATATATTTGGTGCTATACGGTCAATGTATAGTCAGTACATTGTTTACATATGGAATATGCTAAAAATCATATTTTTATTTTCTAGGGTGAGTTGGGATAAAAATGATCAGTGCAAGGAAATTGGGTAAAAGTGATAAGCTAATATAATTAATAAATAAATCGAAAAATATTGCGTTAAAATAACTTCGTTAGATAAATTAGACTCTCTTCTTAAAATGAACGCGCTTTCACGATGAAAAAATATTATTATACGGATTGAAATAATCAATTTTCATAAATCTATGCACGTAACAGCCATTTTGAATTTCAAAGGAGTTGTCAAACTTTAATTTCCAGACACTTGATAACTTAATTGTTCTGAAATTTTTAAGTTGATGTATACATCATCTATTAGTTTTATATTTCAAAAATCTGGCAATAAAAAAATTGTATCTTTGTTCAATTGTTATAATGATACTCGTTGAAAGTCGTGGGGTAAAAATGATTAGGAGTTTCAGGTAATTTTGATCAGCTGTAAAATCGTTATTAAACTAATAAAAACTTGTTTTTATCGCGAAGGGTTCACAATGAGTGCTGAAAATTTGACTGCATTTAAAAGTGTGCACGACAATATAGAGAAATATTTAATGGAGAAATTAAAATCAATTTAAATCTAAAAATAAACGTCTAGAATGAAAGTCATAAATTTTACAAAATTCAATTTGTGCACGGCATGATAGTAACAAAATAGTTCTATGATATAAATGCGGACCATAGAAAGTAACTGTAACCCTATAGAGCTGCTTTTTTCGTCGTCATTAAAAGTAAATTTTAAACTCGCCGAATAGAGAAGAAAGCAAGGAAGAAAGGTAGAAATCGTGTGTGCATGTTTAAAGAATTTCAAGTTCATTTTTTTATAATTTTCTATCTTTTTTCTTCATTTTGCAAGTTTAAAATTTAGCTTTAACGTAAACGAAAAAAAACAACACTGAGTTTTGAGTTACTTTTTATTTTTTGCGTTTATTTCGCACAACTATTTCGTCACTATCGTGCCGTGCCCTAACTGAATTTTGTGAAATTCTCAACATCCATTCTGGACGTTCATTTTTAGATTTAGATTGATACATTAATTTCTCCATCTCTATATTATCGTGCACACTTTTAAATGCAGTCAATTTTTCAGCACTCATTGTGATCTTTTCGTTTTATCAACAATTATTTATGAAATCAACTTACAAAACAATAATTTTTGAAGTGAAAATAACAATTAAATAAATAGTTTTTCGATAAATAATATGAATATCATCGTCAATATTAAGCACATATATTGTGACTTTTATATTTAAACAATTCTTTCAATTCTCATGCCTTGTTCAACATTTATTTTAACACCTGATTATTTGATCATTTTTACCTCAATCGCTGGGTAAAAATGATCGGCAAAAAATTGTTTATAACTATTGTTACAGACGAGATTAATGTTTGATTTTCACACAACTTATTTGTATCACTTCCCTTTATGATATCATATAAAATTCAACTCGATATTACTTGAAATTTGTTAGTTATTACTAGACATTTATAAGAAACCTGATCATTTTTACCCCAACTCACCCAAGTTGCAGGTATTTTCAATGATGTTCAATGCAAAGTTTTTAGTATAATTGTTTTGAAAAAAAATTGAATCGAGGTGGGGCTGAAAAAATTATTTTCGGGACGGGGGGGGGTGGTTTCTTGCTAGAATGCTTCCTCATCCAATCTGCGAAATTTCAACTTTTTCTATCGAGCCATATTTTTAGAGCTATTTTTCCCCTCAGTTACATAGATTTTATGGTCAAATAAACATATTTTGAGAAAGTGAAAAAAACTATTAATACAAATGACGACTTGCACTGTATGTAAAATGAAAAGTGTTTGTAAGTGAGACCTACAGTAATACTTGTGTATTACTACACAATCTTAATGATGTAGGTCTCATCAATGTAGTTGATTTTAAATATTATTACAAGTGTATTCATAATTATAGATGACTTTAGCGTTTTCACTATATAATTTGATCTATAATTCAGAAACTTTCTTTGATTGTAAAATTTAATTTAATTTTTAATTTAATTTAAAAATTAGAACTTGATAATTGTAATACACTTCAACGTAAGTACGAACTTGAAAGATAAAAGCTCAAAAATCAAGGATTAAATCCTCAAAGCGTTAATGATGACTAAAACGATAAAATTTAACGCACTGGAAATACCAAACTCCCTCCAAAAAACCGAATGGCACAAAAAAAGTTGCACTGTCAAATTTTCAGAATATATAACACTTTTTAATGCACAGTATATAGATAAGTAGAATAAATATTTAAGATTGTAATGTAATAATATAAACGTTTCTTTATATATAAGAACTTGAAAAAAGAATAAAATGAAACATTCATTCGTTTTTTACGTTGAACAAGGTCTGTTGGTGATCCACTGCCTTGTACAATAACGATCAATTTCATCATGTTCAAAGTTTTGAAAAAAATACAACAAATAACTTTCACATTTTTGTTATTAACTTTAACCATGGTGGCACAAAATGCGTCTTTTAGAATTTCTAGGAAAACAATTTAATAAAAAGTATACGACGTTTTTTCTCAGGATGAACAAAATCATTGTGCGTTAATTTATTTTGAATATAATTATCATTTGGATCTGAAGTGAACTGATTTTTTGTTGAAAAAAAAAATTTCATATATGCGTTTCGTGGCTGCACGTATTTGGAATGCGCTGTTTTCTTCTGTTAACAGTTTTGAGCGCAATATATAGATATGAGAAAATATAATCGAAACTAAGCGTTTCGGATAAGGATAATTTGTTGTCCGCAAATCTTTTGAAGTTGTATACATCAAAGAAATCGCATAATCCTTTAAGAGTCATATGAAAAACGAGGCCATAAAATTTGCTATTCCAGAATATGTTAGACCCAAAAAGATAATAAAAAGATTATAATGCTTGCGTATTGCAAACAATCATTAAATTTCTTTGATATATTAGATTGAAGTGTAATTTTCATTTCCTACAGATTTTAACATGCAATCACGTAATTGCACTTATTTTAAATTTCTCTACTAAGAATGCATTTATAATAATTGTTTTAAATGGAATCCAAATATAAATCAAAAACATATTAGCCGCATCAGTCTTACAGACAATTTATTTTGCATCTAATAGGCTAATTTTATCCATCACTTGATGTAGAGATACAATCAAATTGAAATGAATTATAATAAAAGTGGAAAAAAATTACAAGAGCAGAATTTTGAAAAAAAAACATTATCGATCTGATCAATAGAAAATCATTTAGCATTCTTTTATTCAATTTTATATAACTCTAAAACGTTTTGATTAGTGCGACGTGTAACTCGACGAGGTTAATCGAAAGCTAATCCTCTATCATAATATTTTTCAGATGAAAAAAAATATTTTATATTTGTGAAAACTACGGGAAATGATTGTTTAATCGAAAACATTGATGCAGTTAAAATTGCCAGATAAATTGAAAACATTAATGAGAATTAATAAATCTAAAAATAGCATCAACGATCCATTTTGACGCATGCAATTTAACTGGATTTTTGGTTTTATGAATTACTTTGTGTTAATTTTGTCATTCAGAAATGAGCCTGTATCTCGAAGGTATCTTGTTTCAGACAGGGTTCCAAGATGACTGAATCAGATATGATATTTAAAATGAATATAAAATTGACAATCCAAATATTAGAGCCTTGTTTGTCTTTAATTCATTCTATTTTTTTAAAGTTTTAATTTTAATTTAATAGAAATGACTAACTTTCTGATTTGAAGGTTGAATTTTAGATTTCAAATAATACAATAGTAGGGGTCAGTGGGGTAAAAATGTGATACCTCAAATTTTTTATCAATATTTTTCATTTGTATCAGTAAATGACTGTAAACCAGTAAACCATTCTTGAAGTTATTTAACGGGTCACAGTCACCTCACGGTTTCACAGTTACCCCACTTACCCCTAGATGCTTTTTAATATAAAAATAGTGCAATTATACATATGCAAGTTATATATTTGTCAATATTTAGTTTCAGCCAGCTTGAAAAACATAAATTTTCAAATTCCGCAATGTCTGCAATGTTATTTTTTTCAGCTATGAAATAAAAACTTATTATTTCTCCATCTTATATATTTCTGTTGTATATTTTTCTAATTTACATAATAGTTTAAATTTTTTTTTGAATTTGAAAACATAATTTAAAAAATATGCCAACTAATTTTTAATTCGACGAGTTTGTAATAAAGAGAATAAGAAATAGACTTCTAGTTTAGAATTCAAGAGGAAGTGCTACTGAAAGAAAAAAAATGTAATTTCTGCGAGCTAAAATTTGCGCGCAATTAAAACGGCACTTTGATTTGATCAGAATACAGGGAAGGAAAAAAAAGAGGAAACAAATGTGCGATTTCGCGTTTGAAAGGGACATAAAAGGGACATAAAAGGTGTAATAGGTTTTGTTGATAAAAAAAGCACGGGTCGAGCGGCGTATCGTCATCGGGTCATAATAGTCTAATCACGGCGTGTTGCAAAAGAAGTGCACAAAGCACGTCCGCTGGTAATGTGTATGCAAATACAAGCATGTGTACCTGCGCTCTGTGATACATCAATCCTACGATTTGTAGGGCGCATGCCTCCGCTGGCAGGAAAGCACGGGCCGCCGGAGAGACGATTCTGTGTCCAAGAGATAAGCAAAAAACTTGTCGTCTAAGGGGGCGTGAAAAAAAAAAAAGAATACAAATTGCACACTGTGGAAGAGCGGCGGTTATGAGCACTTGTCAAACGAATGATAAAGCCGGCGAGGCTGAGCGCGGGCACGTTCGCGTGTGCCGGCGAGTCACAGACTCCGCGGCTGCATCCCAGATATACACATGGCCGGGCTCGCTCTCTCCGCTGCTTTATTTCTCTTTGGCATTGCGCACTGTGCGCAAGCTCATAATTATTCGCGATTCGGCGTTCCCCTCCCACAGATCCCGTATCGGAAGCGAGGCTTAATTAGCGGCATCGTTAGACACCTAACGATCTGGATCTTGTCGCAGGCCTCTGTTTGCCACAACCTTTGTCATCCGATGACAAAACAATGAATCATTTGGGAGTGTGCATTTCGCTCTCGAGAGCACGCCTCGATCACTCGTAGATGCCGCTTCAAAACACATCATCTCTACTCAATCTTGTGTCCTAAATAGTCCTCACTATTTTCAACTAAACCCAAACTAAACCCCATTTGACCCTACAAAAAAACCTCTCTCTACACCGTAAACACACCGTTATATTATAATCACTTTTAGATTTTTTTTTTCCAAATTACACGAAACTTCATTTCATAAATAGATCAAAAGATCATCAACATGAAACCGACCAAGCCAATTTAAAATTTTGCTCACAAATATTACATATTTGCTCGGCTGGAAATGATCGAATAGCAAATTTGATGTTTATATAAAAATCCTGTAAAATCTAGTATGAAAAATGAGCGCATAATAGTGTTAATTAAGTCGCTATTCATTTTCCTTCAGTTGTTTCATAAGAACATAATATAAATTAAGCTTTCTTTAGTATTGTCATTTCCAATCTCTTTGAATTGTATCTCTATCTTCTTTAATTCTTTAGTATTTTATAACAGAAAAAAGCGTTTATTAGCTTTAAAGTTAATTTTTTCATTGAACATTATTACGAAAAAAGTTTATGAACAACGTCTATTATTGAGTTATAAATGAACAATGTTATTTGATCAAAATATATCATGTAAGTCACATACAACTTATCTATCGACACAAATCGAATTTTCAGAATACTATTTTGACATTCGATTTTTCGAAAAAGGAACTTTAAAGCTGGTTCATTTATTTTACGACTCCGTGACAGAAGTGTACACGGTCAAACATTATGACTGACAAACGGGAATGAGTTGCAACCAAAGCACTCTTCACGTTAAAAATCATGTCATGAATTTTCAATATTACATGTCCATTTGATGTCACATTGCACGTCCAAAAGTTCCTACTCAGAGCAAAGTTTTTACAACAACAATAGAGATCCGCTTAGTTTTATTAAAAATGAACAAAAAAAAAAGTGTCAGAATACTTATATTCATGTCTTGAAAAACGAGAAAAAATAATACAAAACAATCCGATTCAGGTTTCAAACCATCATAAATGTGTTATTGTGAAACAGGCGAAAATTGATTATTTTCAATTGAATGGAAAAAAGCTGCAGGGCCGCGAGTTGAAAACGATAGCGAGAAATAATTTCTGCGGTGAATTGCAACTATGGTGTAAAAGTTAGAATACTCGTTTGGCGAGCCGCAGTTTTTTGCTTCAAACACAATTGATGGTTGGAACAACTAATAGTACAGACGATAAAGCTCGCAAAATCGATTCTTAAGCGATTAGAGGGAATTCACACCCAAAGAGAGAAAAACTGAGAAAAAGAGAAAGATGAGTTCGTTATTAACATTTTTTATCTTTAAATTTTATCAACCGATATACTTATTGGTTGGCAAATTGAAACTTCAATAATTTTTCTTATTTTTCTCTATTTTCTACAATACAATCTTTTGAACACGAATATACAGAATATTTTGTATACATTTTTATTTATTTGAAGTATTCAAAAGCTTTCATTTGAAACAACTAAATTTGCCATATTTATCTCGTTTGATAAAAAAATCAGATTGTCAATTGTTACTTTCTTATGGCACTTCCGAATGATTAACTTTTTTCAGCTTGGGCTTTCTTCAACTACCGACAAGTATAAAGCTTGCTTTTTTGGAATATCAAATGCAAGTATCTGTTTGTATTTCATTATAAAATGTCATTCCATTCGAATCCAAAGAAAATAAAAAGAACCATCGTCGCAAAAGTGAGCTTAGAGATTTTTGTAAAATCAAAATTCAAAAAAAGTGGCATGTAATATTCATTGGATGGAAAATTGACTTATTTCATTCACCGAGGTAGACAAAACTTGGTCATGAATATTGATCTGAATTCGGATTTAAGTATTAGTCTGTATCATTTGAGCTATTCCTCCGAAATGAAAGAAACGTTTTTCTAGGCGATGCAAATTAAAAATTTATCATTTCTAATGCTAAATAATATTTGAGATACATACACAACAGTAATACTAAGTGGAAACTTTATAAAAAATTTCTCTCAAAAAATGTAGTAAGAGTTCTGCTGATGTAAACATTTTCATAAATGCAATATGTTTTTACGTCTTTGTTGTAAATGTCAATCAGTTCGAGATCTGAATCTTACTGATGATATGAAGTCTAAGATAAACGGGAGTATCGATTTGTTGCAATCGGAAATAAGATTCGCATTTGTATACGGCAAGCTGGAGTAAAGTTTGGTATTTTTTGTGCCGGCAAAGAAGACTTTTTTCGTTTAAGTCGACATGTCAAATAAAACTCTGCTGAGAAGGTTTTCATTGAAAAACTTTTTGATCCCACGTGATGGGCACTTCTTCAATAATTGCTAAGATGGATGCTCCAAGCGGAACGCGGTGTCGCCAAAAATCTTATTTTCATGCCAATTGTCATGTTAAATCAACTTTGAACAACTTTTTATTTTCTTCAAACTTTCGTGATTCTTCTTGTCCACAAGAGAAAATGGCTTTTCACTTTTAAATTTAAAGAATCCAGGCGAATGTCTTAAATTGAAGCAATTTTTCTTCATTTCAAGAAAATTATGCCAATTATAGTTTTTTTGACATCACTGAGACATCAAGTTAACACGAGAGATACAGTTTCTCTGAATTGTATACAATTTCTGGATGAAGTAAACTCATTTATAAATGACATTCATAAGCTTCGTTGACTAAACATTACTTAGCACCCTTATATCTACCTTGAAATAGTATACTTTATTCCTGTAATTAAAATCATCTAAAAGAAAAAGAGGATTGTTTACAATTCAATCTACATCAAACGTAGCGTCAGCTGATTTTATATGCTTCCTGACGTAAAGTTGCAACTAAGCTCATGATACTCATGTTTCAAGCAACACACTTGTTGTGTGTGTGCAAAATACATATGTCCTATTCACTACTATCCTCAACAAGATTTTGTCAACAACTAAAAACGTTTTCCTTTTTTATCATTTGCTTAGTGAAAATTTAGATTTGAATGATATAAAAAGTACATTGTTATTAATTCGGCCTCATTAAGATAAATTAAAGTCAAAGATTCTCACAAGTAGATCTTTTGTAAGAAGAATAAATTGCGAAAAAATAGCTCAAGCACTATTCTGGTTTTTCATCTTGCAGTAAGTCTAAATTTTCAGTTCATAATATAAGTTGTGCATTAAAAACTCAGAACAATGAAACTGTCTTTTTCTATAAAAAATGAAAAAATTCAAAGATCCATAGTAATAACAAAGAGATGTTAGAAACTGAAATAGTTGTAGTAATCTAATACATTTTATAAACATAAAGTTCTCTGAGTTGTGAACAAATGATGAGAATAAAGAACAACTGTCATAAAACTCTTAATTTGTTTATATTATTTCGTTTGAATAACAAGTTTACCGAATTGTTCTTTCGGGATTCTTTGTACAGGACAATCGTTGTCGTCACTATGTCGCAACACACCAGAAAAACTTAAATATAATAACTATACATATATACAGATCGATTTCAAAGATCCGGATTTGTTGTAACGTCTTCTTTACTAGGCCATTTAATTCTTAAAGTTTTTCATTTAATTCGAATTGATTTCAATGTAAATTAGGCTTGATGAGCATTGGTATTCTATTCAAATGATGTCACATTGCAGTCAGTCCCTCAGATTCCTTTAACAGATTGAAGAAAATTAATTTTTGTTTAAAACAGTTACACAAACAATTATTTAACTTGAAGTGTCCTCACCGTCGTATTTGCAACAGCTTTTTCTATCTTGCCTCGTTGACTTGAGATGCTTCGTGTTTTCCATTATGCAGCTGTTTTCCATTTTGCTGCAGCTCTTTTGGTAAATTTTCCTTGAATCCCTTGATTTTCAAAAAGTCTGCAAGCTCGGTTATCCTTGGTAAATCCTCCTGCGTGACGTTGATTTCGCCAGTGTACATATAATCCAGTAACATCTTCATGTCGTCGTACTTAATATTAACCATTGCAAACGACTTCTCTGAAGACAATTGTTCGGAAAAGATTTTGTAAAAGAATTGTGAAAAAGTGGCAAGAACAACTTTGTGACATCCAATTCTCTTATTGTCCTGGCAAATTAGGTCGATGTCTGTCAAGAATTTGGAGCTAAAAAACCCATTCACTACTGACAAGAAGTAGTCGTTGTGTTTTTTCCAGTTCAGGGCGAATTGCTGCTCCTCGGACATTTTGTTGAATCTCTGAAACAATCAAATTTAAAACAATATAATATATACAATATAATATAATTTTCCATAATTTTCATGAATTTTATTCATTTAATCTTAAAATTTAATCTTTAAATTTGAATATCAAATCCTAAAGTTATGTATGTTCTTTTTAAAAGAGCAAGTTTGAGAATAATACAAGTTTAGCTTAAAATCATTTGAACTTCAAATGTAGCCAAATCTTTGAAGTAACGTTGCAAGTATATCACGTTTGATAGATTATTTTTAACAAAAGTCACCAAACTCATGTATAACGTATTTGAAAAAAGTTTTGAATTTATGAATAATACAGGACGTAGAAAAATTTGCTTCAAGCAGCCAGCCTCTTTTTCCACGTAGATTTAATAGAGGCAATCGGGGTAATTTTGATGCGATGGGGTAAATGTGACACGTTAAATAACTTTATGAAATAACACTATTATTTTGTTGTTAATTGTTATTATGACTGTCCGATAGTTAATCAGCTGTCAAATATAAAAAATATTGAGAAAGAAATGTTTTTCCACAAGTAATTAGAGGTGTCACATTTACCTCATCGCGCCACAATTACCTAGATTGCCCCTAATACAATTGAGAAACAAGATAAATTATAATATTTTTCATTTCAATATTTTTACGCAATGATATAACTGGAAACAAAATTCAAAGAAAAAAACAAATGTTGTAATTATTATTGTTACGTTTAGTTACATATTTACATTACAAATAAAAGTTACAGAAATTGTACTGATTTGATTTTAAATAAAATTCAACAACGTTATTCGTTTTATCTGTGAAATTAAAAAATGATCGAAAACAGCTATATTATATTGTTATTATTGTTGTAACAGATGTAAGTTGAGGCGGGTAAGAAGCATCAACTACGTCTGTCAAAAACAGAAGCGTCTCATTGTATACAGCATGACGTTCAAACAGATTTGATGGTTATTTCTAACGCTGTGATTCGAATTTCCCGGGTTTTTACTTAACTCCAAAACTTGATTAAACGTTTGATTGATCTCGTAACTGCGAATCTAAAGTTTAATATCAAGACTGAATTTGTTGGAGAACGCCATCGTCTTCAACGGGACGCACTACCAGAGTCCGAATGATCTATACTCTTTCAAATCTATGACACTTACCTTTGTTTATGTTCCACGATATAAAATTGTGCACGTGCCTTCGGCGACGCGATTGCACACACGTACAAAAATTAATCACAATTCATGCGCGCGAAGTAATTAAATGAGAGCAAACTTTCTACGCCGCAGGATTTGTGGGAACTGCGGAAAATGTAGTAAAGTAAACGTTAGAATTAGAACTATGTATTTTGATGCATCTGGTGAACTAGACAGCACGCATTTTTCCATGTGTTAGTATGGTGTCGAGCCGCTTGACCAATCACAAACGAGAATAAAATCTACCTGAGTCAGAAATTTCAATTTCCTTGAAAATCTTCTCTGTTTCAGTCTTTCGTAGAATACAGTAGAATAACAGATGTCAATAAAATGTTTGCGAATAATTATGCAATGCTTTTATATTATTTATATTTTTTTTCATCGAAATAACACTTCAGCGTTTATTTATACTGATTTATCCAACTAAAATTTGAATTAAATAGTTACTTATTTTGTAAATTGTAGTCATTTGAATTTAAATTATGTTTTTTGTAGATTTGAAAAGTATATTCAACCCAAATTCAACCTTATACACTTGCATATTGACGCAATTAAAGTAGACCATTTTAGGGACAAGGAAAAAAATACTAAAACGTATTGGACCGAGTTACAGTGTGCTCTTCATACAGTCGATGGTGCACTCAACGATTCAACGTTTCGACGCGCAATGGTGTGGGCGTGTGTATGTGTGAGTGTGCCGAGCAGTGGAAAAATGGGAAATGGGGGAGGGCTGCAAAGATTAGGATGACGAATCGGCAGAGGCAGCGTGTTAAACTTGAGAATTCAAGGTTCTGGCCATTTTTATCTTCATATAGTATAAGAATTTCGGCAAAACCATATTCAGAATTCAATGACCAATTAAAAATATTTTCTTTCATTAATGCAAGAAGCTAATTAATTTTAAAAATTGAATTTTTTGTTTCATCAAATAGCTGATGGCAATAGATTACATCTAGGACTGATATTTCAAATTTCTGTAATTTAGTAAACGAAATATTTTATAACTAAAAATTTCAAAAAATAAAAAATTGGACCATTTTTATTATATTTAATAAAAATGAAAACACAAAAATAACAAAGATAAGATAAATTGTTTTTGAGTACATAATCGTTGATGTTCGGTAGGCAGATATGATCAATTTGAATGGGATATTGAATAAAGATAGATACAGTATCAGTTCCTGACCCGGGGCACTTTCACATTTCAGGACAGATATTGAATTTGACCAAAATTTGACAATTTTTGGTCCAAGTTCAAATTCGGTTCTGTTATTACAAAAATGAATAATAATAAAAGTAGATTGATATGTAAATATTGTTTGAGGTTTAATGGTAATTTTATTTTTATTGTTAAAGTACTGAATTGAAAAAAAAGGTGAACTTGGGTAAAATTTGAGTTAATCTGATTATTCGTGAGCATTTTTGACCATTTTTCTATATCTCGGTTGGGTGTTATTTTAGAAAGATTTTTCTATGTCAAAGAGTGACACAGGACAAAGAAAAATTTTTGTCAACGATAACATTTGGGCATTTTTCTGTGAGGTCTGCATAAAAAGCCAGGAATGCACTTTAGACATGCGTCTTAAGTGCGTGCGTGGCGTCCGAGGTTCAACGGAAAATGAGCAAGCAAAACTTTCAAAACAAGGATGACGAATCACCAAGAAGCTCAAATTTGTGTCAGATGTGCATTTTTAGCCACCACCCGGAACTATTCTAACGTGTCAAAAATATGAATGTTGCATTTGTGTTTTTTCATCATATTCAATGAGAAAATTATTTAACATTTCAAAACCTTTTTTTCGACAATGTTAAATTATTCACGGCAGTCTAGAATTCAGCCTTGCGAGGTCGCTGAACTCACGGCCATTTTTCCAACTGGTGAGAAAGTTTGGAAAATTCGTCGGAGCATTGTCCTGTAGACAGAAGAGATTATAGAAAAGCAGCAGAGTGTGGCACATTTTGATTGATGACCCCTCAAGTTTCTCCTTTTAAATTTTGTGAAACTTTTTTTTTTTTCAGGTCAAGCGAAAATGAAAAAATAATTTTTTACAAGGTCATTTTGAATGATTGATGAAAAATCGGCTTGTGGTATCGTTGCAGACGTGTGCAGTTTTCACGTGGCACGGCTATTTAAATTTATTCATACTTGATTTCATATGTCCTAATAAAATTCTTGACCTAAGATATTATTTCACAATTAACGGTATTGCTGATTTCAGACTTGCACCAAAATCAGCATCAAATTATATACTAATGGAATGAAGGAAGATGAGAGATATTAAATATCGCATGTTATTTAAGAATTTCCCTGTATTTCAAGTCTAATGTATAAAATTTCGTATCTTTTATATAAAATTCAATATCTTTTCGTTGAAATTTTGGCAATGCAAATTTTGTGCCGTAAAATGTCTTACAATTTGAAAACCAAACACAATCATTTACAACTTATGGACTACTTTTAGTATAAACCAACTTTGCAATACATGCACTTTTTCAAGAAAAGTATATCGCGAAAATATATCACACAAAGTGTAATAATAGAACAATTGAACACGTTCGTTACGTTGTAAATTATTTCTGGTTAACATTTGCATATAAATTGGAAAAGGATGTCGAAAGGTACATCAACGTGTCTATTCTTATTCCTTGATTGCAGAATGATTTCAACCGCACATAATTCAATCATCGGTCTTAAAATTACGAAAAAAAATCTAATTTTAATTGTTACAATTGAATGAACTGATAAAAATCTGTTAAGAAATTTTTCCAATCACGTGGCTCAAGTGCATACGTCAAAACTTATATGTAAATGAAAGCTTTTTTTTTAATAAAAAGAAGAGTTAAATGTTACATATGTAACTATTATTTTCTGAGATCTGTGCGTTCAAAAGAACTCGCATCAGGTACAATGATCATATATTTTATTAAAAACTGTGGTTTTTCTTATACGAGGTAGATTTATTACAGTCTTAGCTGTTTTGTACTTTACAAAAGACACAATCAGTTGTCCTTTTGTCAATAAATAAAATTGATCCAATGATAACATTCTAATGACGCCACTACAATCACAATTGTACTTAACTCGTTAAATTTAACGGTCTATTTACAGTTTGAGTTTGCAATAAGTTGATCGAGCATCAAAATATCAATTGTATAACTCTTAACACAATCTTAGAATAAATCTTGTAGCAAAACTTGACATTATAGAGCTTCTCGGATAAAATATTTACAAACATCTGTGTGAGAAGCGTGTCTTTTGATCACGTTACATTGCCACTTTGTTCGATTGGTGTCACAAAACTATGACTCGTTAAACTCTAACGATTTGTATTTACAATAATATTTTACAATCACATCGATGAAATGGTTTCTATTTACAATGATCATGATATGAGTTCAAAAAAAGAATGGCGAACGAAAAAGGGGCTCGTCAGTCTTTCGCATAAAAACAGCGCGCATGACAAAGTTGTGCGCTACTCGTTTGATTCAATTTTTAACGTTTGAGCAAAATTGCAACTAATTCCCGAGGCCTATATTTTTCATCTTACAACACGTTAAACTAACAACAATCTTAAACGACTTATAATATATTGTCAAATATTTCCTTTGAATGTTTTATCGTAACGTTAAATTATAGTTTATCACAATCTGATGGAAAAACATTCAAACCTGAAATTCGTGATGAGGTATTAGGCTGTTGGACTTAGTTCACATCTCTTTGTACTAAATTGAGTATTGTGCTATATGCTTACTCAGTTATTATTTTGTTGTACTATTGTAACATAGTTTCGGAACTTTGCGTTCAGTCTTGTGCTATTATATGGCCAGTGGTTCAGTCTTATTGATTACTGCTATCAGTGGTACTGCATAACCCTAACAAAACATTCAAGGCACACAGTAGACGGTTGAATTCACCTATTTTAGATAAGAGTTCGCAAGGCACAGGACTTTTCAACTTTTAATTCATCGCCGACTTTAACTAGTATAGCGCTCGTCCAAATAAAAAAAAAAAAACTAATTAAGTATAAAATCCGTTTTAGCGTCAAGTTGAATAAATTAAACAAACAAGATATATAAAATAAATGGAAAGGAAAAAAACTTGTGTAAAAAATGTAACAAAGAATATATATATAAACTGTGTGTCACGTTCTGCAAAAATGAAGACCACAAAGAAGAAGTCTAGTTTGCCTCAAAATTATTCAAAATAAAATAATCTTTTGATTTTTCATTCAATCTATATGATGAAAATCATGAGATTATATTTCATTTGTATTTTTAATGTAAACCCTGACGATTTGCCTTGAATGCAAATAGATGTTTGGTTTTCTCAGACACACATCCTACCACCGGTTGTGGTATGTAAAAGGTGCATTAATTTACTCAAACCTTAATAAACTATCTTAACTTGGATTTAACCCGAGGAAATAAGTCAACTAATTTCAACAAATAGTAACAAAATAGAGAGAAGTGAGAGGTAGTTAGTTATTGGTCGCAATTGGTCGCGACAATTTCTTGCTTGATCTCCTGCTTGATCTTTGGCGTGCTCGGAGACTTCTTAACCGACAAATCCTCGGCCATCTCGCAATCACTGTTCGAATGTTTGGACATGGCAGAATGAGCAGGGCTCATGTTGTAGTGCGGGGGCTCATCTTCGTTGGACTGCTGCCAAGCGGGCGGTGAGTTTGATTCGTTGGACATGGCGTCGGAGCCGATGGTGTTGAAGCTGTTCATCAGACTCTGTTCGTTCATCATTCGCAAGTTGTCTGGCGTCAGCATGCTGTAGATTCGCTTCATCATGCCGAAATTCTGCGGCTTGTTCGAGTATCTCCTGTTGTTGCCTACGTCGGGACTTTGCGGACTACCACCCTGCTCCTTCTGTGTCTTAAGTCGTTTGATTTTGTCGTACAAAGTGCGCGACGGCACGCTGAATACCTGTGACGCCTTTAACGCACTCATCTCTCCTTCGATCACCGATTTGATTGCACGGTTAAGGTCGTCCGGCGAGTACTGCTTGTACCTCTTCCAGTCAACCTTCTGTTTTCCTGTGCAACAAACAACAAACCACAAATCAGCTAATTGATTCAAACATCGATTAGATAAAGTCGGCAAATAATTGATTAACAACAACAAAAATATCCTCCTAATGATAACAGAGCAAACAGCGATAAGTGTCCTTGACTCACAGCATGATAACTGGTCACGCGTCAAAATAAACGCGTGTACTGAAAAATTATTGAAATTACCTGATTTGAGCGGGGTGGTGCTATTTTGCGTGGACTCGCACTGTTGGCTCTGCTGTTGCTGCTGCACTCGTTCCATGAACTCCTTCTTGACCTTGTAAAAATTCTTGGGCTTGATATCCGAGCTCTTCTCATCGTCATATACACTGCTGACCAAAGCGGCAGCCGAATCGAAGTTCTTATCATCGTGGTTCGACTCGCTCTGGTCCATCGACTCATCGTGGCCATTTTGGTGCAAAACGTTTCTGAGAATCGGCGTGTCCTTGAACTTGTGTAGACTGCCGTAGTATTCGTTTGCGGCAGCAGCCATGGCTGCTGCGTACTGCGGCATGGGGAAAGGCGCGAGGCTGGGGAACGCCGGCATGTTATACGCGGAGGAGTACTTATAATAGTCGTAGATGTTTCCGGTGGAGTGGGCGGACGGAGGGGGCGAGGCCGAGCTGCTTTCGGCCGGTGTGTTGTCCGTGCGGTCGTTGGTGCTAGTGCCAATGGTCGGGGGAGGCGAGTCCGCCGATTCCTCCGGCGCAGCTGTTGCACGCTCCTGAACGCTGCTCGAGGGCGAGTTTGAGCTGTCGCTCTCCGAATCTGTCGTGAGGCCCTTGATTTTGAGCTGCTCCGCGACCTTCAGAAGGCTGCTCAACTCTGAGTACATGATTTGAGCCTGACCGCTGTACATGTACTCTAAAAGAGTTCTCATTTGGTCGTAAGTCACCCCGGGAATGATCATGTCCAGGGCTTCCGGGTTCTTCAGAAGAAAATCTCTGAAGGCCAGTGAGGTGGTCGCGAGCACCATCTTGTGACATGGCACTACTCTGCCGCCCTCCAAAATCAAATTGATGTCCGTTAGCAGGTCAGTCTTGAAGAGATTTTCCAGCTCGTCAAAGAAGTTTTTGCGATGGTTTCGCCACCGCAAGTTGTACTGATGTGGCTCGTCAGACATCGTGACTTGTTTCTGAAAAAGACAAATTGCCTATTGAAAATATGTTTAGCCCCTCGATTTCATCTTTTCAAAATCATTTGTCTGAGAGGTAAAGAGGATAAGTGCTTTTAGGTAGCATTAAGATGCAAATTTTGTCTCAAGGGGCAGGCAAAAAGGATGATTTATAAGCACCCGAATTTTCAAAGCGACCTGGAAGGTCGTAAGGGGCTTCTGATAAGATTTTTAAAATAGTTCTTCAAACTGCGCGACCAGACTGCAGATCATTTGTAATTGAATAAAATAAACAACAAATATGACCAATCCTCACCTGCGTTGAGCGACGAATTCACGATACACTGTTAATCCAGGTTGGAATAGTAATCCGAAACAGGTTCACGTAAACTACACACAGGGGATGCCGCACATCTAACGAATTATCCTCGTTGGCTATCCCAAGATGGGCACACTGACACTAACACAACTTTGGTTTGAGTTGTAACGTTCTACTCGGTGGAATGATTCGAACTAAGCTTCGGAAAAACGTGACGGGCCGTTATGTATGTAGTGTTGCGGATTGTTAGTGCGTGCGTCGCGTTAGATTCCTTTAGAAAGTGGTAGTGGTAAGAGCCGGGGCGCCTCAGCCAACCACGGCTCAGAGTCAAGGTTAAGCGGGCCCTAAATAAAGTGCACGGTCAAAATTAACGGCGCTTGCAGATTCGTCAGGAGGGGGCGCTAATCCCACCACCGCTCGCATGGGCGGACTGGGTTATTGCACCGACGATCCGATCACATCTTTAAACATTTTTCCCTAAAATGCACTTTCACCAATCATGCTAATCTTCACGACTAAATAATATATTCCAAATTTCAGAGATTTTTTTTATTCATTTAAATATTATAGCGAAAGTATGAATTAGTAAAAATAAAACAAAAAAAATTAGTAAAATAACAAAACAAAAACTGTTAGAAAAAAAAACATTGACCATTTTACAATATTTCTGGTCGCAAAGAAAATAGTGCACAGAGAAAAAAAGTGAAAATATTTCTTGCAGATGTTTTTTTTTTTCAATTAGGTCGGAATGTTCTATCGGCATGGAACAAAAAATTAGTTGATGAATTTTGATAATATTTGGCACGTTTTGAGTGATTTTTGTGATAAAAAAAAAAAAAAAAAAAAAAAAAAAAAAGATAAATAGATTCTACGAGGACAATTTATAATTTCTTTTAGTTTGATATTTTTTAGATAAGGTTTCCATAGAAAATTCATTAAAGTGGCAATTAAAAATAGCTAATGCAATTTCTGACAAAATTAATAGCTAAAAATAATGATATCAGCCTAGAAAAGAAATAAACTTTGTACAATGAATTGATTTTAGAACATTTAAGAAAATTTTTATCGCATAATTAATTTACTTAAGTGCACAAGCGAAAGATTATTTATGATTTTTCAAATGAATAATAGCATTTATGATGCAAAACAAATGTATGAAAAATGTTATCAATTTTTGTCTTGATTATTTTGAAATGAAAAAATGTGAATATATGAATGTGAATTTTCGATAGTAAATGGAAAATTGAGTGTCGTATTGTTATTTTGATATTATTTTTGTCATTGCTGTTCGATATCAGATATGCAGACCAATTTTTGGCTGATATCTGAAAATAATGTGTGGAAAATAGATACCGCTATCTCTTAGCGTATATAGTTTTCGTCTGTGTTGACATTCGAGTAATTTTCTACGATATATTAGGATGCTCGAAATGTGATTGTTCAAACGACTTGTTCTAGCGTGGAGTCTCGTGTACACTAATCGAGCATTTCACAATGCGCTAAAAAAACCAAGAAGAGAACTTTTCTTTATCTCTTGCATTGACTTTTCAAACACATCCACACGAAAAGTAAAACACGACCAAGAGATAACGCGACACGTCAAACCCAAATTTGTTTTCATTTTTGTTTCAGAATGACGCAATCGATTTTCGATCAGATCAAATGTGCAATTATCAGATTGGATGAACAAAAAATTCCATTTAAACCAATTTCGTGTGCAATTTAAACTTTTTTCATGAAAAAATGGCCCAGTCAATAATATTGCTTTAAAAATAATGCAATCAAACAGGAGCAAATGATGTGCCTTTGATTAAAAACAGATGTTTTAAATCTTTTTCTTAGAGCTTACCTCTCGAGCCACTACATAATTGGCATGACAATATTGTGAAACTATTTTTATTCTGCTCGCTGTTATTTTCACAAAATCTATATTGAATTGATAGAAACATAAAAAGTATAAAGTACGTTGGAAAAAATTCCTTATTTTGAAATAAATAAGTAATATCTATTCGTCATTGTATAAACTCAGATTAGCAGAGCATTGGAGTCATCACGTGTATGGCAAATTTCCGTTTTACTTTAACGAGATCTACTGATAAAAATGGTTATCATGAAAAAGTAATTTAAATTGATGGATGAAAAACGATAACAATAGTGCTACAGTTTGCAGCTCGTTCTAATTTCAAATCATTTAATTCGAATGCATTTATTTTTAATTTTTATTTATAACTCTTGACAACTAATTCGTATGAATTGTCTAAATTAGGATACATGTTATTTAAAATGGAAAATGGACGAAGTATAAAATTTGACACTGTTTTTTGCTAAACTAAACTGTTAAAAATTCACTTTCACTTTGTAACTGCAGAAAAATATTATTTTTTATTATTACTACATGTTATAGGTACAGAAAAGCTTGATTTTAAGGTGGACATTTTTTTGGTCAAAAAATGTGCTTTCACTTTTCGGAGAAAATGCACCGCAGTCAAAGTTATCTAATATAAACCTGACTTACAGAATCTGACAAAAAAGTTAAAAACCTGTTCCAATGAGAAAACCATGAAATAAGAAAAAAAATTTTTGTACAGCCTCGTTCTGCATCGTCTGCAGTTACGAGGAGCCCAACCCCAAGCAAGCAGGCGGATCTATGACGATGCAATGTGTTTTTTAACATCCATTACGTGTGTGCGAGGGTTCGGCTGCGTGAAAAAATGGGAGAAAAAATCCTCTTTTGAAGATCGTATTTAATTCCGTCTTCTAGCAGCGCAGCGACATTGTACGTGAGCTTCGAGGAAAGAGAAAGATAAAAAGAGAGTAAAGCGGAAAATAAAGCGATGGACAACCGAGGGTGGCAGAGGGAGGACGTGGCAGAGGGGCTCAGCAAACGCGAAGGGATCGAATCGCATGTATGTGCGTTGTCGAAAATCGCCACCACGCCCTAATTCGTCCTAGGATACATTTTAAAAATAATCTACAAATCGACTTAGAGAACTACGCAAAGAAATGACGGATGCCACGCATTTTATTTTTATAACCAACGAAGGGCACTTTTGTTTCCCGAAATCTAGCAGCCAATTTTTTCAAATTCATTTCTCATTTTTGTTTCTTATATGATTCAACAGTTTTTTTACTGCGAACTAAAAAATCAAAAGTATGCAAAATTGAAGAAAAATTGACGGGCCAGGTATGTGCCTTTGTCTGGCTGGCGCCCCATAGACGCCGCGCACTACTTAAAACTTCATAGTAAAGGTAAAAAACAGTTGTATAGGTACGTGTGACTGAATTAGTATATATGAATTCTTGTGAATGAATGATTTTCTAAAATTTTCGTGAAAATGCAATATGTCCACTAATGATTCAAACGAAAATGATAACAGAAATTGCAACGTGTACGAGTGGAAGTTTTTTAGTATGAGTAAAATGTATCTTCAAATCGTAATCCCACTTTTCATAGATAGTTTTGAATAATATTTATTTTGCACTACGACTTGATATGATTGTAGTACTTGTAAATACTCATAAACATCAGTGTTTACTATATTAATATATTGAATCTAGATAATTCTGAGGAAGTGGAATGAACGGTTTGTTAATTATTCATTACAAATGTAAGTGAGTTACCGAACTTATCATGTATGAATATGTAATGTGATTGAACACGTTTGTCTTCATCGATTATGAATCACAATCGCGTAATTACATTTTGTCAACGGTGCAGTTGCAGCTAAGGATTCTCAAGCGAATACAATATTCAAACTCATAATAATCGATGTAAATAATTTACTCTGCCATTAGCAATCTATATAAATTTTTAACTTTTAGTAAGCCGTTTCATTCATATTCTATTTATAAAAAATTGCGCAACTATTCAAAGTTCACAAACAATTCGAATTTGTTTCTACGGTAAGTTTTTTTTTAGCACAATTTGTGTGATCTATCATGACACACTTTCAGCGTAAACTGTACACTATGATTTTGTAGAAAATATGTGCTTTCAATACGCAGATGGAGCGCACATCAATATGCTCTTTTGACACTTTCTTGATTGGTTGCTATTCAGTTCGAAATATAGTCAAAATCCATTTATGATTTACAGTCAAAATACCATTGTATACGCTAGTGGTACGCAGTGAGATATGTATATCCACTTAAGTCTATCACACTGTGCGAATATTTTCGTTATTGCTTTGTTAACAAAATTGATTCTTTTTCTGCAAGTTTTTCTTTAAACCAAAGAAATCCGTATTGTGCATCAGACAAAAAAGCGACCATTTCTTATTTTGAACGATTTCTATGAGATAATGTAACTTATCTAAATAAAACTATCTTTGACAGTTTTTTGACTAATTTATCAATATAGGCCAATGAACTTTCGGGGTGTAACTTGAGAATGTACGAACATTCGGTCAGGCTCGAATAGCTGATGCCAACTGATGCAACCGAATGTATACTCCCGTTTATCCAACAAATAATTTCGTAAATATTAATCTAATCTAAATTTTAATCAAATTTCTCTGATTAGTGTTTGAAAAAGGAATACGTTTTTCCAAATTCCTGCAGACGAGAATAATGTTTTAATTAGAGTATGAAAATAAATGAATCAGAATTGATACCTTATTTCGCATCGGGAATAAATTGAACGTTTCATGATCTATATCAAAAATGTACTATATTCATGGCGATTGAAATTGGATGTCGATACGATTTGATGTTTATAACATGTTCGAAAGCTGAAAGATAATTCCGAAACAAAAATGAAATAAGAAACAAATACCGCTCCGATGTATGCATGCATACCAAAAATTTCTTTCGTGAAAAAAATTTTTTTTTTCATGAAATAATTGTCATGAAATGTGCAAGCATGTAATGGCCATCTTAACTTATGTCATGGATTCGCTGACACGATAAAAGCAAATATTTAAATGTTGCAGTGTTTATGGGATTATTAAAGTCGTACTAATGGCTGTATAGAGTGTTGTGAACTCCAAGTTATTCTCTAGAGTTAGTTTAGTTATTTGAGCGCCAGCCAAAATTTCAAATGTCAATGTAAATTATCTCACAATCATTGGAAAATAAAGCAAAAATGTTGCGACAGATATTTAAATGAATCAAAACTCAAATTATTTCCCATCGTGTAATACAGACTTCAATTATTTTGATCAAAAGTAAAATAGATTTTGCAGTAACAACACATAAAAATAAGTTGTGGAAGAAACTGATGTACGGAAATCCGACAACCGACTTATTCTTTGATCTGAGAAACAAGTCACACCGAAACGATAAACAATTTTAAAAACATGCACATAATATTTAAAAAAAATTACATAATTTAAATTCCATTTTGAGCTCATTTCAGTTAATCAATAATTATTAATGTGATCTATTTAGACGTACGTGAACCTTTATTGAGCCCAAATCAACATTTGCGATATTACTATAGTTACTATAGTAACTGAGTTACATCTTGATTATTGGCTTGTACAAACTTGTTATAGTCAAAAATTAAATGTCAATAAATAATGTCTTATTTTTGTGTAAAAATTTGAATCTTAAAATATATTGCAAAGCAACTTTTTTCAAATTCTAAGTCCAATACTCAGAGATGCATGCATGAGAATGGTGTTGATTTTTCGATTGGAACCGCATATGCTATCTCTGAATTTGCTCTTATATTAGTATTTTTATTTGATTATTTGAGTTTTGTGTTTACTCGGAATGAGTCTTGGAACTAAAACAAATTTTTGTCACACGTGCACGGAAAACACAGACGTTCTCCCATGAAAGAGTATAGAATATATTGTTCCCTCTCTTCATCGTTTGAAAGAATTTTTAGATGTTCTTGCTCGCGCACTTGTAACAAAAAATAAATGGTGCGCAACACGGAAGCAAAGAGTCGCTTCATAATTTTTGGGACTTACTATGATTTATGCACTGAGCAATTTCAAGTTCTGATTGTCATTATTTGAACCGCTAAGTGGACGTTATTTTGTTTTTCGCTTTTTATTTTTTCGAAGAATGTCTTTTATTTATTATTATTATTATAATCATGAAGTTTCATTCGACGAGATAATGATAAAATTTAAGTAGAGCACAAAAAAGAAATCAGAGAAACAAAATGTAAAAGGTTAAAGTTAGCAAGCAATCAAATCTGATTAGGAGCTAATTGATTGGTACATCTGTCACAAAGTTTAATGAGCTCAATTTCAGAGCGGAACTTTTGTGCCGTGTTGGTGTGCCCGCATATATCGTGAATCGAATTCGCGTCTCGTCGACATTGCGGGGGTTGAAAGTTGCTTTCGGGAAATACATAACGCCTTCTCTAACATTGCCGAGTTTAAGATCGTGAGAACGCAACGGCGCATTTATAACGCCTGCCACAATAAATTATTCATCTGCCTTTCTCACGTTTAACCAAACTTCTCGCTATTTCGATATTCGCGTCTTATTTATGTCCTTCGATACAAATGTTTGTTTCAAGTTTGTTTTAATAATTTCACTATCATAGAACAAAAAATGGAAACAACAAATTCTCGAAACGTTAACGCGCTATAAAGTCTACAGGGTATGTTTCAAAGTTTATTTTCTATCTCTTAATATTTGAAGATCATATCTGCTTCTTTCAGCGAGTTTTTTCTTGGATTTTTTTTGATAAAAAAACCACACCATCAACAAACATAATTTTATTTTACTGCTCTATACGCCAAATTTTCTTTCACTATACCTAGCTGTGCATCAAGAAAACGGATTGCATTGTACAAGTCAAATTTAACGTGTGGCTTGAACTTTGAATAGTCACGGCGGGAGATTACCTCAGCGAGTTTTTGGAAAGAAAATCCGACAAAAAAGACACAAACCGAAAAGTGTAGAACAAATTAGGAATCAAACGAGAATCATAATGTTGTTTTTACTGACTGATGCTTCCATTGCTTCCAACCATTGTCACTGAAATAGCATCGACACCTTTTTACATTCGAGTTGCATTTGAGCATCAACTATTCGAAATGACAGCATAATGGCAAGTTCTTTTTGAAATTGTAATTTATTATTTGATATTGGATGAATATTTTGTCGATGGATAATAATTTTTACATCTAAGCTTGCGTCCAAAAGTTCACTGCAGCTAATCCAAATTGAATTTAGGTCGATTAAAACTTTTTAGAAGACACGAAAAAAGTTTTATTTCAGTGAATGCATTAATGATTTAGAAGAAGAATTATTTTATCGAAGAGGAACGTATGATTAGACGAATAAATTGAGTTTCGAGACATTGAAAAACGCCGAATTTTTGCAAAGCCTTGTTAAGAGTTACAAACCTTATTTTTACAATTGACATTATATTATCATTTAATTTTGTTTTCGGTATATGTATCTCTGTGATAATAATTTTTCGTATTGAACGAGTATGAAAAAAGTTAGATGCTTGAAAATACCGCTTGGTGTTGAATCAATGAAGTAGTAAAACTCGAAATTATGTTTCTTTGACTAGAGAAAAAAAGATGTAAATTCGCATCGTTGAAAGATGACGCAGTATAATGCCGATAAGCCAACTTGGTGAAGAATATATATAGAACACGAAGTCGAATTTTTTGACTTTTAGTAAAAGTAAATAAGTCGACAGTCGCATATGACAGAAGCGGATGAAATCAAGCATACGATCGATATAGTAAGCTGATGCGCATTCCATAGACTAAGTACAAAAATGAAAAGCTTGCAAGAATGAGGAAACAGGTACGCATTTTCTCCGTTACCCCTCCAATCTTATTCAAACAAATCCAAATTTATGTTTTGTATTCATGACACACATACTTATTACGCTAATAATTAGTATTCAGATTCAGACTATTATCACATATATTAATGAAATACAATTATAGAAAAATTTTTAGAATTATATGCTCAGATTTTCAGTCCAAAACTAGACAACTTTTCAGCATCAATGATTTTCGTCGGAGCCTGATTTTTGAATTGAATGGTTGTACCAAATGCTATAACCTTGACTTCTGACTGATTCGATCATCATACTTCCGTTCCCGAAAACGAAACTGACTAGAGTAAATGTACAAAAACATTTGACGCCTCTTTTGGATTCACCCTCTCTTTTATTTCTAGTAGGTAAACCATAGTGGTATATAAAAAAAGTGAACCTATATATACGTAGAGCGTGGCGGTCCTGTAATATGCATTTTGCCTTTAAGAAAGCTGACTGCTCCTCTGCTACCTGCACTCGAGTGCCGATGCCGGTTCATAAATGGTTCATCTTTTTTTTGAAATCTCATCCTTTTCTTAATCTTCTTTTTTCTCATTAAGGCCTACTTTTTTTACTCATTATGATGAACGATAATATTTAAGTAATTGTAAAATAAAGTGTCTAGAATAAGAAAATTCTGAATTAAATCAATTTGATAGAGGCAAAATAAGAATTATCCAAAATGGGGCTTGATGGATGTTGAACAGCAAGATCAATTTATGGTAATCGGCCTGCAGGAAAAGCTGATAAATTACTAAAAGCAGCGTATACTTTTTCTAGGTCAAACAGGATTTATATTGTGTGTCCACAAAAAAAGCCTGCTGCAGACTGGCTTTATTTATACAAATAGGCATTCGATTTGAATTCAAAATATGCAGTCAAAAACCTTCTTTTTTGATATTATTACTTATTTTTGCCAAGGGAGAAAAACACGCCCGGCCGATGTATTTGGTTTCGTTTTCCATTCTCTCAGAATTCGAATAAGTGAAAATGTCACTTTTCCAAAAAGTGAAACAGTTTTTCACTTTTGAATACGTCGAATATCACTTATTGATAAGTGCATTTTTATTTTACACTTAAATAAGTGAAATAACACTTTTTGATGAAGTAATTTTCCCTCGTCTTAATTTTGGACGTGGTTGTCCAAAGTTAATAAAATTGTTGTAAAATTGTTTGAGGAAATGGTGAACTTTGTATTATTATTTTATATTATACTTTTTTATTTTTCGAATCAATTTAAATATCTTAGGCAAGAAGTAAATTTTAATTAGAAGTTATATTTTCAAAATTGTATACATAAAAAAATAACATAATTGTTAATATAGTAACTATTCATAATAATAGCTACAATGTTTATTAGAAAATTCCTTTTTATATTCATAATTATTTTTTACTATTAATAATTTGAATTTTTATTTTGAATTTGCCGCCATTGTAAGTGTCATTGGTAGCGTCCTTTCCGGTTGTAAGTTGTAATATACTTATAATGCACGTTGTGAGCACGTTGCACGTTGTATATATTTGTAACATTTCAACAACGGTATAGCGTGAGCGTGGTTGAATGCGGTTGAATGCGGTTGAGAATTATTAACATGAATTATAAACAAGTTTTGTTTGGGAGAATGTGTTGTTTTATTTAGGAGTATCTAGGAATATTAGTAATCATAGCTTACGTTAGTGTATATCAGAAAAATGCATGTGACAAAACGATCGAATGTTTGTGAAGACCGATCCAATGTTAAAAAAAAAAGTGAAATTCCCTTTCCGTGGTAACATTTCTTAATTTTCACGTTGTTTGGTTCTTACCTTACACGTGTTCTATAGCAAGAATGGTAAAATTCATTTGTACGTTTAAATTTGAAGTAAATCAAGATAATTTTAAAAATTTTTGTTTTTCACCGATATTTTTTCTTAACAATAATATCAGTATAGTAGATGCCTACGCCAAATACCTAACGATTCCAAATTTTTCACAAAAAATTTCCAAATAGTTGAATCGACTAATTTAATAAGTGGATTTTCACTTATTTGTAATAAGTTAAAAATATCACTATTTCAACAAGTGCATATATTCACTTATTTTGAGTGGACGACTCTGGGCTTTTTGAAAAAGTGAATGTTCACTTTTTTAAAGTGAATTTTCACTTTTTTGAATTCTGAGAGTTCACCATCCTGGAAAGTGCTAATATAATTTGAGCATACGCTTTTCAATGCCGAAAAAGAGAAAGGAAAAATAACGGTATTAAATTTGCTAACGTATTAGGACAAAAACTTTTCTTCTGTCATAAATTTATCACGGAATTTTCTCAGATTGAAATACTTTTTTTGTTATATTGCATTCGTGCAAGAGAAAGGGATTTATGGCATTTATAAAAAGGTTGTTGCAAGAATTCAAAAAAAGGCTGGAGATTGATGACCATTTTAAGTTTTTTCACCGTAAAAACATTTTTACAACTACAAAACTGATATCCTTCTAATCTTTTCAATCAACGAATAATCAGCGATAACAAAATAGAGTAAAAATTTATTACTTTACATATTTAAATTGCTGAAAATAATTTTGAAAAGAAATCTTTTACACATCTGCACATTTCAATTATTTGGATTTCAGTGAATTCACAAGCGTCTTTTTCATAACCTCTGGTTTAATGTTCTAGGTTGTGATAAATTTGAAGCACTTAGGGATGTTATTGCAATATAGTGAATAGCGCAAAAATCAAATTAAAAAATTTAAAACTTTTAAATATCTTATAATAATTCCATAAAACAGATATAAGAAACAAAAATACTTTTAGAATTTTGAAACATTATTTCTGAACAAAAAAAATCCCGATACAAACGAATGTATCATTTGTAACTATTCGCGTACTCCCAGAAAAAAATCCGCACATCGGAATAGATTCGGAATCGACTCGATTTTGGATCGTTTTCTAGTCGAAAATGGCTCGAAACCAAGTCCGAATTTGGTGCATTGAAAAAGAGCCGAAAACGAGTCAAAAATGGCTCGTAAAAAAGTCTATTTGACATATAGTTTTTGAAACCAGCGAAAAATTTAAAAAAATTTGTTGGTCTCAGGATTTGAACTCAGGACTCTCAGATTATAAAGCTCGCACTCTACCCCTAAGCTGTCAAGATACTTAGAAACTAACTGATAAAAGACCTTGTTGAACTTCAACAACCAGCGTACTACTTATTTGAGCATACTATTTACATAAATACTACGTCTCGAACAGCTTAGGGGTAGCGTGCGGGCTTCATAATATGAAAGTCCTAAGTTCGAATCTGAAGACCAAAAGATTTTTTAAAATGTTTCACTGTTTTAAAATATCGACTTCTTTTCGATCCATTTTCGACTCGTTTAAGCTCTTTTTCAATGCACCAAATTCAGACTTGGTTTCGATCCATTTCCGACTCGAAAACGATCCAAAATCGAGTCGATTCCGAATCTATTCCAATGTGCCGATGTTTTCCTGGGTAACTAAATCGTCATTTTTTTACGTAAATCGCATGTATTTCTGAAAGTTTACCTTTTAAATACATTTAAAATATGGGTTGGTGAATTTAATTTATATTTCGTTACTATCGAAAATTGTGTCACTCAGCATATGTATTTCTTCGATATAAAACTGTTATACTCATAGTTCAAAAAGACAATTCTCAAAATCACTCAACGGGTTCTTCCTAATCACCACAGAATCGTCGACGCCTACCGAAAGATTCATATGAGCAAATCCAAAATTACATCCACTTAGCGGTTCAAAAAAATAAAAATTTTTGGACGTTAGGCACACTCTTAGGATTTTTTTCTCAGATTCTAGGTGTCAAAACAAGATGAAAAAATGGTGCGGCCCACCTTGAAACAGGTGGCGACATACTTTTCTAATTAAAAAAGAAGAAAATAAAACATAAAAAAAAATCGAGTTCGTGAAACTCCCATTTTTTATTGCAGATTCGGATTCTTCATGAAAAAATAAAAAAATTTTATTCTTATATTTTTTTTGTTTTGCACGATAGATGGCGCTGTAATTGCAAGAGAACGATTTTTATTAATTATTTATTTCTTAAGATTACAGCGACGTCTATTCTAAAAAACAGAAAAATGATAAGGATAAAATCGTTTTATTTTTTCATGAGGAATCCGAATCTGTAATAAAAAATATGGGTTCGAAAAACTCTCATTTTTTTAATTTTCTATGGAACCACCCTTAATCCGGACAGGGCGTGAGGGATGAAGGTCGAGTTTGATACGGTTGTATAAAGTTTGAAAAAGTATTAGACAAATATTTTTTGCAAGTTGTGTGTGTTTTTGTACCAACTGTTCGTATTTTATTGGAAGAAAAAGAGCGATTAACTTAATTCACTCAAATTTCTTAGTCATAGTACTAAAATTGAGACACAGAAATATTTTGATATTTCGTTTTCGGTATTTGAATGACTTTGGTAGAACGTACAACACCCCATAATCGATAAAAAACGTAAAATTTGAAAGAAACCAAATTTGGAGTTACTTTTTACATGCTTTTTTGTTGCTTTTTTGGCAAAAATCACTATAACTTAATTTAATTTTAAAAGTATGTCGCCACTCGTTTCAAGGTGGGCCGCACCATTTTTCTATCTTGTTTTCACACCTATATCGTAAGAAAAAAAACCAAAGAGTGTGCCTAATGTGCAAAAATTTTTAATTTTTTGAACCGCTAAGTGGATGTTAATTTTGGATTTGCTCATATACATTCTTATATACGTTGCAACAAATCACAGTTTAAAATTGAAGTGTAGGATTTTTTAGACACTTTACGTAGGCACTTAGGTTAGAGAGATTATAGACAACGTCATTCAAAAAATTCATTACCTTAGAGGGTCCTCTTTTGTTTCTCAAAAACTGTATTTAATAATTACGCGAGATTCTAATAAGCAAAATAAAGCGCTTTTGAAAAAACTAGGCGATCCTTTTTTATAACCAAAATATTTAAGACTGAAAAGGATCCGTTCAAAATAGTTGATTCACATTAGCGCCAACCGATCAGATTGAAAACAGAGAGTAGAAAACTAGTCAAAGTGAAAACTAAATAAGTATGTACGATCAAGTTTTTAAAATTACATCGAAAATTATTTTCACGATTAAAATAAAAAGTAAACCATTTCTGAATTTTGTACAGTCCTCGTGCTTACTCTAGTTGACCATTATAAAATCCTTAACTTATTACTCGAATTATTATTCATAGTTGTAAGCCAGTGAAAATCAACGTTTAGCTTATAAATGCTATTTTGTAATTCATCAAAATAATATATGCACTGATAGTCCAAGTGTCTAAGAATTTTGTTAATTATAAAAAATCGTGAAAAAATCACTTACTTGTTGGTTGACAGATGCGTCATTCTAAGTTACAATCGAGCTTCGTTAATAAATTTACACATAGGTAACATATATATAGGTAACTATATCTCATGTATTGCATCAATAAAACGAAAGAATTGATCGAAACCCGATATCATTTTCATACTGACAGCATAAATTCTAGTTTAAATATTTTACATGTTGACAGATTGACAAACTGTTGAGTTTTCACATAATTATGATTTTTTAATAATCTTCTTACTATTTGATATATAGACTGGACTTGATCACCGGGTAGTTTTTGTATACTTATTCGAAATATATATACAAGCTTTGTTTCTTGGATCTATGGGGAGGAAATAATCGAAAAGATTAGGTAGCGAAAAATTATAGAGGGATATCTTTACTGGCAACGGCATATAAGGTTTATACGGAGGTATTAAGGGACAGGTTGGAAAAGGAGATGGAGGAAAAAAAGGTTCTCCCAGAAGGACAAGCGGGTTTTAGGAAAAAAAGATCAACTATGGACAACATTTATGTTTTGAGTCACATAGTTCAAAAGGCAAGGGTAGAAAATAGGAAAATATATTCAATTTTTGTGGACTTGAAAGGCAGCATTTGATACAGTAAATAGGACTGAACTTTGGAAAGTGATGGAGGAAGTAGGAATAAGTGAATATTTAATTGAAAGGATTAGGGAACTGTACACGGAAACTAAATCTAATGGTAGGACTGAAGAAGGGAATACGGAAGGGTTTTGAACAAATAAAGGGGTAAGACAGGGTTGCCTGTTGAGCCCAGCACTATTTAGTATATATATTGCAGGGTTGGAAAAAGAACTGGAGAAAAGATTCATCGGGGGGGGGGGGTGAAAAAGGAAATACTAGGATATGGTCACTTGCATATGCGGACGACATGGTTCTATTAGCAGACGGGAGAGAAGCTTTATTGGATATGATTGGGTCTATGAAAAAGTTTTTTAAAGGAAGGGATCTGATTTTAAGTACTGAAAAAACCAAAATAATGGTGTTTTAAAAGAAAAACAGAGAAAAAAAGGAAAAATGGCTATGGGAAGGAAAAGAGATGGAGGAAGTTAAAGAGTTTAAATATATAGGATTTACTTTCAAAAGAAATGGAGGATACGAAAAACACTTAAACGAGTTAAAAAATAAGGGAATATGTGCAAGCAAGGAAGTGTGGGGATTAGGGGAGAAAATTTGTAGCGGGGACATGAAAAGAAGGATCAAATTGTTCGGGTATCTAGTAGAAAGCGTGATGACCTATGGAATAGAGATTTGGGGTTGGAAAGAGAGGAAGGAACTAGAAAGAATACAGGAAAATCACTTCAGGTGGATATTAGGTCTAGATTCTTGCACGCCAAGATATATGATTAGGAAAGAATTGAATATAGGAAAATTAAGGGACAAATGGGCTATAAGGGCACTAGATTTTGAAAAAAAAATTAGAAAGTTAGGAGAAGAAAGATTATTAAAGAAATGCTGGATGGAAAAAAGAAGGATGGAGAAAAAAAATCTATAGTCAGGAAAAAGAAAAATATCTGGAGAACATGGGATGGAGTAATTTAGGATTTGAAATAGAAAGGAATAGAGGTCAAAACATGAGGGCAAAAGTTGATGCAAAGAGGAAAAGAAATAGATGATCAAGAACGGGAAGGAAGGATAAGGAACAGTACATACAATAGAAACTACAATAGGAAGAAAGATGAGGAATTACCTAGATACATGAGAGATGTAGATCCGCAACAGAAATTAGGACGAAAGCAAAACTAAGATGTGGAAACTTTGAAGCGAAAAATAAATACTGGCTGAGGGAGGAAGACAGAAAATGTGTGTTATGTAGAAAAGACATAGGAAAATTGGAACACTATAATAAAGAATGTGAGGCAACGAGAAAGTGGTTCGAAAATAGGGAAGAATATGTACATGAAATAATAAGAAAAACGTTAAACGAAGATAGGAATAGAGAATTAGTAAAAATAGGGACAGATGTGGACAAAGAAATAAAAAGAAAGACTAAAGAAAGGAAAGAAAAATGAAAAGAAAAGTAGGAAATAGAATAGGAGTACAATAATGGATATTATGATTGCAGTGAAGTAGGAGGAACAGAGAGGATGGCCATGCAGAACAACGAGGAAGGTGCAGCAGATCAACAGAAAAAAGAAAAGAACAACGTTTATTTTTTATTTTATTACATGAGATAACTGTTTTTGTTTAAATAGAAATTAAAGAAAGAAATATAAAGTTCTTTTTTTAGTTTTAAGAAATAGATCTTAAGGTTCTGTAAATAATTTTAATTTTTTGTTCAATTGGTTCTTACCAACTTTTTTTAGATTGCATAATCATAATTTTAAAAATTGTCGTATTAATTTTTAAAATTGAGTGTACTTAATTTGGTCAATGGATAAGTTTTCAAAAGTAGAAAGAATAATCGCCGAGGTGACGTTGCCTTTATTTATAAAAGAGTCGCAAAAAATGTTAGTTCTATAATAAAATTAGCATACCAGTTCTAGCGGCCGGGTCTTTATTGCTAAGCAAATTAGAATTTCGTTCGCAAAACTAAATAAAAGGAGGATGAATAGGAACAGAAAGCGTGATACAAGTCGAAGAACACGAGAAAGAGAGGGAAAAATTCGTGTGTCAACATTGCGCGCTATCGTTGAGCCAGCTGCGTGTTTTCTTCCGAGAGTTTTGCGTATAGTAGTAAACACGGTTCCACGTGCGCGCGCTCTATCCCAATTTTGACCTTGAGATTTTTTTTAATCGAATCGCCTCGAGCGCTTACGTAACGCTATTGCACTCCCCCGTTCGTTGAGGATCCTACAGGGCCGGATCGCAAAAGATATGACGTTTCCTGTGCCTTAGAACACGTTTTTTTTGCTAGACGCACTTCAAACTTTAATTAAACAGTCACATTTTGCATCAACTAAGTTTGTTTCTACGTAGAAAAAAAATACAAAAAACGTATCGTTAATTTTATTTGAAAAAATGTTCAACTAATATGTTCGTTGGGTTAACTTTATCAGTTTTTTGACTGTGATATCTCGTCGATCTAAATTGCTAAACGGAAAATCTATTTTCCGCGCGTAAAAATAAAATGCCATTAATTTGTAACACAAGGGGTACAAATAAGAAGCGATAAGATAGGTCGATTATTTTATCTGGCGATTTTGTGCGCGAAGAGTTTCTAAGAATTTTGTGTTCCTGAAAGTCACCCAACCAAAAGGCATACCGATTTTATCTAAAAATATATTCGCAGAATATTCGTCTATTTTGTGCCGAAGGTCAGAATAGTTTGATTTGATGGTGTTGATGAATCATCATGCACCCGGTCTTTTTACAATGGCACTTATACACCTATCGGCAAAACTTAGGAAAAATGCAAACACGCACATCTAATCATTACATTTTGTATATCTATCAAAAATACTTTTCATAAAATGAAAGATTTTCTGCAGTCTGAAATTCTACAAGAATTTTTACAAGAGCTACAAGAGCGAATTTACCGGTTATTTTCATTAAAAAAATGAAGCTATTCGTGTGAGTGCGAGAACACTTTTTTGCTTTTTCGTTGCTTTGTTGCTTGTTTCATTTCTTAAACTCATTACTGGTACAAATTTCAAAAAAGTATTCAAATTTCAAAATTAAATTTTGGTTATTTTCAAATGCATGGTTGTTTTGTTTCGAGAACACATCTTTTCGTCTTTCTCAATTTCACTATAGTTATCGTTTGAGACAAAATTAAATACATCAAAAATAAATGTAAAATAAAGTTTAAGAGCACATACTAAACCTTGCCTTGGACTGAGAGTTTTGTGTACATAGATGTTTTATATTGCACTAGATAGCTTTACGCGCTCCGCGCGTGAATTTTTATTTTGATTAATCTAAACTGAAAAGATTGCAAATAGATATTCAGATTTGTTAAAATCGTATTGACACTTTGCAAATTTGTATTCTTGTAAATTAAAACAAATTCGTATATTGTTACGTCAATCCATTTTTCTAGACGAAATTCTAGAAATTTGCAGAAATATTTTCTCAAGTAAATTTTTTTTTTTACTTCAACGGTGAAAAAAAGTAATCTTAACATTTTGCGGAGAATATGCTATTTCAAACTCTCCTCAAAAATGCTATTACAAATCTGGTCGCGATACACACTCAATACTAAATTACATTTTTAATCAACAGCTGATGTTTTTATTCGATTTCTTATGTTGGTATTCTCAAAAGTTGAATAATAAAAAAACAAATAAAATGGAAATAGCAAACCAAAGAAATTTTTCACGAATGTTCGAGAACATGATCCTCTTTTTCGATGACATTTCTTGTTTGTTTGTTTACATTTTGTAATCTTGTTATTACCCAATGTAAGAAAACAAAAAAGTCGATAATCTTTTCGAAAAACAAAACGAAAAAACATTTCTAAGTTTGCGATTCGATATCATTAATTTCTTGACTTAAAAAGAATTTAACATCGTTTGAAAAACCCGCGTTCCGAAATCAGCCAATCAGGAAAGAGGAACGAAAGTGAAGTTGGCTGCTCTCGATTCGATTCGATACAGTAGCCAATTCACGAGGTCATGAATTTTTTCTCTGTAGGGATAAGTTAAAGTTAATGTTAAGTTAAAGTATTATTATTTGGTTATTAGTATGATATGAAAGTGGCTTTTCCTATCTGAATATTTACTGCTTACATTCCTAAGAAAAATTTAAATTTTAAGAATTTACCAATAGAAGGACCGTGTACGTAAATTTTACGTCTTTCAATATTCACTTCTTCCCCATTCTGGTTAGGTTTGATGAAACTATTTTTCCTTTGGTGACTTTTCATCATTTTTGATTCTCTTTGAAATGACGTTAAAATTTTTTCGATATGTTAAATAGAATTTGAGAAAAAATCGATTCTACCTAAAAGGACCGGAGTTCGTAAATTTTACGTCATTCCACGACAACACATATTAAATTGTTATTTTTTAGTTAATAAATAAACAATCAGTTTCAGACATGTTTATGGACCTGTTTAACAATAAGATTTGTTATAACAAATTGTTTTCATTATGTTTATAGCAAATTGCGATTAAATTTTTATTTAAAACAAACATCCGGAACGAAAAAGAAGGTCTGCGAAATACCGACGAGTATTCTGGCTTTTTATTGAAAAAATAATTGTTTATAACAATAGATTAATAGTTATGTTAATAAAAAGTTATATAAAGCAACTATTTGAATATAACGAAAGCTGAAATATTTATATAAATAGTTACAACATCGAAAAATCATCAAGATGTAACATTTACGTCGGTCCTTTAAGGTATACGCAAACTCGGTCCTCCTAGTGTTAAAGGACCGGAGTACGTAAATTTTACGTCTTGATGATTTTTCGATGTTGTAACTATTTATATAAATATTTTAGCTTTATTTATATACAAATAGTTGATTTAATTGACTTTTAAGTAACATAACTCCTCCTAGTGTTACACTCCACACCCAATAAGTTTTTGAATCTACAATAATTGTGTGAAATATTATGTGAAATTATTTTGCGAAGTAATAATTAGTAAGACATGGAACGTATTTGTTAGTTCAACGTAAATGGTACACGGAGCAAAAAGAATAATAAATGTTCTAATAGAATGGAAAAATTTTTAACATTTTTTAATGTTACCAGTGACATATACTCAAAAAATACCACCGAATGATACTCAACTCTGATAAATGATGCTAAAACAAAGCCTAAAAATTATACGGTTCAATGTTTTGTTCCTTATTCAAATAAAAAATTTTAGAATTATAAATGTTAAAATTCGGGAGGATCCCAAAGAAGCAAAAATAAAACCATTTTCCCAATATAAGTACAGCGATTTTTATCATTTTAAGTTGGCAATAGCCGCCATCATTGTTTATTATTACAGTGTGTATTATTACAAAGTAGTGATTTATATTTTTTTTATTTTTATAATTAAATAAAATTACTTCCTCCCCAAATTTTAGCATTTAAAATGTTAAAATTTAAATGAAACATAATAGATCAAATTTTAACATTTTAAGTGTTAGAATTTGACGAATGGTGTTCACGAAAAATTAACATTTTTACATTTTAAAATTTATCATCAAAAATCTTATTTTTTTTTAATTGAAAACTTAAAATATTTGTAAAATGTAAGCTGATTCGAGTCTATTCCTACTCTGACATTAAAAATGTTAAATTTTGAGATTCTTTCCGCTCCGTGTATATACATGTTCCAAAATAAAAACAGGAAGCTCTTTTGTCCTGCAAAAAGTAGAAAAAGGAATTTGTCGAAAACTATAGGGAGCGAATTATTGATCAACAGCTGATTTGACAGTGAAACGGCAATATTTATTTACGGCGCTTATTTTTAAGCGAGATGAGTGCCATAATTGCCATATGTCCTACAGTCTAGCGCGCAAGGTCGCGGTGGGAAAATACAATCGAAGAAAATTTCACCTAACCGAATTTATGCGTCAGCTTTGGTGATCCATTATAATCTCTGACCGTAATGGGAATACACAATGGGGAATCGCATTTGCAAGCTTTGAGGGTGGGTGGCAAATCAATTTTTTAACTGCCCTCAATTCGTTTAGCCGGAAATAAATTTCATCTTTTATCGCAGACTTGATGCGACGCACAAAACAATCAACTAGCTGTATAGCGATCATTGAAGATCGATTTTTCAAAGTAGGATAATTGCTGAGAATAAAAGTAATTCTTGATATCGAGCTTGTTACCGTAGATAAACGAATAAATTAACATTCATATTCATACACAATTACTTTTATCATAACACGAGCAACAAAAACAGCCACCTCATTTATATAAGGAGAGAAAGACTGTTCTCTTCGCCATTATTAACAAAACGCGTAAAAAAGACCGGCGGGTATTTTGGGCCTTCCAACAGTTCAACTGTAAATAATTGTATTCATGATTCGAATAATCAACTGTAACAATTTCGAATAATATAAATGAAATTAACGGATACAAATTTTAGTCAATAATTCGTGTCTTACATTATATACCGTTTTTAACACTAGGAGGACCGAGTTTGCGTATACCTTAAAGGACCGACGTAAATTTTACATCTTGATGATTTTTCGATGTTGTAACTATTTATATAAATATTTCAGCTTTCGTTATATTCAAATAGTTGCTTTATATAACTTTTTATTAACATAACTATTAATCTATTGTTATAAACAATTATTTTTTCAATAAAAAGCCACAATACTCGTCGGTATTTCGCAGACCTTCTTTTTCGTTCCGGATGTTTGTTTTAAATAAAAATTTAATCGCAATTTGCTATAAACATAATGAAAACAATTTGTTATAACAAATCTTATTGTTAAACAGGTCCATAAACATGTCTGAAGCTGATTGTTTATTTATTTATTGGGTGTGGAGGGTAACACTAGGAGGAGTTATGTTAATTAAAAGTCAATTAAATCAACTATTCGAATATAAATAAAGCTGAAATATTTATATAAATAGTTACAACATCGAAAAATCATCAAGACGTAAAATTTACGAACTCCGGTCCTTTAAGGTAGAATTTATTTTTTCTCAAATTCTATTTAACATATCGAAAAAATTTTAACGTCGTTTTTAAGAGAATCGAAAATGACGAAAAGTCACCAAAGGAAAAATTGTTTCATCAAACCTAACCAGAATGGCGACAGAATGATGAAGAATATTTAAAGACGTAAAATTTACGTACACGGTCCTCCTAGTGTTAAACATAACTTATGCATAATATAGTAAAATATTGTCATGTCATTATACACGATTAATATAAGAGAAAATAATTATTTAAATTACAATTATAAAACGCTTAAAGTCTGATTGTTTAAGTTGGTATTCAATTAGTTGTTATATAAATGGTCGCTTTGAACTATGATGTAATCGATGTCTTAAAAACATCCAATGTTGGCAGTGCGATATTTTCCGGAAGTACTTTAAAGCGGATATCGCGCGGATATTGTATGATAGCATGGCAAGAATATTAAATGAGATCATACATGTGTCAACGCGCTCCTAGCGGTGTAATACATACAAAATTAGTTGGGATGTTTATCCAGAAAGATTGAAAAATCATGAGCTTAAGATGTGCAAATTTTCTTTTGCTCGTTCAAATCAATAACAATTCTCCACATTGTTATCTCTAGGAAGAGATGAAAAAATTGTTTTTACAATTCAAAAAATCTATTTTAATTTCATTATTCGAAAGCCAATTCGATCATGATTCGAATTTCATATTCAAAAATAGAGACAAGGAAATGAAAATTGCAGACAATTATAATTCATGTAATACAAGTTAATTGGTTTGTTTCTAAAAATATATATTCATTCTACAGGAATTAATATAAAGCAGAGAAGATGAAATTTGGAGTGACACGACATCAAACATTCACTTTTACTTTTCTTGAATCACGTATATCTCACATCGAGTCACGTGTATCTCATGGAAATTGATGTCGCGCGGCCATTAAAGCCAATTAAAATAATAGACAAGTTTCAAGTTTGCATATAGAGACGCCTTGAATAAACAAAAGCTCACTTTTATGTAAGAATGGCAGTATTTGGATTCAGCGTGCAAGCCACGCGGTTTCGAATATTCAATGCTATATATATCACATAGTTCGCTTGCTGCAGATTACGATCTATGTAAATTTTTCATTCATTCTATAAAATGATCTTTTTCACTACTCGCAGTAACCTAAAACAGAAAAACACACATTTTTTCATAATTGCATAATCATTTCCCATTCGCCGCTTGCATATTTGATTAAATTCTATTTGTCATACAATACAATACAAATCTAGTTTATAGTTCCGGCAAGCAAATTAAGAGTTGAAAATAAAGGAAAAATATGGGATGAGCGGTTTGCACATTTTGTTTACAGGATTACGTTTATATCATCATAAAATGAAATTTGTGAGCACTAAATGCAATAACGATCTTTGGAGATAAATGGCATAATCAAATGAGCAACTTCGTCTGGTCCACCACCGCCGATTGAGCCTTACTTTTTGGGGCTATAGTTGCTATAGTTGCGCCGAATGTCAATTGCGCCATAATAAAATAAAACTTGCCATGATGCAACAATTTTTAACAAAAATAATTTTAATTTAACCCGAAATATTATAAACTGTACAAAACTCGGTTAAATTTTTTAAAAAATAACAAAAAAATCAGAGAACACGGTTTAGTTTAACAGAGTCGTTGTGTATTAAACTCGGTTAAATTTTTTAAAAAATAAAAAAATCAAAGAACGCGGTTAGTTTAACAGTCGTTGTGTATTAAACTCGGTCGATTTTTTCAAAAAAATAACAAAAAACATCAAGGAACAGGGTTTGTTTAACAGTCGTTGTTTGTTAAAGTCAGTTATACTTGACATCTGACTACAAAATCAAATTCAATGACAAAATTCGGCGCAACTGATGTACATAGAATCGGCGCAATCGGCATCAGCCCATACAAGATTTTCTCTCTCTAATTTAACCGTATCGGCGCAATCGGTAAATTACCCTTCGTCTTCGGCTTAATAATTTAAAAAAAAATTCTTGCAAAATTGTTTCACACAAATAAAATAAACGTTCGATTGGAAGAAAAGTGGTTGTATCTGTGAAGTACATACATGTTAATTTGGTGAGTCAATGTCAAGGAAGAAGTGTGATATCATCAAAAAGAATAAATCCCCGTTTCCAAGAATACAAGCGGCTTTATATATAAGGTGCAAATACACGGCGAATGATTTATTTGTGCAAAAACGAGGACTTAAAAATGCCATTAGAAAATATTAGCCGTTTCTTTTCACCTAACCAAAAATCTATATGAATAAAAAAAGGATTAGTTCGAGTTAACTTATTAAAATAATCCGTCACTCTTGAATTCAGTAGGCCTACAAAAGTGACCAAGAACAACATCTGGGAATCGCTCGCATTGCCATTGAATTGATGAACGAAAATTCGACGAATCTATAACAAAAAAATAGCTTGCCTTTTTTTCATTACGTTCCTTTTTTTGCTCTAACGTCGCAAAGTCATTGGAGCGATTTTTTTTTTAGAATCGATTAAAACTGGTTGCGATGTGTCAGGATAATCGAAAAGTGTTGTCTAATACGACATCTGATCATAATAATTATTATTCATATTCATACAAATATTGTTTATTTTCAATCAACATTATAAATGGCAATAAATTTGAATGCAACCTTTTCCATTTAAGAAGTAATAAAAAAATGAGTTGGAATTGAAGCTTTGATCAAAGCTCATGAGCTTGCTGTGTTACCGTTTTTCATAAAACGTCGCAAAATGTACTGTGTCATTAGTTTCAATAAATTACAGGGGCTCATGTTGGGAATGAAAAAGAAAGCGTAATCAATACGAGGTGAACTAAATACGACTAAATTTCAACTCTGTGTATTTGTCGAGGGTTAATAAGACGACTAGAGCGCATGTTTTTTTTTTCTTTTGGCGATCGATCCCATAGTGAATCAAATTGGGGTTTCAAAAACTAGATCCAACGTTGCATGTTCGTAAAGCACAAAAATTGGGTTATGCTGCTTATGTTGGTTTGAAAAATATTGAATAGCTATAATTTTACTGCAATTATTCACATGTCTTTGAAAAACCCAATAAATTTTGCTGTTTTGAGTCTGCTGAGTTTTGTAAATATTTGTTTTGTTGACCTTAAGAGACTTTCACCGTTTGGACTTTAGACATTTGGAGAATTTTCCGGGCGTGGATTAGCACAGCTGGGTGTATACAGTTGCACTTGACGCAGCTTTTTACGGTTCCCGTTTTGCTTTTACGAGACAATTTTTTGTTGCTCAAAAGAAAGCAGATACGTGGCTGATTCTCGATTGGGGTCATCGAACTGCAGAAAGAAGAAAATAGGCGCTCCTTTTTCAGGGTTTGGCGCAACTGCGCGTCAAAACGTCAGCCCCTCGAAAAGAAACCTGTTTCGGATATTTTTTACACGCTTTTGTCCTCCCCGGCGACCGATGGTCGCCGACCAAAAATGTCTACATTCCGCTGACTTTTCCGAATCGCATTAGATTCCCGATGAGTTGCGACAATGCGCACGTTACGGATTATAAAGATTTTGGGACGGCACCCAGGTAGATTTATTTGCAAAAACCTTCGGCTCGAATCGAATGTTTACACATCGCTTTTGAACCAACAGGTAAAAGGCCCTTCCATTTCGTCGACCAGCAAATTGATGTGCGAAATAAAGGCCTTGCTTGTTTTTCTTTCAAATCCAAAATGCATGCAAAAATATCCGACAGCTGAATCTATTCAAATTTTTCGCAAATTTTTCTATACCCTCAGTGACACGATTCTTCCTGCAGATGTTCAAACTCAAAAATATACAATATTTTCGCTTCTTTTGCAGAAGCAAAGACGGATTTTTTTATTCTGTTTTAACAAAATCTTATTATAAACTGCTGTCAGAATTTAATTGTTTTTTGGAGCCCAAATGATAATTACCTCAATATTTACGTCTTCTATAACTTTGAGTTAAAAGAAAGTGAAAGCAGACAGAAATATAATCCTTTAGTTGTTACAGGTAAAAAGAACACGCTGCTAGTAAATCCATCAGATAACGTCTTCAACTAGTTTTCTGTCTAACTGATGCATCCAAGATGCATCTTCTTACAACTGACGTCAATCCATGATTTTATTATAGTCCAAATTGACTAATAGCTGCAGACAAAAGATTTATCACGATTTTTGCAATAGTTGGTCGCTCACGATAATAACTAATTGTTATCCAAGAAATTTATTAATTTTTAAAATGAATTTTTGAACTTGAAAGTAATAAAGTCAAATAATAATTGAAAACCTATAAAACTCGGGGTTTTCAGAAATTTTAGGAGATAAATATCTGGAATGAAGGGCGATTTTGAGAATACATTTTGCATATTTTCTGCAGTAAAATTTATTATGGAACCCTTAGGATCTCCACCGATACGACTATCGGCATAAAAGTGTTTCCTGTGATGTTTACTGAGGTGAAATTTAAAATCAGCCCTGGAAACTGAGATTAGAATCGAATAAAGAATCGAGTGACACCGCACACTAAAAATGCGTTGAAAAAATGAAAGAACGAAAAGATAAAAAAAGAAAACAAAAGATTTAAAGGTCGGAAGAAAACGGCACCAATGAAAGCTAAGCTGGGAAAAGGTATCATAAAAGAGAAACGCAAATTTCGATGCATAGAAAAGTTGTAGGATTTGGAAAGGTGCACTTTTTGCGACTTTTACGACAGAGGTAATAGAAAATATTTAAACCAAACAATGCATTTCATGGAGAGAATATCTCTGTTATGGGATTGAAAAAAGAGCCTGCCCTTTGAAATGAAAGTCGCCTGTCTTTGGTATAATCAGATTTAACGAAATTCATATCAAAATGGCTAAAAATTGACTGCTTCACCGCTTTAGTCCGAGTCAATAACAAAAGCACAGAAGTGTGTTCACAAAATTGTTTAAACAACATTTGTGTCGCATTTGTGTTATTTTCATCCGTGGAAAGGATTATTTTGCAAGAACTTCTTGCACTTGTTTTTTCGTACGAATAGCTACGAACAAACAGGTCATTTTGTCATTTTTAGAATCGATGCAGATTAAAATCGTAGTTAGGTTCATTTTGGGTGTTTTTCTTTATCTGCATATATTCCATTTTTTCGTTATTGTGTACGGGTTACTCTGACGAAAATCATTTATTTCCGGTATGAAATTATTGATTTTGCAGAAACTTTTAAAAAGACCAGCACTACATCTGCCAAATTATCTGTCAAATCTTACTTTATTGCGGTTGTAATTTTTTTGCGCAAATTTTTGGATGACTAAACGAAAATAACAAATACACGTCGCTTTAAATAACAAATTCAGTTAACAGATTGAATTTAAAAAAATGCCTATGTTTTGTTGTTATAGAAAAAGCGAATTCTGCAAGTTTTAGTTGTTGCTAATAGTGATGCTAATTCTTAGGAACAAGTGTCGAGCAGATGAATACAAAGTAATTTGGAAAGGTATAGACTTTATTGTGTCTCAAAGTTTTGACCATAAAATTAAACAAGGAGGTCGGAGTTAGTTAACAAAAGATTTAAACGGGAAGTAACAGAGGCTGTAATAAAGTTTGATCGGCATCAGCTTTTGTTAATGATCATCATGTGCCGAATAAACGAATGAAATAATCTTTTCGCTTGAATTTTAAGCACGCCACACAACAAACTAGAGAAATGAGATTTTCATCCTTTTCTTATCCTCCGAAGGACTCGTCCAATCGTCACGTACATGATTCTAAAAAATTTTCACAATAAAACATATTCCCTTGGCTTCCTTCCGCGAAAACAGATTTGACTTTTAAATAGTTGCATGGCGCCTCCTAGACGCCTCCTGATGTATAGAAATAAAACGGCAAAACGTTGATGATGTAGAATAAGAACAAAGGAAAATCGACTCATGTTTAAAACTTTGAATAGATGTCAAGTGAAACCGAACGCCTTTTTTCAATAAATTGCACTTTACTTTTTACAACTGAATGAAAGGTTTCCAATAGTACTACTACTTTGAAAAATAATATATCGATATAATGTATATGTATTTGTTTACAACAATATAAATTTGAAACTTCTTGCCATATTGTTGAAGAGACTAGCTGTTAGATGGTCATAAGAAACTTTGCTCCATCATTTGCTGATGGAGAGTGTAACAAAAAGATATTGAGTATATGACCATGGAAGCGTAATGCGTAATGTGGTATTAAGATGAAAGCACTCTGTTTGCATTTGCAGATGAGCATTTCAGAATCAATACTCATATGTGTACAAAACATAAGTACGATTGCCAAGCACATTTGAATGTGAACTACAAAGTAATTGAGCTATATAAGCTGGTAACTTTTGGAAAATCGTGAGAAAACCAACAATAAATTGTCTGCCTTATCAAGCAAAGGGGTATCCCTTGTAACAAAGAGTACAAAATATATCAATTACAAAACTTGTAGCGATATAGATTTGAAAATATGTACAGAAACAAAAATAGTAACTTAGACTCTATATATTAATGATTAAAGAAGTAAAGCATGAAAAAGAAATAAACAGTCAGTGAGAATCAAAAGAAAGGAAGTCAAATTATTATATTTGCAAATATAACGCACCTTAAGTTAGCCGCGGTTTATTGAAAATTTTTAGAGGGAAAAATATGAAATTATACTGCGCTAAGATTTTGCATAGACGAAAATACGGGAAAATACGAGCGAGTCGGCCATCAGCAGTGCGAACGAGGTCCAAGCGTATTCGGTATACAATGAGCCATTTATTTATGAATGGGCCGCGCACACGATGTGTACGTGCATTAATATACATACACAAGCACGTACTAAAGCCAAGTCATAGATCGCTGACAATGGTACACCAAGTCAAAATAGCACTCTGCCGTGCGGCGGTTTCAAACCCAGCAATTAATAGGGAGGATGACTCAGGAATTCAAAGAAGCGTCGCGCACCGGAACCACGTTATTTATAACGCAATTTCTCGTCTGCCTGCACTCCACTAATTAATTTTCTTATTTCCATTATTACACCGCTTAAGATTTTCCGCTCGACGTTGCAACGATTTTTTCTCTACGATGACTCACACTTTTGGATGTTCGGGAGGAAAATCCTTATCTACAGAAAACGAAAAATCTAAAAAACATCACAGATTGAAGAGGAGATAAGCATTTCTATTGATCAAACATCTGGTCGTTTATCTAGTATTGGAAAATTTGCTAGTTCCCTTTTTGATTTGATAAATGTTGGCCAATGATTTACATGTTGGCCATTGAATGTTTTTCGAAAAAATAATACAAATAAAAAGTTTGAATTAGTTACTTTAGTGCGGTTCATTCAGTAAAGTCAACGAAAAACTTTCTAAATAATGAGCGTGTCATCGATCAACTGATTATGTTTCTGCCGATTTGTTGAAACCGACGGAAACGTTAAATATTGAACTACATTAACTTCATTGACAACCGGCAGATGTCATATTATATCAATCTGAAGAGAATGGAAATAGAAGAAGCGCAAATAAGATAAATGCCGAGAACAAGAGATTTTCCTTGAAACGAAGGCCATATATAACAATCTAAAATTTTATTTATCGTCCCATTTAGCACGGGCCTTTTCTCAATAATTATCAAGGTGATTCTTGTTCGCAGTCATTTACCACATTTTCTTGAATTTGCTTTGAATTTGCTCGATATCGAAAAAAAAAAAAAAAAAAAAAAAAAAAAACAATACATGCGTGCAAAAAACTACCACAGCTGGTTAAAGAGGCTGTATCGTCAAGTTACAGAAAATATACAAAATATTTTATGAATATTTTTATAAATACATAAAATATAATATATAAAATAACAAAAATTAAAAAATGACCCATGAAAAAAAGTATGTTACTAAGCGATATGTGTGACACTTTCAGCCAATTTGCTGAATTCGAATGAAGCAGACTGCAAAGTTAAAGTACGTTTTAAGTACAAATTTTACATTCAAAGTTACAAAAAAAAAAACGAATGATTTTGTTCGATAATTGATTTTTTGACCGCGTTGATGACTAGTGTGATATTATTTATTCATAACTGGTTGCAGTGAATATGCAGGTTCGACCTACTTTGGAGCCCCATCAGCAGCAAGCTAGGGAATGTTAATTGTAATAAGCTGCGAAGGCGCGTCCACGTTTCCAAATGTTCGTTTTGGTAATTGCGAGTGGGAAAGCAGTTGTTGGGGGCCAACATCTGTTCTTAAAGCAAACACCAAGCGTTATCGGATTCCGGCATACGAAGGAGAGCAGACCACCCCTTCCAGTGGTTTACGAATTTTCGTACTGGGGGACAACAGTTCTAATGAAACGGACGAATTAGGAGCAGTTTTCCATAGCTCAACATCAGCGCCACAAAGGAACATTAAAAATATCTCAACGCTGCCAACGGCAGATGGCACGATCCAAAGATTGTGCGCGCGGCAATTTTTTATCTTTCGCCTGATGGAAATCGAGTTTAAGTGGAGGCGCCGTGAGATCACAAAAAAAAAACAGACATGTGCGTCAAGCCAGATATTCTTATTTCATATAACGTAAAAGCGCGTGCAACTTTTATATTCCATTCTGAAAAGCACATATTGTTCATCCCGATTCGGTTTGTTGATAAACTTTTAGACTTTAATAATTTTTTTTGGATATCAATACATGAAAGATGAATGAGCCAGTCAATATTTGTTTTCATGAAGAATGCCAAATCCAGAAGTTTCATTTTAGAACTTCCGTATGAGTTTTTCCTTTTATTTGTTCAATTTTCGCATTGTATAACTATAACATTTTGTCAGTTTGTTGATTATAGAGTTGAAGTAATGTTGAAAAGGTTTTCTAGAAAGTTGAAGCTGGTGCAACTGGTTTTTGTATAATAAAAAGGACGTGCGGGCGAGTCATCGATTGACCGCGGCACAGCTGCCCTGGCAATAACGAGTCTGCTGTTTTCCTCGTGGCGCATTGCGTAACAGTACGCCCTAAGAAAAAAAGAGCTAGGTGAAGATCAGAAAAAGGGGAAGAAGAAGACGAGATATTTCGTCTTGGAGCGTGTGCAGATAGGTATTTATATTATTATCCTGTCCGGGTGTACGAGGGAGGGTTCGCACGCACAGGTATACGCACCGGCCTTTTAAAATCAAAATAGACGAGAGTGCTTGATAGATTCACAGTCCTTTGTCCGAATCGGCAATGCTGAAAAGTCTCACGCGAATCGTCCATTACTCATGTGTACGCGCATTACCTTTTTTTCCTTTCGACCTGTATCTTTTTTTATTCACTGATTCCACATGCACACGTGCGTTTCTGACGGCTTTGTCCACACTGGTCATTTCACTATGTATTCTGCAACTATAACTCAAACCGATTCACTGTCCACGTAATTAGTTTTTGACTATATAAATTGAAGATCGCTTTTTCTCCGGACAATTTTTACAATTAAAAATTTTACGTTCAGAATAATACCAATTTCATGTACATTTTGCTAGTGTATATTGAATTCTTCATGAATCATTGTAAGTGATACTGATCATGATATGAAATACGTTCATTCTATAGTTATTATGTAAAATTTAGAAAAATTGGCAAAAGATGCAATAAAAGAACAAATCAAGTGTGATTTTTTGTTTTTTGTACAAGTTGGATGATGGATGTTGAAAATTAATAAGTCATGGCCACTTGAAATGGTCGGAAACATGCATGGGTAGATATTCATACGAATGTTTAATCTATGTTCTGACCGAGATGTCACTAGAAGATACTCGTCGTTCGAATTTCATTTGGAATTGTGAAAAATGTTATAGTACCACCCCCGGATAAGGGGAAAAAACTCTGCAGCTAATTAAGAACGGGCGGCTGAAATAGTGTACACTTGAAAACGTGTTGATTGATTAATGACACAGCTTTTGGCGTACACAATTAAAGTTTCATTTAATATAAGCGTACTTTTTCAAGGTCATATAGGTTTTCAGCATTTTTATCGGTCGTCAAAAGTTTCTCATAATACAAAAAAATACAGAAACAAATAGACGAAAATCCAATAAATAATTTGACATTTAAAAGTGACAACCTTTCTAATAACTTTTCATCTGGAAAATAACTTTTTTGAGATTTAATGGAAACGAGACACGTTTCTGACTAGCTTGCATATAATAGGACGTCTATTTGCATTAAGATAAAAAAATGTATTGAAATTTCCTGAACGTGAAAATGAAAATGAAATTTCATCGACCAGCTGCACGAGTCCCGTTATTTCCTTTCGCATTCCCGACGCTTTTCTAATTGTGTTTTTTGTCCGTCATTATCTGTTCCGCTCATTTAGGTGTGCAGCTCAAATTTCAGTGTTGCTATAAAACGAGATCTTAGCACTATTTGTCGATTGAATAAAAGGAAGGAAAACTTAGCAGAGAAAAATTGAAAAATATAATATAAATAGTAAAAGAAAAGTCGACGGACCAAGTGTACCTCTATCGCGTATATCTGCATCGCCGAACCGGTCCCAACTAGACACGCGACGTTGCCACATTTCATTATATTTGATTTTGGGGTTGGGTTTTTCAAATGTGCATTTGACGCACACGTGCGTGCCAATTTTCTCATAGCTATTTTTAGATATATTATTAATAGCACGACCACACCAGGGAGACGCCAATTATAATGACATGAAATGTATGTTATTGCGGATAAAACTGGGAGCGAGTGTTCTTCTATCTGCAGATAGGCATTTTTAATCGAATCACTTAATGATCCTGATAAGGTATTTCTAGATAAGATTTTTTTCAGGACTTTTTTCGAATTTATAAAAAAATGGATGTTTTAAAACCAGTAATAGATTGTGAAATCAAAAGTTTGCAGATTTCATATTCTTATAGAAATAGAAAAGAAAAAGAAAGTTCAATCTAAATTTAAGAAAAGTTGTTGTAACAGAAACACGATGTGAAAATGAAACATCCAATTTACGGGGTTTTCTATTGTGTAGTCTATTCGTATTTCATCGATAAAAGTTCGTTAACTACAAGATCAATATCAAGTTGAAAATGTCTTACAATTTGCATAATGTTTTGACGACAAAATTTAAGCAAAACTTCGGCATTGAATCGTGCGATACTTTTTGTGGTGTTTTAGCTATACCTTTTTAGCTAGTCACGAACTTTTAATTTGTACACACTTTTTTAATTCGAAATTCTAAATTCTTACCAATACTGCATGTTTTCATGTTGTTTGACACAAGTTTGATTTATATCAAATCACGTCAACGATTTTTTATTTACTGCAAGGTACGAGTAAAATTAACATACCAATCAATTAAATGTATATCATAAATTCACTGACCTCACGAAAACCATAAATTTAGCAGAATAGTTGAGTTCAAGCAAAGTTCAAGTCATATCTTTTCAAAAAAAGAACAATTCGTTTTTAATCACTTTAAAAATTGATTTGTTCGGTTTCGATTCTGTAAATAACACTTTATTTTGCTACCAGGCCTCACTGCTGTGGCTGCATGTTTATAGTGAAAAAAGAAAGGAAAAAAATTGTCCGATGATGTAACAGGAACGGGTGTTTTAGAGTAGTCTGCGTGCGAAAGTCCATTCCATTGAATCGTCAAACGACCCTGGCCTGCATTTCACTGTTGGCGGAAGTTATTTGCGAACTGGAATTCGCCCTTGCACTTCGCTAGCAAGAAACCAGTTTCGCATTTGGCAAGGTTTTGCTCGGCCGTTGAACCGTTCTAAACATTCACAGGGCCGCATTTGTCACGATTTCATCTTTCTATCTATTTAAACGTAGATAATATTCTAATATTGAATTTTACGATAAGACCGTTACTTTAAAACGAAGAAATTTTATTTGAGAAAGGATCAAAAATTGCAATTATTGTTCAAATACATTGTCCAAAATTAGTGATTCATCATCAGAAGGCCCACACTTTGTTTTTTTCATACGTGGGCGGGATGAAGTCAAGATTATTCATGAGGAAGTCTCGGAGGAAGTGATATTGTAGTAGTGCTTCGTATAGTCCCAGTATATGGGCCTAGTGTATAGGGGATATATTGTATAATTACGCAAAGTTAGTATAATGCTGCTTATTTGACAAAGTTACTTTTTCAACTCTAGTGATTATAATAATCCAACTTAATTAATTTTCAGAGGATTTTGGAGCAACTTCGGAGACGTTACCGAAATGTAAAAACTTAATACTTTTCTTCTTCTCGATAATAAATTACGTGTGAAATAATGCACAAAAGTTTCTAGTGGTTTCAATTCAGATAAAAAGTTCGGGTATATTTTTCGGTCAAACAGCTAATAAAATTTGATGTTGAAGTGAAAAAATAATTTATTGCAGTGTTTGTTAAATTTTAAACAATACTTTTTGAATTAAAATTCCTGTAAATAACATTTGTATACTTTTTTGATCATTATTCAAATTTACTACTATAGTTTTTTTTGATACTTAAAAAAATTTTAAAATGCAATATTTTTGTTATGCAATATTTTCAATAAAAAAAGTTCTGCGAGACAAATATTTTGAGATGGTTTACAAAAAGTTATTCTGATTTTGTTCTGATTATAATTATCCAGGGGAGCGCAGAAAGCGGGTCTATTTTTCCAAACTTTTTTCCATTCTTGATCTCCTGGCTGACCTACTTTGAAAACTCGTTCCAATGTTTTCTTATTTTTCCACAACATCACAACGAAATTCCACGACAAAATGCAACGTTGCATGAATAATTGTGAGTGATTAAGACAGACTGAATCCTTACTGCTGATTGTTAGTTCGCCAGTTTTATTCAATAAACAACTTCTTAATTCGATGAATCATCTTTCCACAACCATTGTACACTTGTCTTAAACTTTTTCTCTCATTTTGTACGTCAACAAAAATGTGCACAAAATATATAATCATAATAACGTGACCATTTGTTGGTATATATTTGTTCTTTCATTATTTTTTTATACAAGGAGCAGAAATAAATGTTTACTCGTACATTAGAGCATCTTTCGTTGCAAATCCGCGAGGATAAAACTAATTGGTCTCTAACGGTACTTGCTCTCAAACTTTCTTCTTTTTGTGCGGCCGCCTACGAAAGCGGTTTCATACAAACAATCGAAAATTCTGCAGCACCCGATATTTTGTCGAGGGTTGCTTTCTCTTGTGCATTATTCGCACCGTGCGACCCTTTCAATCATTCTCGCTGTATTTGTTATACGGCTAAAGAGCGAAAAAGAGCATTTACCCGCGCGTTAACAGGTGTTGCTTGCAGGAAACGGGCCACATTGTCGGCAAAAGGTTGCGGACAAAAAACGATCCGAATGAAGAAAAACCCCTTCCAACTCTCTGGGATTAAAAAAATGTGAGGGAGGCCGCTGACCTTGGAAGATGAGAAAATGCAACGTCGCCTGCTAACAGAGGTCGCGACTGCATCAAAAATATGAGCGTCACGTCGTTGTCGCTTTTTATATTTATAATAGTAATCTAACAGAACTATTTCTTTGTTCGTATTTGCGAAAAATGTGACATCCATATAGTTCATTATATTAATTAAACTTGGTTCATTTTAAAATGTTGTGACACAGCCGACTAAATACGTATATGATTTTGTTTATAAAATTGAGTGAAAGTGAAAATTTCATATGATGACATGCTCGGTTAGGTATACTAAGCGGATGTCAAAAAGCCCTGAGCAATGTAGGTCAGTCGGATAGCAACTGTTATTGAGCTCGTGTTTGCTTCGACATGTCTTAATCTAATTCACTCGGAGTGTGGACGAAGACATTTAATAAAGTGGCATCGATCGTGATGCAAGGAACGTCAACAGTCGAAAAAAGTAGGAACGAAGCCATGCAAATAACAGCTGGTAGAAAGAAACAACTGTAGGCATGAGATGATATTTAATAGAGTTTGGCAGAAGCCATGGTATGTAAACTTGTATATGTACGTACACGAGTACATGTGCAGAGCGGATTGCCCGTAGCGAGTGCAAATGAGTTTTGTGTTGGTTCTGTGTAAGCAGCATAGAATGCCTATGCGCACGACACTTCTTTCGTGTTGAGCTACGCGTTAATTTCACCTCGGCCAGATAAGATATCACGTCACTTTTGTTCTGATACGAGCACTGCGCTCGACTTCAGGCTATGATCAAATTTTCAAAGTTGAATCAGATGCAAATACACAAAGTAGAGCGTAATTCAGTTCCGATCCTCAGCGCGCTAGTTATCATTCACACTCGAAATACCCTTTGCAATCTCAACTTCATTTTTTTGCTTCCTTCCATTTTCAACAATTCTCTTTCTCTCGAATCCATCACGAATTCTCGTCGTCACTTTCAATCTTAGTCATGCAAATATGCCTCTTCTATTCGTTTAACGCTGCCCCTGCTGCTGTAAGCTCTCGTTTATGTGAACATTTGACTATTCCAAAACAATTCCGATACTAGGTCATTTTTCATTTGCTTCTCTCATTCAACAATTCCGAGAAAGTTTTACTTTATTTATTCAAATTTATTGATACGCGAAATTTTGCTTCGGACGATTAATCTGATTTAATTTAAGAGATTTAGTTTTAAGATTTGGAATACATTAGGACAGAGAGTTGGAATTGTTGAGGATACATGGCGCTTGTAATGAAGCTATGCTAATTAACAGGTTGTGTCACATTTTTGGAACGCCAAGATTAATGGCGCTGTTTTGATAAGTGATCGTGATGGCTTGCAGCTGAGGGATTTGTAAAACTCAGATAACAAAGTACTCAGGCTGTTTGTTTCCTTCAAATGAGAAATTTTCAACTTTTCAAGACTGAAATTGAGCTTTTTAAATGATTAACAATCATACATGATATAATTTAACAAGAGCAATAAATTATAATAATAATATTCGATCGATGACGGGACAGGATTTTCAAACGTCACCTTTTTGCATTTTCCACGCATTGATTTATTTCCAAGTTGATTAATATTCATATACACGATGACATTTTAAAATCTTAGATAATGTGAAAATTCCATCAAAGAAAAAGATATACGCAACTAAGTATGCGACTGCAGCAGCGATTCGGTCCTTGATTTACATAATTCGATACAAGAAGGAAAAAAAGGAAAATCTCAATGTCAAGACGAAGGTCTGGCACAAAAAGTCTGCCCCTATTAATTATATATGGACGACCGGAGAGAGTCTGAAGTAAAAGAAAAGGTAGGTCGATGCACTCTTCCTAATGGCCCGGCTGTCTTGATGTTTATAAATATATACACAAGCCTGTGCACAGTTGCGACATGCCTTATGTGCACTTTTTATTTTGACTATATCGTTTTTCATTTTAAGCCTCTGCGTTCAATATCCGGATACGAATTCCTATATACATCTATTTATGTTACCTATATTAGTTCTCTTCATTCAGAGTGGACAATTTTTTTATAATTCTTGTGAATGACACTCTGCTCATCAGGCGACTGAAAAGACCTGAAAAGGCTTTGAGTTTGAGAACATGATGTGTTTTCATAAATCATTTATATCTTAGTAGTAGCGTTGATTGTTCCAATTGGCAACATTCTAAAAGTGCAAATTTTGAAATTCCAAATCGCTGCATCATTTGATACAAAGATTTTGACACTTTTATCAGATTGACATTTAATAGCGTCAGCGGGCTACACTGAGAATAACATAAAAAATGACTTTCTTTTAGGAAGGCGAGTATGACAAGGACTGTAACTGACATACGTATTGGTTTTTTTGTCGCGGCAATTCGGAAGATTGATACGTTCCTGAAATGGTCGTAAAAATGCAGCGATCCTTCTGCTCTTGTGGCATCTGACATCGACACACGCACACACGCGCTGACTTTGACTGTCATTTTCCCACACTTAGAGTGTACAAGTGTTTTATTGCAGTCTTCTACCTGCATAACGGCCACCCTCGTCCGAAGTGTTCCTTTCTTCCTTCAATAGACGAAACACCCTCGCTCGAGAAAAGGATTATATTGCCTAAACACACGGGCATCATCTTTATTTGCCAATTTCAGACAATGCGTGCAACTCACTTTCGCATTAGGATCCCCTATTTTTATTACCGGATGGTTCTATATAAATGAAATATCGAAGTTTTAGTTACCTTTTGTTAGCTTAATTTTTTATTCTTGTTTGTTTTTTTTTTTTTTGCTAAGACACACCTACTGTTTCAACTGTAAACTAAATGAAACTTTACGATAACGAAGAAAACATTTTTGCTTTCTGATATAACTGAATGAAAAGTAATTTTTCAATTCATCAAGATTAGTTGTCTAAAAATTAGTAAATATGTAAATATTTGTACGTACAAAAGATGTCGATATGAACACATTTGAGATTTTATCTATGTAGTATATATACAATAGTATAAAACATGCCAGCAGTGTTTATGAATGGATTTTACCCGGATACAATTGAAAAAAGTAGTGTATCCAATCAATATTGGCCCCTACGGGAAGTTCTTTGCCCTGCGGGCTATTTTGGTCCGGGACAATACAAGCATTGTTGGACCAGTTGATTTTGGCAAATCCGATTCATTAATTAACTTTTCAATAGACCTTATCTACATTGCATCTACAATTTTGGGTCTCAAAATTATTTGTGACAAAACAGTTAACTTGATTGACAAAAAAGGCGTTAATATTTATCCAGATATGATAGAATTACCTTCTTTTTGCTTTATATTTCAGACTTTCAATTTTTATATTTGTACAAACCATGCAGTGTCATAATGATTGATATTACAAATTTTGATTGAGCGAACTTAGAGTACAACATTTTGCAGCGCGAAAATGGCGACATGAGCTGCCGACAGCTTGATGATTACGCCATTTATCGAGCCATTTTAAACATTATGCCACGCCTCTCTAACAAAGCAATACCTGAATGATAATGTAGACTGGTTGTAAGATAATACATATTGTTGTCCAATCGATATTTTTCTCAGTCTATTGTTATTATGTATAATAATGAAAATTGTCATCTAATATATGTGCTAATAAATTGATGAATTGATGGATTGAAAAAAAAGGAAAAGAGAAAAAAACATATGGATCCTCTCAAGTTTCCAAAATCTCCATGGGAAAATGTAAGCCGTAATATGAAACCGCGATTTGTGGGTGGCGTATAAGTCTCAATTTGAGAAAAAACATGTGAACCTATTGCGGCAATGGTTGCGAAAACATTCAGAAGTGTAAATCTGTTGCCAAGGCACGAACGAGTATCTTACATTTCTTTGTCGAAAATTTTCCGCATACAAAATGCCGCAATTATTTCCGCATTTTTTGAGCACGCTAGATTATCATTTCACGTTCGTGTCAAAAGCAACTACATGCCTTTTACATACAGAAAACTTATAACTACAGTCTGGAACCTTTTAGCAAGAAAAATTTAATTTCGCCAATCTTTTAGATCAAACATTAGAAATTTACCATGGATTCACAAATAAATGCGATTCTTTGTGGCAATTTGCAGAAACTAGTATAGTTTCAAAAAAAAAAAAAAAAAAAAGAATTTCTATATCAAATGAGATATTTATGTATTATTTTGAAAATGTCACTCAATTGTTTACTGCGAATCGCCATAGAATTTAGTGTCGTAATTTATGTGAACATTTTTTCTTAAACGTCTAACGGTTTATTTATTTTTTTTTTTTTTCTAAAAATGGAAAGCGGCGGAAAATGGCTTGTTGGTTTTGTCGCCAACATTCGTACAACTCTCACGGTTATAGGTATCGACGCGCTGCTGTTCACGATATATCTATAAAAAGCACGGAGCACGAATTTGCACCCTAAAACCCTCGTAAGCAGGCCGGATGTTGCGCGTTATGGCAGGACTTTTCGCTCCTCGTGCGTTGTCGAGGGCTACAAAATTCATTTCTTTCCGTCGTATGCTATTTCCTTGTATACGCAAGCTGTGCGTTATTTCGAAATGTTTGAAACACCTGTTGTAAGAACGTCAACTGCTTTAACACGTTTTTCAACATTAGCAAAAAATGTATCCTATGAAACCAGATTCAATTTCTATAAAATTAAATGTCGATCTTCAAATTAAAAAATATATTAAGCAAAATATCAAGCAAAGTATTCGTTAAAAAGTTGTTTGTACAGCTCTAGATAATCTTACAATTAATTTAATGAAATAAACAAAAATATGGACATATTATTATCCGAATGTATATTAATACTTTATTATTTTGTTGTTATAAAATCGTTTTATTCAGGATAAAATGCACAATTTGAAACGTAAAATGCAATATTGCTAATGGTACTGTATGACATATGCCTTATTAATGAAATGAATCTACTAGAATTATTATATAATGAAAGAGAGCTTATGGCTCATCGTTTGATCATTATCACACACAGTGCCTGGTGCAAGTTTGTTGGTCCAGGAAAGATACAAATTCGCTTGTTACTGGAGCGCAACGTTCAGGTGAATTCAGGTCAATTAGAAGTTGTGGAAAAGAGGCACCATCTTTTTAAGACTCATTCTCGGTCTGCACGGCACACGATTCCACTCTTGGCGTACCACTCGCAGCAAGATTTTTGTTTGCAATGTCCACCAACTCCCGCAAAACTTTGTTCTCCTGGATTAGTCGTGCGTAAGCTTCAGTCTGTTCAAGCTCGTTTTTTTCGTCTAATGACGCCGCGTGCTTCATAACAGCTGCCATTTCGTTGATTTTTTCAGCTTGCTGTCTGATAATCTAGATGCAACATATTATAAATTTACAATCTAATAAATTCACTCTAATGCATTTGAATGAAAATACAAATCACACAATTTCATAGTAACGAGTAACATCAACTGAATACAGAAATATGTTTGTTTATCTAAACAGACAAATTTTAAACTGAAATTTTAAACTTTACATACTCTCAGGAGTATGTAAAACCGAGTTTTTATAAATCCAGTGAGATTACGGAGATTACCCGTACAGCTGAAATTTGATTCTATCGTTTTTTTAAATTTTGACATATAAATTAATGAAATTAACCAAATAATCATTCAACGTAACAAAAAATTCAAATTTCCATGCGTTAGTAAAGACAATAGCTGAGAAATATTGACTTTAAAATATTACATGAAATTATTTAATCTAATGAACTAATGAATTAACAAGTTTGATTAAGTTTACCTCGGTGTATTTTGCGTTCTGAGCTAAAGACAGATTTGTGTTTGAGTTCTTTATCAGACTGGACGTTTGCTGTCTATATTTGGACATGATCAAATCAAGAGCATTCTGGTGTTCCTTTAAAGCCAGTCGCAGCTCACCGTTTTCTGCCTGGATCTCTTGGATGTATTTATTCTCGTGCTGGATTTCAGCAATAAGTTGCAAATGAGGCTTCTGTTTGGCTTTGTGAGACAGCATTTCGACTTCTTCTTGATACTGTACCAATTGAAACGGAAAACAGGCGTTAGATCTTGCTCGCGATTGCCATTCTTTAATTCTATCAATGAATTATTGATGAATCCCCCAGATCTCTTAATCGAGATGGCATTTCTTTATTCATTTTCTTTTCTGATGTGCTGAATAAATTAGTGTTCAAATCGTAATAATCAATATGTATCTTATATTTTATGTTTCACTGTTTTAGTTTAGAGCTGGCAAATCGAAAGTTGATAAATTTTATATTCTTATATAACTGCATTTTAAAATGATGATTGATACTTTGCTTTTTTCTGAAACTCGGCCCAAAGGTCAGCCTCGCAAAGTGTCTTTTCGCACCTTTGCTATTTTTATACTTCAATCATAAAAGACGAGTAAAAAATATCTTGTACATTGTTTTTTTTTAATTATAAATTTATTAGTTACAAGGTGAAATTCTATTATTACCTCATTGAAGATGACAGCGACATCTGATATCGTTTTGTAACATTATCCTGTTTGACTTGGAAGCCTTTTTACCGGCTAAACAATATTTACCTCAATTTACCTCAAAATTTTTTCAAATATTGAATAGGTACAATTGACTTTTAAAAAAATTATTTTTGTACAATGAAAAAGTTCATTTTATTGTATTATTACATTATTAAAGAATGCTTTTTTATCTAACACTTATAATATCAACTGATACGCAAAGTAGAGAAATTTCTTTCGAGAAATAATTTTGTACTTAAATTCAATTAAATGAATTTTATGTTTATAACAAGTCTATATTTTCTTATCTTCCGTATAACAAGAATTATCAACACGAAATATGTAAAAATGACTGCGCATTCATTATAGCAAAAATATATCAACATATATACCTGTTTGACATTGTTTAGATGACAGACAATGGACTGCATTTCGCTGAATAAATTATCAGCTGTTTTTTCGTGATCGGTTAACCGTTCAACGATTGCTTTGGCATCACACATGATTTCTTCAAAAGTTACTGCCATCTAAAAGAAAAACTTATTATTAACTTTCATGCATGTAAATATTTAAAGTCTTCCGCAGACTGTGGTTTAATCTAAATTATACTCTCTTGTATACGTTACCTCTAGCCCCTCTAGCATTATCTTGTTGTTGAGGTTAACGTTTTTGCAAAGTATTGGCACTCATTAGAAATCTATTTTTCTGAAAGTACGTTTAAAATCAAACGAACGATTTGTAATATTCATAAAACTAGAGTCAACTATTTTAGTGATAATAGCACAAGGGAAAAATTAGTTATACGATCAAAACATACACATACATGACAGACCGAATGAAGCCATTTTATGATAAACTTTTACTTAGATCATTACAATTAAAGCAGAAATCTTTTATATCGGCAACAGTTAGAGTTATCATTAGAAGCGGGGTACGAATCCGACGAAAGTCGGTAAGGAAGATCGTATCGGCGATTGTTGATCGACATTAAAGATCGCGGTAGCGATCAAAACGAGACAAAGATCCCTATTAATGTTAATAACATTTAATAATGTTAATGTAAATGAAAAACAATGATGACAAAGTGCTACGCGATCTATAAACCGGAGTTTTGATTTTTCCCTAGACAAGCTTTTAAATTAACTCCAATCGTTTTACCAATAACCTCTCGTTCGCTGTTTACTGCTTTAAAAAAAAACGATAAAAAATAAGCGAAGTTAAGTTACGTATTCATTTTTTCAATCGTAGCTCGATTGTTAACACAAAAAAAGAACGATGATTTAACCTGTCAGAAAAATCCCATTACAACTAGATGCGTGTCAGTTTCTAGTTACATAATGGGTGTTGTTAGACGCTGCATGTTGCTTATGGCAAGTCCCTGCAAATCCCACACGATATTTCCCACGCATGGCAACACGGCGGCAGAGTTGCGGCAACGTACCCTTCGAGACTATGAGGTTGGTACGTTGTAAGCGTTCAAATTCAATCTTACTTCATTAAATTGAAATTTTTTTGTAAAGGATAAAAGGTACATAAAGTGTACAAGATGAAATAAAAAAATTAAAGTAAACCTTAAAAATAAATAGTAAACTTGTGTAACGTTTCACCACGTCAATTCTTACAAACTAACCAAACAGCTGTAAAAACGTAGGTTAATCAAATAGGATGCGGCATTACCGACCGATCCAAGCCAATAATCAATGCTTTGTTTACCTTTTGCTTTCTTATTGAAAAAGTATTTTGAGTTATCCGGGACAAAAACTAATCAGATAGAAAATTAAATTAGACTCTCCCCTTCATTTTAATAGTAATTTCAGAAGTTTGACAGCATATTTCATTGTTTATTTGTGTTTAAAGTCTGCCGGCCGGCAATCCGCGAGAGGGTGTTAGTGTTTCTGTCGTTGGCTGTCAACTTACAACTTTAATTACTTTTTTCATATAAAAGTACCTGATTAATCATAAAAACAATTAGGTAGCAACAACCAGAAAATTCCAAAGTTAATTTCAAGACAAAAATCTGATTTTCACAAGCAATAAATAAAAAATGACTTTGGAATTTTCTGATTGGCTGAATGGAATCTGGTAGGAATTGAGGGTATAAAAGAAAATGGCAGCCGGTGATTGGCTCATTCGATCAGGGAAAGGGCTAGCGAGCACATCGGCTGCGCAAATCAGGATTCATGCGCTAAGACCCGCAATAGGGCTATATATAACAAATTACGGGAGCTGCTGGAGCTCAGTTCTCTGGTGGAAACCGGAGTATTTTTGCTACATTATAATTTTCCAACAACTTTTTTTTTGTAACATTTTTAAACTGTAACCTATATTCAATTTACATTGTGAATACAATCACAATGTAATTTGAAATTTTCTGTTTTTGGTTATGTATTATATAGTATAAGACATCCACATTTAACAATTTGTTAAAAACAGTGAAATTGATGAATAATTGTGTTTTAGTAAGTTTTGTTTCAAAAAGTCAAAATCATGTTCAGAGATAGTAACATTTGATAAAACTTTTATAGTTGATTTTTTTTGTTTCTCTTGATTACTTTTTCATCATGGTCTTGTCAGGTTAACAGATTTTATTTCTGTTAACCCGAAACGACACATATGTGTTAGGATTTCACAGATATCGGCGCAGAAACACTGCGCATTTTCCTTATGAATTTTTAAATTTACTATATGTTGTCGCAATGTACGTCAGTGATATTCCATCTTACTAATTAGTATTTCATTTAAGTAGCCTTTGAATAATTATAATTTCATAAAATTCGTTGCATGGATAACAAGTTTGTTAGAAGAAACTGAAGAAAATTATTAATTTAATCTACAGAAATAAATGCTGCAAGAAAAGTGTGTCGCCGCAAGTTTTAAAAACACAAGATAATGTGAATAGCAACTAGAAGACAAAGATAGAAAAAATGAGTACTACGTTGATGCAAAATGGGTCCGGACACAGATTTGTCCACTCTGACTGTTTAGTGTTAAGACGGATCCACACAGTAAAGTAAATCGAACAAATTTATTTTCAATTCTCAGAAAAAAATTTATAATTAATTTATTGAATTATTCAATAAAAGGGTTTTATTTTTAATGAATTCTATGTGAACCTTAATGTATCAAGGCGCAATCATTCTAGAAAAATATCAATTTAAACTTGAGAATTGAGAATGAATTTTTTGCCTTTACATTACATTTAACGTTCAAAATTTCCCTTCAAAAAGATGTGAAATCACGGTTTTCTAATTTTTAATATTTACTTTTTTTACATGAAAACATATAAATAACTTAACGTTACCATAGAAAGGTATATGGATAACGAGACAAGATCCTGCTCATCCTCCCGAAATACACAATTAATTGAAAACTTTAGTAAGAAATGATATGAAATCATTGCTCACGAGACAAGTATTCCTTCAAAAATTATTATCTAAATATTCGAAAAATAACCTTAGAAAGGTATAAAAATAACGAGACAAGATCCTGCCCATCCACCTGAAATACGCAATTAATTTGAAACTTTGGTAACAAATAATATGAAATCATTGCTATCGAGACAAGTGTTTTTCCGAATATTTTTGTCACTTTAAAGAATTGTAAGTCAGATAAAATAAGAGTAATGAAAGATATGAAATCATTGTCTTCGAGACAAGTTTTTTGAACTCGCTATATTCAAATAAAATTATGTTTCTCAAATAACTATTTTTTCGAGTTAAAAAACACCTTGGCGAGTCGGACCGTTCCGAATAAAACTTCAACTGTGCCGAAAGTTTGTTGAATCGATCTCCACTTCTGTGATTTAATTTTTTCAAACAGAAAAAATCCTACAGAAAAACGGAATATTTGTTATCTGATATTAAATGTACGAGAATTCAAGAATTTCAATTTGAACTGTCGGAAATCGAAACACTCATGCTAAGCGATACAACTGCTGTTTCAAGTTTTATTCGGAACGGTCCGACTCGCCAAGGTGTTTTTTAACTCGAAAAAATAGTTATTTGAGAAACATAATTTTATTTGAATATAGCGAGTTCAAAAAACTTGTCTCGAAGACAATGATTTCATATCTTTCATTACTCTTATTTTATCTGACTTACAATTCTTTAAAGTGACAAAAATATTCGGAAAAACACTTGTCTCGATAGCAATGATTTCATATTATTTGTTACCAAAGTTTCAAATTAATTGCGTATTTCAGGTGGATGGGCAGGATCTTGTCTCGTTATTTTTATACCTTTCTAAGGTTATTTTTCAAGTATTTAGATAATAATTTTTGAAGGAATACTTGTCTCGTGAGCAATGATTTCATATTATTTGTTACCAAAGTTTCAAATTAATTGCGTATTTCAGGTGGATGGGCAGGATCTTGTCTCGTTATTTTTATACCTTTCTAAGGTTATTTTTCAAATATTTAGATAATAATTTTTGAAGGAATACTTGTCTCGTGAGCAATGATTTCATATCATTTCTTACTAAAGTTTTCAATATATATTTTACGCTAGAAGCATGATGAGATGGATTTGAAATAAAAGGCTTGTTCGCAATTGGCGGGCGTACAAATAATATTTAACATAATATCGAGGAAGGATCCCAAACAAGCACTGTAAAAATAAACAATATCAAAAACGGCAAATTTCAACGCCGAGCAATTTAAATTTAAACATTGTTAATTTCAAACATAGCGTGAAAAACGGACTGCAGCTATGACGATCAGGGTAAAAACAAACAACAACAAAATGATCAGGTTAAAAAGTAGCGCTGTAAAATTAAAAACAATCAAAAACAACAAATCATGACAAGCAGTGTAAAATCAAAATTTTGTAAATTCAAACATAGTGTGAAAAACAGACATGAAATATGATAATCACTGAAAAGATAAACAGTGATAAAAAAATAAAGTAATTTTATTTAATTATAAAAATAAAAAAAATATAAATCACTACTTTGTAATAATACACACTGTGATAATAAACGAAGATAGCGGCTGATGACAACTTAAATGAGCAAAAATAAAAACTTTTTAAATTAGACTCATCGAATTCTATCAGAACAGAGGTGAAAAACATATGAACCGAATATGATCTTTACCCAAGAAAAAATCCGCACATTGGAATAGATTCGGAATCGACTCGATTTTGGATCGTTTTCGAGTCGAAAATGGATCGAAACCAAGTCTGAATTTGGTGCATTGAAAAAGAGTTGAAAATGAGTCGAAAATGGATCGAAAAGACGTCGAAATTTCAAAACAGTGAAAAATTTTAAAAAATCTTTTGGTCTTCGGATTCGAACTTAGGACTTTCAGATTATGAAGCCCGCACTCTACCCCTAAGCTATTCGAGACGTAGTATTTATGTAAATAGTATGCTCAAATAAGTAGTACGCTTGTTGTTGTTGTTCAACAAGGTCTTTTATCAGTTAGTTTCTAAGTATCTTGACAGCTTAGGGGTAGAGTGCGGGCTTTATAATCTGAGAGTCCCGAGTTCAAATCCTGAGACCAACAAATTTTTTTAAATTTTTCACTGGTTTCAAAAACTATATGTCGAATCGACTTCTTTTCGAGTCATTTTTGACTCGTTTTTGGCTCTTTTTCAATGCACCAAATTCGGACTTGGTTTCAAGCCATTTTCGACTAGAAAACGATCCAAAATCGAGTCGATTTCGAATCTATTCCGATGTGCGGATTTTTTCCTGGGATGCGTTTCTTTTTAAGTCCTGAGAAATATAGTCATTTTCTAAAATTTTGCTTGGGTTCAAGGATTTTATGCGACCGTGACACGTTTAAAACACTGAATGGCTTTGCAGAAAATTTATTGAAAGACTTTGTTGCTGATTGTGCTAAATTTTATGGCAAACATATTATCACATATAGTTTCCACAGTTTGACTCACTTGGCTGGACACGCGTTTAAATATGGAACATTGGACAATTTTAATGCGTTTATTTTTGAAAATGCGATGCAGAAATACAAACGCAATATTCGATCTAACGACACAAGTTTGGAGCAGTTATTGAACAGAACCGTCGAGGAATACAACTCAATTACAGAATCACCCATGCTCACGTATCCAGTTTTGAAATTTTCTGGAAGTAAGAAGAAACTAAAATTGAAGTCCATTGACCTAGGAAAATGCAAAATTAGCGAAAGCATCAAGGATAATGTGTGCATGTTAAGAGTTAATAAACGAGGATGGAAAAGTTTACCTTAGTGTTCGATTTTTTTAAAAAATGTCGTCCATTATTCACATTACCGTGTGATTCAATGACGTTAGGCATCTGCGTTGCTGATACCAGCCCGACTAACTTGACTCCACTGCAGAAAGTTTCTGTAGGAGACGTGCAACGAAAAATGGTAAAAATACCTGTAGTTGACAAAACAAGTTTTCCACAAAAGTCGTACGAGGAATTCGCATTAGTACCGTTGTTACACACAACAGCAGATGAGGTATACAAAATAAAATTAATCCATTATGGATTCAAATTCTGTAAGAGAGAATACCTATACTAATACACTTTATAATAATGACAGATGGTCGAGCAGGAATAATAAGTTTCCAATTTTGATAAACGAGCAAACAAAACCAGATGCTTAGACAGGTTTGTAAATCGTTTTAATAATTTAAAAGCTTCACAATGAATTTTGTTTTCAATAATTTAAAATTATTTGCAGATCCTATTCGCTACATTGTTATCCTTCCAACCTAAACTTCAAACGTTTTACAAGGTTGAGAGAGATAGAGAACAAACATCTCCACATCGGAGCAGAAGAAACAAAAGCCGAGGTACTGTATCCAGCTGGTTCTCTGTCTGAGACAGTTTATCTGTCTTTAGATCTGTCTCAGACAGTTTATACCCAAGCCGTCAATGTTTTGGTCACGTGAAAGATCGCAAGAACTTAGGTTTCTCGGAAACACTTATCACGACCGACTTAAAGTCAGGAAGGACGGAAGACTTTGACAATTAAAAACACAAGGGAAAATTAAAAACACGATTCGAAAAGACGAGGGACACTATGTCTGCAATGCCACAAGCCAGACTGATGCCAGCAAAGAAACCGTTTTCTTAAAGGTAATTTTTCCTTTTTTTCTTCATAGTTAAAAACTTGTTATTTTAATTTGCATACGTGATTAGAATAAGTAAAAATAATGAATTTGTCAAGATGAAGTCTGTGGAAGTACTGCCACCTATAATAGAACTCGGTCCAGCGAACTAAACACTGCCAGTAAAAATTACAGCAACTCTGCCGTGCAGAACGGTTAGCACTCTAACGCCCAAAGTTCAGCGGCAAAAAGATACGAGCGAGTGGCTGGATTTATAGGTTCTGGTCCTTTTTAGTCACCGACTCTATTGAACATGGAACCAAGTCTGGATTTCAACTAGGATTACTATAGGTCCACCATTTCTCCTAGTAGCGACGATACTAGCTGTGCTTACACCGACAACAACATTGACATCCAACGTCGAACGTAGTTCCGCACCCAACAGAGCGACAATAACCAGGCCTTGCCTGATTGGTGCGACACGTTCCCACCACCTCCGGAGCACCCGTTTCTCCCGACAAATTCGCTCACTTGCTGAGAAATATGCTCAAAAAGATCTTGGCGGATCACATATCTCGCAAAGTCTACCCACTCCTCCTGTTAGAGTTATTTTTGTAATAGAAAATAAGTTAACAACTTTTTGCAATCGTCCGATCATTTATTCATTTATTTTTGGTTTTTACAGGAAAGAAAAAAAGTGAGGCCCAAGCTTCTTCTGGTCAGGGTTCGAACAAAAGTGGTCCAAGTTCGTAAGTATCTTAACTGTTGTCTTTTTTGTACTTTGTTCGAATAAAACGCAAAAGATGTTAATTTTAAGGATTCGTGTATTTTAGATCATCAAAGGATAAAAAGTCGACGGATGGTCTGTGATGTTGCGATTAAACGAGGAGATACATATAGTCTGCTCAATGATAAATAATAAAAAGCGCTTAATTTGGTCTCATTGTGAGCAGATAACAACTGTACTGCAATGAAATAATTTACAAACAAAATTAATCGTTAGACTTGGAAAAAAAACTGGTGGCAGTGATACCACATTTTTATATAAAACAGTAAGGAAATAGTAGATCTCTACTACCAACTTTGGCATGTGGGTAACTCATTATTAATTTGCAATGTTGTATCACTGCAGGTTTTTCCATTTTATTCAAATTTTTCGATGTGGTCTTTGTTTTCAAATAATTATTTAGGTAATTACATTTTTGGAAGTTCCACAATTCGGTATAATCCGGTCGGTACGCTTCCCATTCACAGAGAGAAGAAAGGTTTCAAATTTTGTTAAAGATATGTGCAAATCCAAAAAAACGGCTACTTAGCGGTTCAACAAAATGAAAAAATTTCTTTTCATGGCACACTCCTAGAAAAAACCCTAACAAACATGATAATAATAGGGTGCCATGTTTCAAAAAGGGGTGACACCCTGAAAAAAATTATTTTCAAATTTTAGGTTTTTTTTAGGTATTTCGTAAAGGAAACATCGGACTAACATTTTCTGTGACGTTATAACGTAGTGTAACACCTGGGGGATTGAGTTACACTTGACGTGTGTCACGAATTTTGGCGCCAGAATGTTTTGGCGCCTGAATTTTGGGCACCTGAAATATGAAAGTACTTTTAAAAAATTATGAAACATCTTATAATTAATCAATCACCAATAGTTTAATCAAACTAAATGTAAAAATTTTTATGTTATTTCAGTCATTTGTGGTAATTGTTATAAGGCGCCAAAACTTGACAAAAAATGCGTCCTTTTCTACTGTTTCCCGACAGGCTGCATTCAAAATTTCCTCGTCAATCTTACTTTGCATACCACATCCTTACCAGACCTCACTGTATTTTATCATTTGCTTTTTCAATTTTAATAATAATACTGAACCTTTATAGCTTTTATTAATAAAGAAACAAATGGCTATACAAAACCAGTAGTTTTCTGTAACTTATTTTTATTTTTTTAACACTTTTTAATGCATTTTAAACTGTAAGCTTCAACTTCTTTTCACTTTGCACTCAAAATAAGAGGGTTCTAAATTTCTTCATTAACTATATACAACAAGCTTATAAATGTTGAGCATAAAAACCATGTCCTTCTTTTTAACATTGTACTGCAATAGAAAATATTTGAATTATTGTTCACCGTTGAAGTAATTTATTTATTAGACAAGAATAACGTTGAGAATCCAATATTTTTTGCTTTTGAGGTAGTTCTGCAGTAAAACATTTTTTTATTATTATTATTTTTTTATTGTGTTCAGAGTTTACACTCTATAAATACAAACATATTTTGAGTTTGTGATTTACATTACATATAAATTAAATACAATCATAAAAAAGAATATATCACATAAAGTATCGAAGAAGATTTCGAAAGATTTTGGATATAAACTGAGGGATTACAATTATCAAACTTTTTAGTTAATCAACATTTCATTTTTTATTTGTATAACTTCGGTAACAAATAAGTAAATATTTTTTAAAAGTGAATTTGTCTGATTGTTGATAGTTATGTCATTTTCATTTTGCAAGAATTGGAGCCGAAGGTTTTCCAATTTACGACAGTCCGAGAAAATATGCGAAAACGATTCCTCCACTGGCTGATTACAAAAAGAGCAGAAGGATTCGGTGTTTAGTTTTAGACTACCGGTTTTTAATCGGAGATAGGTACAGTCATCTTTTTCAAGCCGAATCTGTGCGAAAAGTCTTATATGATCGAACGGGTTTTTCAATATCAAGTAGGGCTCCGTGTCGAAAGACGAGGACAAAACATAATTTGGGTTAAACGAGGAGGTGTTTGCTCTTCTAATATCAACTAGTTTACATTGACTATTCATTTCTTCCAATAGTGAATCTTTTTGCCTCAAAATGTCTTCCGGATTTTCAGTGTATATCAAGCGGGCTTTATTCAAAGAAGTTAAAAGTTCTTTTAGTTGGAAGGCTCAATTCGTTGGGCGTTCCAGTTCAATCGACTGCATCAGTTGCGTGAACGCTTTTCGAGGAAGTCTGGTGTTTGGCATTTTTAATAGTTTAATCAAATAGTTTATCATCATTTCAAAGACAGAGTATTTTAAATGCCCAACCCCAGTCTCCAAGCGAATCATGTAACCCGGGGTGTTTTTTGACAGGTACAATAGATTTTTAAAGAACGATAGTTGGATTTTTTCTATTTCCGATAAACATCGAGATCCCCACGTTTCCGCCGCATACAGAAGAACCGATTCAACTAATGAGTTTAATGGTTTGATTTTAGAGTCCCAATTACTTGATTTCATATTGCTTAAAATTCTAATAGCTTTATGCATTGCTAGATTGGCTTTGTTTTTAAAATAGCTTGCGATTTTATTTGAATTTCTACTCGCAGAAAAAGGGACACCTAAATAATTTGCGGTTTTCTCGTATTTGATAGGCTTTTTTTTATAATATATAGTTTTAAATTTTTTCGGGCGGCCGTCGTGAAAGGGTATTATCAAAGTTTTATCCGTATTGACTATGAGGTCATTTTCATCACAATATTCTTCGAGAATATTCATTTTGTCTTGAGCATCTACGGTGGAGGTTGCCAAAATCATTGTATCATCTGCAAAATTTAAAAGAGTTACGTTCGAGTCATCTGCGAGTTTTACACCTTTGCAACCTTTCTGTATGAAAAAGTCTTCAAAATCTGCAATCAAAAGGGGGAAACGTAAAGGGCTCAACGGATCTCCTTGCAGTACTCCTCTCGTTACGTTTATTTCGCGGGTGTGTTGGTTTAAACAATTTATTTTGACTTTTGCATTGGAATAAATGAAGTTTATTACCCGAATAAGTTTCGCGCTCACGCCCAATTTTGATAATTTGTAACCTAATCTCGAGTGAGAAACATAATCAAAAGCTTTTCTGAAATCAATAAATATTCCGTATAGATATTTATTTTTAAGCAAATGATTTTCAATCAAAGCGTCTAACGCGAAAATGTAGTCGTTGCAACTTCTTCTTTTCCTGAAACCCGCTTGTGATTCGGGAAGAATCGAGCAAAATTCTACCCAAAAGTAGAGCCTATTGTACAAAATTTGAACAAACAATTTCAAAATAGTATTTTCTAGAGCAATAGCTCGGTAGTTATTCGGGTCTTTTGAATCACCTTTTTTAAACGTGGGATTAATTTCTGTGACCAACCATTCCATTGGGATAGTTTCAGCCCTCAATATCGAGTTAAAAAGGTCCAGGATGTAAGCGTACCAGGCTGGGGTGATATTTTTTAAGGTTTCATTTGGGATTTTGTCAAGGCCAGGGGATTTTCGTTTTTCAGTTTGGAAATTGCAGTTAGAAGTTCGTCAAGTGTTATATCAGTATCAAAAAAGGGGTGGGAGGTTGGATTTGGATAATAGAAAGGTTCTCGTTTAATATCATAAAATGATTGATAAAAATCATCCCACATGAATATGGGTATTTCGTTTTTGTAGTTTGTTTTTTGAGATTTTTCGTAGAAGTTGGCAGCTTGCCAGAAATCAGCAGATTTTTTCACATTTCCAAATTTTTTCAAAAGATCAAGATCAAAGTTTTTTTTCGTTTTAATTTTCAGTGCATTATAAAAATTTCTCGATTTGACGTATTCGATTCTAGCTTCCGCGTTGAAATTATTTGCCGAATAAATATCATATTTTTCTTTCGCTGTTTTCTTTGCAAGTTTGCATTTTTCATCGAACCACGGCTTAGATTTCGTGACATTTAGCAAATTGTTTGTTCTAACTTCTTTGAGCATCCCACTTGATATCAAAGCTGTTTTGATCGCGGTTTTAAAGTTTTCTGCGAGATTTTCTACTTGTTCATCGTTAAAATAGATGTTCGGCGAGTTTGACATAGAACGTTCAAAATCCGTTAACCGATTTTCGTCCGATTTCACGGTCTGTATTTCAGTTTCTATAAGTTCTCTTCCCGGCTCAAATTCAACTTTTAAGTTTAAGGAAACTAAGCAATGCCACGAATAATAAGAGAAATCGATAATTCTCCGATCCTCTGTAATTTTTAAGCCCTCCTCATTTACCCATACGAGGTCTATGACAGAGGCGCTCTTCCTTGAGATGAAAGTGGGGTGGGCTGGCGAGTCACGGTGCGTTCTACCATTAAGGACCACGAGACCGAGCGAAGACATGAGAGGGAGAATCCCCCTGCCCCTTTCGTTGACCTCTAGGTCCGAAGATCGTCTTTCTGCCTATAATGGTAAGCCTTCGATCACGCATTCATCCAGGCTCCCTTTGGTTCCAATTCTTGCATTGTAATTTCCACCAATAATCAATTTCGAATATAAGAATTCATAAAAATTGTCATAAAAAAAGTTTTCAAAAAGATCTATAAATTTTTATTGTGGGTTTGTAGTATACAGTTCCCACTATGATTTCTTCTGAGGAAGAGCGCAATTTCGAAAAAATCCATTCGTCTTTTATATCTATTACAGTTACATACTTAATCAGTTTTTTTTATCAAAAAAATTATTCCTCCACTAGCTCTGCCTAGTTCGTGGTTTTTATTAGCAAAAGATTGAATGACATCAAATTTTTCTGTAATTCTAAAAGGTAGATTAGTTTTTTCTAAGTAATTCCAAGTTTCGACTAAGCCGATTATATCAAAATTTCGCAAGAAAGATGAGTGGTCATTATCTAAAATAAAAAGATTTTTCAAACCAGCAGTATTCCAAAATGCGATATTTAGTTTATCAAAGTTTTGGCAGAGATGGTGGCTTACGCTCTTTCCCAGTTTATATTATAACATCTCTCATTTGGTTGTCCCTGTATTTCTTTCTGCTTTCTTTTTTCTAGTGCAACTTTGCACCAGTCGCCGATGCTGGATTGGCGATACGAGCGCCGCGGTGTAGTGGGGAGCTCGTCATCGCCGACATCTGACGTGCACTCTTCGAAGTTGTCTATGTTCATCGGCGAGTGTTCCCGGTTAGTGGGAGAATCCAGCTGATCCAGGAGAGGGGAGGCACGAGGGCTCGTGTCTATCTGCGTCGCCTGCTGAGTTTCTCTGTCAGGCACGTTATCACTTTCAGAATTCTTCGTTTTGTATTTCTTGGCCGGAATACTGACACTCACATCGTTTGGTAGATTATTTTCCTTGCCTCGAGCTGTATTTGTTTTGGTCGCTTCAGCTTTTATCGCATTTACATCCTCAACTGATTTGATGACCTTGACTGGAGAGGAGTCGTGGATTCGGGCAAGGATTTTGCCGTTTCTTGACCAAGCGAACTTTTTTACATTTGATTTTTGTAATAATTTCACTTGTTTGAAGAGTTGGTATTTGTGAGGTACCAGTGATTTGTTGATGTATATGCAGGTTTTTTCTCTCTGGTCAGGCAGAACATCAGTGGAGAAAAGACGCAGCTTCTTGGTCCACTCCAGGAAATCCAACTTCACTTTAGCTTGTTTAAAGACGTAGATTACAGTGGAAGGTCTGCGCCTCACTCTCGATACATCGGCTATTTCGTCTTTCTCGAGCACATATCCAGTATGGTTTGCGATCTGGGTTGGTATTTCCATCAGGTTGATGAAATCTGGGGGAATACCTGAGATCTCGATCCAGGATTCCCTCATTTTTCGCTGGATGTCGCCCAGGTCCGCTTGCAGTCTGCAAGTGTCCCGGCAGAGGATTTTGTTTGACTGTTCCAGGGATTTAATCCATCTTGCGTGGCTGAACTGTCGACAAGAATTTTATTTACACTCGTTTTCACTGTTTGTTGGTCCGCCTTGATTACTTGAAGATCTTTAAGGATTTTATCAATTTTTTCTTCCATTTTGGAGCGAAAATTTGATCACTTTGGCTTGAAAACAAAACAAGTGGTGGAGCGATCGAGTGACGATGCTCACTCGTCCGCAGCCAAACACAAACTCGCAGTAAAACAGTTTGTGTCACATTATTGTATGAACTTTTGAATTGAATATAACACTGCGCGCAATAGGAAAAAGCGAAAATTCTATCTAATTTTTTGATCTATAAAAAAGCTGCGTGTTAAAATAAATTCTTTTAAAATATTGTATCTGTGACAATATTCAAGATTACTACTTTGAATCTACTCAGAATCGATATTTTATTTAGAATCATACCATATCAACCAGTCAAAAAATTTTGGACAAAACAACTTAACTTAAGGTTGAAATTGCTTCATAATTTCAGGTATACATCAAAACTTGTGGAGAATCTTTGTCCAGGTAAGTTTTTACTACGTTCAGCGTAGGTAGATGCTGGACAGACCAATCATTCAGCAAGTACCATTTTTGGTCATACTTTCCTTTTACACACGCATAGTAGTGCCCGCTCTTGAAGTCATTTCCTGCGTGAATGATGGCACCTTTAATATGGTACTGCCTCAGAGTCTCTCCTTTCAATTTGATTTTTAGAGTCGGTTTGATCGCAATTATATTTTCAGTCTTGAATAGCCCGTTATTATCGGCGTCAACGCGATCGATGTAAATGAGCACTGCTTTTGGTGGTTCATCAAAGAAGTACTCAGTTTCGATTTCACCTTGATTTGTTTAGCCTTCAAACTTTTCCTTTATGGCACTTTCTAGCTGGTTTTGAATGTCGGAGTTGTCAATATTTTGTACACGTAAGTAAAAGCAGCGGCGTGTGAAATCCACTCTGGAGGCGTGTTCAGCGTATAACGTTGATTTTGTCAAAACCATCGAACAGACACTAAATTTAGGTACTTCTTCATGCATCGATTCTAGACTTCTGAGTAAAAATTCGCCGCTATCATGCTAAATGTTTGGTTCAAAACCCTTTTCACGGCACAATCTTCGCATGTCTACCGGGTTCACCGGTACAAGATCTATCCCTTTCAACTTCACATTCAGGGAACGCATGAGGCTCTGGATAATTCGCGTATCCTTATGTTTCGCTTCCAGTTGAATTTTGAGAATTTCATCAACGAATCCCGGATAATCGAATAGCAACTGCATTGCGCTGATTGCAAAGCAGGTGTTGCCGCTGTTTACCATTCCCCTCGGTTTGTGAAGTTTTTCGATCGTTGGGACTTGAGTTAGTTCTCGGAACCGAACGTTTGTTGCTAAAATGCTCTTGGGGATGTTTGCTCTTTGCGGTGAAGACAAGCTCGTATCAATACGGCATTGTCGGTGCGCAGGCAATGGCGATACGGCCGAATTCAAGTCCTAAAGATGGATGAAGTGGATATAGATAAGAGTTGTCGAGACAGTATCAATCAGATAATGATATAATTATACTAAATATGTCTTACAGTAGCAGTCTTTTTCGCAGGATTTAAAACAACTGTGTTATGGCTTTCCATCCTCCGATCGTTGTTTGTCAAACAACTCCTTTGGATCTGAGTCGCCGCACTTTGCGGTAAAGACGAGTTTGTATTAATGATGCCTTGTTGGCGTTGTACACACAATGGCGATACGGTCGAATTCAAGTCCTGGTAAAAGAGGTATAGATTTAGAAGTTCAAGTTCGACTTTAACCTTTTATCAAAAGGTTCAGACGTTTCAATCAGAAGATAGTATGGGTCTTACAATAGCAGTCACTTCTAAAGGTTTCGAAAGAACTCTCATGCTACTCTTGTACTCGATGTTTTGTTTTGCTCGACAACTTACCCTGATCACGGCTTGTTGGGAGGAGAAGAATTAAAGACAACACCATCGTGGTGCGCTGGTGTTGCTGTTTCGGCAGATGTGAAGTCCTTGTGAAGAAGTAATGTTAGTGCAGTTGAGAAAATGATTCAGTAAATCCTTTATTTTTAATAAAACTACGAAAAAGTAATGTGTAATATCTATCTAGATGCTGCGGGTGTCTTACAATCTCACTGGTCTCAAGTGTAGAGAAACCTCGTTCCACCATGCCTTTTTCCGTTTGGCAGGATGTGCCGTGGTGGCCGGATGATCTTGGCCCTTTCTTTTCATTCCGACGACTTGTCGTGATTCTCTGAGATCGGATGTCCCGTTGCTCGAGGCGTTAGGGCACAACTGTGATGTAGAACTCTACGAATGACACTGCGATTAAGGTTTGAATACTAATTTTGAATTGAACTTTTTTTTATAAAATACGTACATCTACATTAGATATCTTCATCACTGAACTTGGCGAACACTCGCGATCGTTTGAAATCGAAGGAATTTTGTTCTTCCTTTTGTTCTCTAATCTTGACGAAACTTTTTGCACATTTCGACTTTTCCTTCCAGTTTTCCTTTCATTTTGTCTTTGCCTTCGTTCTCTGATCAAAGAAAGTTTTTCTTTGTTTTCTTTCCCAATCCTTGTGTCAGTTTAGAAACTTTTGCGCACATTCCGACCTCTCCTTCCAGCTTCTTTCCTAATCTGCGCTGCTAGTTTAACGTTTTGCGTGGTGCACCACGCACGTAAGAACTTTTCCAAGAAGACATCGACCACCTTCTCTTCGAACGCGCCTTTGTGGGTATCACAGATACTCCATGAAAAGTCGAGATTCGTCATTATAAAGTCCAATAGGATTTCTTTTAGGTTACACTTCTTGAAATGTTTTTTCATAAAAACCATGAGATCGGCAACTAAATTCAAAATCGCGTCTGAGAAACGTTTGCTGTGGACATTGGAAAAACACTAAATACATGTGCTTGTACTATTACTGGATTGCAAGCTCTGGAGTGCAATCGTGCTGGGGTTGTACGCACATGAAAGAGTCTTATCTTCGAGATAAGCCACTTCATTTTCCAGTGCATCCTCTTCAGGAAGGATACAAATATTTCTTTCCGAATTGTCCTTGAGAAGATCTTCCATGGTAAGCAGACTACCACTATAATCTTGAGTGGAGTTGGTTTGCCTCTTTGGGACTGCGTTGGTATTATTAATTGCGAACGTTCGGACACAGCCATTGAATTGTGCAGGTGTTGGCGAAGCGTTCTCGTGGTCTACAACCCTCACTTGCCCAACAGTGTTTTTGAGAATATCCTGGTTCAGGAAGCTGCCGTTCACTTCTTTAATTCCAAGACTGTGTAACCTCTGCGTCACAACCACGAAACTCTTGATAGTTCGGGCAATGTTGCCGATCGTTGGTGAATTGACCGCCTTAATGTCTTTGAGGTTCAGTTCTTGCAAAGGAAAGTCTTTAGCAGCTTCCCTGATTTCCTCTACAACAAAAAAAATTTGTAAGTAAAAATGTTCGCAAAACAAAACTGTAGGGAAAGTATCAGAAATTGAAGATCGATGAAAAAAAGAGCTCAAGAAATGTTTTAATGGATTGAAGGAGTTTTTGCTTGGTTGACATATTCTCTGTAAAAAAATATGGGCCTTGTGGAACGAGAAACAGTCTGTCGCACGCTGCTTCATTCTGGTTGGTCAAGAGACATGAAAACGGAGTTGCATGCACACAGCCACTGTTTGCCTTACACATGGATGAATTAGTACAGAGAATGTGTTACGGTAGCTATGGAGCTGGTATTGGTATTGAAGAAAGAAAAAAAATAAATTGGATTTGCTGTTTTAAAAGACTCAACCTCAATTTTATCGCGTTTTAAAACAGATCTTTCGAGGAGAAATCTGCCGAGAGAATAGATTTGCTTTCCAAGAGATCAGATTCGTCGTCCGAGAGATAAGATTCGTCTTCCGAGGAGAGATCTTCCAAGAGATAAGATGAGAGGGAGTATTTTTCAACTTTCTGTTCAGCTAATTCTGTAACGTTGTCATAGATTAATTCCATATTTTTTCATATGGACAATGAATATTAACATATGTTTCAATAAATTTACCAGCTGCAACTAATTCGCATTCCAGATATCGAACAGTTTTTTTTACTGAAAAGCTCAACTGAATACTTGACTCGCATTTTGTGACATTTCTCTTTCTTGATGTGTTCAGGTGTTATATGGCTAAGCTTGTTGACTACACCGTTTCGAGCTCTTTCGTTCTCCCAGAATGCATTCAAAACACGCTAAGTAGTAAGTCTTCTTTCTCCAGTGTCGGGGTCGATAAGAAAGACATCATATTTGAAAAAGTTGTTGAGAAATCACTTCACTTCGTGGCAATAGTCGAACGTAATCAAAACGTCACTCCTGTTGATCCTTACCATGTTACCTAAAGACAAAAATATTATTGATATTCAGTCTACTATAAATGTCGAAGTTGTTTGACATAGGAGGTTGATGAAATATCAGAAACGCAAGTAAAGTTTTTTCAAAATATGTTATCTCAGCCTCAGTAAAGAAACAGGAAGCATCGTTATGTATCTCAGAGGTCTTTTGAATGCTTCTGAGACTTTAGGACATTGTCGTGCTTCCGAGGGAGGTTGAATAAATTGAAGACGAACTTGCACTTGACTTGTTTATTGCCCGATGATTAAGACTTGGTACACTGTGTATCACTTATTAGCGTGACGCGAGATAGGTCAAGGCGCGAGATGCGCTAATTAAGAGTGGAGGTTTGACGCGAACTGCGCTAATTAAGAATGGTGGTTGGGCGCGAACTGCGGGTCCCTGGCGGGGGCCGCGTATTTAAGCTTGATGATTCGCAACTTGCCCCTGTGTCCCCTGACCATAGGTTCCGTGGGAACTGAGGTGTCCGCGGGACCAAGGTGGCGAGTTGGTTCTCATAGAAATTGGAGGAGGTTCGCCTGATAAGGCGACCAAAAGTGACGATTTCTTGGAAGAGCGTCGCGACAGCGACGCTAACGTATCAAATAGACCGTGAGATTCACTCTTGGGAACGGAAATGGTTATTTATTAATAAATGTTAAATAATATAAATTTATGTTAAGCATAAATAAAAGTTAAAAAATTTGTATACTATATGACGGGCATGACAACATTCTGATTAACATTATGAATTATGGATGCGGATAGCAGTATTGCATAGTCGAGAAAGTTATTCAGTGGCAGTATTAATAATACTGCTATTAATAATACTTCATATTCTAATCCTGCGAAGACCGTCCTTGTCGCATAGAGTGTGAGTTTCTTCAATCAAATCTCTTACGAGGGAGACGTTAGTTTGTGCTTGATCACAAATTAGCAGATGCATTGTGAATCCAATGGCTTTGGGGAGTGCAAAAATTCGATACAGAATCATCTTCAAAGTCAAGTGCTTGGTCTGGCTATGACAGAAGCCGTACTCTACCACCAATCTTTTGCCACTGTAAACACTACGAATCAGGAAAAGTATGCTATGATTAGCGGGCTTGTACGTTCTTGTTGTTTTCAACAGCTTCAAGTCTTCTGATACATTGAAGGTTCCCCGATCCGCGTCGTTCACTTCTATGAAACCCCAATCTTCCACTCCAATGATGGTGCCATCTTCGCTGACATCCAAGTGTTCATTAATCTTCATTTCGTCAAATAGTACAGCTAAATCTTCCTCAACGATGAAATTCTGTCGCACTTTTTCTTCCAAACACTTGCAGAGCACTGGATTATAGTCTGGTCTAAGCGCGCCTATTCGTTGCAGTCTCTCTAAAGTACTTTCACAAGGGATGTAAACCATCTTTTGACGAAAGTATCGGTATGTTCTTTCGGATAACTTCTACATCTCTAAGCAGAGGTGTAATTCTTCATGCTTATAACGCCGCTCCTAAAAAGTGAAATGAAAAGTTATGTTTCCGTTACTCTGATAAAAATGATGTTGGTAATTGACAAGTGTTGTATCTTTAACTAGAAATATATTTCTACACTTAAAAGAAGCAAGTATTTTGATAAAACTTTTTTCTTCGGAACATAAATGTATTATTTGAGATATCATGATGTTTACTGTTGGTGCTTGATTTTTATTTCGAGCTATCATATCAAAGAGCAGTCCGAGTACTTCTGGTAGATTGAGTTGATCGAAAATTTCAGGGCGTGGTATGTCTTGTGGACCATTTCTTCTCTGATTATTCTGGCAGGATGAGCTTTCTCCACGAGGAACTCGTGAAAATTGAAAATTAAACATTTCATCACAAACGAAAAAATTGTTTTTCTAGTTTCAGTTTCAGGAAATGTAAGAATATCTCTTCCGATTTCAGTTATATTTCAGGGTATTGAAATTACTTTCGAGTTCTGGATTCTGAATTTTATCAATCCATTGTTGATACCTCCCTGGGTCTTTTGGAAAGCTGTGTTTTGGCTCGTCGTGTGGAGTGTTGCATCCAGGTACAGTTTCTTCCTATTTTAATCAGAAATGGGAAGTATTGGTAAAAAGACAAAAAAGTGAGACCAGCTTACATAATTTCTAGCTAATCGATGACAGTTGATGTAACTTTTGTAAACAAATGAACCAGAAAGTTTTTGTTGCTGACGTTTGCATAACCATTTTTCTTTGTTTGTAGAAATGAAAATTGCAATTGACAAATTTAACAATCAAACTTTCTAAGTACTTATTGAAACAATTATATATTTAACAAGTTATTTATATATCTGTAGTGATTACCAAGAACCAGTTAAGTGACATTTTCAAAAGAGTTAATTTCTTTGCAAAAATCGCGTGTACTTCTGAAAGTTTACTTTTAAAACATATGAGTTGTTTGATTCAATTTATATTTTGCACTATAAATTGTGTCACTTATCATATTTCCTCAATATAAAAATGTTGTTTTCAAAACTTGAAAAAGACAAGTCCTAACACCACTTAAATGGTTCTTCCTAATCACCACAGATATTGTTTAAATAATATGAAATGATCAATTTTCATACAAAAATGAAAAAAAGTCCCTGGTAGGCAGCTTCTGCAAATTTTACGATAGGTGATATATATAAATATTTTTCAGAATTAAACATAGAGTTTGAACGTACAAACGTTTCAGAAGCTAAGACAGAGCAAGTTTTTTGTGAGGGAGATGTCACAGAGGAAGAATGTGAAACGTCTTTAGAAACTGCAAAAAGCGAGTTTTCAGATGAGAGTACGATTTTTCCCTTGTCAAGTGAGGACAGTGCTATCTTTACTTCGTCTGAAGACAGCGATGATAGTGAGGCGGATTTATCACTGGGCATGTGGGAGGTATTATTCTTTAAAAAAACACCTCTCTTTGACACTAGACGGACTGAGCGTGAATTTTTTTTGCAAAAATCGCGTGTATTTCTGAAAGTTTACCTTTTAAATGTGAGTTCTTGAATTCAATTTATATTGTTTGTACTATAATTGACCAAAAATAGTGTCACTCATCATACTTCTTCGATATAGAAATGTTATATTCAAAACTTAAGTCCCAAAACCATTCAACTGGTTCTTCCTGATCACCGCAGATTTATCTGAATAATTGCTTATAAATAAGAAAAACAACCAATTTCGATACGAAAACTGAAGTTGGACAAAAGTTTCCATTTCCGTCCTTCTAGGGTGTCAAAAATTTCCGTCCTTCTAGTGCTAAAAGTAATCGAAGCAAGGAGTCAAAATAATTTAACAATGAGCAACCCCTTGACTTTATTGTTTAATATTATTTAATATTATTTAATATTGTTTAATAATACAATGGTTATTTTTCAGGAATGCATAAAGGAATGTGGAGGAGCGCAGAAAGGATGTAAAAGAAAGTTTAATACAGAAGTCGATTGTGAAAAAAAATGAAAATGGAGAGCATAAAATCAAAAGAAGAGACTGGTCAAGACAAGGAGGCTTCAAAACAACAACAATTCAATTTTTGGTTCTGCAATGTGATGTAAAATTTATTTCCTCAAAGGGTTGCTCACTATTACAGTGTTATGTCCATTTGGTATTGAAATTTTTTTTTGGTTCGATTATAAAAAAAAACTTCTTTCATTTTAAAATGTTTCGGATAACTGCGGCGAGCAAACTATTGAATTTCTTGTTCATCTTGTTTTCTAATTTGCAATAAAAAGTGTTCAAAAAATTAAAATCAGCATGTAACAGTTTTTATTTATTCATGTTAAGTCATAACAAAAAAAGGCCAAGTCATCTGAGCACAGATCTGTTTTAGCACATGCTTTCAAATCAGTATTCATTTATCAAAGATGGAAATAGTTACTAAAATTATGGAACTTCCAAAAATGTAATTACCTAAATATCAATTTGAAAACAAAGACCACATCCAAAAATTTGAATAAGATGAAAAAACTCGCAGTAATACAACATTGCAAATTAATAAGGGATGATCCCAAACAAGCACTGTAAAAGTAAACAATATCAAAAACGACAAATCCAAACGAGCAATTTAGATTTAAACATTGTGAATTTCAAACATAGCGTGAAAAACAAACAACAAGAAGATGATCAGGTCAAAAAGTAGCGCTGTAAAATTGAAAACAATCAAAAACAACAAATCATGACAAGCGGTGTAAAATCAAAATTTTGTAAATTCAAACATAGTGTGAAAAACAGACATAAAATATGATAATCACTGAAAAGATAAATAGTGATAAAATAATAGAAGTAACTTTATTTAATTATAAAAATAAAAAAAATATAAATCACTACTTTGTAATAATACACACTGTGATAATAAACGAAGATGGCGGCTGATGACAACTTAAATGAGCAAAAATAAAAACTTTTTCCTAATATCAGTACAGCGATTTTTATCATTTTAAGTTGGCAATAGCCGCCATCATTGTTTATTATTACAGTGCCTATTATTACACGTAAAGATTTATATTTTTTAATTTTTATAATTAAATAAAATAACTTCTATTTTTTATTATATTGTTTATCCTTTCATTGATCATCATATTTTATGTCTGTTATTCACACTATTTTTGAATTTAAAAAATTTTGATTTGACACTGCTTGTCATGATTTGTTTTTTTGATTGTTTTTACTTTTACAGCGCTACTCTTTGACCTGATCATCTTTTTGTTGTTTGTTTTTACCGTGATCGTCATAGCTGTAGTCCGTTTTTCACGCTATGTTTGAAGTTAACAATTTTTAAATTTAAATTGCTCGTTCGAATTTGTCCTTTTTAATAATGTTTATTTTTACAGTGCTTGTTCGGGATCCTCCCATTAATAATGAGTTACCCACATGCCAAAGTTGGTAGTAGAGATCTACTGTTTCCTCACTGTTTTACATAAAAATGTGGTATCACTGCCACCAGTTTTTTTTCCAAGTCTAACGATTAATTTTGTTTGTAAATTATTTTATTGCAGTACAGTTGTTATCTGCTCACAATGAGACCAAATTAAGCGCTTTTTATTATTTATCATTGAGCAGACTATATGTATCTCTTCGTTTAATCGCAACATCACAGACCATCCGTCGACTTTTTATCCTTTGATGATCTAAAATACACGAATCCTTAAAATTAACATCTTTTGCATTTTATTCGAACAAAGTACAAAAAAGACAACAGTTAAGATACTTACGAACTTGGACCACTTTTGTTCGAACCCTGACCAGAAGAAGCTTGGGCCTCACTTTTTTTCTTTTCTGTAAAAACCAAAAATAAATGAATAAATGATCGGACGATTGCAAAAAGTTGTTAACTTATTTTCTATTACAAATGTTTTTACCATGTTTGTGTTGATAAAGAGGTGGTACCCAGCTATAGTTATCGATATTTGACATTCAATCGGGCTTTGCAATAGCTGCAGACGATGACGAAGGCTCGTTATAGTTCCATAAGAACATGGGCTATTTCTTTCCTTGGCTGCTTCTACTTTCTCCGGTTAAACCTTTCCTGCGTTTTAATTATGTAAATCAATTCAACCGCTCATTCATCAAGACATTCCAACACCGTAACAAAAGTTTTATAATTCATCTTTGTACCTTAAATCAATAACATTATAATTACCTAAGGTTCACCATCCGAGTTTTCTTTATTTTACTACAACAAATATTCATTTTTGCGGAGGCTGAACTTTTACTTTGACCTTCCATCACATTGTTTACATTTTTTGCATACTTTTGAAAATGACACATGGAATGTTAACCTCAACTTTTTAAACGCTTGAACGACGCTAGCGCCACCAATCTGGCCACACTTCTTGAAGTTAACCGCTTTAGTCGTGACGACCGCCTGTATACCACGAAGGCATGAAATGAGAGTGGCGACCTTAAAATTATCATTCCAATTGTTTGGTCGAGCAACAAATTCAACTTTAATTAAATATTTCCGCCATGAAGTTTCCCTGTCATAAGTGTCAGGTTTCAAACGATAACCTACGGCGCGATCTGTCAAATTTGAATGTGCGTGTGCTTGAGTGTTTGTTTGTGTTTGAGTGTTCGCTTGTGTTTGAGTGTTCGCTTGTGTTTGATTGTTCGCTTGTGTAATTTGTGTGTTTGTTTGTGTGATTTGAATTTGATTCTGACTTAGCTGTGCTTGAAGTTCTGCCAATTGCTGTGAGAGCAATTCCCTAGCTCTACGCTCCGCGAGAAAATCAGCATCCTTATTTCTCAATTTCCGACTTAGGCTCTCTACATCAGTTTGCTCGTCTAATCTGCTTTCTGAATTTAACCTGCGGACATACTCTGTGAGTTGAGCATTCCTCGCTCGCTCCTGTTCGAGCATTTGGCGCAACTCCTGATGCTCGCCAGTTTCCTTCATCGCCTCATGTTCCATTCTCGCCTTTTTGAATCCTCGCTGTTCCCGCTGAGTCATAAAAAAATCGCGCGACACAACACTTCCGACACGCGAACTGTCATTCGCGATCCCGGTTGAGCCTCTTAAATGTTGCGCATCGTGCGACTCGAATAAAGCTCGGGTTATTATAAAAGTAACACGAACTAGTTTATTTAATTAAATTTGTTTAACTTTGATTACACCTTGTAACTTTCACGTTTTTGACAAGACTGACTCAACCTTTTTTACAAACATGGCCATGAGAACAAAAAACAACCGAAGACCGCGACATTCAAATTCGAAACGCGTTCCTTCAGCACGTAACAATATCATTGGTATCGGAATTTTCATAACAATTTCAATTTATCATTTTCTTATTTATTGCTTTCAACAGTTGGGCTACTCCAATTCATAATATTTTATTTTCATAATTTCCGAAATTATTCGCAATTTATCACTTTCGATAATATGTTAAATATTATTTGTACGCCTGCCAATTATGCGAACAAGCCTTTTATTTCAAATCCATCTTATCCATCTCATGCTTCTAGCGTAGAATATGTCGATCAACAATCGCCGAATTCATGCGATCTTCGTTACCGACTTTCGTCGGACTCGTATTCCACGATCATTAGAAGATAATTGAATTAATGATCAGTGAATTTTTACATTATCGACTGCTAAAGATTACTTCTAACTGAAGGTGGCGTTTCCATTCCTAAAAAGTTCATCCTGATTCCATTCCTAAAAAGTTCATCCCGACCTGAAGTTGTTGTCGAAGACATCAAATGCGTGCACACTTCGATTCATCGATTTTGACCCGCGGTTTCGTTCAAATCCGTCATTCGTTAGTCATCATAATACACTCAATACACCGTCAATATACCCTCATTCAATTTTTTACAGTTCTCAGTTTCTTTACAATTCAGAGTTGTTTTTAAACGTCACTGAATGAATGTATACAATTTTCAATTTTTTGATAATTTATTTCAAATGCAAAATCTTGACTGGCGATAAAGCAGGTACACCGTAAAAAAAGAGTTTAATTTTAAACCTCGTTTTAGAGCAAATTTGCTCAAATTTTAGAGTCGCAATTTAAAAGTCAAACAAAGTTGCTGTAATTTTCAACTTGGAGTTTGAAATCTGGCCTTTTCACTTTTTTGATCAGATTTTCAACTCTTTACTGGAATTTTATTCTGACAAGAAAGAACGTAACCTCGAACGTCACACTGAAAACACTTTTCCTTTGTGATTATTTATTTTTTTTATGATTTTTTTAGATTTATCGTTGTCGAAGACACTTTTAAGTAAAGCTGGAAAGAACTGCAAATAAAGTCGAACCTTTTTGTTTCAAAACCTAAATTTCTGTTTAACCTCAATTGGATTAAGTTGGATTTTGAACTTCGACTCTAAAATTCGACCAAATTTAGTCGCAACTGAGTTAGAGCAATTTTGCTTGAAATTTCTACTTCTTTTTTTACGGTGTACCTTGACAATTATTAGTCGAATGTCGATTCAATGTGAAAATGTCTATCCATTCAATTTCAAACGACGACAGTTTCCGGTTAAACTTGCTTTTGCTATGACGATTAATAAATCTCAAGGTCAAACATTTGAACAAATAGGCATTGACTTACGAAAAAGAGTTTTTAATCATGGTCAATTTTACGTTGCAGTATCTAGAGTACGATCGTGGAACTCTTTGAAACTTTTTCTTGATTCCAATGAAAACAGCAAAAAAGTTCGACAAAAAATTATGTATATAAAGAGCTGTTTACATAAATTAACATTATCACATTTTAAAAGTTATTAAAAAATTATTAAGTATCGTAGCAAATCGTTTTATTTTAGTGGTTGTTCTTATTTGACAACCAATAAGCTAAGAATTAAACTATAATAAATGGAATAATGATATAATAGGATTAATGATATAACAAAAGAAAACGAAAATATCTACCGAAAATTTAATTGTGAATTAATTTTATCTAATTAATATTTTTTATAGATTATTCAATCTTTTTATTTTTTAAAAAAATTCAAACCTGAAATCATTTCATATTTCGTTTAAAAGAATATTATTTTTTTATTCGACAAGAAATAAGAAAACAAATATTCAAAACTTAATAGTTAACGTAAGAATTTGTATTATATTTAGGTAGAAGCAACCAATTCATCTATACAGATTTTTAGATTTTAAACATGTTGCTATACTTATATAATTCTTCAATCAAACAATTAACGTATTGTTTTAATTCAATTATATTGATACACCACTTTTCGGATCTGCGCGCCCGGAGGGCGGGCTTACATTCTTCTAGTATAATTTTCCTCATATATGTAATACTTCTATAATGCTAGCGCTCCATCTAAACCTGTAAGCGGCCAGCGAGACAAGATAGCGGTGCAGTTGGCTGTTGTGCGCATGCGTGGCGATCACGTGAGCTCGGGCACGTGACGCACGCCAACGCGCGGGCTACATACGTCTTAAAAACAGAGGAGAGATTTAAGAAAGAAAACTAGAAATAAAGTTTAAACAAATGTCTGATTCGAATAATTCCCAGGAAAAAATCCGCACATTGAAATAGATTCGGAATCGACTCGATATTGGATCGTTTTCGAGTCGAAAATGGATCGAAACCAAGTCTGAATTTGGTTTATTGAAAAAGAGCCGAAAACGAGTCGAAAATGGATCGAAAAGAAGTCGATATTTTAAAACTAAGCTATTCGAGACGTAGTATTTATGTAAATAGTATGCTCAAATAAGTAGTACGCTTGTTGTTGTAGTTCAACAAGGTCTTTTATCAGTTAGTTTCTAAGTATCTTGACAGCTTAGGGGTAGAGTGCGGGCTTTATAATCTGAGAGTCCCAAGTTCAAATCCTAAGACCAACAAATTTTTTTAAATTTTTCACTGGTTTCAAAAACTATATGTCGAATCGACTTCTTTTCGAGCCATTTTTGACTCGTTTTTGGTTCTTTTTCAATGCACCAAATTCGGACTTGGTTTCAAGCCATTTTCGACTAGAAAACGATCCAAAATCGAGTCGATTTCGAATCTATTCCGATGTGCGGATTTTTTTCTGGGTTATAATCATTGTCAAACTTTTAAATTAAAAAAACAAACTCAAAAACTATAACAAGGGGCACAAGACTGACCGATTTCGTTGGAAAACTTGTGTCCTCTCGTCATAAAGATTGTGTCAGTTTGGTGCCGCTTGTTATTGTTCGTGGCGTTTGTTTTTTAAGTTGAATAAAAGTTTTGAGCAATCAAAAAAAAACAAAAATCATTGTCAAATTTACAAAACTATAAAAAAAACTCAAAAACAAAAACAAACGGCACAAAACCCATCGATCTCATTAGAAAACTTGTGCACAATCGTTGTAAATCCTACGTCAGTTTTGTGCCGCTTGATATTGTTTTTGTCGTTTGTTTCTTGATTCGAGAATAAAAGTTGAAACAAATCAAACGATTGATATGATTGTCAATTTTGAAACTAAAAAACAAACTAAAAAATAATAACAAACGGCACAAAACCCATCGTTATCTCGTTGAAAAATTTGTGCACATTCGTTGTAAATCCTGCGATAGTTTTGTGCCGCTGCGTTTGCCCAAAAAATTTCAACTAATTAACAGAAACATAATTACTGTCAAATTTTAAAATAGAATAACGAACGCAAAAACAATAACAAGCGGCACAAAAACTGACGTATGATTTAAAACGAGTGTGCACAAGTTTTCCAACGAGAACGATGGGTTTCGTGCCGTTTGTTATCGTTTTTGACTTTGTTTTTTAGTTTTTTTAAATTTGACTATGATTTTTGTTTTTTTAATTGCTCAAAATTTTTATTCAACTTGAAAAACAAACGTCATAACAAGCCGATGCACTTAGCATTTTATATCTCTCGCTTTCATATCGCCGACAGACGAGAGCGCAAGCGCGAAACGCGCGCATGCCCAGTGGATCGCCTGCAAACATCTATCTGTCTCGTAATGGCACCCCCCGTACCTCTTTCTCTGTTAGCAATATAGGAGTATTACATTCCAAAGCTACTTTCCGCTAACTTAAGCTTAAGAGTTTTTGGAACTTTTTTTTAAGTGATTGGTAGCACTGTCGAATTAATTTGAAAATTGTTTATTTTCGGTACGTCAACTGAAACCGATATGAGAGGTTATAATAAGGAGAAATCATGTATTTCAATGTCCAAAAATTGATTAAATTGAAAAATCCAATATTCGTTGTTTTACATTATATAATGTTTTTTCAATGACCTGTTTACATAAGTACAGCGACATTGTATTTTAAATCTTCAGTCGTTGACATTGTATAAAGTGATTTAAAAATAGTTGAAAGTAAAAAAATTTTGCAAAATTGAGAACAAACATGCCAGGCAATGTCGCTGTACACATGGCAATGAGCGATGTTTGTTGGTATCAATAATAAAGATTGTAGTGGGAAATAATAAAGTTTTACATGATGTAGAAAAATTGTTAAATGCAAATACGTCATTGAAAAAACATCATATAATGTGAAACAACAAATATTGGATTTTTCAATTTCATTAATTTCTGGACATCGAAATACATGGTTTCTTCTTATTATAACCCCTCATTTCAGTTTCATTTGACATACGTACCGAAAATAAACAATTTTCAAATTAATTCGACAGTGCTACCAATCACTTAAAAAAAGTGTTCCAAAAACTCTTACGGTGGGACTAGTGCTAAATTTGTTTTCTTACGGAATTTATTAAACTTTCAGAAAATGATCTTTAGGTATTCGTACACCTGTTGTTTAAATTTTATAGATATTATGAGTTTGGTAACGAAGATATTTAATCTTAAAGTTGCTCTTATTTGTGCAGAAAGGATAGGATGGAGCGATTATATCCGCACATTTTCACACTTTATTTCAATAAAATTTGTTTTACTCTTACGAATCCTGTAAAAAAATAGCACAATATAGGTTATTAATTAAGGAATCGATTGATTCAAATCTAATTGAATTCTTGAGTTTTGTTCTCAAGGTATTTATTATTATAATAAATAAATATAATAAATAAATACATAAATATAATACATAATAATATTATTATTTATCAGGAGGCACGGCAGTGACTCTGGCCAACTACCGCCAGAAAATGTCACAGTGCCTTCTTTTCAAGACATTTTAGATTGGGGTTCTGGCGTAGTTGAAAAACTATGAAATCACTATGCCACGAAGTCGTTATTGGTCTTAACTTGGTCGCGCAGCCGAGCTGAGCAAAACGAGACCAATAACGCCTCTCTAGCTTAACCCTTTCACCGATTTCTGGGGGAGGGGTTAAAAATGCGTTTTTTTTTCATTTACGCAATATTTTATTCATTTTTTTTATTTTTTCCAAAATTACAATTACAATAGCTGTAACTTTCAAAACATGATGATATGAATATACAAAAGTTGATTATTGAGTCTTAACATGAATTTATAAACACTAGGTGCAATGAAGCGCGCCCGTTGGGCGCGCTGCCTTTGCAACATGTTAAAAGAAATGAAATTTAAATAAGTACATATGATTTTTATTTTTTTAATGAATATTTCCATCTGAACTCAACAGTACAGTTCAGGCACTTGAAATTTCCATATTTAAAAAATATTTTCAATTTATTACATTAGGTCTATTTTAATGCACCTGTTCCTTCTACTACAAATATCAAAAGCAATCTAATTGCACAAAAAATGATTTTCATTTTTGTTTAAGTGACGCGCCGAGCTAAACCGTTAAACGCCCGGCCAGCTCTTTTATCACATACATTAAATGATCCAATGAGTCAATGGTTAAACTCTTCAATGATCGAAAAAGTTCAATAATTTATAGTCAGATGATCTTCTGATCAAATGATCTGATGATCCAACAATCCACTATTCCAAAAATTTAAAATAATCCAATGATCACTGATCAAAAAACTCTTTTCAATTGTTTTAGGTTTTATAGTACTGTAACAGTTTTATTTAAATAATTTTTTTTCACTGATATATACGTTTACATTAGTACTTCAATGTAACTCATGTAACAAAAACTAATTTTATTGCGAATATTCATGTGTGAAAAATAATTACTAAATATATGCATAATTATTGATTAAATAAATTATTTGATCATTGGATCATTAAATTACTTGATTATTGGTAATTTATTTCCAATCTTTCTGTATCATCAAAATACATGTACAAAATCTGATTTAACTATTCCTACTTACATATTCTCATCGGAAATAAAATCTATAATAACTGAATAATCCAATCACGCTAGATTCAATGTAATCTAATGATTTGATAATTGAATATGTAATTCAATGATACAATAACTCAATAAAGTAATTATTAAATATTTGAATGATGAAGTGTTCGAATGATCTAATGATCAAATAATTCAATGATCGAATAATTCCATGATCTTATAATTCAACAATTCAATGATGCTATAATTTGAACATCTAAGGACATGATGATCAAATAATAACCTATAACGATCAAGTGATTAAATGGGGCCGTCCATAAATTACGAAACGCAATCTTTCATGATTTTCGATACGCCCCTTCTCTTTTCGATGGACCATTTTGTAACGACATGTAACGTTATTGCAGACCCCCTACCCCCCTATAGAGCGTTACGTAATTTCTGGATGGCTCTAAAGGATCAAGTTATCTCTTATGAACTTAATGATCCAATCCTATGATCAAATAATCCATTCATTTTATTTGAGCCTCATTTAAATGTAGTTCAATCATTGTTGCAAAAGTTCTGTATACCTCCTTCAAACCTCTTATGAAAATTTATTGTTGTTTTCATGTTGTTACTTCATTCATCAACAAATTTATTAAATTATCCAACTCCTAAAAAATAATTGTTACTGCAGTCCATAAATCATCACTGCTTTAAAAAAAATAAAAATAAAAATAAAAATTCATTTGTTTATAAACATTTATGTGTAAACATTAATTAGTTTATAAACATTTGAATTCAAACATTCATTTGTTTATTACCATTTGTGTGTAGACATTCATTCGTTTATAAACAGTTGTGTGTAAACATTCATTTGTTTATTGACATTTGTTTTTAAACATTCAGTTGTTTAGTAACATTTGTTTATAAAAATTCATTCGTTTATAACTTTTTGTTTATAAACATTCTTTCATAACCATTCGTCCATAAACTTTAATTTGTTAGTTAACATTTGTTTATAAACATTAATTTGTTGATTAACATTTGTTTATAAACATCAATTTGTTAATTAACATTTGTTCATAAAAATTTGTTTATGAACATTCATTTGTTTCATTATTCATTATAGTCAAGTCTTATGCAATAAAAGAACCAATATTGTTAATTTTGAAATAATTTTTCGAAAATCATTCATTTGTATTTTATTGTTAATGAACATGCATTTGCTTGAGCCTATTTGTTCATTATTATTTACAATGCATGCAATATTTTATAATTAGTTTAGAAATAATTTTATGAATTGATTTATTTATATTAAATTATTTATTTACATTCAACTGTTAATAAATATGCATATGCTTAAGCCTATTTGTTATATTATTCACAATGCACGCAATGTTTTATAATTAATCTAAAAAAAATTTTATGAATTCATTTATTTATATTATTTTATTTATTTATATTTTATTGTTAATTATCATAAATAAGCTTCAGCCTATTTGTTCGTCAGTATAAATAATGCATACAAAGTTTTATTATCAATCATCGGGTTCATCGAGTTCAGAAAATAAAAATATTCGAATATAATAAACGATGTGCGATGTGTAAACAGCTAACTTCAGACCGGTGATTTTTTTTAAGAATGGATCAGATTATTTATTAATATGCATGCAATATTTTATAATGAAATCTGAAAAAATTTCATGAATTTATTTATTATGAAAAATTGTTTATTAATATTTTGTTGTTAAATAAATAAACATTCATATGTTCAAGTCTATCTGTCATATTATTAACAATGCATGCAATATTTTATAATGAAATTTAAAAAATTTCACGAATTTATTTATTTATAACGAATTGTTTATTCATATATTATTGTTAAATAAACAAACATGCATATGCTTAAGCCTATTTGTTCTATTATTAACAATCCATGCAATATTTTATAATTAAATCTAAAAATCATTTTATGAATTTATTTATTTATATTTGATTATTTATTTATATGCTGTTATTAATAATCATGCATGAGCTTAGGCCTATTTGTTCGTTATTATAAACAATGCATGCAACATTCAATTTTAATCATCGAGAGTCATCAGAAAATAAAAAATATTCAAATAATAAACGATGTGCGATGTGTAAACAGCTAACTTCAGACCGGTGATTTTTTTTAAGAATGGAAAAAGCAATAAAAAAATAAATAAATAATAAATTAATGAACAATTGTCATTTTTTTACGTTTTACCCTAATTTCTCATAAAATCGACGCAAAATGAAGAAAAAAAGTATTGTTTTAATAATGAAGGCCAACTATGATAAAATTCAACAATATATAATAATTGTTTATAACAAATGTTGATTTTAAATTTAATAAACAATCGTTTATTTTTCTAAATAATTTGAAATACAGAGAAAAAATCTTGGATTAATAAAATAAAGGACAACAATGATGGAATGAAAAATTAGTGACAAATTAACAAATTTTAATAATAAATTTATTTATATTACAAAGCAATTTTATAATGTAAAATTATATCATTAACAATTTTGAACATGATTATAATTATTCTTTCGACCCTTGTAAAAAGATCCGTATATCGTCCATATAAGAATAATATATTGACAATATATTATTCATGAAATAATATATTGTCCCTATATTGCCAATATATTAACAATATATGAACAATATATTGCCCATATATGGACAATGTATTATTTTCAAACAATGTATTAACCATACATAAACGATGTAATTTGATTTACAGCAATATATTAGCAATGTATGATTTTTTGCAAACAATATATTGACAATATATGTATGATAATCAAAATTACATTCTTTGCCATACATTGTTAATTTCTTTGTTATTTCTTTGGTAACCAAATATTGTTGTTTTAAATACTCTAAAACTTTTTTTCTGATATTTAATAATTTTTTTATAACAAAACATTTAATTTCACCGATCTTGTGAAAAGTCTATCTTCTGCGAATAGAAGCTTGTGATTTTCAATAGACAATTGTTAATAGTGATTTGTTAATAATTTTAATTAATTTTTCAGTAACAAAAGATTAAATCATTCAAAACGGTTAGCTATATTGATTTTCTATAGAATATATGGATCCTTATAGTTTATCATAGTTCTTACTTAAAAAAGTATGGATAAATTTATAAATAAATTTCCGGATTTGGTTAAAAAATTTGAAGATTTATAACAAAATAACATTATAGAAAGTATTATTGACAAAAAGCCATTCACATTGAACTATTTCCAATAAAAAATAGTCATTAAGTATGTGGCTCATTTCGATAGGAGAATTTATCGAAGCAGATGGAGCAGTGGACAACGACGCGGACTGATAACCTCAAGGGCCTGGGATCGATTCTCGTGCTAGAGTAAATTTATTTTACATTGTTCATGTATCGTCAATATATTGTCCATATATTGTCGATAGATTGTTCATATATGGGTAATATATTGTTAGTATATGGTCAATATATTACTAATGTATGGTTAATAGATTGTCAATATATGGTTTTTATTGTATAGTCAATAGATTGTCAATGTATTGTCAATATATGATCATTTTTACAAGGGGATCCTGCGAATGCGAAAAACAAATCTATATATAATTAAACATGTAAAATAATTGTTTATAACAAATGTTGATTTTAAATTTAATAAACAATCGTTTATTTTTCTCAATAATTTGAAATAATTTTTAGTCAAACTAAAAAGTGTGGCCAACTACGCCAGAGACGTCCCTATTGTAAAATATTGCAATCGAATCGAAAATATTGATAACAAATTATTATTGAATTTTCCGCACTTAAACGTCGTGATATATAAAATTAACGTGGTCAATTACCAAATTGCTATATTTGGAATTTGAATTTTTGGGAATATTTGTTAAATATATAAAGAAGTCTTAAAATATGAGCTCAAAATTCAGAGTCAGAATTTTTTAAAATGATTTAAAAAATTAAACGCAAAATTTCTTGTTTATTAAAACAAAAAAAATAAACGTCACTACATTTCATTGCAACAGCTGTTTTATTCAACTCAAAATTCTCTGGTGATTAAGAAGAACCAGTTAAGTGACATTTTCAAAAGCGTTAATTTTCTCGCAAAAATCGCATGTATTTCTGTAAGTTTGACTTTTGAACATGAGTTGTTGGATTCAATTTATATTTTGTACTATAATTTACCAAAAATCGTGTCAATCATCATATTTCCACGATAAAAAAATATTATACTCAAAACTTCAACAAGACAAGTCCCAAAACCACTTAACTGGTTCTTCCTAATTACCACAGAATTTATGAATACATCAAATACAAAAGTTTTCAACACTTCTTAATACAAAATTCGTTACACATTTTAAATTCCGCGAAAAAGTACCTATTTTGATTTTTAATCAAATCAAAAAAATTAAAAAAATTAAATTAAAAAAAATCAAAAACGATGATTTTTTCCCGACAATCATAATGTGTAACGAATTTAGTATTGAGAAGTGTTGAAAACTGTTGTAGTGAATTTATTTATTAATTTCGAGTTAAATAATGGAGCCGTTGGAAGAAAATTTAGTGACGTCCATTTTTTTCTGTGAATAAACAATACATTTCCGTGTTTAAACTTTTTAAAATCATTTTGAAGTCGGTTTTAACACCTCAGAGGCTTTAATCTAAAGTTCTTCTGTCGATTGTTCCGCGGACAGAAAAAATTTACTTTCGGTCCTGGGCACGGGACCCCGGAAACCGGACTTTCGGTCCTTCCAAGGGAGCCGAAAGTCGGCACTTTCGGGTCGGAGATGTGAAAACAAATTTCTCTTTATTTATGCACTTTACATAAGATTCTACCAACAAAAATACTACAAAAGTTAAAAAAATATTGAGTTACAGCTTTTGAACAATCAGATTTTTGGAACAAAAATTTCATCATAAATTGAAAAAGTTAATTAAACTTTTTTGCTTGATAATCTAAATCTGTGGTGATTAGGAAGAACCAGTTAATTGACATTTTCAGGAGTGTTAATTTTTTCGCAAAAATCGCGTGTATTTCTGAAAGTTTAATTTTTGAACATGAGTTGTCCGATCACAATGTATATTTTGTACTATAATTTATCGAAAATCGTGTTACTCATCATATATCTTTGATATAAAAATGTTATACTCAAAACTTCAACAAGACAATTCCCAAAATCACTTAAGTGGTTCTTCCTATCATTACAGAAATAGACTAATTTTACATAATACCATGATTATTTGAACAAAATTGATTAAAAATTTTAATATTTATGAATATATACGATATGAATATAAAACATAAGTACATGCTCTCCTATACAAAAATGAAAAAATTAAATATGTATAAAGTAACTTCAAAAAGATATAAAAGTTAATACGAAAGGGATACGAACGCACGCGCATGTCACCACATTAATTATTGTGTTCTACTAAGGTACTACATTAGTTCATTTCTCATGTCATGTTCGTTAACAACAATTTAAAAGCTAACTTAATTTAATGTTGAATGATAAAAAGCCTTCGGGTGGGTTACATAACAATTGTTCCATGTGAACGAAAAATTGTTTGACATATTGCACGAGTGACGAATTTTCCTCATAATGGCTTGTAAAAAGTAATAAAACAATAGAAGAATCGAGATTCGTTGGATTAATTTTGGTATAGAATGAAAGTAGTTGTTTTTGGATAAAGATAACGTAAGTTTGTCGGCATGCGTGAAATGTTTATTAGACGTGCAATAAGCGTCATAAACAGCATTGCGCGGCATAGAGATTTACTAATCGGTTTCAATCAAAAACGCAACTTGAGCTCGATTCTTTGTCTTAATTGGAGCTTTTTGCTTACATGAGGTACAAGCCAATATTTGAAAATGTAAGAAAACGTTGATTAAAATTACTCGATAATGGAGCGAAAGCGGAATGGATAGTTGCACGTACGAACCGGCGGCAAGTGAAAGAGCCGGCAGGTGAGCATAGCAGATCCGTGTATGCTGCCGTTCGTCATTTGCGTGTCGTCGCGCGCGCCGCACTCCCGACCACTTAATTAGCCTCCAAGATTTCGCCCAAATATTACACTCACGTAGATATTGCCGATCTCTCGATCAAATTATTACGCGTAATAATATAATGTATACCCATGTAGACTATCGTACAACAGAAACTTCCTTAAACTACATTTACAAACTGACCATTTTTTCTTTTTATACTAATTGCATTTTCGACATGCTTATTTCCAAGACCAAACACGAAAAACACAATTAATCATTATTAAAAACCAAAGTGTCAAACCAGAGAAAAAAATAGGTACACACAGATTCTATTAAACGGGTTAAATCTAAATAATAATACAATATAATTCATTATTTAAAAAATGACATTTTTTATTTGAAATGTTTGAAATGACATTTTGTCTATTCACTGTATACTACTGTACGATTATGTGATTTTGTTTTGTGAAAATCATTTGTTTCATTATCTTCTTGCAAATAACCCCTCTCTTTGGATCCTAAAAAAACCATCAACTTTATGAATTATATACTAAGAATATTGCTTATATCCTAACATCATGCTATAATTCGACTTGTTGATTATTACTTTATTATTATTATTTGACTTATTTATTTCATTGAGCAAAAAGAACAATATAAATAAAGCATTCGTTATAAAATGTCCAAAAAGTAAACAATTTCGAAACTGTTTTACTTTGAAAAAATCAAATGAATTCAAGAATTACAATCATCAATCTTTATTTTTCCCATACATATAATATGAGTATAGTTTGTCGGAATCAAACAAACTAAAATATTAGAAGTAAAGGGGAGACTTGTGAGAACTAGAATTCTTTTAAGTTTGTAATGACAAAAAATGATTAAATTTGCAATTCGATACAGAGTGGAAATGTAAACTGTTATATGTTTCTAAATTATAAGAAAAGAATTAAAAAGTCACAGGTTTTGATTTAAAGAGCAAGCGAATACTCGTTCTTGTTTGAGGCGTTTTCGAAAGAACCGTTTACTACATCAAACAGAGTTCGGTGACCGTGGGATGAGTTATTATTTCTGTTATTCTTTTTGTAGCAGAATGATCGGATTTATAAGATATTTGGGCAAGAGATCCGGCGAATTTGAGCTAGCAAGGGTACCCAGCCACATATGGCCTGAGGGTCGAGCAGCTGTTTTAGAGTGCGATGACATTTTTAATACCTGGAGCAGTGCAAAAAATTTCAAACACTTTTGTCCCTCAATGGGCACGTGCCCTTACAAGTCAATTCATTCTCTCCTTTGCCCGACCTCTTATTAATTATTATCATGACTTTTTTGTTAGCCCATGACTTCATATTTCGATAATTAATTAAAAAATCGGGAGTTGCAAGTTGTATTTAAAAAAATCATCTAGATTCGTCATATTCATTTGTACTTTTATAACAACTTCTTCAAAAATATTGAATGTAATATTATTCACCATTCGCTATGAGTACAATAATAACTGTTTAGTTAATAAATTTGTTATTTAATTGTTGAATCTTTGTTATTTTTGATAAATTTTTAAAAAAGTTGCAAAGACATTAAAATCTGGATTCATGGTCTTATGAGATCAAGTTTTTATTTAGTTAGCAGCTGTCCCTTCACGTAGACATATACTTTTTAGTATACTTTTTCCGGCTCTGTGTTTTGGCACGATGTAATCAAATTAAAAGTGAATACGTTTCTTCATCATTATCTTCAATTGAAGTTTTTTCTTTAATCTCAGTTATAAGATACCGACCAATTTGTCATGTGCAAGGCAAATTAACTTGACGATCTCTCAACAAAAGATTTTTAGACGCGAAAAACATATATACACTATGATAATCTTAGACTAATCGCATTAATTGAGTTAAAGTGATCAGTATTTTTTGTATTTAAACGTAATAAATATTTTTATTTACGTTGTTTAAAGTAAAAAAATTTTATGACTTATGATTCTTATGATTCTACTTTTTGTATTCAAATGCAAAAAATATTATTTCTACCTTTGTAGTTTGAAATGAGTGAAATGTTGTAGCTAAGTTGATTTAGAATTATGCACTTTAATTCTCTCCGCGGGCCAACTGCCGTTTGTTTGGGACATGCATCGCTGTAGATATAAAAGAAGCTAGCACGTGTCCAGCCTCATGGCATTAATTAATATCGCAGACAATATGTAACCGATACGTTTTTGCGTCGATACATCATCCAATATGACCATCTTCTTTTTCTATCGCCGAACGTGTTCCGTATGGAGTATATATCGCCAATAATTAGCGCGAAACTAACACTTATCTAATTTCATATCTTCAGAGAAACTTTTTTATGTGCTCGCTTCTATCACATTTTCAAAGAAAGATTAATTAATTAATAAATTAACGAATAAATACAAATAAAACTTTTTGACTTTAAACACGGTCGTTAATAGTCAGTGTTAAAAATGTGAATTATTTACATTTTGGATAATATCAATCTTTTATGGCTGACCGAAATATTTGTTTCGTTATTTTCTGACCCGATAAACCAGTGACAAACATAATCTGAAATACTGCAGTTGTGAGTGTAGCAAATTCGAAAATTATTATCTGTACTTTTCGATAATTTATACAGATTACAGATAGATTCCGGACACTTTTTAAAGATACAGCAAGTATGAATATGACGTATAATGACATAAACGAAAGCCTAATTAACGGATATATTTTTCTTTGACTTTCTCTCGTCAATCGAATCATTAACGCCAACGGCAAATCTTCTTATCTTGAGCGGATGAATACTACCGTACAGCTTGGTGTTCACGCCTGTCATGATTTATTTTGCGACGACTCATTTGTAAGCTGCACCTTGCACCGCCGAGTGTCACTAAAGAGGACCTAAATTTATGTCGCTTTAAATGATGATACCGATGCAGACGCTTGGACCCGTTCTCGCACCAGTTATTACGACAGTTTAGATGCCGGTACTCTTAACTGAATACACTTTTGAGAAAGAATTTAACTCAAAATTCCATCCGACACATTTTTTAACTTAAAGAGCAGCTTCTAGGAGTTTGGCTTCAAATTTTAGAGCATTTGATGTATCTAGGGAAAGTTTCTTTATGTCAGATTTGTCGTGAAAAATATCTGTTTTGATTCTCATGGCGTTTATAATGAGAATATATATATGTATATTTAAGTTTAAATAGAAACAGGAAAAAAGAAATTTCGTTAGCAGAACTTCTTTTTTTAAAGTTTTTCAGTGTTTTTTGGGCGATTCAATACATACTTTTTCAAAGCTCATTTCTGATTGGAAATCATTTTGTTTTTGATATTTCTGAATTGAGGAGTACGTCTACGACTATGCAGGTAGTAATTACACTATGGCTCATAAAACATCTTTTACGTCAGTGCCAACATTGGCTGATCCGTTGAATCTCAGCACACCTTTTAGCATTGAGTTTTAAGCTCATTTTTACACGTTGAAGATGTTTTATTCAAAGCGTGGTAATGACGAACTGAATTGAAAGAATGTTTAACTGTATGTAATAAATGAGACAAAAGTAAATTTGAAATTAAATTGGATTGTTCGTTTGGGCCATTTCATATGTATAGCAAAAAATGTATTCATTGAGGTATATTTCATGTACACGACGATATAAATTTTCAGCATTCACAAATACATTCTTACAGTTTCGAAATATAGAACGATCGAACGATTTACAATTGAAAAAGTGGTTAAAAATAGTTTTTAGTTCTTCTCCTAATTGTATCAAGATTTCTAGAAAAAATTCTTAAATTGCAAATTATTGGCTGAAAGAATGTAAATGGAAACCTATTAGCTTTTTTGATATTTTCATATAACTATTTTGGATTAAATTATACTGCAGTACAGTTTTAAGAACACAATGAAAACCGGTTGCCATCAGAGGAGGCAATAAACTAAAGTGTTGATTTTAACACTAGGAGGACCGCGTACGTAAATTTTACGTCTTTCAATATTCACTTCTTCACCATTCTGGTTAGGTTTGATGAAACAATTTTTCTTTTAGTGACTTTTCATCATTTTTGATTCTCTTTAAAACGACGTTAAAATTTTTTCGATATGTTAAATAGAATTGGAGAAAATATCGATTCTACCTAAAAGGACCGGAGTACGTAAATTTTACGTCATTACATGACAACACATATTAAATTGTTGTTTTTTAGTTAATAAATAAACAATCAGCTTCAGACATGTTTATGGATCTGTTTAACAATAATATTTGTTATAATAAATTGTTTTCATTATGTTTATAGCAAATTGCGATTGAATTTTTATTCAAAACAAACATCCGGAACGAAAAAGAAGGTCTGCAAAATACCGACAAGTATGTTAATAAAAAGTTAATTAGAGCAACTATTTAAATGTAACTAAACCTGAAATATTTATATAAATTGTTACAACATCGAAAAATCATCAAGGTATACGCAAATCTCGGTCCTCCTAGTGTTAAATGCACAAATTGCTTTCGCGAAATTGTAAATTGGATTGACGAACTCTGTATTTAATGATCGATTCAGTACAGCACTTTTTTTTTCAAGATATAACTTGACAAAAATATATGTAATTGTACTACGTTTCGGTGTCTGGCTGAAGTTATCTTCGCAATAAAATCGATGGAAATGGGAAGTATTGTTTCATTGTTTATGATAATTTAAATATGATCAGGAAAAAATCGTGTTTCTTATTTGTACACGCTGTGACAATTTTTTTCATAGGAAAACCTTAAGTTTTGACACGTAATTTATTATATTTAGGAAATAAGTTTAGCTTGAATATTTCAAAATTCATGTTGTTTCGAAGTTTTTATCCATTCAATGATTTTCAAAAACTTGATTATAGGTAGTCGTAAACAGTTTGTTAATTGATAAAAAACTAAGCAAATTGCACTCTTGAAAATAAGAACTGACTACTGGAAACGTGAAACGTGCATTTTTATTCCTGTTTGTGACAGAGCGGTAATAAAATTGGCGTCTGAAGTCATGTAATCTGCAAATGATTCGATTAATTAGTGGTTCGTGAATGATCAATCAGATTTTGTAAATATCATGATTTAAGAGTGCAACGCGCTTGGGATAAGAAACGGGATGGTGTCAAGTTGAGGTCTCGTTTGATTAGCCAGTGCGTATGTAAAATATATTCTTTCGCTAATTACGAAAGAAATTTTTTATACAAGATATTCATGTCGCATGTTTCTTCGATCATGGCGGGGATTTTGAAAAATTAGAGTTATGACATTTGATGGATATGCACATTTTGTCAATTTCATTTGTTTTGCGACTGACTAATTAAACAAGTTTCAGTAAGACTCTTCGATAACATCACATTTTTAGCTCATTGTAATCATTCACAATCATACAGATTCATTTTGGTTGCTTTTCAGATAAATAGTCTTTATTGTCACTTTATTTGGAAAAGTCAAAATAGCTTTAAACTTTAAAATGTGATAAAAATTTTTTGACATATTTTAAATTGTAATTCTAACTGAGCCACAATTTTAATAAAAAAAATGTGAAAACAAAAATCTCGTTCAAAATTTTCAGAAAGTAAAACAAAATTGCAAATAAACTGATAAATCGCCTTAGATGTCTCTTTCAGAAATTGAAAACGCACATTTTTGCGTAATCTTTATTTCCGATTTATAAAAATTGTGTGCGGCTTTTGTGACGGTCTAATGAACGGCCTCTAAAGAAATGATAGGGTTTTATGTATACACTTCCTGTTAGGGTATTATAAATGTTTTGTAAGGGAGTCATACGAGTTCTATGGCAAACATTTCTTTATTTATGAATTTGATTTCAATCAATTGTTCATACACGTGTATGAACATTCATCTTTATAAACATTATTTCTGAAAGAAAAATAACGATGTTCCATGTAGAACAATTATATTCCAGATCAAATCTTTGAACTCCATTTATTTATGGTAAGAATTTCATTTTCTTGTGTAATACTATAGAAGAACACAATTGAAAAGTCCACACATTTGTCCAGTTTTCAATTCATTTCATCATGATTTAATTACTAATTCATTTTGTTTTAAAAGCATACTATTGTCTTCCTAAAAAGGACTTTTTATAGTTCATAGGTGAGACTGTTAGGATAAATCAGCAGTTATGAAAAATAATCAACCCTAAAATCATTTGAAATATTGATATAATTGTTACAATATGAATCATTTTCGTGCAAATATATCAAGGTGAGGAGAATTAAATTTAATTTCAAACTTAATTTCAATTTTTGACAAGTGAAATCAGATTATGACAGGATGTCAACCTAATTCAGATGTCATCAGTTTTCCAATTTTTTTAAAGGTAATGAATTTTTCTCGTATTTCGTATAGTTTTCTCACGGGTCCGAGTTTTTTCACTGGCGTAAGATTAGTGTAATCTCTGACAAATAGGAATACCTTCCATTTTTACCACCAATAGAGTTCACTATTTTTCCTTTTGCCTGATCAGTTGTTTAATTTCAGTCTGAACTTTTTGAAGTCAACGGACCCTAGTTTCGAGTATATGCCTAACGCTGACTTTTTCGGATTAGCAAAAAATATCATACAAATATACAAATTTGAGTGAAAAAAAAGAATTTACTCTTACAAATTAAAAGCTATTTTATTTTATTCCAATTTCAACTTATTTTATTCGGTACTCAGTCATATTTTTTTTCATTTACGTATTTACACACGGAAGATTCGGATGACAACGAGAATTACATAAAACAGTATTTGATTTGCAAAAAAATTTGTCTGAGACAAATTTCGTTTCGCAATTGCATTTTTCAACCCCTTGACCTCCATTTAAGGACGATTGTATAACGATTTGGCTCAGGCTCAGTTCTTTACTTTGTACGTTTTCAATAGCGACAAGTTTTAGTTTTGTCAAATTAAACTGCGATTAAATTAAACTGTGCAATTTTGAATCAAATGCAACACGGAATAATTCTTTTTTGTCTGGAATGGCCATGGTCGTAGTCAAACAGATACTACATTATTTTTGGCCAACTTTGCCGGCAGAGCGTTAGGCAGAGTTGGCGATACCGGGCATTACCTGGGCAATGTTTAGGAGGGTTTGGTCCGTCCAACATTCTACATCCCACAGAGAAAAAGTTCATGACCTCCTGAAATGGCTACTATATCGAATCGAATCAAAAGCAGCCAACTTTACTTTTGTTCCTCTTTTCTGATTGGCTGATTTCGAATCGCGGGTTTTTCAAACGATGTTAATTTCTTTTTAAGTTAAGAAAGTAATGATATCGAATCGCAAACTTCAAAATGTTTTTTCGTTTTGCTTTTCAAAGAGACGATCGACTTTCCTGTTCTATTGTTTTCTTATATTGGGTAATAACAAGATTACATAATGTATAACAAACAAGAAATGCCATCGAAAAAGAGGATCATGTTCTCGAACATTCGTGAAAAATTTCTTTAGTTTACTATTTATATTTTGTTTGTTTTTTTTGCTTAACTTTTGAGATGATAGCATAAGAAATCGAATAACCTTTTGATTGAAATTGTAACTTAGTATTGAGTGTTTCGCGACCAGATTTCTAACAGCATTTTTCAGGAGAATTTGAAATAACATATTTTCCGCAAAAGGTAGAAATTAAATGTTTTTCACCGTTGGAGTAAAATTATGTCAAATTTCACATTTTATTTCAAATATTATCTCAAGATCATTTTGAATTTTCAATGTTATAATTTGAAGGATGGTGTTTACGGAAAATAAACATTTGTACATTTCAAAATTTTTTTAAATGTTAAAATTTGACGGATGGTGTTTACGGAAAATAAATATTTATACATTTCAAAATTTTTTTAAACGTTAAAATTTGACGGATGGTGTTTATGGAAATAAACTTTTATACATTTCAAAATTTATCATTAAAAATCTCTCCAAGTCTTTTTTTATTTAAAAATTAAATATATTCAAACATCATTGTTTCGCATAATTAATGCGGAAATTTAACATTTTAATATTAAAATATAAGCTGATTCGAGGCTGTTCCTACTCTGACATTAAAAATGTTAAATTGTAAGATTCTTTCCGCTCCGTGTAAACTTGAAAGACTCGCTTGTTTGTTCATTTTTAATTGTTTTATGGCTATTTTTACACTAATTTTTATCTGTGTTCATTAAATAATGTATTATTTTTTTTCATTTTGTATGGCCCTCTGTAAATTACTGTTTGTTCTTATGTTACCTTTGTCATAATAATTTATTGGTCTAAATAATTATACATATCATTCGTTGTGAAGAAAAGACAATTATGAAATGTACATATATAAGGACCGCTCCTAGGGAGCACATAGCGGTAACAGGGACTCTGCGAACCGCCTCCACGTGACCCTGTCTTGTGCCAGACTTGACACCTCTGACCAGAATTTTCCAGCTTGAAGGTGCACCTTCTTGACGGTTCTCCTCCAGTAGGTTCGTGGACGACCTCGACTACGTGAACCTTGAGGAGTCTAAGTGAGAGCCATTCTTGCTACGCCTGATACTGGTTTTCGCAAGGTATGCCCTATCCAGCTCCACGTCCTTCTCCAGATCTCGGTTGCTACTGGTTGCTGCCCCGCGCAGTTGTAGGAGAGCAGCGTTGGTTGTCTACTCCGGCGAAAAGAACTTCAAAATGCGTCGTAGGCATTTGTTGGTAAATGCCTAGATCTTGCAGTTGATGGCGAAAGTGGTTTTCCAGGTTTCGCACCCGTACATCAAAACCGACTTGACGTTGGAGCTGTACAGCCGTAGCTTGTGGAAGGCGGAGAGCTAGTTAGACCGCCAGATGTTGCCAAGCGAGTAGTAGGCGTTCCGAGCCTTGCCTATGCGGAAGAGGACATCGGCTTCTGTTTCCCCGTTCTTACATAGCATGCTGCCAAGGTAGCAGAACTCTCTACGCCCTCGATGGCTTTCCCATCCAGCAGGAGTTGTTCCGCAGTTCTCGTGTCGATCCTCATCAACTTCGTCTTGGCGATGTTGATGTTAACACTAGGAGGACCGAGATTTACGTATACCTTAAAGGACCGGAGTACGTAAATTTTACGTCTTGATGATTTTTCGATGTTGTAACTATTTATATGAATATTTTAGCTAAAGTAATATTCAAATAGTTGTTTTAATCAACGTTTAATTAACATAACTATTAATCTATTGTTATAAAGAATTATTTTTTCAATAAAAAGCGACAATACTCGTCAGTATTTCGCAGACCTTCGTTTTCGTTTCGGAAGTTTGTTTTGAATAAAACTTCTATCGCAATTTGCTATAAGCATAACAAAACAATTTCTTATAACAAATATTATTGTTAAACACGTCCATAAACATGTCTGAAGCTGATTGTTTATTTTTAAACTGAAAAACAACAATGTGTTGTCGTGTAATGACGTAAAATTTACGTACTCCGGTCCTTTTAGGTAGAATCGATTTCTTCTCAAATTCTATTGAAAATATCGAAAAAATTTTAACGTCGTTTCAAAGAGAATCAAAAATGATGAAAAGTCACTAAAAGAAAAATTGTTTTATTAAACCTAACCAGAATGGTGAAGAAGTGAATATTGATATTTTTCAAAAAAGCAGACCAAGTATTACAGGGTTCAATTTTCAAATAAAAATTTTCCATGGTTATTTGAACGCACAGAATGACTGTATAAAGCACCTCGTAACAAAATTAATAATGGATTTTCCGTTGAAAAATATTGCTTCCCATTCTTCATATGTATATCAGTTTATACTACAGTAAAAGTGTTGCAGCATATGAAACAAATGTATTATAGAGTAACGAATTGTCAATCAAAGTAAAGGGCCGATTGAAAAACCGATTATACCTTGTTAGCGGTACTACCTTTTATCTACGGAAATCGTATCTCCGACACAATATCGTATCTCCATCACAAAACTTAATACGGATAATCGAATCAACTTTTTCAACCAAACGATAGAAAAAAACATTGTTGACGAGAACGAAACAGTGGTAACGACACCCACCACAGAAATGGAGTAGGCTTTCTGCTCTCTCCAGTGGCGAAGAAGGCGCTCTTGGAAGTCCGTCCTATCTCAGACAGGATCATATTGATTCGGTTCAAGTGGAAGTTCCGCAAAACCATCATGATCCAGTGCTACGTCCCCACCGAACAAGATGATGACGACAACAAAGACGTCTTCTACGACCAGCTCGAAGCCTGCCTCATGGCCGCTCCGAAGAGCGACTTGAAGATCTTGATGGGCGATTTTAATGCCAAAGTAGGCCAGGATGACAACCTCCGGGTGATCATCGGTCGCCACAGCCTACACACCGAGAGCAACGGCAACGGTAATCGCCTCACAGACTTCTGCTTGGCTCATCATCTCTTCGTCGGTGGCACCAGATTCCCACACAAGGACATCCACAAATACACTTGGCAATCCCCAGATGGAGTTACTAGGTACCAGATCGACCAATTACTGATTAGCAGAAGATTCCTCGGCTTTCTACAGGATGTGAAAACCATTCGTGAAGCCGACATCTTCAGCGACCACCAGCTGCTACTAGGAATTGTGAAGATCCGCCTTATAGCGTCATACCACCAGGCGAAAGCAAGGTACCGCTACGACATTCAGCGCCTCCTATTCGGGAAAGTGCCCAAGAATTTGTGGAAAAAAATCAACCAGTCCTTCCACTTCAACGTCGAGCACTCTTGGGAAAACTTGACGAACACTTTGAGAGTGTGTGCAGTGGAAACCCTAGGCTTCCAACAACACCATCGGAAGCACTGGATCGGCGACGAGACCTGGAAAGAGATCGAAATCAGAAGAGGACTCAAGGCTCAACTCCACACAGCCTGTTCACGTGAAGACAAACGACTGGCTCGGGAAGGGTACAGCGCAGCCGAAAAAGCGGTCAAACGGATGGTGCGAGAGGACAAGAGGAACTTCTACAAGGACCTTGCCAGCGGAGCGGAGGTTACTGCACACTGAGGCGACCTGAGGGGCGTCTACGCCGCCACTCGGAAGCTTTGTGGCAACAGAGCTGCATAAACTCCACCTCCGAAGAATATAAATGGGACACCGCTGGCCACCGAACAACAGCAGCTCGACCGCTGGAAAAAGTTTATCTCCGACACTCCCACGGTCGACGAGGCCTACGTCCCATTCTCGCCGTCAGTAAAGTAAATAATTTATGTGTTTCAGCTTTATCACACAGAATTAAAAATGGCAATTGCCAAATATGGCAGAAGTTGTTTTTTAATGAATGAATTGTTGAAATATTTGTCATCGGTGCTCCTTCTGTGAAACCCCGGTTTTCTTTCTTCTGGCTATTGATATATTAGTTTCGCACCGTTCAAGATTTAGAAAGAAGAAATAAAAATGAGTAAAAATCTGACTTAATTTTTCTCATAATACGTGCATCACAAATGGCCAACCTTTCCCTGATTTGTCGGGAGTTACGTTGGTTGTTCGAGAGGTTGTCGGGCGGTTCATTCTCAGTTACCATGATAACTTCCTTAATAAAAGGAAATGAAGCCGTGCTTTGGAAATACTACAACATTTCTTCATAGTCAACTCCTTTCTTCTGCCTCCATCCTATGACTACCAATTGCGCATCCAACGCTGAGTATCTCCTGTGACTTTTCGTGTGTAAACCCAGCTAAATTTCACTGGTTTTACACCTTGAGGCAACTTTACCAACTCTCAGGAATCGTGTGCAACCAACGAATTGTATTCTTCTCTTATCGCCTCCCGCCACTGTAACGACTCCGCAGATTCAACTGTCCGTCTATAAGAAGATGGAACACCATCCCTGCTGCCCAGTACTACGTGCGTCTGCTGGTAGCTACAGGAGTCAGAAAAGGATGGAAGAGGGACCAATACGACGTAAAAAGTGCGTATCTGCACAGCAAGCTGGAACAGGCCGTGTATATGGAACAACCGAAAGGTTGTGTCCATAAAGGAAAGAAGCAGCTGGTCTACAAGATAAGTAATTCCGTTTACGGGCTGAAACAGAGCAGGAGATGCTGAAACAAGGACAGGAACGAGATATTGACGACAAGGGGATTTGTGCGGAATAAGTTGGATCCATGTGTCTACGAATTAGACACAAAAGAAAGAAGGGCCATCATGACTGTCTACGTAGATTATATGGTATCGATTGCGGTGAACGAGGCGATGAGAAAGCTCGTAAAGAAGCTACTGGACGAACCTCAAACATGGAGGATTTTTAAATCTGCTGGGTGTGGAGTTATGTGCTAAAAATTATGATATTGTTACAGGAAGAGTAAATCGCGAAACTAGCTCATCGGTTTCGACTCCATGATGGAAAAGGTATCGCGACACCTTTGGAAATTAGGCCAACATTTCTGAACGCGTAAAGTGAAGAAAGCAGCTGTGATCAACCATATTGAGAGTTCTTCGGGGGACTTCTGTATCTGTCTCAGAGGACCTGACCTGACATCGCGTTTTCCGTCGCATAACTGGCACAGTTATGCACCTGCATCATTAAGTATCATTTGAATGCGGCACGACGAATCATACGTTATTTAAAGAAGACGAAACATTTAAAATTGGTATACAAATCTACGGAGGAGACTTGACGGCTTATTTCGCTGCAGATCGGGCTACATCTACGCTGGAAAGGAAGAGTATGGATACGTGGTGATGTTGGCTGTCGCACTTGTATTTAGGAGGATTGTGAATCAAACTTTAATGGCGCTGAGTACAATGAAAGATAGGAACATCTTTTTAGCCGAATGTTGTAACGCTCGCCTTCGCGACGCCTTCGAAAATTTTGAAAAAAAAAATGAATCTGCGTCGTCCAGCTCACGCAGTTGTGAGTCCCGACTGGTAAACGATAATTGAAATATAGAGATACTTTTGTATATTGCTGAGTTTTTGATTTGGTTATATATATATATATATATATATATATATATATATATATATATATATATATATATATAAGCTATGAAATATATAATGTGAAATATATAAATATTATAAAGTATAGAAAATAACAAAGACATTTGCATTTTGATTCTGTATTTTCGGTTGAGTTGAGATTTGGTTCAGTTCAGATTTTGGAGTTAGGTCTATTTTTGCATATAGGTCATTTCTATAAAAAGTTTGTATTGTGTTGCCCCCCTTTTAGTTTGTGCAGGTGAACTAGGGTGCTGGGTTAGTGCTAAGCTACTGGGAAGGGGTCCACAACATCTAGGATCCCTAGGAGTCGAGAAGCTATGTCCACGATTCGAATTTGTTAGTTAGTCTGCAATCTACGGTTAGGCCAGCGCTGAGCGGCGAGCTGGAAGTTCTCTGCTGCTCCTTTCTCTCTCTCTCTCACAACATCTGATGCTAGCCGAGCAGCCTACCACCCGTTTTCAGTTAGACGAGCGAACATCTTAGCCGACTTCACCTGCGGAGTTCGCCACTCAAGTCTCCCGGCCTGGCTGTGAGTTCTGGGATTTGAGGACATCGTGGCCTTTAGGGGACATCGTTGTTTTTGGGAACATCGCTGCCTTTGGAAACGAGACATCGCTGGGAATTGAGTACCGGCCCTCTATTGCTGAAAATTGCCCGTGGTCGGGCGTACGTTAAAAATTTGAGGATGGCTGCGAACGGGTTTCGTCGGGTCCTGGAAATTTTCGTCCGATCCTGAGGGGGATCCCGTTACCACAGAGAAGAAGTTCGGTACGGCCCTGAGTTACGTCACGGGAGATGAGACGGGATAGCTGCAAGAGAGGAAGCGAGTGGTGGGGGATGGAAGGTTCGTGGCAAGGAGCTTGGTCTGCTCACGCTCTCTCTTCTGCGTGATCTGGACGATAGCGGAGGTGCAGCCCGAGGGGACGATTGGAGCAGCCGAGCACTACCCTGAGCCTGGTTCTACCTTCCTTTGGTTTTTGTTTTGTAAGTTTTTTTTTGTTTGACAGAATTTTGTTTGCGGTAAAGTCAATAAACTAAGTCAAGTCAGAGCCACGACTCTGTTTTTGTTGAACCTGAGTTTTTGTTGATAATAATCAAATTTTTGCAAATCCCTTTTGGGTGCCAGTCGGTTAGAGTCTAAGATAATAAATAGAAAAAAGTTTTGCAAGATTCAAGGAGTATTGTGTATAGAAATTAGCCATATGTAAAAACGCCCAGAAAGCGACTCTAGCGTGCGTAGTAGTGATAAGCAGAACAAAGTTTTTATTTTATTTTTGAAATTGAGAAACTGCCAATAAAGAAAAAACAGAACTTTTATTTTCCAAATTTTGCCTGATTGATTGAAAATACAATAAACAGAAAACTTGGTCGAAAACCGCTTTATCATTGAGTTATTCAGTTATTCAGTTTTGAGTTATTATTTCAGTTCAGATTTTAATTCGAGGCATTTTCCGCTTCACTAGAGCCAGCATTAGTTTATAGTTGTTGTTGGTCAAGTGGAACATGTGTTCCTGGCGATCCTGCAGACCACTGACTTTTTGTTAGTTAAGTTGGGTAGCTGGCTAGTGGCGAAGGGACGAGTTATATTTTTGGGACCAAATTTCAGTTTTTTTTTTGTTAAAAAAGAAGTAAAATTAAACAATATAACCGTTTCAATGTACGAGAGAAGAAGTGTGGATAGGAAATCTGCTGGACTGGATTGGGTTCAACAATTTGGTTGGCGGACGGACTTGATCTGGTGTTATAGTCAAGCTGCTAACGCTCACGCTAAGAGCTACGTCAGTGAGAGATTTATGGTTTCTTTTTTATAGTTTTTTTTCACTATTTTATATTGGTTGCAGATTTTTTTTGGGCTTGCATCGCCATTTCCTATTACTTTCAGTTCTGGATTGCGCTACTTTATGAACGGACAAACATCAACAATTCTAAACTAAGTGATAAATAAATATTCTAAGTGTTGATTCCTTTTTGTTATTTTGATTTTTTCCACACCTCTATCAAATGCTTTACAATTACTTCGTTGATCTATTAGAGCTGGCGTTTTCGCATATTTAGAAGACACGATACTCTCTGGCCCTACTATGCAAACTTTAGTAATTTCAAGTAGAACCAGTAGCATCTCCAATAATAATATATATTTGTTGATTTTTGCGTTTGAATTTAGTTCTAATGGTGACAGGTTAGTGTCGCAACATTTTTTTCCTACTGTTTTGATTATTCTGATTGCTACTGGTGGCGACGCTAACCCTGACCCAATCAGAGCCCCCCTTTCTTACTGACCTATTTTTCTATGTTCATTTTCGCGAAAACTTTCGATACAACCACCACGAAAAGTTATTATTGTTTTTGAAGTAAGAAATAAAAGTTAATGGTTGTTGTGAACAAAGTGAGTCCTTTTATTAAAACACCCGCCTGCACGTGCACAAATTAAGACGCAATTTTGGAGACGCTACGCCGACATCGCAACAGGAAATACTATTTTACCCATCGAAAACTTGTGGCTCATCCGGACCACGCACGCATAACAAAACAATATTACCTAAAGAGCTTCGAAGCAAAGCCTGCCAAGTCCAAACAAATCAAAAATGGGATCATAGCAAAAAAAATTGTTTAAATTTTCTCCACGCGTTGACATACTTTGCTACTTGAAACAAATATTTTACTATATAATTTTTAAAGTTTTTTATTTTTTAATGAACTTTTAAATTTAAAATCCGCTAGGTTCACGATGCTAAGAATTAAAATCCATCAAGTCCATTTTCTCGTTTTAAATCAACTCGATTTGTCAATTGAAGTTGTTTTTCAGGAAAGGTTAGTAATAGTGTAACAACGAACAATCTCAAGAACAAACGAACAAAGTTATTCTTTGAAACAATTTTAAAACAATTTGATCGTAATTATTTATCTGTTTATATCGTAAATTATGTAATTGCAAAAATGAAAAAAAACGATTTTTTCCTCGTTTCATCTTGTAATGATTGAATACGAAAATATGTAAAAACATTCGGTGTAAAACAAAAAACATCTGTCGTTGTCAATTTGAGAAATATTCCAAGTATAAACCAACTGGAACCACTGTGTATTGGTTTGGTAATTACCTTCTATCGGGTTTTGTTAGTAATATTTTTCAAATTGGCAACGACAAACATAGTGTTTCATTTGTACGCATGTTTGTCTAACTATTTTTTCTCCAATTACGCCGCAGCTTAGTTGGCCTGGCAGCGGGGCACCCTTACTACGTATGTGTGAGGACTTATAGCCCATTCTTTCCTAAGTAGCGTCCTCGAAGAGAGACCCCTGACGTGAATTGCAGGTCCATGGGGTACCTGGCTTCATGCTGGTAAGGCCGGCATTACCTGTGTCTTCAGTTGCACATCGAATCAACTGACTAGCGTTTTAAGGGGGGGGGGGAGTTATCCTTAGCCAAGGTTTGCAAAGCCATTAGGTAACCCTGCTCTAACCAGTAAGGCTGGCATTCCCTACACCACGAAGGCGTATCGGGTCAGCTGGTTCTTTCCTATAAATCCCTATCTTATCTCCTCTCTGCCCTAACCTGCTCCGCATTCACCTAAGGTCTCTAGCGGATCCTTGGGGAGTAGGGAAACACCTAGGAAAGTCCGCTAAGGCAACTTACCAGGAAAAAAACTTACCCCATAACGATCAGGGCGGGCGATAAGTTCTTTTTACCTCGAGAAAACCCTGAATATAATTTGAATATTTCCGCCGGGAACTCACGGCCCCTGAGCAGTGTTGTTTCTGAGGCTTACGTGCTAACTACTGAACTAACACAGCTCTAGTCAGTGTTGCCAGACGGCCGAGAGTGGTTTCTCCTGAACGGCGCTCGGAAAACCGCTAAAAAAAAGCGCTCAAATTTGAAATCATAAAAATAAATCAGCATTAATTGTATAATATACAATTTGATTGTAAAAAACAAACGAACTTGTAATGTTTGAGTACTACTTTATTATATATTATAATTTATAATAAATTAAAGCCTTACAATTAAATACACAGACATTTTGTAATCAATAAATTCAAAAGTTAACATCAGCCATCGCGTCCAGCATAGTTTCATCAATTTTGTCGGAAAGGTACATATCGTTACTATTAAATAACTTTAACATTGCAGCAGTGAGTAGAAAATAGTGACATCCATTTTTGACAAGACCATAACGAATTCGCAAAATACAATCGGCAGTCGCAATCGCCATTCTGTTGCGCAATTTATCTTTGATAATATTCAAAATTGAAAAACATCGTTCCACGGCCGCGTTGGAAAAAAGAACGGTCAACAAACCTGAAACGAGATTTGAAATGTTCTTGAATTTAGGTTCACCGCAAGAGCCTTTCATTTCGCTTATCTTTATCCATAGCTCTTCCGTCGAATAAGCGCGATCCCACTGCATGCTGCATAACATGTTCCATTCTGCAACAGTCTCATTAACATCTACGCGAATCGTTTGAAATGCACCGGCGATATTTGTTATATCAGAATTCACGAATCTTAGCGCCGGCGAAAGACAAAAAGTAGTCATCGACTTTAACAACACCATATTTTCCGGTATCCTTGCTTGCACTTCTTGACACGAACTTCGCACGAAAAACTGCTCTTCCTCGCGATTTACACGCTGAGCGATGATGTTAAATTCGTAACCGAAGTTCATGCACGACGACGACATAATGTAATCCTCAAATCAAAAAGTATCAAGTTTTGATCAATTAACCTTCGCTGATTTTTGTGGTACAACTAATTGTTGCAATCAAAAAAACATTAGGTCGTTAAGATCTTCACACAATTTTAACGGATCGACTTGGTCGGACTGAAACAGTGTGTTCAAACCGACGATTTTTTTCAAAATGAAATAAATGTAAGTTAAATACATTTTATTTTGGATGTCGCCATGCATCATGCTCAACTGTTCTGCCGTGTAACAACGCTCCGACTCCACCGCTATCGTGAAATGTTCTTCCAAGGGTTCTCACTGCTCGAGTATGACTTGGATAGTTGTAATTCGTGCCAACCAACGAGTTCCGCATAATCGTGACGGTTTTGTAGGGTTTGTGCCATGCGACTCCTTATACAGTTTTATGTCCTTTTTTTGTCTTTTCGCGCTCGACGTCAACCAACTTGTTTCGCGGATAAGAAAATCCAAATATTTTGGCAAAACCACGAAAGCATCAGGCATGTGCGAGTGCTCGGAAACTCGAGCAATCGTCTGTCGAGCCAAGCCGAGCCGAGCTCAAGCCGAACTCGAGCCGAGTTCGAGCCTGCTTGTGAGCTCGAGCTTGCTCGTGAGCTTTAGCCAGCTTGCCTCACAAGCCTCATTGTCCACTCAATTTTGCGCTCGGTCGCGTAATGCTGCCTGTCGACTTAGAAAGATGGAAAGAGCAAGGAATAGTAGAAACTGATGCTATAATTTTGTTGACAGTTGTTCGAGCTGTGACCTTCTCATTTGACGGAAGGTCTTTTAGGGCAGTCTCACATTACTTGTCGTTGACTATACACTACGTTACAGTTGATTTTTTGTTGCGAAATTTCTCTCGGGGTGTCATCTACTTTCCTGATTCTTGCACAGCTGTGAACAAGAGATCATCTGAAGAAACAAATAGAAGTTTGGATTCCAGCTGATCTTCAACATGAGCTAACCATCTACATAAACTCTGACAATGAACCAAGTATGGTGTGTATGGCAAGGATTTCACCTGAATGGATGAGAATTCCCTGTTTCAATCAAAGTTTGCAGCTGTGTATAAAACATTGCTATTTGGAAGTGGACTTCGAAGATTTGCTGAAAAAACTTCGAAAGATCGTCGGATTTTTTAGGAAATCGAACTACGGCCACGGAGCTCTGACAAAATCTGAAAATCAATTAAATCCAGATGGTGAAGATGTAGATGTCGTATAGAATGTAGCCACAAGGTGGAATTCTACATACGATGCCATGGAGAGATTATTGCGTTTGAAAAAACCTTTAATGTTAGCTCTAATGGAAACAGGTTAGTATTTCGATTCATAGTGTAAAAACAATTTATTCAAACAATCGAGCGATTGAACATTTCTGGTAAGAGAATAATTATTAAAATGCAAATATAAATTCTTAATCATTCAAATTGTAGTTAACTAATGAGTTGTTCAAAAAATTCAAACTTAAGACAAGATTTTTGCGAATAAAATAGAACTTTTGTGTATGCATTAACGAACTATTATTAAAATTTGAAGAAAATATTTTCAGGTTATCGTGAAACTATCTCAAGGAATGAGTGGAACATGATCAAAGCTTATGTGAACGTTTTTCAACCTTTGAAAGAACTCACCGTTCAAATGAGTGGTGATAAATATACAACAATCTCCTGGTATATACCGATGATAACCTTGCTACTGTCAGAGAACGATCAACCGGCAGATTCATTGCAATTTACTTGGAACGACTGTCTTCAAAAATCGATCAGAGTTAGTAAATCAAACTTGTTTAGACTTATGTTTTGATATATCTGATAACTTTGATTTCAATTAGTTTGAATTTGAATCGATCTTACAAAAGTACAATATGAGACTAATTGTTTATCTAAAATGTTTACAGGACCAGTTTGCAGAAAATGTAGCGAATTGTCTTACATTGAAAATCGCAACGGTTCTGGATCCAAGATTCAAATTACGGCTTGTTGATGATACAAATGAGATCGCACGAATAAAAGCGAAGGTCATCTCAGAAATGGAGTCATTGTTACCGGTACCCCTGCCTCCACAACGAAACACTATCGAAGGTATGAATCTATAGATTCAATTTTACCTATAGGTAAAATTTCAATCATTAAGTTTTCTAATTTTGAAATATTATTTTCTTATATTCCTAATTTGTTGCAATTTTAGTATAGAAAATAAAAAATGTTTTACACTTTCAAAATTTATATTCGTTTAAATAAGATTAAATTATATTGCAAAAGTTGAATTAAGTGTTTGTACTCAATAATGTTATGTAACAAAACTAAATTCTTTCGCCTTTTAGGAGAACCGCTTTCCAAGTTTGAAAGATTGTGTTCCAACTTGAGAAGTTCTGAAAATCGACAGAACAACCGCTTAGAACAAGAATTAGACCTCTACCTTGCTGAATCTCTTGAAGAAGATATGAAGTTGGATGTTCTTCGCTGGTGGAAAGATAGAGTCCCGACATATCCTAATCATACAGTCCTAGCAAGAAAGTACTTGGGTATACCAGCGACCTAAACTTCAAGCGAGAGACTGTTTTCGGTAGCTGGTGACATCGATACCGAATCTAGAGTGAATGTGTTGCCGACAAATGTTGAAAAACTGGCTTTTTTACATAAAAACTTGAGTCAAGTTTATTATAATTATTATTTCAAATTGTTGAATAATCTTAATAAATTAACTCAGAAACCATTGATGTTACAAGAGTTACTGTAATTATTTATTTCATTACAAAAATAATAAGATTTTATTTTTCAAGAGCTATACTGTATTATTAATAATGAACATCTCCTTTCTAACTGATTCAGAAAATTTGATTCAAAGTTATTTTTCATATTCTTCAGTCTCTTTTTGTTTCATAATGTGTCGTACAATTTGTTTGTTTGCTTGCCAAAACAATTTATCTGTCACGACTTGCGTTCGTCTAAAATGAAATTATATGAAAAAAGTTTACGCGCCCGAGCCGAGCTCGAGCATACGAGCTGGCTCGGGCCCAGCTGGCTCGGGCCCAGCTCGTACTCGGCTCGAGCGCGTGTCAGCTCGGCTCGGCTCGAACGAAGCTCGCACATGCCTAGTTAACACCAAATGGAATATCCTCGTCATGCCCTATTCTGCATTATAATTACAGAAACGTGGCTCAGAAAATCAAAATCGTGAAAAAAATTAAAAAAAAATTAAAAAACCAAACATAAATAAAAATCAAAAATACAAATACAATTATCGAAAATACCTTAAAAAGTTCAAAAAACGTGAAAAGGTGTGTTTTCATCCATTTTTGTCTACAAGTTTTATAATTAAATCGTAGTTATAAAAACCAAAATAGTGCAGAGAAAACAAAAAACAAAAAATTTTTTTTGTTTTAAATTTTCAATTTGGAGTTGCACTGAGACTCTATATTCTTTATAATTCACAAAAACAGCGCAACCTATCACAAAGAAAAATAAACAAAACGAAAGTATTTAACCTTGAATTCATTTGAAATCTATTTTGGAAATGTAAGAAAAACGAAAAAAGTGTTGTCCGTTTCCGACCCGAACAAGCTTAATTTCTCTCAATTCGTTAATCAATAATCTTGAAGAATTCGAATCGGTTGTATTAATTTATAAAAACTATTAAGTTCTTGAATTTCTCCTTAAGCTGTCAAAAAATGTAGCTTTCGAATTTCTTCTCGAGCAATCATACAATGAAATAATAAAGCTTGCGAATTTCATTTTCAGCTCTTTTTGATTTAACTAAAAACGCGCTTGCCGAAACTGTCTATTCGATTTCTATTTTTTGACACTTTTTCTGTACATGCTCCGAATTTGTTATTTTTGTTGCAATTTTTGTCGTATTGCCAAAACTGTCTGCATAACAGACAGAGGCCCGTCGTCTTCCGAGGGGACAAAGTCTCCGAGCTGTAGGCACCTTTCGGGGGTCGAGAGGGCGGAGTCCCCCGCGGGGTTAAAAGAGGCGGAGCCCCTCGCGAGGAATTCAGGGAGGAAAGTTCCCTGACTTGAAAAAACCGTCTTTAAACTGATTTTCAAAATTTAAACGAAACAATTCTTGTTTCTTAACACTCTGTCGTTGAATCGCCTTAAATCGCTGATAAATGACAGTCCTCTTTATGTGTGTGTGAACCAATGGGAACAAGGAAAACATCGCGTGTCCTTAGTTTAGAGTGAAATAGCAATATCAAAACGTGTTTAAAATGGCGTTCACAATTGGAGGTTATATAGAGGGCTCTTCAATTATCAACGGCACAGAGTTAAAACAAAAAAATAAATGTCGATACATTTCATTGCAACAGTTGTTGTATTCAACTTAAAATTTATGAATACATCAAATACAATAGTTTTCAACAGTTTTCAATACAAAATTCGTTATATACACATATATTGTTATTATAAATAAAAAACGATAATATTTTCGCGACTTTCACAATCTGTAACAAATTTTGTATTAACAAGTGTTAAAAACTGTTTTATTGATTTTATTTATTTATTTTCATTCATAAAAAAAATTTCCGGTCTGAAGTTAGCTGCTCACGCATTGCACATCGCTTATTATTTTGATATTTCTATTTTCTAAACCTCTCGATGATAAATTATAGAATGTCGCATGAATTTTTGAAAATAACAATTATATTAGCTCAACCTTATGCATTATGTAACGAGGTGCGTTGCCAGGGTCGATTTCATCCCCTGGTGCAGCACCTTCGCACTTTCAGAGCCCAAGCGAAAAACAAACAAACTTACAAAATGTAAACAAAACTGAGCGCCAGACCATTTTAATTAATGGACAAACTAATTTTCATAATAACGGGACTGAAAAACTCAGCGCGAGGGTCCTAGGCTTTTTCCGTGGACTTGATGTAACCTAATAACATAAAAGAGACAAAAGAAATAAAATAATGAGAAAAAAAGCAAACTGGCTAAAGAGAAACCTGAAACTTGGACAGAAAAAAAAGACACAATATGCAAAGAAAGGGGCATGAAATAAAATTGCATGATTAAAGTGAAGCGAAGAAAGGTTCATTTATTGTACTCGCACCCCTAGTTAGTGAATACTTTTTAAAATAAATGGTTAGCCTAGTGCTCCGTGAAAACAAACAAAAATGAATAAATAAAGAAAAAATTGCATTGTAGGCTTGAGTAAGAAAGAGAGAGAGAGAGACTTGCAGGATCATGGCGGCGGCATTTGTCAAATGGACGAGCTGGTCGTGTGCAAAATTATGACGCCACCTGAAGGGCGACGTCATCGCGAAGGGAAAACCTGGACGAACACCGAAGAAACAGTGCACCTACTTGCGACCGGGCAGTTGCGCCATAACCTAGCGGCGTCCCAACAGGATTTAGGCCGTCATATTTCTGTCTCGTTCAGCGGGCAGAAAAACAGAATAGCTCTTAGGTTCTCGTCCGTGGCATTTGCCAGGCTCTTCGAGGCCTGGTTAAAGAACACGGCGCGAGACTTACTTTTTGCGAAAAAAATGAACGCGAGCGAAGACAAAAAAGACAAAAAAATGACGTGATGCGTATTAGCGCTTGCGGACCGAATGGCGCGTCGCGACGCGGCTTGCCAAAAGATTGGAGACGACGGCTGGCGCGCATGCTCGGACCTATTGATTTTTCAATCGACCAATTGGTAAAGATCCAGCCGCTCCAAAAGTGACGATGAATTAATTTCTCGTTACACTTCCCCCCTTCCCTCTTAGCTGATGGATACCGGAAATACTTGGGACGGGATTTCTCGAATGTCCCTCTTCCTCTGGGGTAATTTAAAACCTAAAATCAAAGACATGATTTAGCAAACGAAAAGAAACATTTTTTTTATCAATTTGTCAAATTGAATAATAATAATAATACAAGACCCCAAATGAAATGTCATTAACTTGTCAAGATTAAACGGAAAAACGGGTGAATTATAGAAGATATAATAGAACTTAGCACTTGTCAGGAACCAGAAAAGAAACAACTTGAAGACTCGGGTTCAGCCCGCACGTGCAGAGTGCAGCGCCGAAACTTCCGCTCCATCGGCTTTGAAGGTGTCCCAGTGCTGGCGGCGACGACGATTCGGGCGTCTTCCACGCAGGGCACCTGATCGCGGGTTGCGGATTGATTCCGGGAAGTTTGGACAAGGTTTGGGGACTTGAGATGCAGATGCGGACACTTCTTGACGCGGCACGGAATCACCGGCTCATCCTTCCAGGGGCAGTTGATGGAGGAGTGGGCCCAACGGTAGCACACGCCGCAGTAACGTCTAGGGTTTTGCTTGGAGTTGTCCTATTCGCGCCGCAGCTTGTCTAACTGTCTGCCTCTCGCGTAGGCGTCTCCCTCGCAAGAGGGCCACATCAAGGATCCAACCTTCTCTCCATGTCCCCTTATCTATTCGGGCCAGTGCTCTGGAAGTGGGATAAGGCGGCCGTAGTAGCCATTGTCCCTGGCGTACCATATCCACCGATCTCTCTTTCCCGGGAAGATTCCTCATCGCCGGAAGACAGGATTGAATCAATTACCTAACTGGCTGACACATACTCCAACCTCAGGGAACAGACCTCCGCATGATGCCGAGTGGTCCCTATCTCGTAGCCCTCGGTATCGGATGGGTATCTGAGGTCCTCAATGGACGGGTGCAGGTCGATGAAATTATCATCCGGGCCGTGGTGTAGGGATGGCCGATTACTAAAAAATTTTTGATTAATCGAATGCCGATAAATCAGACAATTCGATTGTGTCCAATCGATTAATCGTTTCAAAATAATTGAATAATAGAATAATCGATTAATTTTTAATATAAATTAAGAAAAGTACTTTTCTATCGTTTTTTTCAATTTTTTGTTATAAAAAGTAATAAAATAATATTAAATAATTTGAATTCGATTGTAAATAGTGAGTATGTAATGAAAAAACTTCACATTTCTTTATAATGAAGATTTTTATTACAGAATCTGGTAGAATAGTCAAATATAAAAGTAATCATACATCTGAAACGACCATAGAATAATAATTCTTGATAACAGAGCTCAGAACTTTTCTAATCTAATTACTTAAAATTATATTTTGACGTCATAGTGTCGCTGAGCGATCCTAAGCGACAAGTTGGTGAGAACGATCACAAGACAATCGACTTCTTAGCTTAGTACAAACTAACTTCACAATAGGAAAAAGTTTTTCACTCGAAACGGAAGTGGACAATGTCGGCAAATATTTCATTGCCTGTTTGTAGACTTTGGGATATACGTCCTTCCAAATCTCTCAAGCTTCAAAAGAAAATGTTGTGATTGGCAGCACAGGCTTAAGTAGATTTTTATTCAGTTAATGTTCCCCCCGAGGGGGGTACACTACATTGCATTTTTGGCTCTAAGCCGCCATTAATTTTAAGATAAATAAATACCATTTTGGATCCAGGGACGCAGCCGTGGAGAGCCAGAAATAAATATATTGTAACACGAAATCCGACCTTGGTCTCGGTTCCCAGGACCAAGGTGGGAGATCGGTACGCGTATCGTCGAAAACTGAAAAATGAAACATAAATGACAGTCGGAGTTGAGCGCCAGGTTGTCTTTATCGGGAACAACCAAACCCTTGAATAACAAAACAATCTTCGGGTCCTGAGTCAGTCCAGCTGAGCTCACCGGTGTGAGTCCGGAAAAATAAAACAAGTTGAGATTAACAAGAAACATGACTGAAAAGAAACATTTACTTTTGCGCGATCTGGACTGCCCACGGGCCGAAGCACAACAAACCTGGAAGTGACGGGTGAGGACAGAACAAAATCACGCAATTCATATGGGGAAAAAGTGTAGTTTATTCATCAGGACTCCCTAGTGGAGCCTGGTCTGTATAGAATACATGGGCCTAGTGCCCGTTGAATGAAAATGAAAAGAAAGTAACTTAAAAGGAAAAGCAAAGAAAACTAAATTTACTTGAATCAAACGAATCTACTCAATTGAACTAAACTTGACTGTAAACAAGAAAACTGAATTTAATTTAACTCATGTGCACTTCGGTGCGTCAGAAAATGTCAAACAAAATGCCATCCGGGCAGAAACAAACATGACTCGCACATCAGAGCGAGACAACAATAGACGCCGTTGCGCCTGTCATGGGTGTCGGAGCGAGAGAGAGAGAGAGGGGAGATAACTGAGACGGCGTTCGATAAGCGGATCGAACGCCGGCGCGTACCGCGCGGAGACCAGGGCCGGTGCCCATCAGAACATTACGACTTACTTTGTAACCCGGGGCAGCGAGCCCCGGGTGGCGGCGGATCCCCTGATGCAACCCCAGCGGCCATCCCCCTCGTAGCGTCTACTCGGCCATTGCGAAATTTAGGCTTCGCAGAAACACCGTCAAGTCGCGTTGTCCGGTTGCTCCGTAGTGGCATCGGCGGCTTGGTGGCTGTCGTCGTCCTTGGGGCACAAAGAACACGCGGCGCGACTTACTTTTTGGGCGAAAATCGATGCGACAAACAAAGGAGTGATGCTCCAAACGTTGCAGAAAAAAACGGAATGGCGTCATGGGACGCCGGCAAGAACGCGAGCGCGAGGGATACGTACTGCGCAGGCGCGCGCCGAATCGAACGCGATTCACGGCGCTCGCGCCCGAACAGACATGTGAACGCGAATTAGGCCAGTAGGCCAAAAATGTAGGTCACAACACCCCCTCCACGGGACCTTAAGGGTCCGAACGGCCAGTAAGTCTCGTCTCTCTCTTCCTCAATTCCACAGCAAAATCTAAAACAAACAGAAGAATCAGAACATGGTTCAGGACAGAAAACAGGTTGTACAGAAAAGAACTATTTATTGCAATCAGAACAGACATTAGAATCAAAAATACAAACAGACTCGAGCATAGCTCGCACGTGCAGAATCGGCCCGAGGGCCTCGCCGAAAAACCTCTTTCAGCGGCGTGCAGGACGACGCTCCTCACCGCCGCCCCGGCGATCGTAGCCTCCGCGCGCACCTCCACGATAGCGGTTCGGCATGACTCGAACTACCGGGGGTGGACGACGGAAACGATTCTCGTCGCGACGGTTGGGATGGACACGTCGTTCGAAGAAGTAGTGGCCCGGACGGTGGGGGTCGAACCCCTCGAAGTCCAGACGATGTCCTCCTTGCGGCTGGTTGGGTGCATCGGGGAAACGGGGACAGCGTTTCATCCAATGCAGATGAGCCTCCGGGCACCACGGCAGCCGACACGGCACAAAGCTCGAGTTCAGCCACGGGCAGTCAGCCCGCCAGTGCCCCCAGCGTGTACACCAAGTGCACAGCTGGTAACGCCCGCCAGGTCTGACGTCCCGCGGCTTCACCTGTGAGCGAAGGATACTTCCCTCGCTCAAGACAAAGTCCGGGTGTCCAGGTTTATGCCGTGGCTCATCGCTCGAGTGCCGGGGCCCTTCCACGGCCGCAACTACATCGGGTGCGCCACCCTCGCCCCCGACAGCTCCTTCCTCCTCTTCGGAGGTCCCCTCTTCTCCCTCCGATTTCTGTCCCGCCCCAGGCTCGCTATCGTGGTCCGACGCCTCTTCGGCCGAAACAGAAGCCCTTTCGAAGCTTTCGGCGAGGGCGACGTTGACCACTCTAGCAGCGCCGCGAGCGGCAAGCAACCGACGAATACGGTTGGGAGGAGCCTCAGAGTCCTCGTCCGTGAAGTCGCTCACGATGCCCAGACTGATGGCATCGCCATCGTCGTCTGAGGACGCTCGCGATTCCTCCCCGTCCGATGACCCCTCGGAATCCTCCCCTTGGGGCGAAACCAGATCCGCCCTAAGAGGGCGCAGCGGTTCGACAGGTTGCGGAACGTAGGACCCTCCCCAGAGTGGGTCCTGGCGAAAAGGTAACCTGCCGTCGTCCTGGTCCATGGGCCGTTGGCGGTTGAGTCCCACGGGAACCCACAGGCGGCCCGTCGCGTCCACCAGCACCTGTGAACGGCACTTTTCGGGGACGGCCTCGGCGTCTACGGGCGGTTGGCGCAGGTTGCGCGGCAGTTCCAGGCCGGTCCGGAGACCTCCTTTCAGGGTCAGCGATCTGGTCGGTCGGGTCCTCGGCATCAGGTTGCGCGGGCTCGGGTCGAGGCTCACTTCCTCGAACCACCTTTCCGATTTGAACATGGCCATTTCCTGTTGAGTCGAAATCAGAGATTAGTTCATATTCGTGAAACAGTTTCATGTCACTTACGTGGTGTCTCCCGATGGTTTGGCCCGTTGCGTCTTTTATCTCGTAGACGATTGGGGACAGAACCTTAGCCACCACGTAAGGACCATCGTACTTTTTAATCAGACGAGAGGTGCGACTTTCACTTGACAATTGACGGTTTCGGATGAGAACTTTATCTCCTTCAGAAAACTGAACCTCTCGTCGACCTTCATTATAATAATGTGCCTGTCGCTCGCCAACCTCTTCAAGGTGACGAACGGCAGTGTCCCTTAACCCCGACAAACGCAGCATCCTCTGCTGCCAACGCTCCACGGAGCCCGTCGTAACGTCTTCGACATCGGGAGGTGGACCGAGGTCCTGTCGAAGACCATGTAGGGGAGGATACTCGTATCCTAAGGTTAAAAGGACAGGACTGTATTTCGTGGAATCATGTTTGGATGAGTTAATCGCGTATTGCAGTTCGGGCAGGTGGTTCTTCCAGGACTTATGCTCCTGGCCCACATAACTAACAATCATTTGTTTAATAACGCGATTCACTCGTTCAGTGGGATTACTTTGAGGATGGTAAGGAGGGGATGCGAGGTGATGGACATTTAACTCGTCTAAGAGGCCGTCAACTTCGTTGTTGACATATTCTGTCCCGTTGTCCGTCAGCAGGACCCGGGGACAGCCGAAACGATAAACGACTCTACTCAGAAACGCTGAACACACACTCTTTGCCCGCCTAAGCGCCTTCAACTCAACCCACTTTGTCAATAAGTCTTGGAATACGATTATGTATTGAAAATGATCAGATGTCAAAGGAAGAGGACCCATAATGTCCGACGAGACGATCTGCCAAGGGGACTCAATGATCTTACGACCCATAAGGCCCACGGGACGTTTCTGCGACGGCTTGACAGCCTGGCAGATCGGACACCTCCTAACATAATCACCTACGTCTTTGTAACACCCAGGCCAGTAAAACTCCCTCGAAACTCGTGCGTATGTCTTGTCGACTCCTAAATGACCCGCGACCGGCGGATCATGTGCTGCAGAAATGATTTGCTGGTGCATGTCCGACGGTGGAACTAGTTTCCACGCATCGAGATCCTCTAAAATCGTGTCCAGCAAAGGATCTGGCCGATGACAGTACAGATGGCCGTCTTCTACCTTCCAATTCGGCAACGTAGCCGGATTTTCTTTCACAGCTTGAACGCGGCGATGGTACCATTCATCGGACGAATTTTCCACAGCGGCCAACAGACCTTGTTCGTCCTCGTACATTCTGCTAAGGGCGTCTGGAACCTTGTGCAAGGCTCCCTTGCGGTGTACGATATCGAAATCGTACTCTTGTACCTCTAAGGCCCACCGGGTCAACCGACCTCCTGTCGTATCTTTCAAATTTCGTAACCACTGCAAACTGCTGTGATCTGTGACAACGGTGAAAGAATAACCTTCGAGATAGCAACGAAACTTGCGAATGGCCCAAATCGCGGCCAGACATTCCCTTTCAGTGACAGTCCAGTTTCTCTCCGCGTCATTCAGGGTACGACTGGCGAAAGCGATGACCTTTTCCTCGCCGTCGACGGTCTGTGTCAACACAGCACCAATACCAAAACCTGACGCGTCGGTTTGCAGCTTGAATCGTTCGTTAAAGTTCGGGAAAATAAGAACCGGGGCCGTAGCCAGAGCATGTTTCAGCTCGTCAAACGAAGTTTGTTGTTCCGGGCCCCATTTCCACCTCTGTACATTGCGTAACATTCGAGTGAGAGGTTCTGCCACATCGGCATAACTCTCGATAAAACGACGATACCAACTTGTGATACCAAGGAACCTACGAAGCTGCGAGATGTTTTTGGGAACTGGAAAGTTCAAGACAGGCGCGACCTTGTCCGGGTCGACCTGGAGACCATGTTCATTCACAACAAAACCTAGATATTTCACCTCGGGAACACAAAAATGGCACTTTTCAGGGTTTATCGTCAACCCAGCCGCGGCGAGCCGCTCGAGAATAAGGCGCATAAGTGCCAAATGCTCCTCAAACGTCTCACTCACGAGAATGATGTCATCGAGATACGAATAGGCATACGGGGCGAGATCCGCTCCAATCAAACTATCCTGCAAACGCTGAAACGTTGCGGGAGCACCACTAGGGCCGTAGGGCATTCGAACATACTGGAACAAACCTTTCCCAGGTACCGCGAACGCCGTGACCGGCTTACTTTCCTCCTCAAGAGGAACCTGGTGGTACGCCTGACTCAAATCGATAGTTGAGATGAACTTTGCGGAGCGTAACATACTCAAAATCCCTGCCATATCTTTCATCGGGTATGCATCCTTTGCACAAATGTCATTTACTTTCCGAAAATCGATACACATCCTGTACTCGCCGTTTGGCTTGCGAACCATCACAACCGGATTCGACCATTCGGAGTTTGACGGTTCAATGATACCGTCGGCAAGCAATTTATCAACTTCCGCATGCATGTGCTCGAGAACCTTCGGAGAATATTGGCGAACTCTTTTTCGAATCGGAGAATGGCCCTGCACATCCATCCTGTGCCTGATGCGCGTCGTTAGGCCAAGTTTCTTCTTCTCACCGGGTTTTCCAAATATCTCCTGCACCAGGTCATCTACTCTCTTGCGCTGTTGCTCGTTGACTTCAGCGATGCCGGCAACTTGCCCCTCGGCCAGCGGCCATTCGAACCTGGTGGCGCGAGATTTTCGTGGAAGTTCGTCGGCGTAAATGGGAGTAGCCAAACTGGCTGGATTCCAACACGTAGCGGCTGTTGCTGCTCCTTGGGGCGACGTCGGGTCACCCATCCTCTCAATATGGTCGACGATCACCTTTTGCAATGTTTCGCCGTATGCGGCCAGGGCATCCATGCCCAAAATAGCCTCATATGCCAAGGTTGGGGCAATCCTAAACATAAGCTCCTTCTCCAAGTTGTAAACTTTCATCGGTAGGCGAACTTCGCCGGGAATCTCCTGTACCTCTCCGTTGGCCATAACCATCGGCGGAGCCGGTTGGTCGGGCGTCAGAGGTTTCCTCGGACTTAACTTCTTGCAGGCCACAGGCCCAATATATGACCGGGTGGCACCAGTGTCGACGAGAGCTCTAAGGGGCACACCCTTAATCTCAGCTACCACAAAAGGTCGTTGATCGATTCCCCTTTGCTTGATAGTCCCACACGTCGAGGGTGCTGTCGTCGTACCTGGTGTTGCAGAAGTTTTTGGCGGAGAATTCGCCGTCGTGTCCTGTTTTACAGCGGGCGTCTCGATAACTACAGTCGCATTCCCTGTGGCGCCCTCATCCACAGGGTGCGAACTTAGTTTCCCTGGTTCGGTCGGCATTTGGGGCAGGTCAGGTACACAACCCCGTTTTTACCACACTTGGTGCAGTAATCCTTCCGGCGCTCCGCTGTGCATTGCATTTGCAGGTGTTGCTCGCTTCCACAGTTGAAACAAGCAGGCGGTTTCCTCACGGGCAGTGGAACAGGTGCAGGTTTTGCAGCTGGTGCGGGTTGTTTCGGTGCCTGAGGGCCTTGTTGTGTCGTGTTCGTAGGTTTGCTGTCAACCCCAGCAGTGGGCTGGCTCTTCTGTTGCCCCTGTTTACCTTTGGCCTTACCTCGACCGCGTCCTCCACGCTTCTTGCCCTGTGCGGGCGTTGTTGCCGTTGTTGCAGCCACCGAGCTCTGAGGGGCGTCGTTTTGTTCAGCCACCGCGGCTGTCTGCTTCGCAGGTCTAACTTGCGTGTACCTCTCAGGCTTGTAAGCCACTTCTTTAAACACGGAGTTTGCAACCGGTGGCGGGGGAGTGTATTTCGCAGCTGACTTCTTGTTGGCCTCGAATTCGCGACCGAGTAGCTCGAGCTCGCGATAGGACGTGAAGTCCGCACGATAAAAACTCCTCCGGTATTCGGGACGAAGGTTGTGGTATAGCTGGATAAGCAGGTGGTCAAGTGGGGGCTGTGGACTGAGATACCTAGCGATATGCCGGAAAGCGGCGATGTAGTCTATAATTGGCTCATGAGGGCCTTGAGTCCTCTCCTTGAGCTCTTCACTTACTCGAAACTGAAAATCGCGATCGCTATACCTAGCACGAAAATCGTAAACGAAATCAGCCCATGAATTCCAGGCATAAGCCTCAGCTCGGGCCCAGACCTTAGCCATACCTTGAAGAAGATCAGGTAGACTGTACAAAAGGTCTGTGTCCGTAATCGAAGTCCCTTCGCGCATCTCCGAAATCTGACACAGAAAATCCTCCGCGCTAAACTCGTTCCCACCTTCAAATGTGATCTTCCAATCACGAATAGTTCTGCGAGGGTTTTTATCGCGTCGTAGCGGCGCCAGCGGGCGACCGGTTTCAGAGGCGCGTCGAGAGTCCCACCAGTTTGAGGGAAGCTCCCGAGTTTGGGTTCGATTCGGGTTACGATCATCTGTAGGCTCTCGTGCCTCTGGCCTAACAGTGCGAGGAACTGCGCCTGTTGATTCCCCAGAAGGCCTTGGGTGATTAGCAAACCTATCAGGAGAAATATGGGGGGTATTTGCTCTACGATATTCGGTAGGACGAATAGTAAAGTCTTCGGTGAGTCGCGAAGCGCGTAAACCAAAACGGGCCTCAGCGCCATCTCCTTCATTCATCGTCGAAGTGGGAATGGGTTCACGAAACCTAACTCCAAAATCACGACGATCCAAGAAATCAAATGGTTCACATTCTTGTAACCCCCCAATCGGGTGTGTCGTTGCCCTACCCCTAGAAGGTGGGACGGGCGTCGTCTGCGTAGCAACCCCGGACACTGATGGGACACCTGAAATAAGCGGGGGCGGAACACTCGGTCTGGTCGGTGTACTCACCTCATTAATTTGCTCGGCATCCTCCGGACCTAGGTCCTCCACGACGACATGCTCTGCTGCCGAAACTGTAGCGCCTTGTTGGCGTGGGGGTTGCGTGCTGTCACGGCTAGTCGGGACCGTCACCAGTGGTCGACCAACTCGAACACGTGACGGGGGTAATTGCCAGTTGGCAATACTCGGACCCACTAACCGTTGTCCAGGTGAATTTGGCCTTGAAAATTCCCTAGGTAGTATGGCTCGTCCGGCCCCAGGGCCCAGAGGTGCTGCTGCGCCCCCTATTGCCAAAGGGTCGTTCCCCGTAGTCATTCGTATGGGCAGCGAGTCATCTCTCAAAACTCCTAAGAACCTGGGTGGCGACTCGTAGAACAGCGAGCGAGGAGTATCACTAACTCCGATCCAGGCCAACTCTGTATACAGGAAAGGCCGTTGTACCACCCCCTCCAAGGCAGGAGTCTCCCCCAGAATTTCCCTGACCAAATACTCGGCGAGCCGTTTCTGCCGTGCCACGCGAGTCCCGTTCATGGAGAGACGAAGGTCGAGGAGAATCGTGTCCACGAGGAACTCATTCTGAGCGTCGACCCAATCCTCAATCTGCTCTGCCACTACCGCGTCCAACGGGAATCGGTAACGCGCCATGGCCTGCGGCCTTGAAAGCGCGAACTCACGTAGAGGCAGGGGCTCCATTTCGTGCGAAATTTTCAGTCAGACAGTGAAAAGAATGGAAAAGGCAAAGCGAAATGAAAATAAAAGCGAAAGGTGTGATGCAGGAACACAAACAAGCGAGAATGCAACCGAAAATGCAACAGAATTGGTTGCGCACCTTGGTTTCAACCTGGTGCGTCGTCTACGGGAGTTGTTTCTACTGCCAATACCTCTCTGAAATAAACAAAACCCAAAATGCAAACGAAAACCAGCAAAACAACTACAAGTTCCTGGACTCGACCTAGAGATCCTCTACAGGGAGAAAGAACAAGCGATGCAATGCCAACACAACAAAAAGAAATTAAATTCACAAGCCAATCCCAAAAATTTTCAAAAAGCGGGTCAGAATGTCAATAAACGGTAAAGCACCCTGGTTAGCACGTAGTGCGTCGGTTACAGAGCGTAAGTCAGAGTGTGCGTTCAGGTTGAAATGAAATGTGCAAATGGTGCAATTAAATTTCACAAAAAGCCAAGCAATCAAATGAAATTAAATGACAGCTGACTTGGATCGTATCAGGAAGTCGTGATAAAGCGGTTTCAGGAACAGGATAAGTACAGGGGTAAGGTCACTGGGTAAGGGTACATCGGTTCACCAAGCCAGCCAAGTAAGCAAGTTGGCACCGCCCTGGCTCTCTCATACTGCAAAAGGCAGTTCTCGCTATCTCTCTCTCTCTCATATGCGTCACGACGCGTCGTATTTTAATTCAAAATAAAATATTCAACTCGAAATTTTATTCTAAAGTCGAGTTTTACTCGACCAAAATGCAAAACAAAATATTCCAATTGTTTTGTTCGGGTTTGTTATGTTTGGTGTCGACTCCCAAATCATAACATTGCACGCGGTCCTTTGTTATTACCGATGCAATTTGACACGCGGAGTAGCTAATTCCGCGGTCTTTGGATCGACGCAAAACCATCTCCGAGGAGGTGGGGTTACCCTGGCGGGATCACCCGCGTCGACCCGCAGATCAGTCAGTCAGACAGGTGGACATATGCAAAAACGGGAGGGCACACGTTTGAACGCGTTCGCAGCGTATTTCAAATTTTCAGGCCAAAATCTACTACAGAAAACAAACAACAAAATTTCCCCGGAACCGACGGAGACGGGCCCCACGTTGGGCGCCATTGTAACACGAAATCCGACCTTGGTCTCGGTTCCCAGGACCAAGGTGGGAGATCGGTACGCGTATCGTCGAAAACTGAAAAATGAAACATAAATGACAGTCGGAGTTGAGCGCCAGGTTGTCTTTATCGGGAACAACCAAACCCTTGAATAACAAAACAATCTTCGGGTCCTGAGTCAGTCCAGCTGAGCTCACCGGTGTGAGTCCGGAAAAATAAAACAAGTTGAGATTAACAAGAAACATGACTGAAAAGAAACATTTACTTTTGCGCGATCTGGACTGCCCACGGGCCGAAGCACAACAAACCTGGAAGTGACGGGTGAGGACAGAACAAAATCACGCAATTCATATGGGGAAAAAGTGTAGTTTATTCATCAGGACTCTCTAGTGGAGCCTGGTCTGTATAGAATACATGGGCCTAGTGCCCGTTGAATGAAAATGAAAAGAAAGTAACTTAAAAGGAAAAGCAAAGAAAACTAAATTTACTTGAATCAAACGAATCTACTCAATTGAACTAAACTTGACTGTAAACAAGAAAACTGAATTTAATTTAACTCATGTGCACTTCGGTGCGTCAGAAAATGTCAAACAAAATGCCATCCGGGCAGAAACAAACATGACTCGCACATCAGAGCGAGACAACAATAGACGCCGTTGCGCCTGTCATGGGTGTCGGAGCGAGAGAGAGAGAGAGGGGAGATAACTGAGACGGCGTTCGATAAGCGGATCGAACGCCGGCGCGTACCGCGCGGAGACCAGGGCCGGTGCCCATCAGAACATTACGACTTACTTTGTAACCCGGGGCAGCGAGCCCCGGGTGGCGGCGGATCCCCTGATGCAACCCCAGCGGCCATCCCCCTCGTAGCGTCTACTCGGCCATTGCGAAATTTAGGCTTCGCAGAAACACCGTCAAGTCGCGTTGTCCGGTTGCTCCGTAGTGGCGTCGGCGGCTTGGTGGCTGTCGTCGTCCTTGGGGCACAAAGAACACGCGGCGCGACTTACTTTTTGGGCGAAAATCGATGCGACAAACAAAGGAGTGATGCTCCAAACGTTGCAGAAAAAAACGGAATGGCGTCATGGGACGCCGGCAAGAACGCGAGCGCGAGGGATACGTACTGCGCAGGCGCGCGCCGAATCGAACGCGATTCACGGCGCTCGCGCCCGAACAGACATGTGAACGCGAATTAGGCCAGTAGGCCAAAAATGTAGGTCACAATATATAAATAACATTACTGTCGACGGCACAAGTTTTTCGTCAGAAGACAGTCAGGTAATATCACAGACATTTTCAGGGGGTGTAAAGAGCCCCCTGTCGTAGAGCCATTACTTAATCCGAGTCAGTCTCAACAGGTCATGAACAATAAAATTACGTCGTTTCAGCGGAACGAGGACGCGGGCTATAAAACGGTGCCAGGAGGACCCCGCTACTGATGACATTCGGCGGGACCAGTCTGACACAGCCCATGCCTTCATGCCTCATTGCCACCATCCACTGGCGTCCTGTATTGTCGGATGCCGGAGACGTGTTCGACGTAAATGTCTCGTGACCAGGCTATGGTCTCAGGTACCATGAGACGTCTCATCAGCTCAGCATAACGTGATGAGACACGCAGCTCACGAAGGAGAGCCTCGTTTGCGGGGTCCCACGCACATAAGGCACCAACGATGAATGCATCCACACTGACGGTGTAACCGCGCCTGCGAAGGTCTTCGGCAAGTGGCTCGTAGGCAAGGTGCTTCCGAGCCCTCGCCTCAGAAAACGCTTCGCATGTGTTCTCAAAGGGCACGGCCACATCGACAATGTGCACCGACTTCGATGGCTCATGCGTCACAACGATGTCGGGACGCAGAGCGGCAAACTCATCGGAGGCGCCAGGGACACTACTGCGAGAAATAGAGTGGACTGTATGGGCATCAAGTTGGACATTCAAACAGACGCCGACCTTAGTCAACAGAGAGATGAGGACATCTGTAGATTCATGGGTCGAAGACGGCACGCCAGTGATCACCAATTTGACATCACGATGTTCAATAGCAAAAGCAGGTGGCAAGGTGGGAGCTTGTGGGGCTGGTTGTTCAAAAGCGTTTTCAAGCTTGGCCAATCTCGATGTTATATCATCCAGTCGTGAATCTGTAGCCACTTGATGTTCAGTGGACTTCTCTTGGTCAGTGGAGAGCTTAGCAACTGTAGCTGAAAGCTCATCGTCACGATCAGGCAAGGATTCCAGATTAGCCAGTCTGGAGGAGATGTCACCAATGCTCACGTTTATCTCGCTGTTAGAAACCTTTAAGTCGGAGAGGCTCTGGTTGATATTGAGCAGTACAGACGCGAGATCCACTGGTAGGGCCACTTGAAGTTTGGGTGTAGCCGTATCATCCTGATGTACAGAGTACGGTGTAGCGGGTGACGGCACTCTAGAACGTCTAGTTAGCTCCTTGGGTGTCAGCGGGGCCGATTTCACTGCCGATTTTCTCAGATCGTTAGCAGCTTCTATACATAAAGAGCAACCCTTATACGGTCTATCCTCAAAGTTGAATGATTTCATTTTCATGCACCCTGGATGGAACAATTTCAGGCATTTCATACATGAAATCGGTGCTGTGACGGTGGTGTGACATTTTGTACATGCCAGATTGACAGTCGTATGTGATCTCGTTCTGGATTGCATTTTGTAGCAGGTGGCAAGGAGTGCGAGAGAGATAGCAGGTGGTATTGAAGAACACACTAAGCAGTGACTTTTTGCACCACTAGGTTGGTAGTAGTGGTGTAGTGTCTCTGGAGAGCTCACTTACAGTAGCGCGTTGTCTTCGTCGCACACAGTTGACTGGAGACTGTCTCTCTCTGACACATGCAGAGGTGCATAAAGATTAAAAAACGTCAATGATAATTTAACCAAGCACCTGAGTAAGAGCAGAAGATCAGATGAGGTATCCAGATGTGAAGCACAGACCAAGAGAGCAGCAAGAGGCATGCAGAGGGCACACAGCAACAGACAGCAACAGCAGGCAAAAGTGAGGTTATTTAACTCGAGATTATTTAACTCGTTAACTCGAAAGGCGTGTTGAGTGCAACCCTTGCACTCACTAAAAGAGAAATAGCAGCTCCCAACAAGGACAAATGTAAAGTGAGCCCTCAAAAAGTAAAAATGAATAGCAAAAAAAGCAAGCAATATGCTACAGGCTACTTACATGAGACGAATTTCAATGCCGTTCCTTTAGTTTTTTCTCGATTAAGTTGCTCCTTCAATAAGTCATCCGCTCCATTCACAACGCTTTTGAAATAATGGACGAGGTATTTAACTTTTGTGATGAAATCGGGTAATCCTGGAACATGTTCTTGTGTGGTTTTGTTGTCCTCCGGATCGTCATTGGAAACCAAGGTGTATGAAAGTATCAAATTCGGGAGGTGATTCAAGCAGCCAACGTGATATCTGAACAATTCTCGAGCCGCTTTGCTAATGTTTGGTGCGTTGTCGGTAATGCACAAACTCACATTAGAAATTTCGATGCCCCAATCATCACAGAACTCGCGTATCATTGCCAGCATGGTAGGCCAAAGGTCGCCACGCCATTTTATCTAACTCACTTAAAAACAGGCAGGCAGTAACAAAGAAAAGGAAAGCAAACTACACAAAAATAGCGAAAAACCAAGCAGATGTTAGTCAAAGTTGAATTAATTTGACGTAGCCCCTCTGTTTTTACCTGGGGCAGCAGTTGCAAGGATGGCTAGTAGCACGTGAGTCACTCACAAGAAATAAACAAAAGAAAACACAAACTCTGTAACATGGGATTTTCAAACTCAATTAATCGAATTAAATAATGGGCGCCAGGCTAAAATTTCTGCCAATATACGTAAACTCAACTTCAACCGACTAAATAATGAGACTCCCTGTCGCATTCGTCGTGGGGAATACAATCAGACAAGCACGTAAAAACAGCACTAGGATGACACTCAAATCATAACGCAGTTAGCTCCAGGAGCGACTAGATTTATTGAACCAAAAATCATTAAATACAAAATCAATTTGAGTGACGTTATTCAAAATCAAAAGAGTCATTATTCATTAATTTCAAAAACAGTGAAAACAGCATTAAAAAGCACAAAACTGCATGAAACTGTATGAAACTGCATGAAACAGTATGGAACAGTATGAAACAGTATGAAACTCTGAACTCTCGCCCAAACAGTAGAAGACCTGACCTTAATTCTGCAATTCTGTAAATGGCCTCTCATCGCGAAAAATCCCGAGCCGATATACACTGTCAGAGTCCAGGGGTCAAAGAGACAGAAAACTCGCAAGTTTCTGATTTTATGGTCGCGCCCCTCTTCGCGACCCCGGCTAGAGAACCGTAGGTGAGCTTTTGAATTCTCACCTTGGCCGATCGGCTTCCATCCTTGTCCCGCTCCTTTTCAGGGGCTGAAATTCAAGCATGAGTGACAATGATACCTTTAAGCGTTAGCTGCCGAGGCAGTCGCTCGCTTTCCGGCTGTGATAACATAATGAATTAATGATAGGACTGGCGATGCTACTTTAATTCGCACTGTGCCGGACTTCAGCTACAGGAGTGCCCTCCGTCGATCTTGGCCCAAATGCGTTCGAATCACAACCGACATCTGAAAGCGCCTAATAAAAGCATTCTATCTAATTCGAGTTTCATTTACGTGGTCTTTTACTGTCTGCTAGAAAATCCAATTCAATATATAAAGCATCATTACAAAATATCAGTGTCACATTTTAAAATGGTTCTCGCTCTGAAAATAATTGCATATAAAAAAGAAAAAAAGAAAAAAGCTCTTTGGCTGGACTCTGCGCCTAATTAAATTTCAACGGTCACAACTCCCATGAAAAGTAATAAGGTCCCAAGATTTGACCTAGTGCATCAACAATAAAAAGATGTGGAATCACGGTCTTCTAATTTTTAATATTTATTTTTATTACACGAAAACATATAAATAACTTGACGTTACCTCAGAAAGGTATATGGATAACGAGACAAGATCCTGCTCATCCTTCCGAAACACACAATTACTTGAAAACTTTAGTAAAAAATGATATGAAATCATGGTTCACGAGACAAGTATTCCTTGAGAAAATATTTTCTAAATACTTAAAAAATAACCTTAGAAAAGTATAAAATTAACAAGACAAGATCCTGCCCATCTTTCTGAAATACGCAATTAATTTGAAACTCTAGTAACAACTAATATGTAATCATTGCTATCGAGACAAGTGTTTTCCCGAAATAATATATTTGTGTCACTTCAAAGTATTATAAGTAAGATAAAATAAGAGTTATGAAAGATATGAAATCATTGTCTTCGAGGCAAGTTTTTTGAACACGCTATATTCAAATAAAATTATGTTTCTTAAATAACTATTTTAGAAACATAATAAAAGTTGAATGTAATTAAAGGCAAACAATTTATTCTCCATTCTCAAGTTCAAATTGATATTTTTATAAGAATGATTTTGCGCCTTGATACATTAAGATTCACGTAATATTCATTAAAAATGAAATCCTTTTATTTAATAATTCAATTGATTAATTATAATTTTTTTCTGGAATAGATAAAAAAATCTGTTAGATTTACTTTCGTGTGGATCCGTCTTAACACTAAGCAGTCGGAGTGGACAAATCTGTGCCCGGATCCCTATTGAATCAACGTAGTACTCATTCTTTCTATCTTTGTCTTCTAATTCCACTTCATTTTTCTAGAGTTAAATGCTATTCACATTATTTTATATTTTAAAAACTTGCGGCGACCACTTTTGTGGCAGCATTTATTTCTGTAGATTAAATTAATAATTTTCTTCAGTTTCTTCTAACAAACTTGTTATCCATGCAACAAATTTTATGAAATTATAATTATTCGAAGGGTACTTCAATAAAATAATAATTAGTAAGATGAAATATCACAAGACCATATAGAAAATTTAAAAATTTAAAAGGAAAATGCGCAGTGGTTCTGCGCCGAAATCTGCGAAATCCTAACACATGTGTGTCGTTTCAGGTTAACATCAGAACTATGATGAAAAATCAATAAAAAGTAACAAAAAAAAACAAACTAACTATGAAAGTTTTATCATATGTTTCTATCTCTGAACATAATTTTGACTTTTTGAAATCAAGACTTACTAAAACAAAATTATTCATTAATTTCACTGTTTCTAAGAAATTGTTGAGTGTGAATGTTTTATATCATATAAGTTTTAATGTACAGATAACCAAAACAAAAATTACAAAATTATTATTATTATTTCAAATTACATTGTGATTGTATTCACAATGTAAATTGAATATAGTTTACAGTTATAAAAAATGTTACGAAAAAAGAATTGTTATAAAATTATTATGTAGCAAAAATTGTTTGTTCTGCAAAAATAATAGAATTTTCTTTTACCATAACAAACTAACTAAAATTGTTTTCATTTTAAATAATTTTTAAAACTTGATTTTTTTGTGGTTAGAATTTCTTTTTGCCTATTTTCATGTCAACACTTTTTTTATCCCAATATTCAAGTTTACTATTCACTTTTAAGTTTTACTTTCATTTTTTTCTTTCATCTTGTACACTTTTATCATGTATATAAATGATAACTCTTATCATTTATAAATGTACCTTTTATCATTAACAAAAAACTTTCAATTCAATGAAGTAAGATTGAATTTTAACGCTCACAACGTACCAACCTCATAGTCTCGACGGTCGCTATTATTGCCTCGGTAACGTGTGGGAATTTACTAAATTTCACTTCGGAGGGAAACGTCATATGGAACGCGTTGCCGTCAGGCCACGTCAGGCAGTCAGGCAACTAAATCAAATATTCAAGTTGTTGAAAGATTTTTCTGGCTGGTGAAATTTTATTATTTAACTTGTGTTGAAGAAATCGAGCTAGTGAACAAAAAAACGCAAGGTATTATTTCAATTATTTTCTCGATTCTTCTGAGAACATAATAAGCGATACGAATAAGTATTGATGTATCGACTCGAGGTCACTAGAAAAATTTCAGGTTAAAAAGTGCAAACTAGCGTATATAATGTTGCTCAGCGACTTGACATTTCATTGTCGTTACATTGACGTTAATTATAATTTAATTACGGGTATCGGATCTTTGTCTCGTTGGGGTCGCTTCCGCGACCTTTAATCATTTGACCTAGTGCATCAACAATCAGATACAGGGTTTCTACCTATGACTCAGCTAAGGGATGTGCTCAAAACAAAACCCAAAATCCAGACTTCCATGCAGGAACATGACAGGTTACGTCAATTAATATTGCTGACCTAGTTCCGACCTAAGACAACCATCACATGACAAGCAAATGCAAAGAATCAGGGCATAACATGTGCAAAGTGTCAAAATAAATTTCAAAACAATTTTCCAAAACCAAAATTTCAAAATAACTTTTTCATAACACGTGCATCAAAAACGGCCAACTTCTCCCTGATTCGTCGGGAGAGAAACACTGTTTTATTCCCAAGACGCGGTTCATTCCCTGTTACCATGGTAACAACCATAATAACAGGGAATAAACCGCACCTTGGGAATAAAACAGTGTTTCCGTCCCGACAAATCGGAGAGGTTAGCCGTCTTTGATGAACTTGTTATGAAAAGATATATATGCCACATGGGAGATACAAGCGTTTAAACCTCGGGAGAAGTGACCAACACTCGACTACTACTACCTCGGGCTGCCTTCGGCAGCCCTCGGTGAAGTCTCGTGCGGTCACTTCACCCGCGGAATAAACGCTTGTTTCTCTCCCTTGTAGCGTAACATACTATTAAAATAATTTTCAAAACTGCGATGTGCATGAAAAGGTAATATAATGGGACGTGGTGGTAGATCATTTATAGGAAAAACAAAAATAGGAACAGGGTAAACCACTGGGAACGGCAGCATCACCAAGCAAAGCGCAAGCGTAAATAAGAAGACTCGTCCAGGCGTCAAGCACGGCTATCAAATTGTGCTCAACTTTCCTCTCTCTTTCTCATCATGGCATGTCTCTTTATTTTTCAAAGAGCAAAAATGAAAATAGTATTTCGATAATACATTTTATTTTAAAAATTTAAAATCTCTAAAAAGATCTACTTATTTCGAAACAAAACAAAACGTTGAAGTTATTTCTAGAACGTTCGTTAGTGTCCCATGGAGTGTACTCCCTGGAAGTAAACAACCTCACTTCACTTTTCAAATCAAAATTTGAAATTCCTTTCTTCCACAACTTAACACAATTGACATTTTTGAATTACTTTTCAAAATTCAAATTCATGGTTTTCCTTGTTTCAAACGTAAACATACATTTATCAAATTAGATTTAGATTAGATTTTATTGTCAATAAACACACCCCACGCGTTAGGGATGATGAATCGAATTTTGCAACGATCATGGTTACACCTTTTGAAAAAAACGCAGACATGAAAATCAGCCAAACACTGGAAAAATACAACATCCGATCACGTGTTTATAACAACCACAAAAACAGCGTACATTTCGACAAATTAAAAGATAAGGATGACTGTTAAGAATTTGTATGAGCCCGCCACGTAAACTGCCGCCCTCAGCGAACCAGGGTCGAACTGGACTAGTCGCGCGCCTGCGCACAACGGAAAAACCAGCCGGCGGGCTTAACCTACGTGAAATCTCACCAAGTACGCTTCAGGACGTACGAGCAGAACCACGGTTCTTCATCAAAAGGCAGGCACGCAACAACCAAAGTCAGCGGCGACGAGTCCAGGTCGACCCGGTCCAACTCCGCAAACGCTCTCGCACTTTCGGCTAGTCAAAGTGGAAGGAAATTACAGATGCTCTAATGGATGAACAACGTCCTGAGGATAGACATGACATCATTGCTCGGGTCTTCAGACAAAAAGTGAACAAATTTCGTGATTGTTTGACGAAGAGTTGTGTATTTGGGACAACTCACGGCTTCGTTTACTCAATAGAGTGGCAGAAACGGGGATTACCACATTACCATTGTTTACTGTGGCTTAAGACGAAGCTACAACCAGCAGACATAGATTGGATCATCTCAGCGGAAATTCCAGACGAGCGTGTAGATCCAGTTCTTCATAAATTAGTCATTCGTCATATGAGACACGGTCCATGCGGTGAAATGAATATGCGAGCTCCTTGCATGAAGAATGGTCGATGCAGTAAAAATTATCCGCGAGATTTTGTTCCACAAACAGTTACGAACATTAACAATTATTCAATTTATCGGAGGCGTAGTCCTGAGGATGGTGGATTTACTGCTACAATAAGGATTAATGGACAACAAATCACTATTGACAAAAGGTGGATTGTTCCATACAATCCGTTTCTCCTGAAATCGCTTCGTGCACACATCAACTGCGAAAGCTGTCATTCTGTTCAATCTATTAAATACGTTTGCGGCTACATAAACAAAGGTTCCGACCAAGCTATTGTTCAACTTCGTCGTGCAAACGAACAGATAAATCCATTAAATGAGGTGCAAACATATCAAGCTGGACGATATCTCAGTAGCAATGAGGCAGTTTGGCGTCTTCTATCGTTTTATATGCATGAACGTCATCCTACTGTAGTTCACTTAGCAGTTCACCTGGAAAATGGACAACGGGTTTACTTCAATGAACACAACATGCAGTAGCTTATCGATAATCCTCCACCAACCACACTTATTGCTTTCTTTGCACTGTGTCAGCATCCGACTGAGTCTGAATTCGCTCGAACACTATTGTATGCTGATGTTCCAACCTATCACGTCTGGGATAAAAATCACAAACGTTGGGATGCGCGCAAAGAAGGCCACCCTGTCCCTAATTGGCCAGGAAGAAAACAGACTGATGCAATTGGTCGTATGTATTCAGTTCATCCAAACCAATTTGAATGCTTCTGTTTGAGGTTGTTGCTGATTGTGGTTTTTACGCACAATTGATGGTCACGAATATAGAACTTACAGAGAAGCCTGTGAGGTGCACGGTTTGCTTGAAAACGACAACCATTGGACTTTGACAATGGAAGAAGCAGTTCTGACTCGGTATCCGTCGCACATAAGGACATTGTTCTCCATTATCATTACCTGTTGCGAAGTTTCGAATCCTCTCACGCTGTGGAATCTTTTCAAGGACCACATGTCGGAGGATATACTTCATAATCACGAACTCAACGGTAATGATGTGATTGCAGACGATCTGATATACGATGAAGCTCTTCAACTCATCGATGAGATAGTTTATACAATGTCAGGTTTGTATTTGTTATCATTTTCCATTTAATCTGTGTCATTCTTTTATTCATGGTTGTTTAATATATTTTCTGTAGGTCACCATGTAGCAGACTACGGGCTACCTGCTCCCAGAGTTGCAGCTCTTCATAACAACGAACTTCGCGCACAACTTCAGTACAACGCTCAGGCCCTTGCTGCAGACGTTCGAACAGCTTTGCCTCATCTGAATGGAGACCAAAGATCCTTCTACGATGCGGTACTACAAAAAATTGACAACAACGATCCTGCAATTTTTTTTCTGAATGCCTGTGGAGGAACAGGAAAAACATATTTATTGAATCTCCTGCTGTCAACTATCAGGAGTCGTCGTCACGTGGCTTTAGCTTTGGCTTCAACTGGTAACGCTTACACGTTGTTACAAGGAGGACGAACTTCCACAACGTGCTGAAGTTGCCACTGAATTTGCACTATCAAGAGACCCCATTTTGTAACATCAGCAAAAATAGTCAAAGGGCCGAGGTGCTGCGGTTGTGCAAACTATTGGTGTGGGATGAATGTTCTTCTTCGCATAAGCATGCAGTCGAGGCACTCGAGAGAACCTTGAGAGATATACGGAGTGACAATCGGATAATGGGAGGATTAGTCGTTATATTAGCTGGTGATTTTCGACAAACCCTCCCGGTCATCATCCGTGGAACTCCAGCTGATCAGCTTCATGCCAGTATCAAAAGTTCAATCTTATGGCAAAGTGTCATAGTCTATTCGCTGACTATTAACATGAGGGTATATCTTCACAATGATGAGAACGCTGCCAATTTTTCTGCATTACTTTTGACAGTCGGCAATGGTACGCTACCAACAGATGCCAATGGAAATGTTACTCTTTCTCCTGAACTATGCATTATTGCCAATTCTACTGATGAACTGATTGCTGCAGTTTTTCCCAACATCCAGCGAAATCACTTGCACATGGATTGGTTATGTGAAAGAGCTATTTTAGCGTCAACAAACGATGTTGTCACTGATTTAAATGACAAAATATTGGCTACAATTTTCGGGGAACAGAAAATTTACACCTCTTTCAATTCCGTAGTAAATCAAGATGAAGTGGTAAACTATCCGGTTGAGTTCTTGTGTGACGTGGCGTTTTGCGGTCCACCCGCCCCTTCGCCACGGAACCCAAATGACAAAGAAACAGTCGACAATTATTTTCTGAAACCCAATTCCGGTACTCGTAACCTGGTCCAACGTTGCCTCGGATCGCCACCAAATTTTCAGGGAAAACTTGGAATCCCCTTTCAAAGCGGAATCGTTCCCAAAAGTCTTGTCAAACAATTACTTATCGAGCCAAACGGGCACCGTGAAGCGGCACTCGAACAATTTGTGCAACGGATAATCTGACTTCCAAAAATTCACAGAAAGGATTCCTTTTATATTTTGGTCCAAATATTGTTCATTTCCTTTAACGTTACTCGGGGAAAATAAAATAAAAACAAAATAACAATTTAAGTTCCAATCTTGATAGTTTATTTTACTCCCAACTTTCCTTCTAAACTTTTACAAAACAAAATCAAAGTCAATTTAGTATTACGGTTTCTCTTTAATTTAGTTCTGGCAAAATTTCAAACTTTATTTTTTTTTCTTTTTCTCCACAGTTCTACTTAATCAGAGATACAATTTTCGCTATCGCATCGGACACGAGGGAAAATTATTACTCAAAATCAAAAATGGTTCCGGAGAGCACGTTTTACTTCTGTTCAGGCTTTCAATCGACTTTACTCTTTTACGTTACAACGGATCCTCGGGCTCCGGGACAATTGGTACCAACAATTGCCACCTCGGAAAGACCCGTTTCGCCGTTACAAAACAAAACTACTGCAAAAACCGGCCTTGATTTCTGCCGTCCTCGGATATCGCTCGCCAATTCGATCCAAGATACTTCGGCCCGGCAAAAATCGTACCGAAACGACTTTACTTTACTTGCAAAAACTCTCGAAAACCCTTACAAAACTTTTACTAATTAACAAAAGCACCAACGTTACCGGTCGATGACGCTGGTGGGAACGGGAGCTTGGGCTGGATCGGTTGTCGTCCCTCGGTCCGTCTACGTCCGTAGCCTCGTACCATCTCCAATCGACTCCTTGAATAATTAATTTTCTTCTTTCGCAATGCTGGCTACCGTTCCCCTTCACCTCGCTTTTTCCCGTGTCTCGCTTGCCGTGTGTAGCGCTCTGCTCATCGATGACGTAGCTCGCCGTACCCCGCTTGCCTCGCCTCTCTGCAGCTTTGAGGCCGTTCTCCGTCTCGCTCGGCGTCTCGTGAACGGACATCCTTCCCTCTTATCGACGACTTAGGCTGACTCCTGGGTTTACCCTTCGTACGAAGGTTGGGACCCCAACTCGGTCCACGTCTTCCCATCTGTCAGGTCTCCCATCTCGTCGGCACACGCGAGATGGGGACGCTCCTCGGCACGCCAGACAAGATTTGGCTGGAGCTGGCGGCTGCAACCACCCGGGCTGGCGCCTTGTAGCAGCATTATCTCAGCCTGCCCGCCGAAGCGGGTGCCCGGAGGTTCGCTAGGCCCAAGAGTTGTTGGTGTGCTAACGCAGTTAGGTGGGCAGCGACTCGTTCTCGCCTCTCGTCTCTCTTCGTCTCTCCTGCTCTCGCTGGTATCAACGGGCCTTTCTCGGACCTCGTTCCCGTCTCTCGTTGGTCGTCTAGATCCCTGGGTGGCGAGGGGCAAGCGAGCACAGTACTTAAGTCCGGCTTCCGGTCACAGTTGCCGGGCATTGCTTATCGGTTCCAGCGGTTGGGCTGCTGGAAACACTCCAACTGTGTGCCAGCTGTTCGGCTGCTGGCATCCTGGCAAGGTTGAGCCAGGATCATCCTGGTCCAGAGATGAAGCTCCCTCCTGCTCCACGCCAAACGTCATCTCCCGTATGCTACCCTACAAAATTCCAAAAACCATTACTATCGTGCACCAAACATTACTTTCGCAAAAAAACGTTATCAAAATTATCCAAAAAAATACAATGCCGAAAAAAAACAAAACAAAGCCTGAACTAATGAGAGCGAATTTATAAATACGGATTGTCTGCACTCATACTTTTGTCCCGGAACCTCCCTTCAGATTTTCAATCTAAATATCGGTCCCGTGACGTCACTCTCGCATTCGTACTACCGGTAATAATTTAAAGCGACGTCAGTCTCTCTCCCACACCTGCATGAGATGGAGGCTGAAACTCACCAACAACCGATGCTCGCCCAAGCTCTCGAGACTGGCTGAAAACAATAGTGATTACGCGAAACCGGGCAGGTTTCGCAACGTTCTCGAGAGTCGATTTTTTACTCATTGTTTTGAGTATACATTTTCCCTCCATTTAACTCTCGGTTTCCGATTACACTCCCCCCCGAAACCTCGGTGTTATTGAAGCTATTACTGTCCAGACAGGCCGTCCAAAAAGACGCCCTGTCACACTTGAACTCGCTTGAATTGTCTGGAGTTCCGCCACACATACTGAAATTAAAAGTCGGAGTTCCTGTTATGCTGCTGAGAAATTTAAATCCTCCTGTTTTATGCAATGGAACTCGAATCCGCATCACTCAACTTCGGCATAGGATTATAGAAGGTAGTAAGCTATAGATTGTCACAAAACTTTTGCATTTTATACCAAATGTATTGACATACTATTTAATTTGTATGATTTGTAGGCACTCTAATGACTGGATCGAATCAAGGTGCGAACGTCATGATCCCTCAGATACCAGTGATCCCCACAGATCTTCCATTTCAATTCAAAAGACGACAATTTCCCGTGAGATTGGCATTTGCAATGACCATCAATAAAGCTCAAGGTCAAACGCTCCATGTTGCTGGTTTACACCTTGAAAAACCATGTTTCTCTTACGGACAATTTTATGTTGCATGTTCGCGCGTCTCCGACCCACGGAATTTACACATTTACGCTCCAGAGAGCGAAACATCGAATATTGTTTACCAGAATGCGTTAGTTCAATAAGGTTTACCAGAATGCGTTAGTTCAATAAGGTTTACCAGAATGCGTTAGTTCAATAAGGTGTTGTAGTTTCACGATGTATCAATAAATGCCATGATTTTACCACGGTTACGTGGGTTTCTTCTCGCGCACAATGCAAAATGGATTCATTAATTATTTTGTATAACCTTTTTCGTCCTTACAATTTGTGTATCCAAACAATTCGGAAAAAAAACCTTAACTAACTCATATAGTGCAGCGAAGCTGACGCCCGAGCGAAGCGAGGGTGCTCAGCTAGTAAAAAATAAATTTCAGTCAAACTGAAAAGAGTGGCCAACCACGCTATCGATATTTCTTTTGTAAAATATTGCAAACAACAAATTGTTGTTTAATTTTTTTAAATTAAAGGTCGTGATGTATAAAATTAACGTGGTCAATTACCGAATTTCTATATTCATAAAATATAGAAATTTTTTTAAGCTTAAAATTCGGAGTCAGAATAATTCATTTTAGGTACTTGGCGACATGTCGTGAAAACCAATTACATAAAATGCAATACAAATAAAAACCAGCTCTTAAAGTTTCAAGTTACTTTTACTTCGAAACGTTATTTTTCAATTAAAAAAAATAAAGTTTATATCATTTTTGAAATAATGCATTTTCTTTTTATTTGTCTTCACAATACTGTAATTGTATTTCGCGTTTCTTCTTCGAGATCAATCGTAGTACCCCTTTCCATGTTCCCTCAAATCGACACGTTTTCAAAGACGTAAGGCAAAAATCCCGCCACTTCGCCTACGTGGCGCGGTGTCTCGGCTATATTTTTCATTCCTTTTTTGTGTGCCCAAGAAGTCACACTTAAAAATGGTTGTAAAGCAGTTCGGCGATTTTCCTTTGGAAAAATCGTTGAGTCGTGAGCAAGATTCAACGTGGACAAGGCAGAGGACAAGCGATGAACCATCAAAGGACAGAGATGAGGTACGGAAAATCCCCAGCAGTCTCGAATAGGCCCTAACCTATAAGTGACTTGCGACGACCGAATCCACGAGGCTCTTACATCCGTCGAATTGGCAAACTGTGAGGCTCTAGCCTCGATACAGTTCGAGGCAATTTCGCGAACTGATAGGCCCTTACCTGTCAGTTCGCCCCGGGTCCTATGATGAGGCTCTAACCTCGACCTTGGTCCACTCACATGCTGCGATCTTCACGGGATCGCCGAATCTTCGAGGTTCTTATAAGAGCCTACCTAACCGAACAACAAAGATTCGGAAAATCCACGAGGTTTTTACTTCCGTGGGGTTAACAAACTGTGAGGCTCTTACCTCGATACAGTTGGAGACCAGTTTGACGAACCGATACACTTTTATAATTTAGTTCACCGCAGGTCGAATATTAAGATGCTCTATCCTCTACCTGGGTTCAGTTATACGCAAAGATCGCCGAATCGGCAGATTCACGGAGGCTCCTACCTCAAGTGTGAATCGCAAGTTGTAAGTCTGACGCGTGACAGTATGGTTCGCAGTCTGGCAGAATCTTATTTCTCAGCTCGTCCCAGGACAAACAATGACATAATAAATATCTCATAATAAAGAACCTCCAAGTTAGAAATATTAAACTGGGATTAGAATATTGAACAACGAAGGTTAATAATTTGAGAGTGCAATGATAAATTGATGACCAGCCTCTAACCTCGGACGAGATTCTTAAACTGAGGCCCTAATTTCAATTCATTTAAAAACTAAAAATTAAAAAAGATCCAAAAAGATCAGGACTTTAATCTTCTTCAACACAATTTTAAAAATGTGTATTTGGATGTAAAATAAGTTTTCCCCCGTTAGGGACCGCAAAACCTTGACGGATTGACCCGGTCATGTTTCGGGTCGGGTACGGGGGCTTAGCCAGGAAGATCCTCCTCTACTTCGTGGTGCTTGTCTTTTAACTTGGACGATCTCTCATCTTTGCCCCAGCTTTGAGGCCGATGTAGAGTTCTCTTGTCTGGGGCATCTGAGCTGCAGTTTTGTCCAGAAACTGTCAGGGCAGATGTTATAGTACGAATGTGGTCGGCCCTATAGACGGGTATCTGGCCTTGAGTGTGGTCGGTCCCATAAACGGACTTGATCTGAATGTGTGTGTAGATGTGTAGGTGAGCGGCACTGTGGGGACTTCCGGGGGGGGGGGGAGGGGTTCCTCCTGGTGACCAAGAAGCGGTCCGCCAGCGTTCACTAGTGGCACAAGTGCGCTGGGTAATGGCTCCTCGGAGCGTGCTCGTCAGGGCACCAGGCGCACCCTGTTGTATTTAGCCTGGCACGGGCACAGAGGGTGATGTCCGGTTCATTCGTGATTTAACTAGCACCATACTTCCCCCAGACTCGTGGACAAAAATGAATTGTTCAAAAAAAACTTGCCAGGTAGAGGAAACGGAAGGTGTCCAGGTGACAGGACTGGTACTTAACAAGGTTCAGGAGACTGAAGCGGAGTTAGTACCGGTTCTCAGACTCCTATGGAAACTGAGGTTTCGGGAGTGATGTTTGGACCCAAATAATACCCGAGTGGAAATCAATGGCGAAAGATACGCAAAGAAGTGCTGACTAGGGTTGCAAAGGGCGAGCTAACTAGCACCCTCTTTGGTACTGGATCCAACCCCGGAAAGGTGGGGGACTCGGGTCGGGGGGTTAGCACCCAGACTTCGGGCTCCGCCGATTCAGGAACGGATAAAGATACGGGTGGCAACGGGAAAAGATCAGCTCCCCGCAGAGGGAGCTCTGCCGTGTCACCGGAAGATAAGAGGGGAAGGACTCTTACTGCGAGCAACGTCAAGGGCAAGGAAGCTCCTCGCAAATCGTATGCCTCTGCCGCTTCGGATTTGCCCAGGTTGAACCTCTCCATCACGGGTCACCAGGGGGAAAAGCTGGAGAAGGAAGTATGCGAGGGCATTCGGGACGAAATCACCAACCAGGTCATGCGGGTGATTGAACTGGGGGGAAGGGGTGATTTTATCCCGAGGTTCGAGGACTCCTACCCGAAGAGAGGGGTGATGACCTTCGTTTGCGCGGACTCGATGACCAGGGATTGGTTGGTTAGCATAATCCCCGGGCTTAAAATTAAGGAAAAGGCGATCAAGATTGTGGAATTCCCCAAACTGCGGAAGGCCACAACCTGGTTGCCTAAGGGTATCAAGGATGTCAAGACAATGCTCAAATTCGTTGAGCGACAGAACCTCAGACTCAGTGTGAAAGATTGGGAGATCTGGCACCAGGGTGAGAATGGAGCACTCGTCCTGGGGATAGATCCTAAATCGGTCACTGAGCTGGAGGCTGTTAAGGGCATTTTGTGGTTCTCAAGCTGCATTAATGTGCTTCAGCGTACACCTTGGAGAAAAAAATTTCGGAGAATGTAATCATGATGACTACATCCAAGATCCATTTCTCACAGATCAATTTGCACCACTGTAAAAGCCCCTCGGCGGTACTAGCCAGGAGCATGACAGGCGTGCAGACACATATAGCACTAATACAAGAACCTTGTATTAGTGTACAAGGGGGGTATTAGAGGGCTATCAGGCGTGGGGAACCTATTTACGAGCTGCCCAAAAAAGCCGAGAACTTGCATAGTCACTCGAGGGGTAGAGGGGGTACTGTTGCAAGAACTAAGTAATGGGGATGTTACTCTGGTAAAGATGAACATCACTGACGCAGAGTATCGGAGGAAAGAAGTGCCGATTTCTTCAACTTACTTTCCATATGATGAAATGGAGGTTTCTCCCGAGCTCGTGAAGAGAGCGAGTGAGTACAGTGAAAGTAAGGGTCTCCCTCTAATCATTGGATGTGATGCCAACTCGCATCACACTGTCTAGGGTAGTACAGACATCAATGGTAGAGGTGAGCTCTTGCTGGAGTATCTTTCAGGGACGGAACTGACTGTTTCGACTCAGGGGTGTGAACCTACTTTCGTAATTAAGGACATAGCCTAAGTGTTGGACTTGACTCTATGCTCGAATGGGCTACGCAGGTACATAGAGAAATGGAGGGTATCTCCGAAAGAATCTATGTCGGATCATAGAACCATCGACCATAGGTACCACGAGAAATCCTAGGAGAACGGACTGGGCTGGATTTCGAGAAGAACTCCAATATAGAATGAAGGGCTTCAAGGGCAGGTACGGTAGTGGAGAGCTGAAGTTAACGGTGTCGTTCGTGATTACAGCCCTGACTAAATCGTACGAGGATAATTGTCTGGAACACCAGATTCCTTTTGGTAGAGATGCCACGTGGTGAAACCATGAGCTTGAGAAACTCAGGAAGGACATGAGGCGTCTCTATAACAGGGCCAGGAAGACTAATTCCTGGGAGCCGTACAAGGCGGCAAGGGAAGAGTATAAACTGGTACTGAAAAAAGCCAGGGAAAAAGGCTGGAGAGACTTCCGCACTTTCTCTGTTAAAGAATAGTGAGAATGTCCATACTCAGACGGAAGAAGACACTCTTAGACTCCTGCTGTCCGCGAACTTTCCGGACATTAGGTTCCGGAATGAAGACGCTGAGGAGGTCCAGAACAGACCTTTGCATAGAAGGAACTGGGAGTTGGCCTCCAAAATTGTCACTCCGGAAAGGGTTAGATGGGCGGTGGACTCCTCTGATCCATATAAGTCGGCTGGCCCAGATGGGATATTTCCGGCCCTCCTGAGGGAAGGGATGAAATACATCTGTGGGATCCTGACGGGGATTCTAAGGGGATGCATCGCCACTGGGCACACTCCCAGACAATGGAAGGAAGTCAAAGTTGTCTTCATACCTAAACCGGGTAAGGGTAACTATAACGAGGTAAAGAGTTTCCGACCGATAAGTCTCTCCTCTTTCTTGTTGAAGACGTTGGAGAGACTTGTGGACAGGTTCGTCAGGGAGTCAGCACTGATTAGAAAACCTCTTCACCAAAATCAACATACGTATCAGTGCGAAAATCCACGGATACGGCTCTACACCAGTTGGTAACTTTGTTAGAAGATACCATCAAAGAGAAGAAAGTAGCTGTTCGAGCCTTTTTTGACATAGAGGGAGCCTTTAACAGTACCCTACGTTCAACCATTGAAGAAGCATGCAGAGAACACGAGATCCCAGATCCGCTGGTTAGATGGATCATAGGCTCTCTCAGTGGGAGGCAAGTCTTTTCTGAATGGATAGGTAAAAAGGTGAGGTATCAGTAGTTCAGTAGTGAACAAACTACTAGTTACTTTGAATGGGCATCAAGACCATTAGATATGCAGATGACTTGGTCCTGTTAGAATGGGGCGTCTATAAAGAGGTTCTTCTGGACGCCCTTCAGAAGGAACTGATTAAAGTTACTGAATGGTGTCAGGATAAGGGACTTAGAGCCAATCCAGACAAGACAGAAATTACCAGGAAGTACAAGATGAAACAACTGAGAGATATCAGGTTTGGAGGCAAAAGGATTAAATATGCTGAGGGAGTGTGTTGAGAATTTGTATAAGCCCGCCACGTAAAGTGCCGCCCTCAGCGGACCAGGGTCGAACTGGACTAGTCGCGCGCCTGCACACAACGGAAAAACCAGCCGGCGTGCGTTAACCTACGTAAAATCTCGCCAAGTTCGCTTCCGGACGTCAGAGCAGAACCACGGTTCTTCAACAAAAGGGCAGCCACGCAACAGAAAAGTCAGCGGCGACGAGTCCAGGTCGACCCGGTCCCGCTCAGAAAACGCTCCCGCACCCGAGTATCTCGGGCATCGCCTTTCTGGCGAGTCACTTGCCTGAAAGTGCATCACGCGAGTCTCTCGCAACAGAGGCGAGTCTCTCGCTAGCTCCAGCGCGACGAAGCAAGCCAAATCCCAGGTACTCGGACGGCCCAAGTTGTGAGTCACGCTGCGCCAACTTCCGGTTTTTTTACATTCTATAATTTTCCTTTTACTTGGAGTCAACGCAAATTAAAGCGCGAGACAAAATTGAGTATCGCGTCTTGCTTATGTGAGACTTTAAATATAGATTGATGTTTGTTCAATATTGTTGTTTATCGCTTATTTCCCCGCCCCGCTCCCCTTGCCAGGTCCGAATTCAAGCAAAAAATTACAGTCCACTCAACTAAAATTCTTAACAGAGTGAAATACCTGGGAGTGTACATGGATAAAAAGCTCACTTGGCAGAAACATCTAGAAACACAGTGTAATAAATCAATTCGGATTTTTGCACAATGTAAGGCGGCTATGGGGTTTACCTGGGGAATTTCACCGGACAAGGTGAAATGGCTGTACGAGGCTATCATCCTTCCAAAGCTATGTTATGCCGCACTTGTGTGGTGGACAAGAGTTGAAAAGAAAGGTGCTCTCTCGAGGCTTGATCACGTTCAAGCGGTCATACTGAGAGGTACCTTCAGACTCAGAACAAGTACCCCCACTGCCGCGCTAAGGGTGGCCCTGGGAGTGCCGCCCCTTGACATCGAGATCATTGAAGCGGCGGCCAGGGCCGCCTACAGGCTAAAGTGCAGTGGTGAGTGGAGAAGAAGCTCCTCGTTTCATAGAGCAATACAAGAAAGAGTCCTCTATAGTGAGATATTTGATCTTCCTCAGGACAGAACAAAAATTGATTAATCGGACTCCCAACTCGAGGTTGATGAAAAGCGTCAAGGAGAGGATTGACGGAGTGCCAAAAGCCTGTTTGAATATTTTTCCTTGAAAACTGAATTGAGAGTATGAAAAAATCAATTCTAACCCGTGTAAAAAATTCATTTTTTGGTAAAGTTGTGAATTCTTTAATTTTACCCCACTTTGATGCTATAATTTCACTAACTAAATCCAATAGAATGTTTGTAAAAAGTGAAGTGACATCAAATGATATCAGTTTGTAATTATCAGGGATTTTAATATTATCGATTTTTTTGATCAAGGCAGTGCTGTTTTCAATGTGACTTGTCTTTTTACCATTGATAATGACACAGTGATTGTCGAATTCCAACATGGTGCTGTTTTTAAGATAAGTACGTACTTAATTTTTATTTAAGTATTATTTCAAAAGAGATTTAATAATTCACGAGTGCAAATTGACTGGCTAGCCTAAGAGAGTTTCTAAAGGATCAATTAATTTTAAGGCCTAGTTTTATAATTGTTATTGCAACCATCGCTAAACAAAATGCTGTTATTATAAAACTTATGTAGATGTTAAAAAAGATGTCGTATGAGAGCAACTGCGATTTTTAATGTACAGGTTTAATTCATTTGAATGTTAAATATTTGTGGTTATAAACCAGGCAAACTTTACATCTTCTGGGTCATTGATGTTCGATACAATTGTGTTCATTGTTGACGACATTTGTTTTGTATATGTGTGTTCCATGCATGAAGAAATAATCTAGTTTCAAATCATTATCACTTGTGTTCGGCGAAATAATTTAGAAACAAATCTTCGAGCTGACCAGTTTTCTTTGTGCATAATTTTAATAATTGGTTCATTTCTGATATTTTCATGTTATTTTAGGCAAAGTATCAGTAGCGATGAACTGGGAAGGTTTGAAATCAGAAATAGCAGCTCGATTACCAAACCAGAAAGATGTCAACGGTATTGAAGCTGAATCTGACAATAAAATCGACAAGACCCAGGAGGTTTTACCTGGTAGCTCTGAAGTTTCTGGAGTTCCTGTCGAGAAGACAGAAAACTCGACAGTTGTCAGTCCTTCAGTTTCCAACAAAATTTCGAGTGTACCTTTTTGCACTGGGACAACACTGTCCCAAACAGAGAAAATTGAAGAGTGTTTGAAAATGATCAGAGATAAAGTAGAAATGCACAAAAAGAGTCCTGAAAGAAAGAATCCAAACGAGGGTAAGGTACATCCAAACTCAGAATCAAACAATTCATCTGAATTATTGACAAAATCTGATTTGTTGATGGTCAAAAACATGCTTAACACAACAGCTGAGTTGCACCAAAAGATGAAAAAAGATATGATTAACTGAACAGAGTGTCGTCGTTTTGAACGAGAGGTAAAGAAGCCAAAAATCATTTTAGTCACAAATATACCACCGGGTGTAAATGTTTTGAATAATGATGCAGTTAACAAAGATTTAACTTAAACTGATTCGGTTTAAATTAACAACTTGTCAGGTGGTAAATCACCTATTAATGATATAGCAAAGCAAATATTTGAAGCAATACAAGTCAATGTAATAAGCAAAGACAGTGATACGAAGCGAGATCACAAGTTGGATCAAAAAATAAAATTCAATCATTTTTAAGAGTTTTTAATTCAGAATTCAGACTAAAAAGATTAGCATACATCTTACATAAATAAATCAGCCCTTCCTCAAAGCTCGATGCAAAAACTAAAGAAATGAATGAGTTCCAAGTTCGCGATATTATTATTAATCGTGTAGATCAAACCTATCATTCTAGAATCTTGGAGATTAAAGATCCTGTTTTAATGATGGAAAAAACTGAAAGAGTTTAAACAATGTGAGAATAATTCGACAAGATCCAGTATTCGGAAAGAATTATCAGACATTCAGTATAATTCTTCGGGTGAAACAGCAGTCCAGTTTTGTGAAAGATTTGATGAATTAGTTCGTAACTTCAATGCTTTGCCGAACTCAGCACCTCTTATAGAAGAACATCAACGTGATTATTTTTATAATGCAGTCATGACTCAAGTTCCTAGTATACATGATCTTGATGTTATGTCAACTAATACGAAAGGTGTCGGACTGTCTTTTGATAAATTGAAATTACTCATTGTGCAGGCGGAAGCTAAATACAAACAGGTCAAATACAATTATTATCCACACAAGCAGACAAACACAGTGGTTTCGGCTTTTTATGTCAATTACGACACTAGAGACACAAGAGTTACGAGAGATACGAGAGATGCAAAAGAAGCAAAGGACCAATTAGGCAGATGTTACGAGTGTGGAGACAGAGGGCATATGGGATCAAAGTGTCTTCTGAAAGAAACTGGTTTGATAAAATGTTACGGTTGTAACAGGATTGCGAATCATATTGCTTCAAACTGTCCAGATCGTAAATACTTCCAAACGAGAGGACATTTTCGAAACAATAATAAAGGTAAACTTTCTCAAAGAAATAATCATCGATGGTTCAAACCTAACACACACAAATGGAGATAGTCAAATCAAAAGAAATTTCACGAGAGTAATAATAACAATGTGAGCGTTGAAAATGGTTCGAAAAATCGGCCAAAATCAGGTAAATACAAACAAGAGCATCAGAATTCATCTAAGAAAGCGGAAGCTAAGTTCATGCAATCTCATGATGCAGAAAAAGGTGAGTGCTCAAAAACTTATGTCTTTCACGTATTTCAATCTGTTCATAATATTCATAGTTTTAATGAAGACGATAAGATTCCATTCATTGTGGACACTGGTGCAAGTGAACATTTGACAAATCGGAAACATATTTTTGATAAATTAGATTACAATAGAAGATGTATAATTCAATGCGCAAACAAAAGCTCAAACACTGACATAGAATCAGAGGGTATAGGGTGTATCTTTGTCTTTTTGAATGGTCGAAAATCGAACCCGGTTCGACTAAATAATGTCATAAAACCCAACCTTATTGGGTTTTAGATCCTGAGGTCAATAAATTCATAACTGGAAATCGCGTAATAGGTTCAAATTATACAACAATATCATCAACAAGTGTTTTGCAAGTTTCTGATCAGGTTATAGTATAAGAGATTAACAATAAGGCCAGTGTGGAACCGAATCCAGAAGATTCTGTAATATCTGAAGTTCTAGAAGCCGATGAGAATGAGAGTCAAAGTTCAGCAGTTACAGGAACTTTCCAGGACACTGCCGAAGAAGGACATATGGTTGAACTAAAGGAAATTGATGACGATAAATCAACTGAAAAGAGTTCGAAGACGAGCGATTAAGATGAGATGAACATTAAATCACAGGATAGTTTGATGTTTTCAAAGTTTGACACTTCTATTACAGACAGGAAGACTACCGATTTGGATGATTTACCAACAATAGAAGTTTTGGATTTGGATTCTTCTTTGTTTGTCCCGAATAATACGACTTCTACAATAAGCAAAGCTATGGTTTGGCACTGCAAAATGGGTCATGCATACATAAACTATTTGCGAAAACTTCAGAAAATTTGGAAAGATAATGAAGAGTTGCAAAATATCGTTCTTGATGAAGACCGTATTCGAGATTGTGAAATCTGTGTTGTGACGAAGTTTAAACGTTTGCCTTTCACTACTGTTAGATGACCTACTGTAGAAGAGCTACACGACCGTTGGAAATAATACATTCAGATGTCATGGGAATAATTTTTCCAGTTACTCATCCACATGGTTATTAATATATTTTAATATTCTTCTCTAATATGGTTATTAATATTCTTTGTTGATGACTATTCTCGATTAGCCCTAGCTTATCTGATGAAGAGGAAAGATGAAGAAAATTTTATATTTAAAATCCGATCAAGGAACTGGATATTTAGAAGGTTATACTAAGGAAGTTTTGCAACGAGAGGGTATTGAAAATAGACCAGCATGTCCAGACACTCCTCAACACAATGGAGTATCTGAACAGTTTAATCAAACTATTCAGAAGAAAGTAAGGTCTCTTATGTTCGATTCGGGTTTACCTATGAGTACGTGGGATCTGGCTTTAGGTGCAGCTGTTAATGTGTATTATAGGACTCCTCATAAATCAGTGCAGTATGATACACCTTTGCACAAGTTTGCTCCTCATTTTACTTACGATCTCAATCAAGTTAAACGATTTGGTTCATTAGCTTATTTGACAATAACTCGGAAACCTGATTCAAAATTTTCAGCACGAGCGTTACGAGGAGTTTTGGTAGGATACACTCATACTGGATTAACTTTCTGGCATCCTGAATCTTGTAAATTCTTCGAATCTAGGGATGTTAGACTTATTGAAAAGAAAGTTTATCGAGATGTATTCAGCAAATCGTCAGTAGAAAAACAACGAGCGATTAACGAGAGAGAAAACTCGATTGTGGAAGAGAAGCAAAGTGAATCTACAACATCTACAATGAAACCAAACATTGAAGAAACTGTAACATCGAAGGCAAACAGATAAGAGGAAGACCTAGGAAACAGATTTTGGAAACGAAGGGAGCAGAACCAAGTCACACGGAGAAGAAAAGGAAAATTGAAATACGAGAACCTTATAATACCAGGAGTAAAGCGTTGAAAAATACCAGTTTTTCACACTTTACTTCAGCGGTGAAAGTCCCGAAAGACTATAAATTTTCATCAGCTGACGAAGAATTCGAATCAATGAGCGATCCAATCAAAGACGGTTTATTACATTGTTTATTGGCAGACATAAATCAAGATCTATATACGTATGAACAAGCAATGGGGTCAGCTGACAAAGAGATGTGGTCTAAGGCTATAGAAGAAGAGCTGAATTCTATGAAGAAAAACAAAGTCTGGACTTTGGTCAAAAGACCAAATCACACTGCAGATGGGAAAGCACCCAACATAATCGATTCAAAATGGGTATTCAAGAAGAAGTCTGATGGTGAAGCCAAAGCACGACTAGTTATACGAGAGTTTAAAGATACGAATGCATACGAACTTAAAGAAACTTATGCGCCGATTTCTCGACTTCCACTGGTTAGAATGGCTTTAGCAGTAATTAACTTTTTAGATCTCGAAACTTGTCAACTGTATGTAAAAACAGCGTTTCTCAATGGAACTTTGGAAAAGTAAATCTATATGGTGATTCTTAAGGGTGTTCCAGTTTCGGAAGAAGAAAGATCAACAATGGTCTGTAAATTGTTCAAAGAAATTTACGGTTTACGAATTAGTCCTAAAAGATGGAACGAAACAATAACGAGAGCAGCTAATTCGGTAGGGTTGAAAAATTCTCATAATGATTCTTGTTTGTTCACTTGGTCTTCTGGGGAGAAATTGGTCTTTTTACTTTTGTACGTTGATGACATTCTCATAGCTGGTAACGATGCAGATGAAATGAAAGAAGTGAAAACTAAATTAATGAATTCTTTTGAAATGACAGTTTTGAGTGAGCCAAGCAATTTTCTACGTATAAAGATAGAATGAAAAAGGGAAAAGAGAGAAATGACCATGAGTCAGGAGAAGTACATAGATAAAATCTTGGAGAAATTTGGTTTCAGTGATGTTTTCTCTAAAAGAACTTCTACGGTAACTAGGCAAGTTGCTAACAAAGAGCGTGAAAATCGAGAAGAAGACGGTAACGATGAGTGCAATTCGATTCAAATGAGATTTGAAACACCAGACAGCGAAATGGTTGGAAGTTTACTGTATTAAGCTGGTACTACAAGACCAAATATAGCTTATGCAGTTAATTTTCTAAGTAGACATCAGATTAATCCTACGGAACATGAACTCAAAATGGTTAAGAGGGTTTTCAGGTATTTGAAAGGTACAAAACGATGGGCTTGAGATACCTAGGGAAATCCAGAGATTTGATTGCATATTCAGATGCAAGTTTTGCTGATTGTCGAAGTCTTCGATATCAACTTGTAGATTTGTCATTCGACTTTTTGGTGATTCTACCTCTTGGAAAACTTGCAAACAAAATTACGTCGCTTTGTCTACTTCTACTGAAGCTGAGTACGTTGCTATGAGTCTGGCTTGTCAGGAAGTGACATCAATTAATAAATCTTTAGTTCAAATTACAAACAAGAGTTATTTACCAGCAATTATTCAGTGTGACAATAGGGCTGCTGGTATTTGTGCGAATATAAATGGTGGAAATCGGTTGAGACATATGACTGTAGTGCACGAGGATTATGTGAAAGAATGCGTTAAATTTGACAGAGTTAAGACAGAATGGGTATCTACAAAAGAACAATGGGCGGATGTTATGACTAAACCACTTAGTTTTAATATTCATGAAAAGATGCGACATAAAATTTTAAACTATGAAGATGATTTGCCAGATTTTGTTAACGATAGTTGAATAATTTTTGATTTCTTTGTTCCAGAGTAAACTCATCTCAAAGTTTCCGGAAATACTTTTTACTGATTATTACAATAACGAGTTCGAGACTGGATATAATTATAAGCAATCATTTTTATTTTACATTAAGATTACTTCTCCTTTTATAAGTGTACATAAAGTTAAGTTATAGTTAAAACCTATATAAAAATGACAATGTAAAACAAGAATTCAACATGTAACTCAACAATTACTTATTTGAACAAGACTTTTAAACGAGTGTTCCAAAGAGTGTGCTTTGTAAACCAAAGATAAAACAAGGGTCTACTAATGAAAATGATATGTATGACTAAACAATGAGATTAGATAAGTTTTCAACGAATGTTTATAAAAGTGAGTCAAGCTCGGAAGGGGGTATTAGATTTAAGTTATTCGCGCCACATGTTTTTCGCTAGACTCACTAGCGGAGCCACTCATGCCCGGTTTAGAACCTACGAGCGCGTTGATACGCAACTGTTTACTTTATGTTTCTTTTTCCCTTCTCTTTTTAAGTTTGTTTAATAAAGACGTGTTCTCTTAAAAATTAATTAACGATACCTGTGTTCTTCATTTGTAAAATGCTACAAAATAGTTATAGTGGCATGAAAAACAAGCCACCCTTCTGAAACACATTTTTTTCATGGCAAAATGAAATAATTTCCATAAAAGTTAGTTATACGGGGTTTTTGGGGTCCCTGAATCCGAATCTGATGTCTGATTTTTGAAAAACTAAATAGTGAATGAAAATTCGGCGTATTACAAGTTTTTAGTTATTATTGCAATACTTTTTTGAAAATGATTTCAGTTTCATCACTCTATGTCAAAAATTCGTACAACAGAGTTTTTGTGGTCGCTACATACGAATCTGATCTCAGATTTGCAAAATTTTGAATGGCGACCAAAATGGCCGATCAAAAGCCGAGAAAATGAACTGTATTATCAAACATTTAAAACATTCAAATCTTTATATGAGCAAATCCAAAATTAACATCCACTTAGCGGTTCAAAAAAATAAAAATTTTTGGACATTAGGCACACTCTTGGAATTTTTTTCTCAGGTTCTAGGTGTCAAAACAAGATGAAAAAATGGTGCGGCCCACCTTGAAACAGGTGGCGACATACTTTTTTAATTAAAAAAGAAGAAAATAAAAACTGAAAAAAAATCGAGTTCGTGAAACCCCCATTTTTTATTGCAGATTCGGATTCTTCATGAAAAAATCAAAAGATTTTATTCTTATATTTTTTTTGTTTTGCACGATAGATGGCGCTGTAATTGCAAGAGAACAATTTTTATTAATTATGTATTTCTTACGATTACAGCGACATCTATCCTAAAAAACCGAAAAATGATAGGAATAAAATCGTTTTATTTTTTCATAAGGAATCCGAATCTGTAATAAAAAATATGGGTTCAAAAAACTCTCATTTTTTTAATTTTCTATGGAACCACCCTTAATCCAGACAGGGAGTGAGGGGTGAAAGTCGAGTTTGATATGGTTGTATAAAGTTTGAAAAAGTATTAGACAATTATTTTTTGCAAGTTGTGTGTCTTTTTGTACCAACTGTTCGTATTTTATTGGAAGAAAAAGAGCGATTAACTTAATTCACTCAAATTTCTTAGTCATAGTACTAAAATTGAGACACAGAAATATTTTGATATTTCGTTTTCGGTATTTGAATGACTTTGGTAGAACGTACAACACCCCATAATCGATAAAAAACGTAAAATTTGAAAGAAACCAAATTTGGAGTTACTTTTTACATGCTTTTTTGTTGCTTTTTTGGCAAAAATCACTATAACTTAATTTAATTTTAAAAGTATGTCGCCACTCGTTTCAAGGGGGGCCGCACCATTTTTCTATCTTGTTTTGACACCTAGATCGTAAGAAAAAAATCCCAAGAGTGTGCCTAATGTCCAAAAATTTTTAATTTTTTGAACCGCTAAGTGGATGTTAATTTTGGATTTGTTCGTATATAAATCCCAAAAAGGAGTAAATTTTTCATGAAACTTTATATATAGATGATTTTAACTCGTAAGTTATGAATTCGTAATGTTTTCAAATTGGATCCGCCATTTGAATTCTGTAAATCTAATGTCATATTCGTGATCTACGAGACAAAAAACCTTTACACACCTTGTTCTATAAAAAACTGTTTATGTTTTTGGATTTTGGTCAGCCATCTCAGCCGCCATTCTGAATTTTGAAAATCTAACTTCAGATTCGTATTCAGCGACTAAAAACCTCCTCTTTCACGAATTGTAGTGCAAAATGATAAATTACAGAAATGTATGGGTTAAAGGGTTAAAATAAAATTTTTGAACGTCAATCTTTACATTTTCGGAAAAGTCAAATGGCACTTTTGTGGTTATTACCGGAAGCCACACGATTGCGAGTCTGTATGCAGATGAAGAGTTTTTTTGGATTCAATGTCATTACGCTTGAAGTAATGAAAAATTATTTTTTAACAAACAATGATTCGTTCAAGCTTTGTTTATTTCGCCTCTTTCTTTAATTCAACCTTTTTTTCATCCATTCTTAAAAAAAATCACCGGTCTGAAGTTAGCTGCTTACACATCGCACATTGTTTATTATATTCGAATATTTTTCTTTTCTGAACTCGATGAACCCGATGATTGATAAGAAAACGTTGCATACATTATTTATAATGACGAACAAATAGGCTGAAGCTTATTTATGATAATTAACAATCAAATATGAATAAATAAAATAATATAAATAAATAAATTCATAAAATTTTTTTAGATTAATTATAAAACATTGCATGCATTGTGAATAATATAACAAGTAGGCTTAAGCATATGCATATTTATTAACACAATTGAATGTAAATAAATAATTTAATATAAAGAAATCAATTCATACAATTATTTATCAACTAATTATAAAATATTGTATGCATTGTTAATAATAATAAACAAATAGGCTCAAGCAAATGCATGTTCATTACAAATAAAATACAAATGAATGATTTTCGAAAAATTATTTCGAAATTAACAATATTGGTTCTTTTATTGCATAAGACTTGACTATAATGAATAATGAAACAAATGAATGTTCATAAACAAATGATTATGAACAAATGTTAATTAACAAATTAATGTTTATAAACAAATGTTAATCAACAAATTAATGTTTATAAACAAATGTTAATTAACAAATTTAGGTTTATGAACGAATGGTTATGAACGAATGGTTATGAACGAATGTTTATAAACAAATAGTTATAAACGAATGAATTTATATGAACAACTGTTTATAAACGAATGAATGTCTACACACAAATGGTAATAAACAAATGAATGTTTGAATTCAAATGTTTATAAACTAATTAATGTTCACAAATAAATGTTTATAAACAAATGAATTTTTATTTTTATTTTTATTATTTTTTTTAAGGCATCGAATAAAATAATCGTCCATTCCTAGAAAAGAATTCATGCAGTGATGCAGTGATGATTTATGGACTGCAGTAGCAATTATTTTTTAGGAGTTGGATAATTTAACGAATTTGTTGATGAATGAAGTAACAACACGAAAACAACAAAAATTTTTCAGAAGAGGTTTAAAGGAGGTATACAGAACTTGTGCAACAATGATTGAACTACATTTAAATGAGGCTCAAATAAAATGAATCGATTATTTGATCATAGGATTAGATCATTAAGTTCATAAGAGATAACTCGATTCTTTAGGGCCATCCATAAATTACGTAACGCTCTGAAGGGGGGTAGGGGGTCTGCAATAACGTTACATGTCGTTACAGAATGGTCCATCGAAGAGAGGAGGGGCGTGTCGAATATCATGAAAGATTGCGTTACGTAATTTATGGACGGCCCCATTTAATCACTTAATCGTTATAGGTTATTATTTGATCATCATGTCCTTAGATGTTCAAATTATAGCATCATTGAATTGTTGAATTATAAGATCATGGAATTATTCGATCATTGAATTATTTAATCATTAGATCATTCGAACACTTCATCATTCAAATATTATTTATTTATTATTTATTTATTTATTCAATCAATTGTATTTGGAGTATTTACTCCGTACAACGAGAGTTCTCGTATTATACATTATAACTTATAATTAGTTAGAAATTAACAGGAAATAGTGAATATTGAATATCACAGCAACAATTTTATATAAAAGAAAAATCATAGATTAATAAATTCGTGAATTCTTGAGACTTCAAGCACAAAGAAGTATACATTTTTAATCACATTTATAGTTGCACCAGATAGTAACGCGGGCAGTGTAGGTACAGTTTGTAGATAATTTGAAAAGTATCGTTTTCTCGGTTCATTATATATCGGGCAGTAAAAAAGCATATATTCGATGGTGTTGACACATTGCATGTTACAATAGGTACAAATCTCTGAGTTTAGTATTAGGATACTGTCTTTAGCAACACGTATTCTCATATTTTGGTCTTTGCCGAGTCATCATTCAAATATTAAATAATTACTTTATTGAGTTATTGTATCATTGAATTACATATATTCAATTATCAAATCATTAGATTACATCGAATCTAGCATGATTGGATCATTCAGTTATTATAGATTTTATTTCTGATGAGAATATGTAAGAAGGAATAGTTAAATCACATTTTGTACATGTATTTTGATGATACAGAAAGATTGGAAATAAATTACTAATAATCAAGTAATTTAATGATCTAATGATCAAATAATTTATTTAATCAATAATTATGCATATATTTAGTAATTATTTAAAAATTTCACACATGAAACTTCGCAATAAAATTAGTTTTTGTTACATGAGTTACATTGAAGTACTAATGTAAACGTATATAAGTAAAAACAAATTATTTAAATAAAACTGTTACAGTACTATAAAACCTAAAACAATTTGAAAAGAGTTTTTTGATCAGTGATCATTGGATTATTTTAAATTTTTGGAATAGTGGATTGTTGGATCATCAGATTATTTGATCAGAAGATCATCTGACTATAAATTATTGAATTTTTTCGATCATTGAAGAGTTTAATCATTGACTCATTGGATCATTTAATGTATGTGATAAAAGAGCTGGCCGAGCGTTTAACGGTTTAGCTCGGCGCGTCACTTAAACAAAAATGAAAATCATTTTTTGTGCAATTAGATTGCTTTTGATATTTATAGTAGAAGGAACGGGTGCATTAAAATAGACGTAATGTAATAAATTGAAAATATTTTTTAAATATGGAAATTTCAAGTGCCTGGACTGTACTGTTGAGTTCAGATGAAAATATTTATTAAAAAAATAAAAATCACATGTACTTATTTAAATATCATTTTTTTTAAGATGTTGCAAAGGGAGCGCGCCCAACGGGCACGCTTCATTGCACCTAGTTTTCTTAAAAATTTTTGTTTATTAATTTTGAAATTTAATAATTCATTGTTGATGTGTTCATTTGTGTGCCTAATGCGTCACTTAATCATCATCACATCATTTTTGAGAATTTTCTAATGATTTTTCACTGGATCAAAATAAATATCATTCGTTAATTAACTTTTATTTATTCATAACATTTGTTAGTTCAGTAGGGTCAGACATTGTTCTTATATTTACTCGCTTCTGATGGTATCATATTGTTCCAGCACCTTTCACGTAATATTTTCACTGAAGATTAAAAAGAATTATTTAATGTTTTTCAATTTTTCTATTTATTTCTTGCTATTTGTTAGTTTAATCAGGTCAAAGATTGTTTATATTTGCTCGCTTCTGATGGTATCATATTTTCTACCACCTTTTACCTAATACTTTTTAATTAATATTGAAAAAAATAATATAACTTAGGCCACGCTCCTTTGCGTACGTGAAATTGAAAAAAAATAGCACTTTTTGACCCCTTTGAAAACGATCAAGGGGTTCCGGGAAAAAATCTTTCTTTGCGTCATCCTGCACAGCTTAGGCGTGCAAGTAAAATTTTCATACATACTATATCGATTTTTCAGGTAGTTTTAATTCTGTGCGGAGTTTACCAAAAGTTTTTTATCACACGCGTAAAGTCGGCAGAGTTTACCATCCGCCCGCTACAACTCCATATTCACGTGAAGTTGGCTATTATTCAAACTATACATTCTGGGTAATTGCTGAACAAACCGCGGTCATTTCGAATTTCAAATCAGTAAAATTCCATTCTTAAAAAGTTCATCTTAACCCGAAGTTGGTCGAGGTGATATTGTGTGACGTCATATAACGCTATAAATCTATATTCACGTGAAGTTGGCTATATATTCAAAATATACATTCTGGGTAATTTCTGAACAAACTGTCATTTTGTATTTTAAATCAGTTAAATTTATTGAAATGTAAATTAAATTAATTATAATTTTTAATTTAATAAACTGCGGTTTATTTGAAAATCTGTAATTAATTGAAATTCAATTCTTTTTCGAAATTACTGATTTTTTGCAACAGAATGAATATAAAAATATGAAATTATGATAATATATTATTCAATCGATTCGTAAAAACTTCAGCTCAACATAAAGTTGTCGAGGTGATCATTTGTAGCGATATATCGATCAATCAATTGCGCGCTATAATTTGAATATGAAACTATGTATTATGTATTTTATTTTTCGTATATTCTTTTTCAACTTCAAATGGAAATCATTGTTATCCTTTAATAATCACTATTTCAGAATCGAAATATTTAAATGTAAAAAGTCATTGACTTTTTTTATAATTTTCTGATGTTTAATGATTCATCTTCAATACCATAATTGTAACTTTGAGCATAACTTTTAGATCAATGTATCAGTTCAAGATAAAAGATTAATATACGTGAATCTTAATGTATCAAGGCGCAAAATCATTCTTATAAAAATATCAATTTGAACTTGAGAGTTGAAAATAAATTGTTTGCCTTTGATTACATTCAACGTTTAAAATTTCCCTTTAAAAAGATGTGAAATCACGGTCTTCTGATTTTTAATATTTATTTTTATTACATGAAAACATATAAATAACTTGACGTTACCTCAGAAAGGTATATGGATAACGAGACAAGATCCTGCTCATCCTTCCGAAATACACAATTAATTGAAAACTTTAGAAACTTTGTGAAATAATTTCACAAGTATTCCTTGTGAAATTATTTTCTAAATACTTAAAAAATAACCTTAGAAAGGTATATAAATAACGAGACAAGATCCTTCCTTGCCTCCTACAACACACTTACGATTTCAAATTTCAGTACGAAATGATATGAAATCATTACTACCGAGACAAGTGTTTTCTTTTAAAATTATCCTAAATACTTAAAAAATAACCTTCGAAAGGTATATAAATAACGAGACAAAGTCCTGCCCATCCTTCGGCCATGTAATACGCAAATGAATTAAAACTTCAGTCAGTAATGATATGAAATCATTACTACCGAGACAAGTATTTTCTTTTAAAATTATATATGTTGAATATTTAAAAAAATTTCCAAGTTAGATAACATTAGAGTAATAAAAGAAAAAAATGAATTCCAGTCAAACTAAAAAGTGTGGCCAACTACGCCAGAGACATAGCTCAAGGACACTTAAGCTGTTTTTGCATCCAGCGACTCAATTTTAGAAATTTAGACTTTGACCAAGTTCAGCTTTTTGTAGTTTTTTGAAGAAACATTCTGTACACATCAGTTTTAAATTGTAATGCATTTACTGTTGGTGTTTGTTCATTAATAATAATTATAATAATAATGATGAGAACACACTGAATAATTTTTTCATCCATATCATAAGTTTTTTGGTCATTTTAAGTGAAAGATAAGGTAGATGCACAGGTTACCGATCAGTTAGTATGGTTTCCAACATCAATGCTTTAAAACGATACTTTGCATTTTCAATAGAATTTCATACGGGCCGACTCGCCAAGGTGTTTTTAAACTTGAAAAACTATTTTTATGAAAAACATAATTTTCTGAAATCAATCAAATACATACTAAGAAAGTTGAAGAATACTTGTCTCGAGTACAATGATGTCATATCAGGAGGCACGGCAGTGACTCTGGCCAACTACCGCCAGAAAATGTCACAGTGCCTTCTTTTCAAGACATTTTAGATTGGGGTTCTGGCATAGTTGAAAAACTATGAAATCACTATGCCACGAGGTCGTTATTGGTCTTAACTTGGTCGCGCAGCCGAGCTAAGCAAAACGAGACCACAAGGGTTGGAAAGCGCGAACTCCTCTGATGAGTTTTTAAGAGTTTTGAAGAATTCTGAGGAGTTTTAGAGAGTTCCAATGAGTTTCGAAGATTTTCAAAGAGTTTTAAATATTTTCAAGGAGCTCTAAAGAGTACCAAAGAGTTTCAAAGAGTTTCAAAGAGTTTCAAAGAGTTTCAAATAGTTCTAAAAAGAGTTTAAAAGAGTTTTAATGTATGAGTGTCTAACATTAAGATGTGAGAAAATTTTTTTTGACTTACTCTTGTAATAATACGTCGTTATCATTAAAAAAAGGCGTAGAAAAAAAATTGTCAACAATTTGAATATCACGCGGTGATCAGATTTTTCTGTCAGATAAAAAATTCGTTTTCCAATTTTTAATAAATACTTGTGGCATGATTCCTCGCAATTTCTTCTTCTTGTTCAAAATGATTTTTCAATGTATTGAAAGTTGTTGGAAACTTAGTTGTTATTATTCGATCAAAATTTGTAACAACAATGTTGGTCAGCAACAAACATTATTAATTATTTTTTCAATGCACGTAAAAACGAGTAGAATATATTTGATGTATTTTTCAAAATCAATAAAAATGTTACAAAATTCTTCATATTTTTGAAGATTTATTATATTTAACAATATAAGACATTTTTGTTGCATCATTTATGTTTTTAACACCAGAAGGACTGAATACTTTTCTGCTTCGAAGAACCAAAACGACAAATTTGTCCACTCGTGTTTTACGTTAATATTTATTGAAAATATCAGTTTTTTAATCATAGTCTAACTAAGCAATGCTTGAATAATCAATGTAAGAGATATATGTTTAACATAAATTGTATTGTTTTTAAGAATTTTAATCAACATTATACACATGAGACTCTAGCGCGGCGATATGTGAGCAAATCCGAAAAGATTGTCCACTCAGACGGCGCACTCAGACGGAAAAAATTATTTTGATTTTCGTGGAACACCTATGGATCATTTTTTTTGTACTCTGTGGACTCCAAACAAGTCGAAAACATACCGTGCCTTCGGCTTCACCTCGGGCCCCCTCGCGCGTTGTTTCTTGTGCCAGAGACCGCCTCCTCATGGTGGTCCTTCGAAATCCGTGTCACAGACAATATTTTTCGTTCCGAGTCGAGCGCGAAGAGAGAGAGCTTCGAGACTCTTTGCGTGCAAGGAAACTCTTCGCGTACTAGTAATGCGAAAAAGTTTTTCGCGCACGCGAAGAGAGTGACGCAAAGGTTCTCTTCGCACGTGCATGGAACAAAAAAATTTTTTCTTAACGCCCAATTTCGACCTCAATTGAGATTTAAATATCACATAACTTACAAAAATAACAATCGCATAAGAAAATTGAACGGATTATTTAGTTAACAATTGAAGAGTTATTGTAAATTGAATTTCAAAATTAGACAAATCTCGGTCCTTCTAGTAGTAAAAAAAGTAAAATAAATTACATTCATCTTTGCGTGTATAAGAGAATATTTTTTAATTAAAATTGGTTAGTTCCGATTCATGTTGTTATTTTTTTAATTATTGTTTTCAGTTTTGATAAAACTGCTTTTAAGAACTTATACATTTTCCTATAGAACCTATACATGGAATAAAAACAGAACCAACGTAGAAAAATAGTATATTGCAGTATAATCGATGTCAAATTTTCAGAACCAAATCAGAACTCATAAATAATAATTAAATAGTGCATGCCGTAGGACTACTTTACAGCCGTCACACAACCGCACAAAAAAACTTCGATTGAATCGATTCTATTCAAATTCTTTGTTATTTTTCCTACATTTCCCTACATTGCTTCTACTTCAGTTCCCAACTGCAGTTCGATTCGGTTCCGGATTATAGAACCGACCGAAAAAAACCCAACTAGAAATCAAGTCGGGCAGCCCTGTTTCAAAGTGTGGCCCTGGTCAGGTTGTCAAACTGTGGCCCATACATGTTTGCCAGGCGTGGCCCTGAAGTGGTTCTGACCTGGCGTCCATGACTTTATTTAAATTGTTTTCCAATGTTGTATCCCTAGTTGGGCCTGAACTAGGCAAACACACTTGGGGCACGGCCTGACTTACGCCGAACATAGAACCCCATTAAGAGCTCGAAATTTCTTTTAAAACTAAAAATTTCATGGAAATGAATATATTGTAACGTGCTACCTTCGGGCCACGTTAATCGAGACCGAAAAACACCCTAGAGCTCTCGAATGCCAAGAGTTCTGTGAGGTCCCGAGATATTCCCAGATGATCAGCGTTTGTATATCGTATCGCTTATTTTAGTATGCGTGTGACGAATGCTGTATGTGTGAGAGTCAAAAGATTAAATCGTAAAGGTGACAAATGACTTCAGTTTTTTATTTTGAATTTTGTTGTGTAAATTAAGTAAGTTAAAGGTAACAGATGACTTTGATTACTTTAGTTGTTTTGTTGTGATTAAGGGAATAAAGTAAGGGTAACAAATGACCTTAAAGTTCCAAGTCATGATGTTGTTGTTGTGTGAGAGGGCGAGTAAGGGTAACAAATGACCTTAAAGTCCTGATTTTGTTGTTGATGAGAACTCTAAAAGTAACTTTGTTTGTAGCTTGTAAAGGGAGACTTGGACCCGGCCCAGACGGGTTTCGCACCACCGTGGGACCTACGACCAAGAACGACGACATCAGTTCCAGTCCAAGTATCGTCTCCTATGCCACCTGGAGACCTGCGTGCAAGCCTCGGAATCCTGAATCTGCGTTCGTCCGTCAAGTCAGTCAATGCTCTTCTCCAGACCACCAGCGAAAACGAAACACCTGAGGGAACCTGCTATCGTACCTGATCCGGCCTCGACCTGATCGTAGCAGATGTGAACTGTTCCAGAATTGTCGCCTTTCGAGAATCTATCGCTTGCCGATTTCGTCCAGTAGCCGCTGCTGTAATGAGAGGATCATCGCTGCTGCTGCTACCGTTGCTGCCCAATGGGCCTGTTAAAACAGCACTCTCTCCAAGCCAAGGGATGTACACCCCGGATTGGCCGCTCTCTGCCTGCTTGTCGTAGAAAAGAGTGCTCACCGCTGAACCGAGGAAATTGCCCGTCGTGGATTCATCTGATGGAGCATCGAAAAATCATGTCATGTTGTACCATCGAGCTATAACCTGTTGCCGCCAGATGTTGGTGCGGTCGAGCAGGGCTCATATGTAAATGTTAGCTCTCGGATGAAGTTCCTGCGGTCACGGGCAGGACATTGGACACAGCAAGGACGTCTTACCGGATCACTACCGATGAGACCAGACCATCAAGAAGCAACGAAGGATTTGAAATTGGCGCCATCATCATTGACTTGACTTCGGTGGCTCGAAAGCGGAAGCGGGAGGAAGGGGTGCGCGCGCAGAAGAATTCAAGCTACCGGTATCGAAGATTATTTGCAATTGATTGCGATCCGAGAAACAAGAGAAGAGAACCAAAAGACTCTCGGAAGACATCGGACGCTTTGCGAAGGCGCTCTTCCAGCTCTGCCAGTGGGACCATCTCGGGACCCATATCGACCTTCTACCGTGCGAACTCGTTTGGCCGACCAAGATCCAGGGCCTATTATAGTTGCTTGCTTTTGTGAGTTCGTTCTTTTTGTATGTTGTATGAGTGATTTTATTTTGTAGATTCAGTAATTTATTTTGGTTTTGATTTTGATTAATGTAACGTAACTTATTTTATTTTTCAATTCTTAAATATCGAGAGTCTCGCTGATCATCGGTTCACCTCGTTGAACCCTGGCGAGTTTATTTTAGTTTTGACTTTGTTTGAGTATTTCTGACTATTGTAAAGATCTATCGATTCATTAGTAAAGTCTTGCAATCGGATTCACTATCGTTGCGTTTCGCCCCTCGTGGCGTTTTTGTATTGAATTTGAATTTGAATCGATGTTAAAGTAGCGGCAATCGGCATTATTGTCCGTTATGTAATTTTGTTGTTGTTGAAGAATATACTCGCAAGATATTGGACTTTATTTTGTATTATTTTGAGATATTTTGTTTTTGTGAATAAATCCTAAATCCGCTTATTTTGTGTTTCACTGACTTGGGAACAAATTAGAGATCTTGCTTGGCTTCAGATCGGTCAGATCTTTCCGTACAGGACCAACGCGGATAAAACTTAAAGTACCGGTTCTATTCAGTGGGGTAATGCGAAAGCGTTAGTATCGGGACGGATAAATTGATTAAAGATTCGGGAGTCGATAGCTGATTTATTTTGTAATTTTCGTTGTTGCGAAAACGGCGATCCTGACCACCTTCTGTGATTTTGTTTCGATTCTCGAGGAGTTTAAGATTAAACCCGAGGCCGGTATTACCACTGGGTGCTGAAGGTAGCGACGGCCTCATTGCGCGAAGCCGTCACGTTACAATATAATAATATATTTTGGTTGAGAAAAATAAGAAATGTTTGTTAACTCAATTGTTTGTTATTTATAAATATCTATTCTAATTTTTCATTTAACCAAATATTTTAAAATATTGAATTTTCGTGCTTGTGCATATAATAACCATGGCACAGCCGACTTTAAATCAACAAAATATTTTTCAATCAAGCATTTTCTCGAAAAAAATTGTATAGAAATTTTTTATTTACGAGGATATATATATTCTACATTTCTATGGCATACTTTCTCGAAGTTTTCTCTTTGTCATTGCACCGCAGCGCCTCCTACAGGAGCGTTGCGTCATCGTCAGTTTGCTCCGATGTACAATGTGCACGTGCGTCTTGTGTCTGTTTTTTATAAATAATCCTCAATTTATTAATATTTGTAGTCATCATATGCAGGTATGTTGTTGTTAATTAACTAATGTTCAAAGATCCAATGAATGATAATTTATCATTCAACGAATTTGTTTCAGGAAGAAGATAGAAGTTACTGTTTTGTGAGGAGAGGATATGTTTGAGAAACGCATCCAAACTCGGAAATTTTTCTACCTGAGTATTCAGACTAATTTGTTGATGAAATGAATAAAAAATAATGTCATTTGTCATATGTTTCAGATACAGCTGCATCAAACAATTGGATTCCTTGTGATTCCTTGTGTTATTTTGTCATAAGGATAGTTTGATGTTTGATGTGTTGAAAATTTATAAGTGCCACGTGTTTTTATAAAAATGTTTGGAAATTGACAGTGATAGTGTAAATTCTTTAGAGAAAAAATTTATTTCTAGAAATAAACCATTTATAATCAATTGCATTGAGTTTTATAATATTTTAGTTTTAAGTTATAATTATAAGTTATTCAGATTACGTACAACGATGAGCTGGCAACCTAGCATGGGCTGAGGTAGGGGACTGAGATCTGGCCCCCAGATCGGGCGCAGGTCGGAGCTACCATTACCTGCCAGACTAGGCCCTAACATGGGGTCCATATCAGGGCCAAGAATAAACAAGTCAGGGCCACGTTTCAGCCCGACTTGAATTTCTAGTTGGGAAGGCCATAACTTAATTTCTCCACGAAAAAATATCTTTTACCTTCACTTTTTCTTTTATTTATTTTGTAAATATTCTTAATACAAACATTCTTTGTATATCTTTTTTGTTCATAAGATTTGGATAAAAAAGTTTGTGGTTAACTAATTATAGTTTTGTTTTTTCACTCTAATAGTTCGAAACTCTTCAAAACCCTTTTTGATCTGACAGAAAAATCTAATTACCGAGTGATATTCAAGTTTTTGATAATTTTTTTTACTATTCCTTTTTTTGAATGATAACGACGTATTATTACAAGAAGGAGTCAAAAATATTTTCTATTCTTATCTTCTTATCTTAAAGTGAGACATTCATGCATGTAAACTCTTAGACTCTTTTGAGAACTCTTTTAAACTCTTTGAAACTCTTTGGTACTCTTTGAAACTCTTGAAAACTTTTCAAAACCCTTCGAAACGCATTGAAACTCTTTAAAACTCCTCAGAACTCCTCAAAACTCTTGAAAACTCATGAGAACTCATCAGAGGAGTTCGTGCTTTCCAACCCTTGCGAGACCAATAACGCCTCTCTAGCTTAACCCTTTCACCGATTTCTGGGGGGTCAAAAATGCGTTTTTTTTTCATGTACGCAATATTTTGTTCATTTTTTTTATTTTTTCCAAAATTACAATTACAATAGCTGTGACTTTCAAAACATGATGATATGAATATACAAAAGTTAATTATTGAGTTTTAACATGAATTTATAAACAAAAAGCAATAAATAAATAAATAAATAATAAATTGATGAACAATACCCTTGTAAAAATGATCATATATTGACAATACATTGACAATCTATTGACCATACAATACAAACAATATATTGACAATCTATTAACCATACATTAGTAATATATTGACCATATACTAACAATATATTGCCCATATATGGACAATCTATTGACAATATATGGACAATACATTGACGATACATGAAAAATGTAAATTAATATTCCTCTAGCACGAGAATCGATCCCAGGCCCTTGAGGTTATCAGTCCGCGTCGTTGTTCACTGCTATCTGCTTCGATAAATTCTTCTATCGAAATAAGCTACATACTTAATGACTATTTTTTATTGGAAATAGTTTAATGTGAATGACTTTTTGTCAATAATACTTTTTATAATGTTATTTTGTTATAAATCTTCAAATATTTCAACCAAATCCAAAAATTTATTTATAAATTTATCCATACTTTTTTTGGCAAAGAATGGAATTTTGATTGTCATATTGTCAATATATTGTTTGCGAAAAATCATACATTGCCAATATATTGCTGTAAATCAAATTACATCGTTTATGTATGGTTAATACATTGTTTGAAAATAATACATTGTCCATATATGGGCAATATATTGTTCATATATTGTTAATATATTGGCAATATATTGTCAATATATTATTCTTATATGGACAATATACAGATCTTTTTACAAGGGAAGGTTTAGAGTGTCTGGCCAAAGGCAATACGATTTCTGATTTGGTGGATTTTGCATTTATGTTTGAATGAGATTTAAAAACTAATTTAAGCTTCAAAACAAAAAGAATTTTGGTTATGATTAAAGCGGCGCTTGAAGTTATTGAAGTATAAATGCACAAGAAGAGGTTTATTTTTCAAACGAATGGTAAAATCAAAATCTCGTAAAGAGCAGGGCAAAATCAGTTTTTGGTTATTAACTACGACTAATGATTGATGCTTATCAGAGACGCCGGTCGAATTAAGTACCGCAAAGAAAGGAGCATGTGTAAATATATGTATGCACAGAGGTGCATGGCTGCATGATCCCATGTTGATCCTTTATTTTTGAGGGCAAGGACCTCCTAAACTAAAGGTAAATTATTCGCTCGAATCCCAGGCATGCAAAATCCACCCTGCATTAAATATGTATACAGTGATGCAGATAAGAAGCACCTGTATGTATCGGTTCATACTGCCCTTGTGCCATCCGTTGCTAAGAGAAAAAAAGGATCAAAAATGTGCGCACGAGCTTCGTTCAGAGGCTCCGCTTGGTTGCCACCGATATACGTGCTGCTTTATAGCTTTTTAAATAGATTTCACGTGATACGCGTTGTTGCATTCGTTTGTTGTCAATTTGAGTGTTCGTGTGCCGTTGCAATAGGGAGCTCCGCCAATTTTGATAATTAACCCTTCAGTAATTGGATGGAAATGAGGTTGCGAGTTTTATAGTCAGAATCTTGTTGTGGCTCAACGCTTTTCTAAACTGATTAGTGTTTGTTTGTTTCTCTCCAACTATTCGGTAACAAAATTGCTCTACTCTAAGTCCAACTTTCCCATAATTATACATCATTTACTTGTACTTCTCATTATTATTATTCTTATTATTATTATTTTTAAATTATTTCTTAAATATGAATGAAAAAAGTAGATTGACAATTTTAAGAAAATGATAAAGACTTCACATATATGAAACCTTCCGTGATGCGCGTCGTGTACTGAGTACACGGGCGACAGTTTTCGCTTAAAAACTACTGTAAACACAAGTTTTATGCATGGAAACTTTTGTGCATTCCTCAGTTCAACTGTTTACTATCGATATCATCGAAAAAATCCGAATTTTAACTTAAATGTCACAACAAATCGCAGTTTACAAAGTGCGCGCACCGCACTTTTTTTTTGGCTGCGCGATATGTAAATATAACTTTTTTTAATGTTTTAAACATTCTTAAGGGCTACAAAGCAACATTTTTCTTAATATTAATACTTATCATTATTATCAATAACTTTTTTTGAAAGTTTTTAGTGTATATATGAAAAAACTTTATTAAAAATCAGACCTGTTTTTGTTGGATTAGTTAGTTTATACAAAATATTTTTTATAATTATTTATAACTAGCTGATCGGCCGTGCTTCGCACGGCCATCACCTTCACCGCAATGTTTACTGCTGCAAAAAGAAATTGAAACGACGCGCGTCACAGAAGGTTAACCATAAATCAAAATGTTGTCCAATATATTGTGAATATATGATTTTTCCTTCACAGTGTGGAAGAACGCAAGCGTTCTCCCACAGTAAAAGAAAATATCTTTGTTATCTATTCCTTCACTCGTATGAATTCTCCCACTTGTAAGGTTATATATATTACTAACGATATCTGTGTGATAGTTGAATTATTGTGCCTCTTAAATATGTACACTGACATTTTGTATAATGTTTTCAAATAACTTTTAAATTCATTCTAAAAGTAATCCGGAAATCCGGATTGTTAATTGTTCGTGCTGGTTATCCTTACAACTGCGTTTAGGGAAGATGATGGTCGTGGAAGATTTCGAAAGATTTGCCCGTAAGCAGGTGCGACGTTGCAGGAATAACAGGGAATACCGCACGTGAGAAATTTTAGCACGCCGATTGACTACACGATCGGTTAAAATAAATTGATCAAAACTGATTCACCTGCTGAGGTGTCCCCTTTTTAGGCGGTATATATAATGTATCAGAGTAATTGATCTCAGTCCCAAGGTTCCTTAAGCAATTTCTGTTCTTAATCATATCTTGGTGGTTAAAATCATAGGGGTTTTTCTGCTTTCCTTTGTATCATTGCTTACAGAATTTTTCGTTGACGAACTTTTGATTGTACACTCAATTTGAATTACAGTAGATCAATCAAAAATAAACTAAAATACGTCGCCATATTTGTGGAACAAAGACGTGAAGATGAACACATTCATAATAGTTTTAATACTAACATTCAAAAGATATTATTTGCAATAAACAATTATTTGTTAAACAAAAATTTCTAGCAATTTGAACAAGTGGGTTGTTCAAGAATCTCGCCCTTACCGATGAAAATATATACCATTATATAGAAATTATGTATAATATAAATTTATTTTATAAAATTTATATATCTTTCGATATATATAACTTTTTTTATATAGAAATTCTATATACAAGAATATATATATATATGTTTATATATTTTTTTATATTTTTTATATATATACCAAAATATAAAATTTATATATATCAAGGATATATATTATGGTTGCGAGTGTATTTGCAAATCCACTGATTAATTTCGATGGATCAAATGATTCCGAAACCTGTGGACATTTTCATCGTGGAGAACTTCCATGAAAAGCGATTTGCAATGACAGATTTTTTAATTACTCATCTCAAAATGCAATCATTGACGGTTAATTTCTTTTTATATAGATTAATTTTACATGAATCCTTCGTACGAATATCATAATTAGAATACTATAATATTGATGCGTTATAATAATCGCAGTTTTTTGTTATGAACAATTGAACCTGTGTCGCCAAGTACTTACAACAAGGTTTATGTGATTAATAGTTTCATGTGTTCTTTCTTGTAACCGATTTCAAAATATCTCATTTATTCTCTGACTCTGCCTGTTGTGATCTCTAATATTACGACAGACATTAAATAAACATTTTACCTGTTTTCGACTATTTTATTATTACCTTTACATTGAACCAAAAACTTTCGAACAATTTTATTCAATCTCTTCATACGCGTAACATTCGTATCTCGCACCACATTAGTATGAGCCTTTCCACCACGCACTCACTTTTCATGACTCATTTTTTTGGCTAAAAATTGTTTGTAGATAAATTTAGTGAGTCGAGCGACCCGTGGACGAAAATTTTTCCTCGGAAAGGTACCATTCCAGCATTTTCAGAATTGTAAGAAATATTTTGCTTTTCGAAAAGTACGAAAATTTATAAAAAGTTATTAAAATTAATTCGTTTGAAAGACATGATCAGTTATAATCGAATAGACAATATCTAGTATATAATACATATAATAATAAAAATATATAGTACTTTGGAATGTCATATTTACACGCAATTTATGTTGTTTTATCAAAAATTTCAACTGCACTAGGGAAATGAAGCGCCTCCTACGGGCGCGCCGCCCCGAACTTTGATATTTAATTAGTTTACTGTTTATTTATTTATGAGCCTCGCCCCGATCGATTAAAAAATTATATTTTCTTGTAATATTTCTTAGTTTCAAAATTTTCATAAAATAAATTCATACATTATACATTAGATAGGCAATGAAGCGCGCCCGTCGTGCGCCACCTTCGATTAATTCTGTGACATTTAATTTTTTGTTCTATGAACAATTTCAATATTTTTGATACTTTTATTAATTGTAAACGTCACGTTGGGATGAACTTTTTAGGAATGGATGGAGGCGAGGATGCAAACTCCGGTCCTATCAGTGTTAAACTTATACATAAATTTTTGAATACGTCATGACGTATTTGAGATTTCAGGGGATTACGTGATGCAAATGTGACATTCAAGTAAAAAAATCAATTTTAAACTAAATAATAACAAGAAGTCAAGTTCAAGGAAAGTGAAGTGCAAATATATTTTTTAGTTGGATTTTTTTGTATAATTTAAAATTTATAATCTGAAAAATAATTATGATATTATATAATAGTTTTGATAAGACATATTCTTTCAAGTTACAAATTCGCAGATTAGACATGGTGATACCCGTAGCAAAAATATAACCTTGGCTTTAAACCTGTGGTTCACGTAAATACCCAGGTATAGAAATTTCAACGGTCTGCCGATGGTAACCAAAGGCACACCATTGGCACAACACTGGTTGCAACCGTCATAAGACGACAGTTGGGACAACCGTTGGGCCACCGTTGGCTCAAAGTTGTCACCAGTTGTAAGCACTTACTCTCACGAAACGTCTCAATAACGACAAACATTTAACCATTGTCGTTAAATGTTAGCTGATTCAACTGAGACAGATACTGTGTTTTTCTGTAAAAATTATTTTTGGCTTCCCGAAACAGTTGGCCGACCACAGTAAAACCGTTGTCCTCGGTCGTAGAAAATTGTAAGAATCGAACTGATATGAATGATATCCAAATTGTTATAGTTTGTTGGTCTCGAGAAAAAGAATCAGATTAGCTTTTACTTTATTGTTCTTTAAAAAATTTAGTTTACTATATATCTTCAAAGAATTCATTATTGTTTCAAACACTATTCTGTCTATCAATGAATTTCTTTCTAGTGTAACGAATTTAATCCTACAAATATGTATAGACAATACGAGAGGTATGTCCCGAATTCTCGGAATTCTAAGTCAACAATTAAACTATCATTAATGAAGGTCGCTCATATCATATATGAGCAACAATTGGTCTGTGAGTTTTGCTCGGTTGCTAATTAAACGAGATGCCTAGCTTAATTTGAGTTTTAAAAAGCCGTTTAATGGTGCGATCATCGAGGAGAAATATTGTCTCACTTTCGAGCCGTTATTCCAGTTTGCAGGACGGTGCTTTTAAGCTACTATCCCGGGCGTTTAATTAGTATATGAACGTCAATGCCAAAACTCGTTTCCGCGCTTTGACCTGACCCATTTGCGAGGAAAAATTTCGAATTAAAACCTTATTCTGGATTGTGCTATCAACAATTTTTGTTCGAGCTTGACTATAAATTTGTTTGTTGTATATAACCTGATAATCCAGTCGCATAGTTTATCTGAATATTTATTATTCATCTAAGTATTTAATATTTATTAATGTTTTTTCGAGAATGTTATTAACAAAAAATTGTACATTTTGTCTATACAATAAAACTTTTTGCAACTATGCATATATACTGGCGTGACAAGAAGCGAAGACGTAACGTCTCATTTGTATTCATTTTGTGCATGCGACGTTGAAAAAGGAAATTTTCAATTTCTTTCGAGGAGTTGCAATATCGGTAGTAATGGATAGCCTGTAATTATACGTTATGCACCAGTCAAAAAGTGAAGCACTTTGTGGCAACAAGGCGCGATTTCTAAGAAGTACAAGCAGCTCCCCAAGTAGAAATTTTGGCCGGGCTGTAGTGTGGCCCAAGCATGGACATTCTGGGCTCTGGTTGAGACCCCATGCTGGGGCCCAGCTGGGTATGTAATGCACCCTGCGGCTGGCTCCCGGTTTCAGGGCCTGGCCAGAATTCCCACCTTGGCCCAAGCTTGGTTTCCCGATCAGAGCCGTTTTTACATGACTCATTGGGACAACGCGACACACGTGTCACCATTAAACTAGCACTGACCACTGACATTTACAAAGATTGACTAAATGCTTGTAGGTGGCGGTAATATCAATGTGAAATGTGTAACGTAGAAGAATCATTGAAAAATTCTTCTGTCTTACTTTAGTTCCATTAGAATTTTTAACTATAAAGTTTTGACTCAATTCGAATTTTGATTATCAAAATAAACGAAATTGATTAACAACAAAAAGTTAATAAACAAAATTTTTTTATTAATAAAAATGATATCATAATCAATAAATAGATATATATCAATTTGTATATAATACATTAGAATATAAATGATTTATTTCGTTTTTGTTATAACGTTTAAAATAAATCAAGCACTCAGAAAAAGTACTAAACTGGAACAAACAAGCCAAGTTATATTCACATTTTCATGAATAATATTTTCCGAACCTCGGCTGTTTCATGGTTACCCGACTTTATCTAGGTATCAAAACTATTATTTAAATGAGCTACCCCGTTGATTTCCAGTCTCATTCCAAGTTGAAGAAAAATTGTCGAAACCGGGACGCCCTATCAAAACCCCACTTGGGCCTGGCCAGGGAAACATATCCTTGTTGTTGTTCCACGTATTGCAACTGAGGTGCCTAGTTTCATTTCCACTTGGGTCAATGATCATAGCAAAAAATCAACCTAATTGTACTTCACTTTTAATGATACCATCATAGGAATATCATTCTTGAGAACGGAATAGTTTTTAAATTTCCATGGCAAGCAATCAAGTCGTTCGGTAGAAAGACGACGGCGATTGTTTTTCTGATTTGAGCGAACCCGATCGAAGACTACCGAACTACTTATCTACTCTGACCAACTCAAAAAGCGTCATATATAAAATTTAAATAATTAATACAAAATACTTAACGCGTTATTTTTTGGAAATTAAAAAGACTAAAAATCGTGTCGATAAATGTTCTAAAAGAAAAAATTTTTCCGGAAAGAATTAAAAACCCAAAAACAATAATTGTGAAGGGTTCGGGATTGTTTCCCGAAACCAAAAAAACTGCTGATATAAAAAATAGCGATTTGAAAGAAAAAATATATTTTGCACAGAATATTTTTTCAATAGAGCTCAGCCTAGATTAAATGAATACGAAAATCTTAGTTACGAATATTTGGTTATTAATTGTTTTATTTTCTGAACAACATGTCTAATGAGAAAACAAAAACAATCGTCGGCCTAATCTCTTAGATTTCAATTCTATACTGGCCCTAGTAAACCATCAAAATAGGGCTCAGATAAGGTGCTAATCAGGTTGTTTAATGTCAATTACACTGATCTCGAATCTATTTAAAAAATTTTCCTTGCATCAATTACATGCCACAGGATCACTCCTGTAAATATTTAAATCGAGTTGCGTGACGGATAAGTAAATTTTTATGTTCATTAAATAAACTTTTCCTCGATCAATACGAAAACCCGTTGGCATCCCTGCGGATTGCCAACTACTTTTTTTTCTTTTCATTCTTCGATTCATCCTATTCGTTTCGAATTATTTTCGTGACTACACAAAAAATTTGACAATCGTGCGCAGAAATTTTTTACTTTTCACCCTAGGAATAGAAGCGAGGGCAAGTAGGCTCTGTTCACATAGGTTGCACTCAGCTTCGCCTGGTGTAACTGAGTTATCGATGAGGCAAAATTATTCAAACAATTCTAAATAGACTATGTCTTTATTTTTGTAACGTAATTTGCACAAAACAAATATAAAGTAAGATTAATAGTTATAAATTTATCGCTCGTATAAGAGACCTTGTACTATGGGGCCTGATATGGCCAAGTCAGACAACTTGATCAGCATGCTGAAAAAGGCCTTATTTTTCACTTTTTATAAATGATTTATAATATATTAAGCAACATCCCAGGTAGAAAATACAACGGTCAGACGGTGGTAACCATAGGCACAGCGTTGGCACACCATTGCCTACAACGGTCAAGAGGTGACCGTTAGACAACCGATATGGGCCACCGTTGGGCCACCGTTGGCACACCATTCACCGTTGACGACGACTGTAGCGTCAGTGAACGGAATGAAAATCAAGATTATCTATATTGCAACCGTTGGGTGACCATCGTCTCACCGTTGACAGCGGTCGAACTTATGACGGCATTTTCTCAAAAATTCTAAACAAAAATTTTAAAACTAATTCACTATAAGAATCACATAAAAATTGAATGTTCAACGTATGTCTAAACCGCAGAATTGTTTGTTTGGAATTTTTTACCACAGTTTTAGACAACGGTGCAACAACGGTCGCCCAACGGTTATAACCAACCGTCGGGGTTACGGACAAGTATAACATCGAAGTTATACCAGCAGTCTTCCATAAACCCAATCTTAGTAAAATAATATCAACGGTGAATTTCATGAATGTGGGTATTATTATAACAAGTAATCAATGAAAGAAAAATAATTATTTATTTTAATTTGAACGACAACGGTTATCGCTAACCGTTGGTACACGTGAAATTAGCCACGCATCCCGACGTTCCTCGCACCGTTGATGTCTACCGTTGGCCAACGGTTGCCAATGGTGGCACAACAGTGTGCCGGTGGTAAATTCCTACCTGGGATGTACGAAAAGAACAGCTTCGCGCGGAACGCCGGGACTCGCCCCTACCGAGGCGCTGAGCCTCGGTCTGCCGCGCGAATAGCTGTTCTTTGTCGTACACGTTGCTTATAATATTTTTTGTCTCAAGTCACGCGCGAAGAGTCTCCGTGGAAACTCTTCGCGGCCTAGTAACGCGAAGACTTTCTTCGCGGACGCAAAAATGTTGCCGCGATAAAGGCGTCTTCGCGCGCGCGTGGGACGGAAATTAATATTATGAGTGTAAAATGCAACACAAGAACAAAATACCTGCAGTAGAGAAGAATTTAGAAAAAATTAAGTACTTGAAACATTTTATTCTAAGTCTTATTCGTTTTTAAACTCTACTTATCCTATTATGAGTGTAAAATGCGACACAAGAAAAAATACTTGTAGAAGAGAAAAAGTTTAGAAAAAATTGAGGTTCATAAAACATTTTATTCTATTTTTTATCTATTTTTAAGCTTATTGAAATTAGTGAAAAAAGCAGAATTCAACCAGATTTATGCAAAGCTGTCCTACTAGAACATAAGAATATATCTTATATTTAAATCATTACATTATTTAATCATAAATGCTTAAATACAAAATGATTGATGAAACTTACGAAAATATATATTGACTGAGGAAACTTACAGAAGGAAAATTAGGCCGACGATTGTTTTTGTTTTCTCATTAGACATGTTGTTTATAAAATAAAACAATTAATACCCAAATATTCGTAACTAAGATTTTCGTACTCATTGATTCTAGGCTGAGCAAATCGCCATTTTCTTTTCCTTTATTTTCCTTCACAATTACTGTTATTATGGTTTTTTTACAAATTAAATCACATATACACAAACTTCTAGTAATATAATAATTTAGAACATGTATCCATTCTTATTAAAACCTATATAAATATTTAAGGAATCTTGTAGGATTTTTGGTTTAATCAAACAATAAGAACTTATTATGCAAAAACAATTTATTTTATCAATATTTAAAATCTGTCTAATAAACATATTTTTGGTTTTTTTATCATTGTCATTACATACAATAAGTTTCCTTCTTTCCAGAAGGCAGAAATTAAAGTTCGACATTTCGTCCGCCTTGTGAAGATTTCTTGCTCAATTGAAACCTAGTAAACTACCTAATTAAATTACTTATTCAGCCAATCAAACTAAAAATATGATACAAACTGTACGCAATGGACATGGCGGTTTACGGCGGTTATTATCGATTTCCCATGTGACAACATTGTTTCTAAGCGAAGTAAAAAGTCTGCAAAACATCGTACAGAGATCACTTGAAAATCCATAAAACACAACGTCGCAACCAGGCTTATACTATCTTTGGTTCTCTAGCCGCTATGAAGTTTTGTCATACAAATTTTTGCGTATTTTGCGTGCGGAAGAGATATATGCGCTGTGCAGTTGAATTTTTCAATCGACACCAATCAACGAATGTCAAACGATAGTAAAATCGTTTTGGCATTTTTGGTGTACGATTCATTGTGCGTTAGCTTTGTGCAATCCTCTTACAACAAGAATTAATCACACATGCCAAATTTCGTTCAAACACATTGACCAGATTTCTACCTTCTATCATCCATGAGTAAAAATGTATATACTGCGAAGAGTTATCAGATTTATGTACGAGACACGAATTCTACATAAATACAACGGTATTCAAATTTTTACTCGATGAATCGTAAATTTATGCTTTTCTATTCATTTAAGAAAGGAATAAAAAATTTCTGTTAAAGTTCTATTTATTGTAACGCTTCTTTCAACATCTTTGGCACAAGTAAAATTCTCAACTTTGTATAACTCAATGTGCATTCGACAGCGTGGTTGGACAAGAAGTTGAAAATAATTGTTTAACAATATTCACTTTTGATTGTCGCTCTGTTATGTCTGCAACTTAATAATTATCAGATATATCTCAAAAAGATGCGTTTATTGAAGAATTGTTTGACGTCCATGCGTGAATGAATAGATTAATTATTGTAAATTTTAAACAAGCGAACTTTGTTCATCTTCAAACTTTTCATGGCTTTGGTTTCGATGGACTATATATGCTTATCATGTACATGTTTCTTTACTCCCTAAAATTATTCACTTCAATAGAACTTTAATTCAATTTTAATTATACAATAACAGTATTTTTAGAAAGTTTCTTTACTCGCGTCAGGAGTAATTCTTCATGTCAACGTTGAATTGCGATTTCGGATCAATTTTTTATAGGCATTATCCGATCGAATTTTGTAATGAGTTTACAAATGCAGTGACATCATAACGCTGCTTGTTCTATCATTACCAAGCATTTATAAATGTACGACCATTTTTCTATTACTTTAATTTTATTACCGCGACTTGTTTTTCATCATTATGAATAAATTTTGATAAAAAATAGGTTTTTTTCATTTATAAGGCACTTTCAAAATACATAAGAAGTATTTATTGAAATTTGTTAGAAAAGCCGATTTTTACTATAAAATGCGGTATAAGAGCGCAATTATTAGTTTTTAGTCAAAAAACTTGATAAAGCCAGGTATATGTGAGAATACATATCATAATTTAAATCTATGTACACACACATTTACACAAGAAGTTTAAAAATCTCCCAATGCAAATTGTGCAGTTTCTATAAGGTGCTTCGGTTTATCACAGTACATTGGTTTGATTCTTTCTGTGACATTTTTGATTCATCTACAAAATTGGCAAGCCAAGACGTTTTTATATGATTACACGTAAACAGTAATTACTTTAATTGGACGGCTCATAAAAAACAATATCTATACATTTTTTTGGTAAATTTTAAATTGACAGCTTCTTTGAAAAATTCAGATTCGATGGCACAAAAACAAGCACGCTCTCTTTTTCTCTAGACAATTCAAAAAGGGTATTTTAAACGTCACATTATCACCGTTTAAGTTAGGAGGCACAAAGTTATTCTTTGAATTACAGCCTTACAACCACATTGTAAAACGTCAATGTACTATTAACATCACCTTGACGACAACTGGACTCAAAAGTGAAATTTTTGTTCGCGAAAATTTCCAATCTTACAATTATTTTACGGCATGTCGAAATGATATCTTTTGTTTCACGCTTATAGTAATATTAATTTTAGTATACTAATCATCGGAATAATAAAATTATATTCTTATTCTTATTATTATTATTATTATTATTATTATTATTATTATTAGGTAATAGATAATAATTAAAATGAAAATAATAATCATCATAATAATAGCATTAATGATAATAGTCAGACTATAAAAAATTTTTTTGGGGTTCTCCTTTTTTGGTTCTATTTTAATTAACAATGCTCGAGTTGTCTATGATTGATTCGTACTCAACTATTACCTGATATCATGTGGTAAGTTGAGGAATGTGACAGGGAGGGCCGAATTACCGGCACATTAGAGGCAGACGAGGTATGTTGAGCCATTGGAGGCGAAGGAGGAGGTGGTACCTGCAATACAAAAATTGACCTTCTTTTATAAGTGACATTTTTATAAAAAGCCTCATATCCGGCAAAAAATAAATGCAAGAAATGATAACAAAGAGCACAAAAACTAGTACTTCTTTTTGTGCTGTTCGTTGTTGTGTTTTGTATTTATTTTTTGTCTGAAGAATTCGAAAAAATTGGACACAGTTTTGAGCTTATGGTCATTATTTTTTGCATCTATCTTTTTATGTAAAAGATTTGACAAATTTGAGTACTTTTGTACTCTCCGTTTTAATTTTCGTATTCTTTTTTTGGCTAATAGATTTCCTAAATTTAATACCCATCTACAAATTGTATATGGATATAATTACAACAAAAGCAAATAACAATAACAAAGAGCACAAAACTGGTTGGTTTTGTAAGAAAATTTTTTGACAATCAACCAGCTTACTGCTTTTTGTTATTTTTTTAGATTTGTCAGCGAAATTTTTTCAAAAAAACAATCACTTTTGTGCTCTTTGTTATTGTTTTTTTTGCATTTGTTTGTTTGATAAAAGAATTTACTTAGAAAATCAACAAGTTTTGTACTCTTTGTTATCGTTTTTTGCATTTGTTTGTTTATCGGAAAAACCCGGGATCAATCCCGGGATCCCGGGATCTCTTTGACACAATCCGAAAATTCCGGGATTCAAAAAAAAAACCGCCGGGATTGCAATCTCTATCTACAATATCCAAAAAAAGTAACACTTTCGTTTTCTTTGTTATTTTTTTGCAATTATTTGTTGTTCGAGTATTTGAAAAATTTTGATAGTTTTTTACTCTTTGTTATTATTTTTTGTATTCATTTTTGCTCAATAAATTGTAAAAGTTTAGACAGTCTTGTGCTGTTGGTTACCATTTTTGCATGTATTTTTTGTCTAAATATTTAAGCAACGCGGACAGTTTCATGCTCTCGATTATTTTTTCGCATACATTTTTGCCAAATAGACTTGAAAAATTTGGACAGTTTAATGCTTTGTGTTATTATTTTTTGCATTGATTGTTCTGTCTCAAAGATTTTCAAATTTGGATATGTTTTTCGCAATGTTTACAATTTTTTAATCGCGAAATTGTAATCAAACCTCATTTCAGATTGTGACAGCGATTTAAAATCTTCCTAAGTTATTTGACAAGTTTGATGTAGTTATTGTAACAACGTTTTATATTTAAGTCAACTATAAATGCGGAGTTGACCAAAAAACCAACTATAAAAATACAGTCAAGTTGATTTAGTCACACTGACTACAAATCTAGTTGACTTGACTAGAATTAGAGTTAACCTCACTAGAACCTGTCAACTATATTTTTCATAGTCAGGTTGACTAGTTCAATTTTTCTCGGTATATTATTATTATTTTTGAGAATTCAATGCCAGTTGCCATATCATTTTTTGAAAATAGATGAGTCATTCATTATAGAAGCGTAAGCATTTTTACTTGGATAAATATATAAAAACGTCATAATTTATGCACAAAACGCATCCAGCAATAAGTAAATACTGTGTACCTGAAGACTTCTGTAGTCAAGGGCTGGGGCCGAGGGGTGTTGACCTTCTCTGTGCCTTCGAAGATCGACTTTCCGTTGAAATGCTTTGTCACAAAGCCCGCATTGAAAGGGTTTATATCCCGTGTGTTTACGCATATGTGTAATCAAATTGCTACTCTGTGAGAAAGCCTTTTCGCAAACAACACATTTATGGGGTTTTTCACCTGCAACATTCATATGTAACGAAATATGTTAATTCCAATCTTTCTTTTTTTACGAAATTTAAATTTTCTTAAGCATATTCGTGATGTATCAACATTTTTGCGTAGTTGTTGATTAGATTTAAATTTTATTTTTTCGAAACTTTTGTTTTGCACTTATTTGAGTTTCAAGTTTAATAAAAATAACGCATTTAATCATTCAAACTAACACTTATGTAATCATATTTGAAGTGTGAAGTAAACGTTTATACCTTTCATTTGTATTCATGGTTACCGATAAATGCCACAAAAATAAAATAATAGCAACAATTATGACAAACCTGTTTGTTCGCGATAACCTCGACACCCCAAACGATAATTTCCTCAGAACGTAAAAGTCGTCAAAAAGAAACAACATTTTCTTGAATCATTTAAAATTATCTCAACTAAAAAACAAAACAATTTGACTTTTATTAAAAAAACGGTAACGCTAGTAATAGAAAATCGATTCTAAAGTACGTTTTGAAGCAATTTGTTTAATTGTAATTTTTCGCTGTTTCTGAAATTACAAGATCAGCAGTGTCGTGAAGAATAAGGCGGTTGGAGAAAATGAAAAGGAGACACTTAAATGCAAATGGTAATGCGCGTGATGGTACCTATCCCACGGGCATTAATAATAAAGTCGGCTTGACGGTAGAAAGTCACCCAAATGTTTTTGCTTTGACTCGCCAAAAACTTTTTTTTTTCATTTCTCTGACTTCACGGTTTATCGATCCTGTCTTCAAATAATAATACGAACGATGTGAAATTTGAAAGTTGGTTTATTTCTTAACTTATTATTGTCCAACTTGAGATATAGAATCCAATTTCAGTTACAACTATTGATATATCTTTTAACACTATGAAAAATTTTTCCATAAACAGATAAGAGGTTTCATTGTAATTATTGACAAGTAAAAGTTACAAAATGGAAAAAAGTGCAAACTGATAATGTATACTTATCGATGCATTTGAGCGTTCAGCTTTTCAGGGTTGTGTTACATAAGTTACTGGTTTTTATGAATTCGAATCTCTCTTTCTTGCTTCTTTCTCTAACAAACGCTTTTACGAATCGGTCGTAATTAAGGTAGCTAGTGGTTAATCGCAAGCGCGTCGCAATTAGTGACTCGCGAATACGATAATTATTACGCGATTGCAGCTGATCGTTTTGAATCGATTCATTGCAAAAGTTTAATTTTTTTACTGTGCCATGTGGTTTAACAAATTAATGCTCGTTTTACAGGTTTACGCTTCTCTGGTAATGAGTAGTACAATTAATTACGCTAATTATCGACGCGTTAAATAATGAAATATTTTCATAAACGTTAGTAACTATAATTTTCATCCAACTTCTTTTGTTTTGTTGCTTGAGTTACGTAATTTACATCGCTGATAAGTTTTCGTTATATTCTAAGTAGGTTTCACATATATCCGTGGAACCATATGGGCCATCGTCCGTAAATCAATTTTTACTGTTCTACATGTTAATAGACCGTTATGACAATAGTCTCCACATAGTACGTTACACTTAAATCGATTTTATACACTTATTTGCTTTCAATTATGGCGTGGCTACTAACTTTTTAATTGTCAATTAAAAAAAGTTTTACAGATGTACAAGAGATCACTCATGCATTCCAATCGTTTTGATTTTTCTTATTATTTAACAAGATGTTTCTATTTGAATTGTTTTAAATGACAAAATTGAACATTTCTAATCAAAAAATAGCTAATTCATTCACGAGAGAAAATAATCTAAATTACGAAGAAAGAGAAAATGATTTGTTCTGGCTATTGTTATTTGTTTGATACGGCTGTTGTTTTTGACCGTTACAATGATGTATATCGGAAATGATAATACATGACCATCCAGTCAAATCATAGTGGCATCAGTTGAGCTCGTTCTCTCCTCCCCCTCAATTTAATTAATCCAGGACATGCACCCTATAAAAGCCCCACTCCCAATGCAAATCGTCACGTGCCGTACACGCGCCACTAACGGAAGCTCGCATAACGTTCAACAAACAGCTCATTTTCCATTGTATCTTCTTTCCGGTCAGTTTTAGTATACAAAGCGATGCACATGCTTGCAACCTTAAGATTACTACTTAAATATACAAAAAAGACTTTTTGTTGCCTTTTTGCAAGAATAATACACATGAACAATAGACAAATAATAAGAAAGAAAGAATCATTATTATTTTGGAACATGTGATACGATTTTGAATGTCAATATAAAAGGAACCTGCAAAAAATTATACCTATGGATAATTCATCGTAAATTCTTATAACGTGACCACAAATCGAATGCATCGAAGGCAAAAGTTTTATTTTTTCTAAACGTTTTGTCGCTGTTGCATAATTCCGCAATGCTACTTCAACTCTTTTTTTTCTCTCGTATTTTAGATTCGTAATTTTATTTTAACCCTTCGCGTTTCCAGCATGAATATCGAGTGTGATTATGTATGCAAGCAAAACGAACCCTCCGTGACATGATAACACACTGGAAAACATAAGCCGTACGTATACAACGTAACGACACATTTTAAATAATGAAGAGCAAGTACATCACTCTTTATTCCTTTACCCATGTTTACGCATACACTTGCGCGTAATCTTTTTGAAAAAAAAAGATAGCAGAAAAAGAAAAGTAAAATTATGTAAATGTAAGATTCTATTCGAATTTACGACTTTTTTCTTCTATTTTAAGGAGATACACTCAACTTTCACAAAAATGATAGACTGCAATGAAATTTTAGCAGTTTGATAATTGTGCTTAGAATCATGCGCCTGATTAAGCTCAAAAGTTTTCATTGTTTATTATATAAATTACTGCGAATGAAAAAAAATAAGAATGCAACGTGGGCTCTTATAGAAGAGCATGAACAAAGCCAAAACTAACCAAATTTTATAATTTTACAACTATTCAACTAATTGATCGCGCGAAAACATTGTTCGTTTCAATCTAAATAATTTCCAAACAAATAAAAAAATTATCGACATTATAACTTATTTCTGTGAAAAATGTAACCGATAAGTGATATTTGAGAATTTTTAAATTGCTCAAAAATATTAAACAGTTTGAAAATCGAGAAACGAGTTGGTTGCCCACTCCTCTTGTTTCACTGCGGGGCAATAATTTTTCATAGTCCGCTGAAAATCCTCCAAGTGTTATACTCACTGTGGTGTGATTATATTTTGTATCAATATCAATTATGCATTCAATAAATCTTACGTTCCCACCCATTCACTTCAATGTTGGGTTTGTCATATTGTAATCGTATAACTTTATATTTGCATTTTCAGTTTCGCATTTTAATTATGTATAACCAAAATCTAAGTAATATTTTCATTTCTAAATTATGTGCGATTTTTTCATTATTTTTTTCATTATTGATTTATAAAATTTTATATAACAACAATTCGCAGCAAAACTTACCGGTATGAATGTAAGTGTGTTTTTTCATATCCGATTTTTGATGAAATCGTTTGCCACAGTACTGACATGGATACGGCCTAGTGTCTGAGTGGATTAACAAATGTGTGCTAAGGGTACTGGATCTCTTAAATGCCTTGCCGCATTGTTTACACTGAAATGTAACCACAAAAATTGGAAGTTTAATTTTCAACCAAATAGGTTCGAAAAAGTCATACATTAGATAGTAGCGTCAACTTTTCTTAACAGTAGAAAGGCCTTTGTAGAATTATTAAAAAGAATTATGCACAACTGTTTGGGTACTATTGGGTTAGAAAAAATCAATCAAGATGCTCGTCACGTTGTTTTCACAGCACTATTAATCATTATTGAGCAATAAAAAACTTTTACATTTTCATTTGATTGTATTATTTTGATCACAATGAAAACCAGAACACAGATCACAACCTGTATTCATCGAGAAAAAGTTGGCACACGTTAGACAGTCTAGGATATTTCGAAGATTTTTGTAAATTTTTAATGAAAACATCACAAATGTTTGCATATTATTTGGGGATATTTGGCAAAATTATATAATTTAGCTGATTATTTGATGTACTTAAAAGTTATGACGAGGCATCCTTGCTTCAGGATGAAAATTAGTGTTTACCGTTACTAAGAACAAAACTTAAGATTCCATTTGAAAAGAGAGAGAAAGAGAAAAAAGATTTTACATTTCATTTGTGACAAACTGTAGGCCTAATTTTTCTTATATTACATTTCATCGTACAAAAAGTGTTGAAGGCAAAGAATGCGGATACGCGTGGCCGAGAGGCATTTGTTGTGCGACAATGGACGAATTTTGGTGAACGTTAAGTGATATTTGTGAGTTGGTGATATTTGTAGTAGCGAGGTGCTAGACACAGTAAAAACGTGTCTGATCTTTGTGAAAAAAGAGTGCCGGCAGGGAGGTTATTGGCAACCGGTAGAGCAGACAGGTTCGGAACAAGACCAACTTTTTTGTCTCAACGGAAAGTTGGCTAATTTAAATCGCTAAAACAAACACGTTGTTCCCTTTCGGGCGTATAATCGCCGGCCGTCGCGTATCACCTGCAATTCATTTCTGTCTGCTGCCCCTGCCCAAGCGGTCAATGACCAACCCAAGTTTGGCAAGCCGACAGGTATGGGTCGTCTCTGTCTTTGTTGCGCGCGAAAACCAAACGATCAGACAAACATACATTTTGTCTTGTATTGCAGTTTACCTGAAAGGTCCTCTCAGTCGACGAGGGTGGTGTAAGTGGCGAGTGCTGAATTTGTCGGTTCAGGCAAGCGACCGGCGTACTCGCGGGTGATTTCGTGACCTCGCGAGCCTCTCGCTCGCACACCGAACCGGGTGACCAGATTTCAGTCTTGATGCGTACGCTGCTACTTAACGAAACGTCACTTGGCTTCGTGCTCAAGTTTAACGGCGCATCCTCATCTGCAACAAACATTTTACACAAATTTCAATTAAATAAACGACCTTCAATAACAGATTATCAGTATTGCTTTCCCATATTCATTCTATGATTCACGAAAACAACGATATATAGCATCATTGTCCCAAAAATAATTTTTACGAATATACAAATTTCAAATACATGTTAATAATTGTCCCGAAAAAGTCAAATAAACAATAATCAATTAAATTAAACGTAGTTCCTTGATAAATGTAATTTTTCTTATATTTGTTTGCTACATTTCTTCGATGGTTTTAATTGTATTACTGTTTAGTTTTGTATCAATGCCGACCTGGTTTCAAGCCACAGAACCTGTGTCAAGGGAAAAAAGCTGTAAAGATTGAAATGGAATTCAAAATGAACAATATTTTCTCCGGATCGAATCGGAAGTTTAAGAATTTTGTTGAAGAAATCAAAGGGTATAACATAGACAGATGGTCTAAAAGCCGAGCAAGATACGAGATTAATCGAGAAACAGAGGGTGTTGTCATCGTTGCATTTAGATGCCTGCGTTTAGCGCCAAGATGATTTGAGGCTTCGGAATTGTGGTCGACGCTGGACAATGCGAGATGGATGGACTCTTTTGGACAAAGGAGCACACACTCAAAATTGATGGGACGAAGTGGCCACCTGTTGGGCGCAGTCAAGTAGTCAGGTCGAGACTCACCGCATTTCGCTTTTTCCGGCGAGAATTTCCTTGGCGACGTGGCGCGTGCTGGGCTCAACGGTTCCGCACAATTGGATGAACAATTAGCTACATCCAGGCATTGTTGGGGTGCGATCCTCGATGGCACCAGCGAATGGGGTAACAGGAGCCCTACGGCGTGATGCGCCCACCAAGCTGCCCCGGCTGTTGTCCCGTAACTACCGTACATAAGTCCACAACGCATATCTGTATTACAATGATACAAACAAATATAACCCATTATAAAATTATATTTTCTTCAATCTCAAATTTAACAAAACTTATAGAAATGTAATGGATGTGGATTTATACCTCGCGAATTTTGCAACCGTTTCAGGTCTGAATTGTAACTAGAGGTGATGAGATTAAAGGCATTGAGTTGATCTTGGATTGGATGCGTGATTTGGCTCGGACTGTAAGCAATTGCGCTTCCTCCAGGGCCACTAGGACTCCAAGGCGACGTAGGAACTACACTGTTAGGACTATTTGGCGGTGACAAGGTGGACGGCGGAGATAGCGCACCCGCCGGCACTCCCAAAGAATTGCAGTGCAGTTCCGGTTTCACGTACCACGTTTGCGATACCGCTTCTAAAATCAATTAATATTCATATTTTTATAATCTGCGTTTCTGCAAACCTCATGAGGTTTGTGCGTGAAGAATAAAAGTTTAACTGACAAAAGCAATAACTAATGCTAAGTGGTGTTAATTTTAATTACTCAGTTTGAAACGAAAAATGTATAAAAAAAAGAGGTATCAATGCTAGCGTAAAAAATTCTGAGGTGTCAGTACAATGGTTTACTATATTCAGTTTTATTGGTCTAATACTGCGAATGCGCTGACAAATATGTACTTCGTCGTGCGATCTAAATACACGCCGTCGTACTTGATGTAACGGCGGTATCAATGAGCGTGCATCACTTAAGGGGACGTATTTATTGTGGGGCAAAAGATCGCACGATCGACCAGATAGGCGTGATTATTATAGATAAGCTACCCTTCGCGACGCGTCGATGATGTCACGAAACCTCCGAGGATGATATTGTCGCTAAGAATCATGTTTCTATTGCGAATGTTTCATTTTTTTGTTTCTCTTTAATCGTTATTTCGTGAAAAATCAATTCAATTCTTTTTGACCGTAAAACTTTCCTACAAATATGTATTACATGAACATTGTTTTTGAAGCATCAAACAATTTTTACTTATTTATGGCACACAAATCATAAGCAGACAAATGAATGCAAAAATCCTAAAACATTAAAATGTTTTTCTATGTAGAAATATATTGAACATCAATAAGCAGGCTTGTTGATTATGACGACTCAATCACTAAATGCATGACACATGTATTATTAGAAAACCACCTGCAATTTCAAGAAAACACGCTTATACTTCATCATCGCGTCATGTTTAGTGCTTTAGTTAATCTATGTGATTTTACTTGAACGATACGATAGCAAGTGCGATTTTGCGATATGTTTGACGAGTTGAGATGAATTTGCTTAAGTGACTGAATCGCAATAAAAATATCATTATACTAAAAGGATGAAAAGCAATTATAATAAAAATGGAATATACAAATTTAAAAATAATATTACGAAGTAGTAATAGTAAACTTTTGTTCAATCATATAAAATCAATCATATTAAGTAGTTATAAACGTTTTATGTGTATTTGCATATTTTGTTTGTATGATCTATTTGTTATATGACATTGCAAATTTGCGATAGATGATTTGTATATGGATGATTTATGATTTTTATTAAATTCATATGTACTTGTACAGTTAAACAAAAGACTTTGTTTCAGTGTTGTTGAACCGTCTAAATTATGTTCATCAACAGTCGACAATTGTTTAAATATTGTTTATTTTAATCAATTTGCAAAATATTGTTTTGTTTTCTTATTGTCCGTATCATTAAAACAACAAATAAAAATGTTTAATAACATTGCAAATTAATTTTTTTGGGTTCAGTATCAATACAATTATTTGTTACGGATTCACTTCTCTACTAAATACGAAAAACATTCAACTCTTTAATGTTGGAAGAATGTATACATTTATGGAAAATTAGTTGGTTGAAATGTATTAAATTTTATTGGTTGTATTTATATTAATATTGATAATAATAATAGTGTTAAGGTAAAAACTGTAGGAATGAACAGATACAGATTGATAAATAAAATATACAAACTTACCACACATCACGGTTTATCTAAAAAGTCGAAGGGCAATTCAAATTGTGTTTCAGAGCCACATTGAAGTGTCCATAAATGATGAGTGAATAGCACAAAACGTCCGTGTCACGTCAAAGGGACAAACTGGACTCTTTTCACAAACTAAAACATCGATTAACACAAGCGAAGAAAAACCGACTGTTGAATGACTCGCAGATTTCTTGACACATATAAGGGCTGGTAGGAAAAGTTGATTGCAAAATGAAGTTGAAGTTAGGGAGGGTTTGAAGAGTGACAGGGTCGCACAGGCTTGACGCGAGGCCCAAACTGAACTGACCCTTTGAGGCGCGTGGATCTTGCATCAGTCCATCTCTAACACGTTTTCACGCACAGTGGCTCGTTCAACAGCCGCGCGCACCAAACACGCCAGGTAACACGCGTGTGTTCCGGCCTCGCTCCGCCCACCTGAGTGGGGCGCGAGCGTCTCCACTCCGCACCATACGTAAACATGTCACTTATTTCCAATTGCGAATACTAGTCCAACCAGACAAATGAATCCTACAACCCGCTCATCTTCAAAGATACCCAACTCCATTATACGTGTTCATTTATTAACTTGCTCTACAATCTCACATTACCTCTTATATTGTTTTAAATATATATCCTGTATAATCAAAACTTATTTCTATATCATAAATCATCTATGTATGTATTTATAAAAATAACAAATTTGAGACAAATGTTCCATTTCTGATTGCTTATTTCTTTGTCTGGTGAAAAATTTGGTTTTGATGTACGAAGAGTCAATATTTGGAAATGTGAATGGAAATTTGAATAAAGACTGATGCGGTTTTATTCAAGTGGGTCAAGTGATGCTTTTATTCAACTTTACGAAAAAACTTTACACATTTTTGTATGTTTTCGAATATACAATATTTTGAAGAACCGTTTTCTCATCTTGAATGGATGATCTCATTTTGATTTGCTGATGATATAGAAATCCCTCACAATATAAATGTTCTGTTATTTGTCATATTTTTTTTAGATATAAAGAAAAAGTTTGAACAGAATATGTTACTCTATTTTGAACTGAGGTATTGAAATTAAGCACAAATGAATTAACGCGTTTTTTTTCAATATTTGTCGCAGTCCTTTACGAATGATTGTCTGAAATTTATTTTTTTTGATTTCATTATACTTTTACGTTCGAACGATAAATTTAGAATTCCAATTATGAGTTAACAGATGATTTCTTTGATAAAACTTAAGGATAAATTGATTTTGTCTACAGAAGCGTATTTGAAGAATCTCAACGATTCGGCCAGACGATATATGTTTGCTAAACTAATTACACACTTCTTGAGTTATTGACAAAATTCATTATTCGACGCAATAACTAATAACTAATATCGGCCGACATCATCAGCACAAAATATATTTTATTACAAAAAACTGGTTCCCAACGTCGGATATAATTTCGTGCAAAGTAGGTCAATGTAAACTTTATTCATAGTCATACGTTGGGCACTAATAAATAATGTTCGCTAAAAGCAAATACATACCCAATACGCGACAGATTACGCTTTCGATAAAAATACTGTTCCGTTTTCTTTGTTTAGCGTTCTGATCGTATATCGTTCATTTGTGTCAATAACTTTTAATGTGGCACAATCACGAAACTATCGCGACAAAGATCTAGCGGAAACAAAAGTTGTGCAAAAATGATCGTCTATGCACAGTAATCATGTTTTTTATTTATATATTGCATTGAGCTAACTTCTTTTACTTCTATATCGTTCTAACTTTTTGGCTAGACGCAGCGCTAACTTCTGCTCTGCGATGAATATTTATGAGCGTCTTATAATCCAACAAACATACCTCCGTTGACTTTGACAAGACACTTATAGAGTTCATTATAAATCGTTTGTTAAAATTTTTTATAATTGTTCAAATCGATAAAGAAAATAGTCTACTACAATGGTAGAACGAAGATTTCAAACCTTCTGTGTTTTTGCACTATATAGGACAAGTTTGCGCGATTGTAAAATTGAATCATAAGTCCAATTGCTTTTGCAAGACTTCAACGGTCAACTTTCAACTAAGTTTTATAGAAATCATTATTATTCACTTTTTATGTAGAAACTTCTATGGACAGACTATTCATAATCGATACTACTGCGATATAAAACTTTAATTAAAGCACAAGGGGTGTAATAAAACATTTTTAATCTCATTAGAAAATGACACAACATTTGTTATCAGAAACAAAGCATATTCAATGAGGATTCTCAGTGAAAATATTTTCGGAATGCCATTTAAAATCACATTAAAGGTTGAAATTTTAACCGAACGAAAAAATTGTTACATTACGTATAATATTCTATATGCAGATAGTGCTTTCTATATGTATAAAATTTATAAACTGTTTGATGAAAAAAAAACATTTCTCAGCAAGTTAAAAGACAGGCTGATGGAGTTTATTTAGATTTGAGACATGAATAAAAGACGTGGATTGGTGATGGGCGTCGCGACGACGTGAACTAAGAGTAGGAATGCGAGTGCGACGGCGCTGATAGTTGATCTCTATTGGCTCAAATGCTCAATAAGATCCTCCTCTCACCTGTCGGGGACAAACAGCAAGAACCGCGCTAGAGCAGCACCAATGTTGTACACTAGGCTTGCGTGACAAAGCTGTACATGGCCTTTGAAAGAGCCACTTGAACTTCCCCTTTGAATAAACGTCAACTTTATTTTCAATGCCTTTAATATGAAAATGATTTTCATTTATCTACAAATAGTCTGTTGAAAAACCTTCCCATTGATTCGAAACAAAATATCAACACTTAGTATTTGTCGCCTTAGTCAATTTTTTTTCATTTGCCACATTTTCATAATCTAAGATCAATTCAATCCTATAGACAACTTGCCTTTTGTCATTTTAATCGTACAGATGTAAATTAAAAAAGAAACTTATATATGATCTGAATGAAATCTTTTATCAGCGTTGAACAAAGGCTTTTGATACCGCAGACATATTTTAACCGCATATAAAAAAGTTCAATATTTTATATAACAATGAATTCAGAAACGTTTCGAAAGGGACGTGCAGTATCATTAACTATTAACTAGAAACACTATGGATTATCGCCTGAGCTGCTTATTTTATAATGTATAATACGTGTGAAAATAATTTTGTCGTTGATTATTAGTTATTAAAATTACACGAGTGTAGATTATAAAAAAATGACTTTTAATATTCAAAATCTGTTTTCTTTAATTTTATTATTGCGTACACCCTTCAGTTTAATATCTGGAGTGGAGAATCATCCCTTGTAAAAAGATCCGTATATTGTCCATATAAGAATAATATATTGACAAAATATTATTCACGAAATAATATATTGTCCCTATATTGACCATACCTAGTTAATATATTGACAATATATTGCCAATATATTAACAATATATGAAAAATATATTGCCCATATATGGACAATGTATTATTTTCAAACAATGTATTAACCATACATAGACGATGTAATTTGATTTACAGCAATGTATTGGCAATGTATGATTTTTCGCAAACAATATATTGACAATATATGTATGACAATCAAAATTTCTTTCTTTGCCATACATTGTTAATTTCTTTGTTATTTCTTTGTTAAACAAATATTGTTGTTTTAAATACTCTAAAACTTTTTTTCTGATATTTAATAATTTTTTTATAACAAAACATTTAATTTCACCGATCTTGTGAACAGTCTATCTTCTGCGAATAGAAGCTTGTGATTTTCAATAGACAATTGTTAATAGTGATTTGTTAAGAATTTTAATTAATTTTTTAGTAACAAAAGATTGAATCATTCAAAACGATTAGCTATATTGATTTTCCATAGAATATATGGATCTTTATAGTTTATCATAGTTCTTACTTAAAAAAGTATGGATAAATTTATAAATAAATTTTTGGATTTGGTTAAAAAATTTGAAGATTTATAACAAAATTACATTATAGAAAGTATTATTGACAAAATGTCATTCACATTAAACTATTTCCATTAAAAAATAGTCATTAAGTATGTAGCTTATTTCGATAGATGAATTAATCGAAGCAGATGGAGCAGTGGACAACGACGCGGACTGATAACCTCAAGGGCCTGGGATCGATTCTCGTGCTAGAGTAAAATTATTTTCATTATTCATGTATGGTCAATATATTGTCCATATATTGTCAATAGATTGTCCATATATGGGCAATATATTGTTAGTATATGGTCAATATATTACTAATGTATGGGTAATAGATTGTCAATATATGGTTTGTATTGTATGGTCAATAGATTGTCAATGTATTGTCAATATATGATCATTTTTACAAGGGATATTGCGATGTAGCGTAAAATCAATTGAGAAAAAAAAATAAAAAAAAACTTATAAATAAGCGTTTAATATTAATCATATAGTTTATTGTATTAGAGGTTACTCGATGTCACAATATTTTTTCTACAGAGAACAAAAAAAACTTTCGCAGTGAATTATGAAAAGAAGTGTGTTACTTGATATTTCGATCGAAAGCCATATTATCTGGATGTAATAAGAAAAACAGGAGCGAGCCAGATCCAGTGTATCGCATCATGAATGTGATTGCTTATTAAGAATAACTTTGAAAGCGCACATAGTTAATTATTATCAAAGTGAGATCTTCATTACATTTCAGGTGTACAAAACCGGGATAGCATCTGAGTATATATCCTCGAAAAAGAAATTTGGAGCGCGAATAGCCCGTAACGGAATTTCGAGCCAAGATCGCGTGTCGATATCCAGCGATGTGTTATTTTCAATTGTGGTCCACACTGGTTCCTCGCAGATTTGCTGGCACCCAAAAAAAGAGCGCCCGTTTATACAAAGATATGTATGTAACTGCAACAGTTTTATGGCACGTACAGGGTGCAATTCACATCAGGTACCGTTATATCCGTCCGTGAGTAATTTACATACATTACTTTGATTTGCCGAAAATAAACCAGTCCAGTATGTGTATTACAAAGTTGACCATATACATAACTGTATGTTTCGATGATTTTGGAACGAACACAATATGGAACTTTTGTTGCATCTTATTTCGATAATGATAACGTTTCCTAATGTTATTTGTTACATAATCCGCTACGATTATTGTCTAATTCGTGAATTGAGCAATTTTGTTATTGATTGTTTTACCGATTTAACAAAACATTTAATATTTTGTAAATATAATTGTGTTGTGTTGGTTTCAATTCTGTATGCGATTGGTAACACAATTTTGTGAACTGAATAATGCATTCACACAAAAACCCTACTGTGTACACCTAATAAAATAATATTGCTTCTTAAAAATAATAATAACTCAGGAGACCATGTTAATTTTGTTAATTTTCTGCATCAGCAGGCCGTTCGAGGAAGGTATTCGATTGCCCACGGGATTTCTTTTTGGTTTTTGTAAATGAGGCAACAAGATTGACAAATGTACGTTTGCGTTTTGTGTGTTTGATGCGCAAGATATTTCACATTTTAAAGAATGCTGCTCATTGATTAAAAAACGTTGCTATCAATTCGTTTGAAATGATGCACGATATGAATTAGTTATATGTAAACACTAATTGTTCAAATCTTATCCTTGAGAAAAGTAGACCCTCATCGACGAAAATATATACAAAAAATGTAGACAAAATATATAAATTTTATACATAAATTATATAAAATTTGTATATATAATGTTTAGAGAACTTATTGCCGCTTTTTATATATAATTTATATATAAGTCGTATACATTTTTGTCTATATTTTAAAAAACAAAAAAAATATAATTAATAAACAATTTATTCATAAATTAAGTTATTCTATTTATTTTATTATGTTTCTTCCATCCAGAATGCCATAATTAGATACACTTTGAAACTGCTTTTCTGAAGATCCAGTTTGGGTTTTGAACCCAAGCCCCACCCAACATGAGTCCGATATCTTGACCACTGGACTACGACGATCATCGAAGTTAATTAGTGTATTCGCAAATACACTCACAAACATAATATATTCTTGATATATATAAATTCTATATTTCGGTATATGTAATGTTTATATATTCTCCAAATATATCATTTTATGAAACGAGAATATATAAATTTTATGTTCATGTATATCTACTTTTTATATATTTACCAAATAGAAATTCGTTATATATAATAAATATACAATTTTTTATATTTTCTAGTATATATAATTTCTTGATATAAAAATATATATAAACATACATATTTTCGTATATAAAATTTTTATTTAAAAAATTATATATATTGAAAAATATATATATTTTATAAAATAAATATATATTATATATAATTTCTATAAAATGGTATATATTTTCGTCGGTGAGGGCATGATCTTGTGCTCAAAGTAAACGAGAGTTTTTTTGAATAAGTGTATCGTTAATTGTGGTAAATATAGTTGGATCACATTTATTTTACATCCGATTAAATGAGATTCATACTTATGGGGTACAATAAATGAAGAAATTGATGTACCTTAGATTAGTATAATTCAGATTCGTATAATATTTAAGGCGCGTAGAAATTAGACCCAGTTTTTTAGGGCACCTCGCTTTGAGATTCATTTGATTGAGCGTCCAAATGATTGGAATAGGACCTTTCCGGGGAAAAATTTTTGTCCAGAGGTCGTAGGAATCACTAAATTTTTTTACAAACAATTTTGAGCCAAAAAATGAGTCATGAAAAGTGAGTGCGTAGTAGGAAGGCTCATACTAATGTGGTACGTGATAAAAATGTTTCGCTCATAAAAAGATTGGATAAAATTGTTCAAACGTTTGTGGTCCAATGGAAGGGAAATAATGAAATAGTTAAAAACAGCTAATATTAGAGATCACAACAGGCAGAGTCAGAGAATAAATGAGATATTTTGAAATCGGTTACAAGAAAGAACACATGAAACTATTAATCACATAAACCTTGTTGTAAGTACTTGGCGACACAGGTTCGAATGTTCATAACAAAAAACTGCGATTATTATTATAACGCATCAATATTGTAGTATTCTAATTTTGATATTCGTACGAAGGATTCATGTAAAATTAATCTATATAAAAAGAAATTAACCGTCAATGTTTGCATTTTGAGATGAGTAATCAAAAAATCTGTCATTGCAAATCGCTTTTCATGAAAGTTCTCCACGATGAAAATGTCCACAGGTTTCGGAATCATTTGGTCAAAATGTTCACAAAAATGTGTTCATAAAAGAAAGATACATAATTTCTTATAATTTTTTTAAAAAAATTGTTATTCTTGTTTTAACTTTTTTGTGGATATTTTGACCAATCACTCAAACTTATTTTAACATTTGAAATTTGTTAACGGAAATTAAATTAATCCCTGCGCGAGTATCAATCCTGGGTCCTCGAGTGTATCAGTCCGCGTCTTTGTCCACTCGTCTATCTGCTTCATTGAAAGTTAAATTAACATTTTGTACAGATAACAAAATATTTTGCTGATCCTATAGAACAATTGCACCAATCGAGGCAGTGCGGCGACAACCGACGGTTGGCATACTGTCCTTACCCAAACGTTGGGCAACCGTCGGTTGATTGTTGGTGAAGAGTCGGCCCTGTTTATAGAATGAATTTAGCAGCAAATAATTGGTATCAGCATATTAGGCCAATCGTCAGGTTGAGATTGACTTATAGATGAAGAAAATTTTTTTATTTGAATCTTTACTAAGTCTACAAAATTTTTTTGTATAAAAATAACAAACAAAACTTATTCCAACTTTCTTCCGATCTTATTTCTTTTATCGATAAAGTAATATAAAAAGTGTTTTGCTTTAATTTGTTTATTTTTCTAGGCGAATTTTTTATGTGATGTAAAACTTGCTCCATTGAACTGAGAAAAAAATATTTCAATTTTCTTTGAAATTTAAATTTATAATCACAATTCAATTTTTTCAACATTTTAGAGAAGACAGTAAATTAGAATCAAATTTGACGAGTTAAGTCAAGGTTCAAAACAAATTTCTTCAGGTGTAAGTCAATCTTGGCCAGATGGTTGGCCCAATGCTGGCACCATCAATTTGCCTATAAATGATCTGTTATAAGGACCAACTTTTCGCCAATTGGTTGCCAACGGTCGTCCCACATTTGGGCCAAGACAGTATGCCAACCGTTGACCGCCAACGCACTGCCAAGATCGGCTCGATCGTTTGTGTCGGCAGAATATTTTTTTCCTACATGGGATGTAAGGGATGAGGAGAAAAATGGAGAAGTAAGAGTTAAGGTGGTTGAGAAAGTCTGAAACTGAATGATGGCAAACAAAAAGGATGCATGTAACATACGGTAAATTCATATAAGACAGAGAAAAAGAGAGAGAGTGAAAGAGAGAGAGAGAGTGAGAGAGAGAGAGAGGGAGATAGAGAGAAAGAAAGAGCTTTTCTTTCGAGGACAACAGAGAGTACAAGAATCGCAGAAAAAGTTTTGGTCTGGGGTTTCCGGTTCAAACGTGTCGCGGTTGTCGTAACCGCAATTACGACTATAGGGTAACTGTGCGACTTCCCGCATTGCGAAATGTGTACATATCGGTTGCGGGAAGGCCTGCTAAAAGAATCAAAGGGACACGAACAAGTTTGCGTGTGCTCCCACTGGGGTCTAGGTTTTGAGAGTGCGAGAGATTTTGCATATCCTCTCGTGTTGAATGGCGTGAAAGTTTAAGTTGGTCTGTACAAGTCCTTCGATCGGTCTGCTGGCGTTGCAGACGGAACTCCCACGGCGAGAAATGCCAACAGTTATAGGCGCTTTCGTTTCCCATTGTGCCGATTTATAACTGATGTTGATAATACCCTGCTTTTTGTAACACAAAAGCCACGTCAGTTTCAATTTCACGGCTTCTCAAATACATGACGCCGAAAACGCATCATCGTTTTTTCATTCTTCAAATACCTAAATATCACAAGTATCGTAAAATATTCACAGAAATTAAATTTTTGTCATTAAATAAGTTATCATTGTACACCAGCGATGATACTGCTTGCACCATCAGATCAATAGTTATCCCACTATCGGTATCCTTAATTGTATCCTACTTTTGTTCTTGCGTTTATGTCCATAGCATAATTTGTAAAGGAGGGATTATGCATTTTTTTGATAAGAATTTAGCTGTTAGCATCCGAGATTATAAGATTTCCTTCGTACTGCTCAATAACTTTACAATATCACATTTTCATTTTTCGCAAACTATTTTTATTTTTAATCTTGTTTCTCAGTAATCAATCGAAAAAATGAACTATAAATACGATTTTTGCAAACTAGAATTTTAGTAAACCGATCTATGACGGCAATGTAAGGAAATGACGCAATTTTTGCTTTTTCACGCGAAGTTTCAAACATTTGAACAACGTGATGAGGATTCAAATCTGTTTGATTTGTAACTTCGGCCCATTAATCAACTTATGACTAGAGTGAAATTGGGAGCGTAAAAACTCTGACATAATTTATTCTCAGCGCCACAGAATAGCCGGGGAAGGTCCGATTGCCCACAGGATTTCCAGACTCGTATCAAATGTTGAAAAATGAAATGAGACGCGGGCAAAAGAGAATTTTGTTGATGAGGCAACAAGATTAAAAAACGTAAGTTTGCGTTCTGTGTGTTTGATGCGCAAGACATTTAAGATTTTAGAGAATTCTGCTAATTGATTGAAGAACGTTGCTATCAGCTCGTTTGAAATGATGCACGATATGAATTAGTTATATGTAAACACTAATTGTTCCAATCTTATCCTTGAGAAAAGTTGATCTTGTGCTAAAAGTGAATGAGAGTTTCTGGAATAAGTGTATTTTGTATTGTGATAAATATGGTTGGATCACATTTATTTTACATTCGATGAAATGAGATTCATACTTATGGGGTACAATAAATGAAGAAATTGTACCTTAGAGTATTATATTCCAGATTCGTATTATTCAAGGCGCGTAGCAATTAGACCCAGTTTTTCAGGGCACATTGCTTTAAGATTCATTTGACTGAGCGTCCAAATTATTGAGTCGTATGTACTTAATTTAAGAAAATCAATTTAAGTCCCTTTTATATCAGGTCCTTATATTCAGCGTGATTAGCAATGAGACACAATAAATGAGAGATGTGTATGCGAGAAACTTTTATTTTGTGCTCAAGTAGTTTGAGATTCTTTCCAATTTTAATGGGCGTCTCTTCAGCCATTCGCTGAGATTTAGAAAGAATTTAAAACCCTAACCAATGGGGTTAACTATCAACAAAGGCGCTATATCGTGGTTAAATTCAAAATCGTGGTTAAAACCGTAGAAGTTCATTTTAAGAAACTGTCCTCCGCACATCTTCAATCTTTCCTCCCCAATCCTCCACTGTTCTCTTCAATCCTCTACTGTCCTCCTCAATCCTCCAGTGTGATTAAAGCGTGACGATTCCTCTACAGTGCTCTATTTTTGAACGATGAAAGTCTACTATTTGATGCGATCGCTGAATATTATTAATATAAAATTGGAAAATATTCATGTGAAATACGCGATACTTTTTTTATTTTTATAGGAATATACGGGATTTGACAAGTATACACGAGCGTCTACTTTTACTCGAAAACACACTGTTTTTAGTTCTCTAATAGGAATTACATTATAGGTTCAAAGAATGCTACACTCGTATATGAATTGATAATACATTTCTAATTGATTGTGCATGCTAACTTTAAATATCTTCGAACTTTCTAACTTGTGGGTTAATGAAGATATTTCTAAAAACAGATATAAAGTATCAATTATTTTTTTTAATTATTTATGATTTGTTCATTAACTATGTAACGAATTATTATTTTCTGATTATCGTCGAGCTTCGAATAGTTTTCTATTCCTTCATATTCCGTCTTTTTTCTTTTCTGTTTATTTCTGCCCTGTGTTTCTTCTTTTGGACTTTCTCTCAGAACTCAGGTCATCTTTACTAATGACACTCCTAACTTTTGTCGACCCGATAGATCATCGGATGCGTGTTCGGTTTGTAATCGAGAGGTCTTGGTTCAACTCTCACTGCGTAGTTTAAATTTATAGTTAGTTTTTTATAATTGCATTTAATATAATCATCGTTCCTGAGAATGCTGTGTGTTGTCCGTATCAAATAGGTACATCTCATTGTCTACATTGTGACAGGGCGTCTTTTGGACGGCCTGTCTGGACATTAGTAAATAAAGCAACGCCGAGATTTCGAGGGGGGGGGGATTAAATTGGAACACAAGGATTAATTAGAGGGAAAATTTAGAATCAAAATAATAATGAAAAATCAACTCTCGAGGACGTGTTACGAGACCTGCTCGGTTTCGCGTAACGATGTTTATTTTCAGTCAGTCTCGAGAGCTTGGGCGACCTTCGGTTGTCGGTGAGTTTCAGCCTCCATCTCAGGCATGTGTCGGAGAGAGAGACTGACTTCACTAGGAAGCTTCACCGCTGGACCACAGAAGACCATGGCTCAACCTTGCCACGGAGCTGGCAGGAGATCAGCTGGCAAAATAGGAGAGGATTTCAGCCGTCCAACTGCTGGACCCGACAAGTAATGCCCGGCAACTGTGAACGGAAGCCGAACTAAAAGTACTGTGCTCGCTTGCCCCTCGCCACCCAGGGATGCGGACTACCGCCTAGAGGCAAGAACGAGGTCCGAGGTTGACCTGTTGATGCCAATTGAGAACAAGCAAGACGAGAGACGAAGGACGAGAGAGACTAGAACGAGAAGCTGTCCACCTGTCTACAATAGCAAACCACAAACTTTTGGGCCTAGCGAACCTCCGGGCACCCGTAGAAAAGCGAGGCAAGCGGGGTACGGCGAGCTATGTCACTGATGAGCAGAGCGTTACACACGGCAAGCAAGAAACTGGGAAAAGCAAAGTGGAAGGGAACGGTAGCCGGCATTGCGAAAGAAAATTTGTAATTAATCGAGGAGTCGAATGGAGATGGTACGAGGTGACGGAGGTGTACGGACCGAGAGACAAAAACCGATCCAGCCCAAGCTCCCGCTCCCACCAGCGTCATCGACCGGTAACGTTGGTGCTTTTTCTTAGTTGAAAAAAGTCTTGTTAAATATTTCGAGGGTCTGCAGCAAAAAAAGTAAAGTCATTTTTCACGTACGTAAAAGATTGTACGATTTTTGCCAGGCCAACGTATCTTGGATCGAATTGGCGAGCTATATCCGAGGACGGCAGGAATCAAGGCCGGTTTCTGCAAATTTGTTTTTCAAGTAACGGCGAAACGGATTTTTCCGAGGTGGCAATTGTTGGATCGTGGTACCAATTGTTCCGGAGCCCGAGGAACCGTGGTAACGGAAGGAAAATCAACTCATCAAGAGTCTGAATAAAAGTAAAACGTGCTCGCCGGAGCCATTTTGATTTGAAGAAATAATTTCCCTCGTGTATGATAGGCTAACAGAAACTGTGATTTTGATTTAAGTTGTGAAAGGTTGAAAGAGTAATTGAAATTGAATTATTGCCAGGAGTCAAATAAAGAGAACCCGAAACACGAAATTGCTTGTGATTTTTGTTTTGTAAGAGCGAAGGTAAAAATTGGGTTTTAATTTTTGTTTAGTAAAGTTTGAGAGTAAAATTTGAAAGTAGAATGAATGATTAAGATTGCTAATTGAATTGTTATTATGTTGTTTTATTTTATCTGTCCCGAGTTACAATAAAGAAACCGAACAATTTTTGGACCGAAAAGTAAAAAGGATCCTTTCCTGGAGTTTTTGGTGGTCGGATTATCCGTTGCGCAATTGTTGAAGTACCGCTTCACGGTACTCGTCTGACTCGATAAATAAATATTGGACTTTTGAGGACAATTCCGCTTTGAGAGGGGTTTCCAAGTTTTCCCCGAAAATTTGGTAACGATCCGAGGCAGCGTTGGACCAGGTTACGAGTACCGGAATCGTGTTTGGGTTCATTTGGGTTCCGTGGCGAAGGGGCGGTGGAACGCAAAACGCTACGTCACAACATAATGTAACAAATCTAAAATAATACGAATTACAAAAATAGTAGTTGATAAGCGGGAGAAAACAAGCTATCTTTTTACTTTTGAATCAATCGTGCAATTTTTATAAAAGGATTTTGATAAAAAAAAATTTTTTTAAATTTGATACTAATTTTTATTTCATCAACATATTGGTGTTCCGACGTGTGAGCAGTCCTCCGCAGTCCTCTATTGGGCTATAAAACAGTCCTCCACAGTCCTCCATTGGGCTATAAAACAGTCCTCCACAGTCCTCATTTGGTACGATTGGAGCACTGCGGAGGACTCTTTTCCACATTGTAAAGATTGACAAAAAACAGTTCATCTCTTTAGTCCTCCAAAAACCATTAACAAATTTCGCCTCAAGAAAAAGTTATTATTAAAAAACTCTCATTTACTGTAAGCACAAGATCAACTTTTCTCAAGGATAAGACTTGAACAATTAGTGCCTAATTTACATATAACTAATTCATATCGTGCACCATTTCAATCGAGCTGATAGCTACGTTCTTCAATCAATGAGCAGCATTCTCTATAATCTCAAACGTCTTGCGCATCAAACACGCAAAACGCAAACTCACGTTTGTCAATCCTGTTGCCTCATTTACAAAAATCTCATTCGCCCGCGTCTCATTTTATTTTTTAACATTTAATACGAGTATGGACATCCCGTGGGCACTCGGACCTTCCCCAAAATGTCGTACAGCTTTTGATTGCAAAAATTGAATAATCTTATTGATAATTGATAATAATTCGATTAGTGATAAAAAATTAGGTAATTGGACTGTTAGGACACACGGGGCGAAAATTATACTACACGGAGCGAAAAGAATCTCAAAATTTAACATTTTTAATGTCAGAGTAGAAACAGACTCGAATCAGCTATTTTCATATTAAAATGTTGAATTTCAGCATGTTTCGTGCGAAAAAGTGATGTTAAAATATTTTAATTTTTTAAATAAAAAAAACATGTTCGATGATAAATTTTAAAATGTAAAAATGTTAATTTTTTGTAAACACGATTCATAAAATTTTAACATTTAGAATGTTAAAATTTGATCTATTATGTTTCATTTATTGAAATCGAATGTTTTAAAATTTGATTAGAGCAGTTGTTAATTTTTAGTAAACACCATTCGTCAAATTTTAACATTTAATTCAACATTTACCGAATTTGAATTTTTGCGTATCAAAATAGACAGGAAAAAAATTAACATCTTAAATATTAAATTTATTAGACATTACTTGATAAAATTTGATAGCTTTAACTTCAATAAATGAAATCATAATAGATCAAATTTTAACATTTTAAATGCTGAAATTTGACGAAAGGTGTTTACAAAACATTAACATTTTCACATTTTAAAATTAGAGGTATTACTGAGGTAATACTTCATGCAATTTCGTAGAGTGTTTATATTAAAGTGTGAGATTCCGACGTGTCGAATTTTAACAGTTCTAATTCTAAAATTTCTGATTTGAATAAGAAAAAAAAACATTGAACCGTAAAATTTTTAGGCTCTGTTTTAGCATCATTTATTAGAGTTGAGTATCATTCGGTGGTATTTTTTAAGTATATGTCACTGGTAACATTGAAAAATGTTAAAAATTTTCTCCTTGAGAGAGGGCATTCTATAGATTTCGACCGTTTGTATCGAGCGCGCCCGAGATTACGCCTGGCCAATCACGTCGCGGCGCCACCTTGCGCCAAGCTGCGCGCGCAGTCCCTGTAGGGAATGATCGAGCAGTACGGCGCAAGCCGGACATCTTGTATACGAAGCCGAGCGGAGAACGACGCGTCTCTTAAAAATCGCCGTTTCAAACTGTAAGTTACGCGTTTCCGAGCCTGAGGTTGGTCAGGATTGCCCACCCGAATGTGGGCAACCTGCCAACAGAATTGTGAACCCGTGACCAAGAACCCCGACATGATGCGACTATAAAGAGGAGCGACGTGCCTGGCCGGCGGACGCGATGGCGGCGGCTGTCCACCAGCCCGGGTCTTAGGAGCTCATTCTGAGCTGTTTTCCTTTAACAATCCGGTGAGTCCGATCCAACTTGCTACCCGAAGTCCACCCTAAGATCTAGTGGCCCATATTGAGCTCCTTCAGAGCTTAATATGGCAAATGCTCTCTCTCTCTCTCTCTCTCATTCACTCGCTCGACGACCCGATATGTTCTTTGTTTGGCATCGACGCCACTAGTTTAAGTTGTTTAGAACCCGATAATGAACCGATGTTAACCCGATCCGAAGGGCCTTCAGCCCACCTGAAATACATGAATGTTCTTTTGTTTTGAGCCGATCCGAAACGGAGCGTCGCGCACCGACCGGCGTCGGTTGGCGCGCCGCGCTTGCACTGCATTGCCGTCCTTGTTGCACCGCTGGTTCGAGCCCGGCATTTCATGGTTCGAAGTGGCGACTCCGTGAGTCTTTGTTCTCGTGCGGCAATGTAGTTAATTAAGATTATGAAGTTAAATTCTGAAGACCAATTCTGATAATTCCGACAGTTACGTTTTTGCGAGGCGACGCGGCCGAGCCGCGCCGACCAATCAGAGCCCCGCTTTTGTTTTCTCCGAATTCTAATTATAGTCTCATTGTTTCGAAACGAGCTTTACTGTATTCTGATGTTTTCTTTCATGATTAAAATACGCGACTAACATATTTACACTTTTCCATTTAGTGCTTGTTCAAAGTTTCTTTTATTTAATTGCAAACTGGAATAAATATGTTTTGTCGAAATGACTTTTTGTTTTCACTGTTTATTTTTTGTTTTGCCAACCCCGAACTTAACCACGCGCTTTTCCATCTATTGCTAGCTGGCTTAATCTGAACTTATGATATTATGACCCGATCCCGAACCCGACAATGAAGCTGAGCCCGAACACCCAAGACTTCCTTGGCCGTTGAAGGTCAAACGGCCTGGCGCCCAATACGAACACCAGACCGAGCAAGAGCGCGAGCGCTATGGCCCTGGCTGGCCGACGCCAACCCAGTCAGACCCACAGCGTTACAGTACATGATCTTATAAAATGAGAAAATTTTCAATATTTTCATTTATTGGAATCATGTTAACCGAATTTTATCAAGTAATTTTTCAAATTTTAACATTTCAAATGTTAATTTTTATCCCGTGCATTTTGATTCGCAAAAATTCGATTTCGGTAAATTGTGATTTCTTATGGTTTACGTTAGTTTTACTCTGTATTTTGTTTTTTGTGAGACCCCGTTCACTGATATTGTTATGGGTTTGCGGTTTTTTTACTTTCATTCCGACAGAGTTGTCTGGGCGCAATAAAATTGGTATGACGCACATGTGAAATAAGTGTCAATGGCTCGTTACATACTTCTAGCGTTGTAAAAAGGTACTTGCGACAAAAATTATACTTGTTCAGTTGGTTGTGCAATGAAAACAACTGCTCCGATCAAATTTTGAAACATTTGATTCCAATAAATGTAACATAATAGATCAAATTTTAACATTTTAAATGTTAAAATTTGACGGATAGTGTTTACGAAAAATTAAGATTTTTTCATTTGAAAATTTATTATCCAAAATCTTATTTTTTCATGTGAAGAATTCAAATATTAAAATATCATTTCTTTGCATAAAACATGCTGAAATTTACCATTTCCATATTGAAATGTAAGCTGATTCGAGTCTGTTTCTACTATAACTTAAAAATGTTAAATTGTCAGATTTTTTCCGCTCCGTGCACCTATCACTAGAATACTTACAATATGGTTTTTCAGTGGGAAATACTACAGAAATAATCCCACAGAAACGCCTAGAGCGTTCGTCTGCAATTTAGTTAGATTAATTGAACAGACCGAGTTTTGTGATTTTTCTATTTGTCCGAATTTTTCTATGTGGCGCAGGAGCAATTTGTTGTCTTAAATGATTTTCGAAACTGAATTAATCAATAATGGACAAGAGATTGCTGTAAATGAAAGACATACATTTCCCGGGTCGGTGTCGGACGTGCCTTTCAGGGGACCTATATTTTTACAGGACGCGTTAGGAGAAATATTTATCAGGGCAGATTTCAAATCTAGTTTTTTCGGACAGTTTTTTCGTGGTCAAATAACAAACATAAATATATCGAATCAAACACATTGTGTAAAACCTGTCTCATTCAATTTTTGTGAATAAAAATTGAATAAAATATGCACTATAGGTTTCAGACTCGTTTATCAACACATGTTTACATTAGAGATTAAATGAAAGTCAAATTAAATCCTTCTCAAAATGAACATGATCTCAATAAAGACAGATTTTTACTGCTCACTGTTCATTTTTGAACTCAAATGGATCATATTTGCGCGAAATAATTGGAAATTATTGCTTATCTCTGTTGGCCAGCTACCTGAAACGAGAAAGCTATTTGATGCCATGGCGTGCTTATTATTAAGACTTCGGGAGATGACGTTTGCAAGGTTTTATCACTTTAATGGACGACTTTTATATACAGCAAGTGAAAACCCTGATAATTTAACGTGATATAAGCATCGCTTGGCGCTGTTTTTTGATTTTGGGATTCTTCATTGCTGGGAACAAATTTCGCCGGACTAATTGGATGTGTATACGCGGCGGTTAAGAGTCGGCAGATCAAAAAACGACATTTTTCTTGTACCAATTGAGATAACAAATGGAGCATTAAAATCTGGCCCTAGATTATAAATATATTTAGTGTCGTAGTGCTGTTAATTAAGCACGAGTCCGGATAACCAGTCAAGCAAGCGCCTTATCCTTCGGCCCAACATTTAATCCTGCCAACGGTCGACTGCACGGAGAGGTGGAATGCGCAGGTGGCTATCACGATGGTCAAAGACCCCGCCCAACATCTCGCGGAAATTGAAAAAATTTACAATTTTAAATTGCTTCTTTCGCGTAACGAACTTCATCACCAGAAACTTTGGAAATTTGCCCTATAATACGTATAGCCCGCGCGTCGCTCCTTTCCATCAACAATCAATTTCTTGTCATAACGTCAAATAATTAAATTTAACAAAATGAACTTAAGGTTTCATGATTTGATGATGATAATGAAGGCTGTAATATAGCGGCGGCTCACCTGGTGTGACATACGGTGGATCTAAGTAAGTTATGGAAATCCAGCTACCTGCATATTTTCACAAGGTGTTTGACGTCAAATGCTTCGTCACCAGCTGGTCGCACAAGAAAATCCCGGCTGAAAATCAAACGAATTTTGTTCGAAGAAGAGGGCCCCTCCGCTATAAAACAAATTTTTTTAATATGCTATTTAAACCTGAAAGCAGTTGTTCTGTAACAGAGAGTAACATCGAAATATGAGAGGCATAATAATTGCTATTTATAAGATGTGTACATAATATGTACACGTCTGAGAAAATTATAACAAAATTTGATGAAAATTATAACGTTGAACTTATTTTGTAATTTACCCTTGAAAAATAAGAGTTTTTGTGTTAGATTTTTATCTTCGAAAATGAGCAACTTATCAACTGTGGAAACGCCTCAGTTGAAGAAATCGATGCACTTCGGGAAATAAACGTGTTTAAAAATGCAATCAATTATCTCACCCTTTACTCTTTTCCCTACTCGCGTTCTAAAACTTGATGATACAATTCTTTTATACTTACACATATTATTACTCTTCTGTCGATTGGGCGTGTAACGTACAGGTTTTCTTTAAAAATTAACTTCTTGTCTTTAATTCACGATCAAATGTATACAAACATATGTCATTAAAATTTTTATTGCCGAGAAGTGATATAAAAGTTATAGCATGCACGAATAAAGCATTCACATAAAATGCAATTTAAATTATCTGCAAGACTGATCCCTAAGTAGAAATAATTCATATACTCCCTAATAAGAGACGATATATTTAGAAAATTGATTTTTCGTCACTTACAAGTCTTATTATTAATTTTGATGAATTTTTTGAATTAAATTGATGAATAAGGTAAAAAATAGTGTAGAGAATATCAAATTAATAGGTACTAAATGAGAGAGCCGCTTAATGTGTTCAATTCTGATAATGTTCATAATTCTAAGAAGTAGATTATTGTAAAGTTTCGATTTTATTAAAAAATTCAAATTATCGTTCGTCAATAGCATGATACGGAATATTCTTTTTGTTGCGTAGATACAAAGTTGGGCACGTGCCGGCACGCGCCAACCACTCACTTCCATCGCGCGAGTGTTTCCTCTTCCTCGTCGCGCCCCACCTTTCGGTCACTCTTATTTCTTGTTTCTTACCCAAAGTGCTCGACTACTTGTTAACCTACTGCAAAACGGAAAGTGCGTCCAACAACTTTTACCAATTCCTCGAGTCACAACTTGCGAAACGTCTTGTCATCACAACGAATTGTGTCAATTTTTTTAACGGCTAAGGAAATCGCTATGTTTTATACGTTTTATATTTTAAGTATACAATATATTTTTTCGAAGTCTTACTTAGTAAATCAATGCATAAATCTATCAATTTTTTTACAACCAAATTATAACCAAATGTTTTTGATTCAATCATCTATTATAATAACCATCTTACTTGAGTCTCAAAATAAATTTGCGAAAACAAGTTTTGCACTCGATAAATTTTACTTTGACGTATACAGCTGTAATATCAAAAGAAGAAAGCCTTTTTATTAAATGAAATAATAATCTTATTATAACCAAGCACGTAGTGTTTCATTTTATAAATTCGTGGAATATTAAGTCTCAATAGATCTGGCAACAATTGTATTCAAATGATGTTTATTTTCATTTTCAAGAATAATGAGAGCATTTTATCAGTTTGTGGTATGAATCCTGGTTTTTACAGCGCCAAATTTAGTTGATAAACGACATTTCACGATTCAATTCCAAATTTGAAATCATTTGTTTTGTCGAGATGCACTGTCATCTAGAGGGGCGACGTGAAATTAACGCTGCACTAAAAATAAAAAATCAAATCAAGCTCTCATATTCACTCGAAATGTTAGAGAAAAAAATTATTATTACAATTTGAAATTTTTAATTGGAGCGCAGTTGAAAAAAGAAAGTTATAGGAATTGAAATTCACTCCACTCAATTTGGAAGCTAAACAATCGAATCAATTAATTTGTCACAATGCTCAACTTCGATTTTTTTCAATTATTTGAATGCTCGACTTTGAAAGGACAAAAGTTGATTGAATCAAATATATATATTTCTTATCAAGAACGTGTCATGATTTGGAGGATAAAAGTGTCTTGAACAATTTTAGAAATGATTAAAAAAACTATCGCGTCCTTAAATGATTCTTCAGCGCATAATTATATTGCAAATTATGCAAGCTTGTTTTTGTCAGTAAGATATATTCACGCTTACGAACGCATTTAGTAAAATGCATGTACACTCGGCGCACGTACTCATGCAATGTCTTTCAAGAGTGTAAGACGCAGCTGCTTTGACCGTTGAAATATCTACAGCTGCACACATCAGGCACAGTTTCGGAAAAAAAAGTATCAACAATTATACAACTTCCCGATAAGAGGAGTGTTTTCCAACAGACATTGCGCGTCGGCGAATTAATCAAGGCATCAAAAAATGAACGTGCGCTCAAAAATGGGTCAGGGATGACAAGGATATCCATAACCATTCCGGTGGTTCGAATTATCTTCAATCGATGTAAAATGTCCGACTCATAAAACTTGCACATAAAAACTAAAGAAAAGCGAAATTACTTTTTTAGACCATGAAGATTTTTTAAATTAATAAGTTTATAAATCAGATATAATCTTTTTCATTTGTGTAAAAAGCGCATTATCACTAATGGCCAATTCCCGATACTCGTGACACAATATTGATGCAATTTTGCAATTAAAGCAGGCGTACTCTGACCTATTATTAAAAACCAAGTCGTTGGTTGACTTTGATACGTCAGTAACTAGAGCTGATTGGTAGTCGATTTATTAATAATGATTTGGTTCTATCTATGGCTTCACACAACAGATATATAAGTGGATTTTGCAATACTGATTTCTAAACAAACGAAGGATACACATTTTACGACACTAGCTACAATAGGATTATCAGTATATACGTTCGTATCGTATCGTATCCTACTTATATCTTATTCTATCCTACTCATATATAAAAATGTCACTATGTTTGTTCGTTTGTTTTTTTATTTGTTTGTTTTTTGTTCGTTTGTTCAATTCTCTGAGCATCACGCCTACAAGAAGCAAATAATTCAAACGCATCAGGGTGGCTCTATGAACTTTAAGAATTGCTATAGGCTAAGTTGAATCTCAATTTCTACATTTTGTTTCAACGAAAATTTACAAAACATGCTGTCAATTTTTTTGAAATAATCAATTTTTGTGCAGATTTCATGAATACATCATGAATAGAGCATTTCCCAAAAAGTTTGGTGAATCACAGTGAGCCTCTGTACTTCGTAAATTATCACGAGCTACAAGAAAACGAAATTCAAAAAGTTTTTCAAACGACTTTTCCATATTAGATACGTGTTTAATACTGTAATAATAATCATATGATGCATTTGGATGAATCGAATTGTTAGAGTTACTGCAGTCTTCATAAAATGTTAATTTCTAAATTTTTGAATACCACCAATTTGTACACATGATTTTCACTATGACACAAATAGATACACAATTTTTTTATTGTCATTTCTAATTTTAATTGATAAAATAAATCATCCCAAATAATATTTTTCAATATTGTAATCCTTTTTCCATAATAGTTTTCTCTAACTTATTTCATATCAATCCTTAATATACTATTTGAATATTAATTTTTCTAATAATATATTTTTTTAATATTTCCACTCCACTAATTTCGAATTCAAATTTATGATTCAAATTACAAACTTGTATAACATCGAACTTCAGGTTACAGTATTACATTGAATTTTAGATTGTTATGCAGAAGTACAGTCTTGAAATTAGTTCGATAGAAGATTCTTATAAATTAAAGAAGTTATTTGAAGTTATTTGTTATTTAAATTTGTCTATGGTTATGAGTATGCGTTTTGTTGCACTTGGTACTTTTCATATTAATTTATCTTACAATTACCTCAATTATTACCTTATATACCTCACTTTTTCCCTGAAGAACACGGTAAATAAACTTACTACACACAATTCGACCGGCTTAATTGCAAACATGGCCAAGTTAATTGTGACTATGATCAAATAAAACAGCGTGTTATGAATTATTTTGGAAGTCGTCAAAAATTCATTTTTAAGGATCTTTAATGTCACTTGATAACTGCATTGGCATCTGGTGTTGCGAAGATAACACATGTAAGTTGCGCCAGCACGACGCTCTAACCGCAACGTTCATTATTATCCCTTCTCCTTTTTCTATTTCATCAATGATCTTTTTTACACCAGTGTTTTTGATTGTGTGTCTTACGAGTTCTTTGTTTATATTTTCTTTTCTTTCAATCCAACTTGCCAGATTTAGAGTCTTGACTTGGATAGAAATTCAGAACCGAAAACGAACGAAATTAATGAAAAAAAGGGGACTGGGAATCATAAAGGTTAGAATATAGGTATACAGTACACCTGGAGGAACTGAAACATATATACGTAGTGATTAAATGAAGCACCACACGACGATTCATAAGAGAGGCCAAGCGTGAAACTGTTGCGCCCCTATGCAAGCATCAGAACACCGCTTGAATTTCCAATTGTTGCGTTCAAAAAAAGGAGTAATTTAACCGACATGAGATATACGAAGAAGTGGTATGAAAATTCTACTATACTTCGAAACTTAATGTTAATAAACAAATGAAAAAACTTATAACCAGCCAAGTTTAAAGAAAAAAAAATTAAAACTTTACTGTTGGTTCAACACAGTTTTCATTGTAAAAATGATTACGATGTGTAAAACATGAAACGCATCACTTATTGACGGCAAAAGAATTCGCCGCCGTGAGATTTGTTGAGCTCGCGACGTTGCGCCTGAGTCCATCAAATACTTTAACTCCTGTTGTATACGGCAACATACATATCCCGAGACCAGTTCTTCTGGAACTCATTAATTCAACTCCTGAGAAAAACTCCAAACGGCTTCTTGGTACGCTGCAAGCATAATCGTGGCGTTTAATAAAGAAATGACACGCGATATTCGGGTCATACGATGTAAGCGTGAGTAGAATATAACATCTATAAATAAATGCTATAATAAACAAATGAGATGAAAATGAGGATCGAAAACAAATGTCGATTTTGAGGTTAACTAAAAAGAAGTAGAGGGTTGTCATTTGTAGGAGGGTTTAATTGCAGCCTTATATAGTATAGTTATAAAGAGGTTGCAGGAAATCCCGGAAGGGTAATAAGTGAGGTCAAACGACCAGAGGATGACTTCAATGGCACGCGAGGGGCACGTGCCGTGCCGGTTCGTGGGAGCTAGGTCACATAAAACATGCACACGCAGCTACACGCTTCGCCAAGTCTGCGCGAGGTGCGTATATTTTCGGTCTGCCTTCTTTTACAACCTGGCACTTATAACTTGTGTGCACCTATCACGTATATACCTTTGCCTCTAAAAGTGGTTGTGTCATGTCATCTGGCAAGCAGAGCACACTCGAACCTACGCAAAATACAAGCGTGTTATCTAACGGTTTATTCAATCAGATGTGAGGTTGACGATTTTGAGCCTGATACGTGCCCCAAGATAGCCATACCCTAATTTAATCTTTCAGATACAAATAACCGAAAACAGATGAAATTGATATGAATTTATGTAAAATCAAAAAAGCAATACTTATTTTTTACTGGTTGAACGGTCTAGTCTGGTATTTTCACGTTGACACGAATAGTAAAACTTATTGTTTTGTGATAGAATTATTTTTCTTTCATTAACGTTGTATTTTTTCAGTACAAAACATGCATGTTCTTTAGAAAAAGAGTCAAATCTTTTTTGCGATCATTCGCTGACTTTTCCGAAACATTGTCCAGTAATCAACACTTTTTTTATTGTAATTTACCAAGTAGAATTTACATCTTTTCGCCGTTAGTAAGGTACGGCACAATGTCGTATATACGCATACAGATTTCGTAGAACGTTCTGAGTGACGGGCCAGAGTATGCCCGCGTTACATGCCAGTACTGTACCAATGTCGGCTACCAAAAGTCGGCGAACGGTCAACATTGCGCCCTTCACAAAATTCCACCTGGGTTGTTGATTTTCTTGTTCTTTTTTCATTGAATTGCTCGTTAAATTTCTTGTTAATCACGTTTTTTCCATTCACTGACAAGGAAGAAACAAGACTATTTACCTGCTAGTCAAGCACTTTCTGTTTCTGTCAATTATATTACTATTATTTATATATACAGTTAATACAATTGGACGAGTAGGCAGAATCTGCTTGCTCATCAATCAGATTTTGCTTTTTTTTTTCAATTTAGTCAATCAGACTTGCTATAAGAAAGCAATACGTCTCGATTCTTTATCAGAGTAGAATAACCATACTTACCAAGTCGAATTTCTTAAACGGCGCAATGTCGAAATAACACTGGTGACCGTTCCCCGACATTCGGCAGCTCACGTTGCACCATCCCAAGTAAAAATTCCGACTAGTTTTAAGCCTGGAACTGGCCAGATTTTACTGTTTACTGGCCAGTATCTGGCTAGAATTTAATCGAAACCTTGCTTGATTATTACAATTTTTTAATGATCTTTAACATAATATTATAATTTATAAACTAATTAATCCTTCAAGTAAAGATTTTCGTCTTGCAAAATAATTTGCAAAGTCAAAATGCATTTTCAAAGTTCAACTAAAGAACTTTGTCAGGATCCATTCGATCCCTTGAATCATTCCATGATCATGACCCAGTTTTTGAGTAGTTAAACTGGTTAAATGCGCTATCTCTTATATAATTATTTAAAGTCACTTTACTTTTGAGAAAGATAACTTTATTGCAACAGCGCCATCTGGAGTTGGTTGCCAGAAATATCAGGCGGAATTTTCAAATTATATCTGTAAATTTGTTGCTAAAATCTATATGAAGTCTTTTGAGAGGCGTCTACAATGCAACAAAATGTATAAATAACATTTTAAACAATAATTGTTCAAATAATAACTCAAAAAGATAAATAAAATACAAATATATGAAAAATCTACTTTCTTTGTTTATAATTCAATTTGTTTTTCACAAAACGAAAAACTGACCGCATTTTCAGTTAGATAATCGCAATTAAATTGATTAAATGAATAATTTGAGCAACAATCGTATTTCATAAACAATAAATTGAACGAAAGTTCAATTTAAGCTTGAATATTTTGTGAATATAAGTCTTAAATTTTGAAAACCTTTAAAAGGAAAATTTGAGTATAAATGATAGCAATACGGAATTGGAATTTAAATAACGATCAAATCAAATAACGTCAATTTTCTTTATACAATACTCCTTTATACAATATTTAAAAATGGTTTTTAAAATGCACTCTCTTATTAACATTTATCTTGACAACAATTTGCAATAATATTTTGATGAATAAATTTACTGATAATTAATTGAAAAACTGATTAACTACAATCTTAGAGCATGGGGTATCAAAATTTGACACAAGAGATTATAGACAGGATCTGGCATGAAATCCCAGTCCAGTTTTTCATGCAAAAATCTTGACCAGTTTTTAAATAGAAAGAACTTGACAAGTTTTTGGATAGGAAAAACTTGACTAGTTTTTGGATAGTGAAAACTGTAAAACTTTTACTGGACAAAACCTAGCTAGGTTCTAACCAGTTATAAATTTGAGTAGTACACACTGGCTAGGAACTGGACAGTTTCTGGCCAGGTTCAAGTGGGCTAGTTGAACTGGCTGAAGTCTGGCTAGCGCCACTTTCGGACTGGCAGAAATCTGGTCGGATTTTTACTTGGGATGGTTCAGTACCGGCATGTAACGCGGGCATACGATAGTCCGTTATACTCAGCTGCTCAGGACCGATTGTTGACAGTCGGTTGCCGATTTGTCGTTTGTAGTTTCATTGTGTTGAGCTTATAAAAAGTAAAGTGCTAATGCAGAATGAGAATAGAATTTGAAATATAAAAAAATACAAAGATCAAATGAACGAATATAAAAGGTGATAGTTCACAGAAAAAAGGTTATGTGATTAGGCAGTAAGCACACTGCTGATTGACTGGACTGTCCAATCAGTCGAAACTGAATCTGTTCAAGTGGCTTTGAAATGTTTGGAGGAGAATTTGTATATTACAAGGTGATTCCGCCAAAGTATAACTATCAGCTCAATCTTCCCTGTCGGAAAGTTGATCACATACTATAAAAGCAAAGATCCCCTCTCCTTAAACTTTTTTTTTGGAAATATGAACATAAAAAAGTAAAAAAAAAAAAATAATAAGAAAAATTAAAAACAAACATAAAATAGAATACTGTTAAAGCGAAGAATTCGCCTTGTGAGAAACTTTTTGAAAGCTGTTTTCAAAAATCAGAAGATCTGAAACGTTCGCAAATTTTCACAAAAACCTAATGGCATTGTTTCTTGAAACACTTTCTCGACTTTTCATAACCTTTTTCATTGTTAATGAAATAAAAAAGGTTAACAAATGAGCAATGCAAAGCCACGTGATTTTTACGAAAATTGAAACAACGTTGCCAAATCATTATCTAACGAAACAGTTTCCGAAAATCGAAAATCCATCAGGAATATTTGGCACCGCGCGCAGGACCTGATCAGGAAATAGGTAAATCAGCGTGGCAATAACCCACGCAATCACTGTTACTCTGCTTCGAACAGGTTGACCGTTGACCTCGACAAGCATCCTTTTCAAAATAAACAATTGCGAAACGAATTTGACAATAATTAAAGAGCTCGATGGAGACTATTGGTTGTATCCGCGGTACGTTAATTATAACGACCCGAGAATGTTACAGCAAACATTTGAAGTCGTCGCATGTTAATTACGAAAATCTAGCGTTCCGCAAAAAAAAGTTAAGTTTGTTTGCTTGTTTGTTTACTTGTTCGTTTGAATGGTCGTTTGTTTGTTTGCTTGTTCGCTTGTTTTTTTGTGCGTGTTTTTATATTTTTTGGCTTGTTCGTTTGTTCGCATGCTTGTTCGTACGTTCTCATATTCATTTGTGTATTCGAAATAATTAATTTTTTCGTTTGTGTTAGCTTCTTTAGTGGCATTACGATGAAAACGCCTTCGAGATTGCATGCTGAAGGAAATCGGGGTGGTCTTGCAAACAAGAAAGTAGTCTAAATGGGCACTTTTCTTGCTCTTGATGGGCCACGCAACTTCAGATCAGTAGGACTTCTACGTCCATGGGGACCTTTTTTTACCAGTGAACCTAGATCCAAGATATGAATCATTTTTTTCATTCTGATTTCTTTCCTTTAGTAATATCTCTCTGACCAAAATTTTAAAATATAGCATTCCTTCTGAAAAAACTATATCTATCTTTCTTATAACCACAGATCCTATTTATTCAATTATACTGAAATCACCCCACTCCTTATATTGAAAAGCAGAGAAAAACATACAAGTGGTGAACATTGTATATTCCTTGTAACTATAACTATAATTGCCCTTGGGGGTAGGGAAACTTTGAACAATCTAAAAGAGGGCATTACTAAAAATTTCAAGGCGTTGAAACCGGCGCCAAGAGATTTTTGAAAAAAATTTCTATCTTGTGGAGTCTGCGGGGGAGTTTTTAAAACAAAAATTTTCGAATTAGCAGTAGCGGCGTCTAGTAGGTTCCTAGTAAGTTCATGATCTTGTTAATTTCTCAATTTTGAGCATTCGCAGCCCTAAAAATGTGCACAATTCAGATTTTCTCATCTATTCTCTTCGATGATTCAACGAAATTAGTTTACTCAGAACAAAAATGCAGTATTCACTCGATGCCAATCTCGTTAAAGATAACCATCCACGTGTCCTCTGCATTAAAGCCATGGTTAAGCAGCTGACATGTAATCAGTGATGTATTTTCCCTTGACTTTTATTAAAACTGTCATGTTGGTCAGGTCTTTATTGTGCCGTTAATGGAAAGGTTCTAGGAGCTGCAACTTGCGAGATTAAAGGTTAACATCAACCTGGACTTTAGATCCATCGGCTGCTGGAGAGTTGGAAGTGTCTTCACGAGGATCGAAGTCGAATCAAATTAAATAACTTAATAATTGTATTGAATGTTAATATTGTATGTCTTGATATGTTGGAATTATTTCAAAGAAATAATTTTATCGCCGTTTTTAAAAATTGGGAAAAATAATTCGTTCGCTTGCGTTCGCCTGCGTTCGCCTACGCTTCAACGCAGACGAACGCGGGCACCATAGGCAAAATATATAAATCATTTCATGATCATAAAATAATTATTTTGTGACTATCATTCAATGATCATAAAATAATCGAAAAAATGCAACTTCTGAGATTTCTATTACTAATTATAATTTTGAGGTTAGGAAATAAGTGTAAAAATACCTTAAAAAAGTTAGCTTAGCCCTTTATATTTTACTATTTTAACACTCATTTTCTAACCTCAAAATTTAGAGATTGTTTTTTGATCACTTAATGATCCGATTGGTACCGATCTGTTTGTGATCATCTGAGATTTTGCATTTTTTTGATCATTTTAAAATCATAAAATAATAGGTTACGAAATAATGAATTAATGATTATCAAATAATCTACTCATTTTGACTAGGGCAGTAGTGTAGTTGAAGTTCCACTAGTAAATGGCAAAAGCTTGAGTAAAGATAGTTGGTGCAGTGTCAGATGTACTGTTGAGGTATCAGATCCAAGCTTTCGAAAGATTTTTTTGTAGTAACAAAAACTATCACACATTTTCCTCCGTCTTGTGAGACGTATCTGTCGTACAGCAAAAAAACGAACCTACGAAAAACTAAAATAAAAAATTGGAAAGAGAAAATACCCTTTTCTTACCGCTTGCTGTATATTCTTAGTGATCTAGAATATCTTTAAGATCATTTAGTGAGACAGGCTTGGTAGGAATGTTTTTAAGTCGTTTTTTTGTCACCATTCCGCGGAGGTATGTTAGACCCAGCAATTAACTGAGAGTCTCAGACAATACTTCTGATAGATCAACTTTTAGTATTTGAGCCGTTGGAGCTTCTGGTCCACTGATGCAGTTTCTTTATATTTTATTATAAATTCTGGCGCCTTTACTGCTTTAAAATCTGCAGAATGTTTATTTTCAGACTTTCCAGGCCTTATTCTTTTCACTAGGAGCTGATTTTGGGCCAGGCATGACAGGTTTTTTGCACTTGCATGTCCATTCGGTAACCCCCTTACTTTCTGGATGTCGATAATGAAATGACCACCTATTCGAATACAATGATGTGTTCGGCTATTCATAGGTTCAATTTCATAACATCAACCATTCTCCTCGTCTTTGCTGAGATTAGAACTTATTTACAATGTTTTTGATTTTTAATTCGTCCAATTTATTATTATTATTATAATTTATTATTATTTATTTATTTATTATTTATTTTATTTTTTTAGATAAAATAAGGAAAATAATAAGAAGAAAAAACTTGACCAGGGTTAACTATTCAGGGGAAAGTGACCAGTTACCCGTTGATAAAGTTCTTCTCGACTTTGCAATTCATCTGCGAGATTCTTAGGTTGTTCTGCTCCGAGGAGTATGTGTATAATCGCGTATGAGCTATTGTTAGTTCGCAATTCAATTGGTGTTGATAAACTTGTCAACTAGTCTGAAAATAGCATAGTCGTTGTTTAAAAAAAACTTAATATGACTAGCGCTATTGAATATTGTTGTTCAGTTTGAATTTTATTTAACGTTGAATATATCTGTTAAAAAGTTTCAAAACGATCTCGTGGGAGATTCCGACTCCTGTAAGGGAACGCTGCGATGGCAATCGAAGAAATCACGCCATAACCTTCGTTGAAATTTTTGGCGTTAAGGAAATCTTTGGTTCTGCCATGAATCCTTGTGTATGCAGTCTCTTTTTCGATATTTGTTCATACGACCTTTGTTCTTATTGTATTACAATCTTCACTCTCATTTCACACTTGCACTTTACTTTAGTGAAGGCTCAACACAATTGAACAACAAACGAAAACTAGCCTCGCAACAGTAAATTGTTTTTTCAAATCTGTCAAATGATGGTACTATTTTTTCACACGCGTGGCGCCGCTATCGGCTGTGGCCACACGCAACCTAAAGCTGACGCTCAACTGTCAAATCCGGTCTGGCTTAGACACTTACTAGACGTCCACTGACGTCCGCGCATTCATTGCGCAGAGTTGACAAAGCCAATAGCTAACAATATTTAGATGTTCATCGAGACAAGTCCGAGAAATAAGTAAATTTTGAATTTCAGGTTGCTCCATATTTGATCAAAGTTCTATCAAATTAAATCAAAATTCATATGAAGATCTTGATAATATTGTGACGCTGAATTTCTCAATCGAATAAAATGCAATAAAATTGTTGAGCGCCAGAATATAACTTGTGCAAAATTCCATCAAACAAGAATATCAGAATCTCTGATCAAATAATCAAACACACAACCGGCTGAAACTCTCTAATCACGTTCGTCGTAGAGACAATGGTCAAACAAGCACTATCAGACAATACAACAATCATTAAATACTAAAACCATAGGTCCAGGAGCAACTATTGTTAATTAAACCATCAGTAATATCAAATAGAAAACATTAGATCGAGTGACGTTATGCAAAATTAAGAAACTGTTTTTTCATCAAATCAGCAATAAACGGAAAACCATAACTTAACAAAACTCAGTGAAACCCAGTAAAACTCAGTGATTCCTTGAATCCTTGCCCGAACAGAAAGAAAGCCTGACCTTAATTCTGCTATTTCTGCTAGGTCCTCAGGGCCCTTAGTTCGCGGCGAAACCCGATAACATATGCATCTCTCAGAGTACAGGGGCAAGAAGAACGAAAACTCGCATGTTTCCGAATTTATAGTCGCGGCCCTAGCCCGCGGCCCTGGCTAGAGAACCGGAGGTGAGATTTGAATTGCCACGTTGGCTGATCGGCATCCATCCTTGTCCCGCTCCTTTTCGGGGGCTAAGAATTAAACACGAGTAACGATGGTGCCAGCATGCGTTAGCTGCAATGGCAGGCGCTCTTTTTCCGGCAATGATAACATAAATGAATTGATGGTAGGACTGGCAATGCTACTATATTCACACTGTGCCGGACTTCTGCTGAACGAGTGCCCTCCGTCGATCTTCGCCGAATGAGTTCGAAACAACAGCCGACCTCTGAAAGTGCTTAAATAAAACATTCTAATATCCGATATCTATAACACGTGGCTCCTTACTGTTCGTTAGAAAATCCAATTTCAACCACAAAAATATCATTACTAAAATATCATTAGAGTCACTCGCAATTTGCTTCTCGCTCTGGAAATAATTCGGTTAATAAAAAAGGAAAAAAGCTTCTCGTCTGGACTTTGTGACCGTTTAAATAATTCCGGTCACAATATCTTCATATATTTATATTGATTTTAGTCAAATTTCATAAAACTTCGATCAAAACGGGATAGAACCTTTTCGGAAAAAAATTTCTGTCCACACTCAGAAAATTGTTGAGTTTTGAAACGCCAACGAAAACTTGAGGTTTAATCCAGCAAAAATATTGACGTTTTAATCGTTAAATTTATGGTTTTGAACATCGAAATCGAATTAAAGAATAAAAACATAAACTTTAACGAATAATACCATCAAGTATTGACGATTTATTCGTCGATTCGATCTGTCGAACGATTTCTTAACATTTGACGTTTCAATCGTCAACCGTTAACGGATAATCCGACAACAGCCTACAATCGCCAAGCGCCAATCTCAAAAATTGATTTTTTTACTTTTTTCTCATTGAAAAAAAAAATTATTTATGATTGAATACATTATTATTTTCGTTTTTGTTATTCGAAATTTTTATTTTATTCATTATTTATAACATATAATATAATATATACACCTCTATTCATCGAACATACAATTAAGACATTGTCAATGAGTGAATTGGCTCAATCGTCAAGCGTTAACGTTTTTTCCTATAACGCTTGACGATTGAAACGCCAATGCAGTTTGACGTTTTATCCAACAATGTTGAGGAATTATAGGTTAGGCTGTTGAGCTTTGTCTTGAAGTTTATAGCTTAATTCCTTAACCCCCTTTATTAAATTGTATTTCAAATTTTGACGGAAAAAACGTTAAATTATGTAGTTGATTTCCATAATGAATTTATGAAGAATGAAACGTCAAAATTTTAAGGCTTAAAAGGTCAAGATTTCTTTGAGTGCACGGGTCGTTTAAATAACCAAATTCAAAATCAAATCAACGAATTAAACATTAACGGTTAATTTCTCATTTATAGATTATTTAATTTTACATGAATCCTTCGTACGAATATCATAATTAGAATACTACACTATTGATGCGTTATAAGAATCGCAGTTTTTTGTTATGAACAATTAAACCTGTGTCGCCAAGTACTTAAAACAAGGTTTGTGTGATTAACAGTGATTTTATGTGTTCTTTTTTGTGGCCGGTTTCAAAATATCTCATTTATTCTCTGACTTCACCCGTTGTAGTCTTTTATATTACGACAGACATTAGATGAACATTTTACCAGTTTAGAACTATTTTATCATTACCCTTTCATTAGATCACAAACGTTTGAACAATTTTATTCAATCTTTTTATGAGCGTAACATTTGTATCACGTACTACATCAGTATGTGCCTTCCCACTACGCACTCACTTTTCATGACTTATTTTTTTGGCTCAAAATTGTTTGTAGAAAATTTAGTGATTCAAACGACCCGTGGACAAAAATTTTTCTTCGGAAAGGTAGTATTCCATCCAAACTTCGTCGCGCTAGTTTTTTAGAAAATTTTTACTTTCTCATGAACTCACTGAACATATATATAACCCTGTTCTAGGATTTTCGAACACAAACGAACATAGTTAAGTCTTCATGGTATGGTGACGAATAATTCATGTAGTTCAACTACGCTTGCATGGATTTGAAAATAATTTTTTATCGTTCTTTCCCAAAATGAAATATAATAAACAAATGAACAGTGCGGCGACGCTAGTGCTTGTGCGAAGCACGGGCGGTTAGCTAGGGTGCTCGGTTTGTTCGTTTGTTTGTTTGTTTGTCTGAGCATCAAGCCTGCACGAAACGTTTGAAAATGATTTCAACGCATCAGTGATTCTTTGGACTCTTAGGATGAACGTAGGCTTCATTAGAAATCGAATTTTTTATTTTAGCGAAAAAAAAAAAAAATGACATTTGACTTTTTTATAAACCTTCCAGCGTCTCGGAAAATTTTAGTAGGACACGACTGCGGCGATCCACGGAAGTAGTTCTGGAATAGTTACCCCGGTTAACAATTAAATTGTCATTTCGTTTTTTTTATGTGAAATAGTGCAGCGAAGAGCTGATGCCCAAGCGAAGCGTTGGAGTTCAGCTAGTATTAAATAATGTCTATTGTTCTTTAACAAATATATATCGTGAAACTCTTACGAAAAAAAGTTTGCATTTGCGAGCTGTACCCCTAACCTTAAAGTTTAATTTTTATAGTCTCTCATCATCAGTTTGACATGTGCAAACTTTGAATATTTTTTGTTAACCGAAAGATATATTCGTTTGTATTGCGATTCGTTCCTTGTGTTAAGAAATATTAGAAGATTCTGAAAGTATTGTTGTTTCTAAAATCTTTGTTTTAGTATAATTAATATAAATTCAGATATTTAAATTTAACACCAATTGGAGCTATAACTTAAATCAACGCGTTATTTGCTTCGCACGGTCATCACTTCGGCTGCACTGCACGATTGTTATAACTCTTTCATCTATCATCGGTCTGTAAGTTTTAAAACAAGACTCAAAGAAGGAATTTAAGATTTTTAGAAAATAAAAATATTATAGCATTTTTTATATTCGATGTATGACACAACTACCAACTACGAATCGAAGTAACTTGCATTAGATTTTATTACTCTGGTAGACAACTGTAACGAGTAAGTTTACAAAGCACATTTTTACGTATAAAGTGAATCGTGTAAGAAAGATAATTTCACAATAAAAATATAGTGCAAAATTACACACGTGACGCACAATTTAGCGGGTAAGTGCATACGCGTAAAGATCAACGGTACATGCAAACGATACACAAGAAACAAATTATGGAAATTGGGCGTATGGCCAGCAATCATTTGCTTTCCGGTTAGTATATTACGTGTGCTACATGGATTATCGCAGACAACCACTTAAGTGATTTCTCTCGATGAAACAAAACGGGTTTTTAATCCAGGGACTGATATGGGTATCCGTTTTTTCCCGTTGCCGAACTCACCACTCCGAATTTGAACGTGGCCAAAAAACCGCACATGTCCGTCATCAGGTTCCGCTTTTATTTTTATCACCCATTATATATTTATAATCATTTAATTGGTATTCTCGCGGTTTAGACAGTGAAAGTTTGCTTTTTGTTCTGCTCCATTTTTGGACTTGTTTTCATGAACCCCAATGCTGTATTCAGTTAACATGTATTGATTTATTTTTTATAACTATCGGACTAAATTTTTGACAAACATTCTTAACTTTCATTCAATTAGTTCGACATATCTGTGGTAATAAGGATGAACCAGTTAAGTGGTTTTGGGACTTGTCTATTTAAAGTTTTGGATAAAATATTTTTATATTGCAAAAATATGAAGAAGTTACTTTTTAATTTATAATATTTGAAAATTTATTAGTAAAAAAACGCTCTGTTGATCACTCCGTATACTTTGAGAGAACAATTTGGTCTAAATAAAATCAACTTTCATTGCAAATTGTTGGCAAAATGTTGGAAAAAAAAATTTTAACCTACAAACTATGCAGCTCATTTGCGTTCCAACATTTTGTCAACAATTTGCAATGAAAGTTGATTTCCCTTGTAAAAAGATCCGTATATTGTCCATATAAGAATAATATATTGACAATATATTATTCACGAAATAATATATTGTTGCTATATTGACCATACATGGTTAATATATTGACAATATATTGCCAATATATTAACAATATATGAACAATATATTGCCCATATATGGACAATGTATTTTTGTTTTCAAACAATGTATTAACCATACATAAATGATGAAATTCAATTTACTGCAATATATTGGCAATGTATGATATATTGCAAACAATATATTAACAATACATGTATGACGATCAAAATTCCTTTCGTTGCCATACATTGTTAATTTCTTTGTTATTTCTTTGTTAAACAAATATTGTTATTTTAAATACTTTAAAACTTTTTTTGTAATATTTAATAATTTTTTAAAAACAAAACATTTGATATCACCGATCTTGTGAAAAGTCTATTTTCTGCGAATAGAAGCTAGTGATTTTCAATAGACAATTGTTAATAGTGATTTGTTTATAATTTCAATTTATTTTTTAGTAACAAAAGATTAAATCATTCAGAAAGATGAGCAATATTGATGTTCTATAGTATATATGGATCTTTATAGTTTGTCATAGTTCTTACTTAAAAAAATTATGAATAAATTTATAAATAAATTTTCGGATTTGGTTAAAAAAATTGAAGATTTATAACAAAATTACATTATAGAAAGTATTATTGACAAAAAGTAATTCACATTAAACTATTTTCAAGAAAAAATAGTCATTAAGTATGCGGCTCATTTCGATAGAAGAATTTATCGAAGCAGATGAAGCAGTGTACAAGGACGCGGACTGATACCCTCAAGGGCCTGGGATCGATTCTCGTGCTAGAGTAAAATTATTTTCTACTGTTCATATATCGTCAATATATTGTCCATATATTGTCAATATATTGTCCACCATATATTGTCAATAGATTGTCCATATATGGACAATATATTGTTAGTATATGGTCAATATATTACTAATGTATGGTTAATAGATTGTCAATATGCGGTTTGTATTTGTATGGTCAATAGATTGTCATTATATGATCTTTTTTACATGGGTTGATTTAAATCATATCGTTCTCCCAAAGTATACAGAGTGATCAACAGAGCGTTTTTTTACTGACAAATTTTCAAATATTATAAATTAAAAAGTAACTAAAACTGCAGGATGCCGGTATGACATTTCACCTTAACTGGTTCGTCCTAATCATCACAGATATTTTTGACTCGCTGAATTTAGCTTAAAAAATATTTTTTTTATAAAATTGTATGGCCCCTGCACTTGTCGCCTTTCATACACCAGTGTCCGAATTTTTAAAAACCCCCACAGTCAAACCACAATTTAACCAAGACTTCAATGACTCTATAGAGTAGCCTTCATGCTCCTTTTTTCAATGTGCACTCTTTTTGGTCATTTTTGAAACAGTTACAAAAGATCGCAACATCTTAACTTCAAATTCGGGCGTACACACAGCAAACAGTTTAAGTAGAATTAATTTAATTAAGTTAATTCAACTAAAACTGTTTTGTGAGTAATCAAATCAAAAGTATTGTAATATGAGCAAATCCAAAATTAACATCCACTTAGCGGTTCAAAAAATTAAAAATTTTTGGACATTAGGCACACTCTTGGGATTTTTTTCTCACGATCTAGGTGTCAAAACAAGATAGAAAAATGGTGCGGCCCACCTTGAAACGAGTGACGACATACTTTTAAAATTAAATTAAGTTATAGTGATTTTTGCCAAAAAATCAACAAAAAAGCATGTAAAAAGTAACTCCAAATTTGGTTTCTTTCAAATTTTACGTTTTTTATCGATTATGGGGTGTTGTACGTTCTACCAAAGTCATTCAAATACCGAAAACGAAATATCAAAATATTTCTGTGTCTCAATTTTAGTACTATGACTAAGAAATTTGAGTGAATTAAGTTAATCGCTCTTTTTCTTCCAATAAAATACGAACAGTTGGTACAAAAAGACACACAACTTGCAAAAAATATTCTTCTAATTCTTTTTTAAACTTTATACAACCATATCAAACTCGACCTTCACCCCTCACTCCCTGTCCGGATTAAGTGTGTTCCATAGAAAATTAAAAAAATGAGAGTTTTTTGAACCCATATTTTTTATTACAGATTCGAATTCCTTATGAAAAAATAAAACGATTCTATTCTTATCATTTTTCGGTTTTTTAGGATAAATGTCGCTGTAATCGTAAGAAATAAATAATTAATAAAAATCGTTCTCTTGCAATTACAGCGCCATCTATCGTGCAAAACCAAAAATCATAAGAATAAAATCTTTTTATTTTTTCATGAAGAATCCGAATCTGCAATAAAAAATGGGGGATTCACGAACTCGATTTTTTTTCATGTTTTATTTTCTTCTTTTTTAATTAAAAAAGTATGTCGCCACCTGTTTCAAGGTGGGCCGCACCATTTTTTCATCTTGTTTTGACACCTAGAACCTGAGAAAAAAATCCTAAGAGTGTGCCTAATGTCCAAAAATTTTTATTTTTTTGAACCGCTAAGTGGATGTTAATTTTGGATTCGCTCATATGTTCTTAGTTGACATGTATTATTAATTGGTTAATTATTAATCACTTTAAATTGCTAGTATTAATAATTAATTGCACTTGAAAAACTCGTGAGATCAACTTTTGTATACTGAATCCCAATCACATATTTAACTTCGCGATATGAATGACTATAAAAACCTTATTAGACCGGAGGGAAAACGTTTTGTGAAAATTGCAATTATTAATGTTTGTAATGTACAATTTCCTTATTCTTTCGTATAGTTTTACGAATATATGATTGTGCAGTGCCAATTCAACAAGATAATCGAAATAAACACCCATTCATAGAAAAAAGATTCCTTTTCCTTCCATTTCACTTTCAGCGATGTTCACTATCTATTTTTGCCATCATTATGTCACGTGTCGTAATCACTTACTTGTCAATTGTCATATCCAACTTGGATTCATAATCTATCATTGTCGCTCGTCATAGCTAAATGAAACTGAAAGCACTTTCTATAATTTGATTCAAAGTCGTTGATAAATTAGTATCGATCTTGCAAGGGCCCCGCACATTTCTTATGGAAAATAGCCCCCGGTTGGATTGAATAATTTTCTTGTGAAATGGAAGATTTTGAACTCCTGAACAAAATCTCAGAGCTCTCATGGCCATCTAATCTTTTCATGAGTTTCTCATATTTTCCTTCGGACCGAAAATGATGCATAAATCAAATTGTGCAAATTTTTAATGATTATTATGTTAGTTCTAGTATCTTATCATTGCAATATGAGCTTTTCTGTACTCTTAAAGTCGATCGCAATTGATCGGCTTTAAAAATTTTGTTGAAAATACAGCGCACTTTTTTAAACGCTTTTCATTACTTTCATAGGGGAGCATCAAATCTTTCAAAATTAAGGTGGGGCTAGTGTGGAATTTGTTTTCTTACGAAATTTATTAAACTTTTAGAAAATGATCTTTAAGTATTTGTACAACTATATATATATTGTTAAAATTTTATAGACATCTTGAGTTTAATAACGAAGATATTTAATCTTAAAGTTGCTCTCATTTGTACAGAAAGGATAGGACGGAGCGATTATATCCGCACATTTTCACAATTTTTTTTCAATACAATTTGTTTCACTTTTCCGAATCCTGTAAAAAATAACGCAATATAGGTTATTGATTAAGGAATCGATTTATCCAAATCTAATTGAATCCTCGAGTTTTGTTCTCTAGTTATTAACAATCAAATGTGGCTAAATGTGAACTTTTATCTTGCTTTTATACACGTGAATTGTCAGATTTCACGCTCAGTACAGTCGGTTAGAAAAGTTAAGACCGATTCTTCGATATTCTAACCTATACTAACACTTGCAGTATCGGCATAAATTTTTGTATTTTTTGTCGCACTAGTTCCACCTTAACATGACGGCCTACTTCTTAATGCAAACGAATGAACCTATGCAGGCATACTTATTTCCGATGAAAATACACGAATATGACATTTAGACACATTTTTTGTTGTTGTTTTGGTTTTTGAGTAACAAAACCCGATTTTTAATTAAAAATGCTTGGAAAGTTTTACTTTTTAGTAACGAATAACATTAATATTCGTGAATATCGCGATTTCTTTTTAGAAACGAATAACGTGTCACTAAATTCGTTACTGAAAAGTGTAAATAAAATTGACAATATTGACGATAAACTGCCAATATATCCTATCCTACTCCTTCCTATCCTTCCTACTCATATATGAAAGTGTAACTATGTTTGTTTGTTTTTTTCTTTGTTTTTGTTGATCGCGCTTCACTAAAGTGATAAAAACAATTTTCAACGCATCAGGGTGACTCTACAAACTCTCCGAATTACAATAGGCTATGTAATAAATTAATTTTTTGACATTATCTCATGAAAAATTGAAAAATAACAAAAATTTGATTTTAATTTTTTCACGGTCGAGTCACTACAAACATCATATTTATCATCCAACACCTTCTAATTCATTAAATTATGAAAATCAAAACCACGTTTACCACGTTGACGTAGGTTTTTCCTCGCCCTTTGCGCGAATTTACTGAAATTATCGTTTCATGTAACCTAACCTCTAACAAAATTTCTTTATGCAGCAAAAAACAGTACGGCGAAGGCGATGACCGTGCGAAGCACGGCCGGTCAGATAGTTACAACAATGTATGTGCAATATATTGCCTATATATGGACAATGTATTTTTGTTTTCAAACAATGTATTAACCATACATAAATGATGAAATTCAATTTACTGCAATATATTGGCAATGTATGATATTTTGCAAACAATATATTAACAATACATGTATGACGATCAAAATTTCATTCGTTGCCATACATTGTTAATTTCTTTGTTATTTCTTTGTTGAACAAATATTATTTTAAATACGCTTAAATTTTTTTTCGGATATTTAATAACTTTTCCATAACAAAACATTTAATATAATCTGAAATAATTTCACTGATCTTGTGAAAAGTCTAGCTTCTGCAGATCGAAGCTTGCGATTTTCAATAGACATGTTAATAGTGATTTTTTAATAATTTTTAATAAATTCTTCATTAAAAAATAATTTAATCATACAGAAAGATTACCAATATTCATTTTTTATAGTATACATGGATCCTTATAGTTTATCATTGTTCTTACCCTTGTGAAAAGATCCGTATATTGTCCATATAAGAATAATGTATTGACAATATATTGCCAATATATTAACAATATATGAACAATATATTGCCCATATATGGACAATGTATTATTTTCAAACAATGTATTAACCATACGTAGACGATGTAATTTGATTTACAGCAATGTATTGGCAATGTATGATATTTCGCAGACAATATACTGACAATATAAAATTCCTTTCGTTGCCATACATTGTTAATTTCTTTGTTATTTCTTTGTTAAACAAATATTGTTGTTTTAAATACTCTAAAACTTTTTTTCTGATATTTAATGATTTTTTTATAACAAAACATTTAATTTCACCGATCTTGTGAAAAGTCTATCTTCTGCGAGTAGAAGCTTGTAATTTTCAATAGACAATTGTTAATAGTAATTTGTTAATAATTTTAATTAATTTTTTAGTAACAAAAGATTGAATCATTCAAAACGATTAGCTATATTGATTTTCCATAGAATATATGGATCCTTATAGTTTATCATAGTTCTTACTTAAAAAAGTATGGATAAATTTATAAATAAATTTTTGGATTTGGTTAAAAAATTCGAAGATTTATAACAAAATTACATTATAGAAAGTATTATTGACAAAATGTCATTCACATTAAACTATTTCCATTAAAAAATAGTCATTAAGTATGTAGCTTATTTCGATAGATGAATTTATCGAAGCAGATGGAGCAGTGGACAACGACGCGGACTGATAACCTCAAGGGCCTGGGATCGATTCTCGTGCTAGAGTAAAATTATTTTCATTGTTCATGTATGGTCAATATATTACTAATGTATGGTTAATAGATTGTCAATATATGATTTGTATTGTATGGTCAATAGATTGTCAATGTATTGTCAATATATGATCATTTTTACAAGGGTTACTTAAAAAATTATTTATAAATTTATAAATAAATTTGCGGACCTGGTTAAGAAACTTAAAGATTTATAACAAAATAAGATTATAAAAAGGATTGTTGACAAAAAGACATTCGCATTGAACTATTCTCAATAAAACATGGTCATCAAGTATGTGGCTCATTTCGACAGAAATACCAATCGAATAGACTGATACCCTCAAGGGCCCGGGATCGATTCTTGTGCTGGAGTGAAATTATTTCACATTATTCATCGTCAATATATATCTTTTTACAAGGGTCCCCACGCTTTCCTTTAAGGAACGTGTGAGATTTTTTTTCAGTTTGATTTAAAAGTTCAAATTGTTTAAAATTTCCTTATTTTGAAGTAAAGATAAACGTTTCTTGACAATTTTTTTCATTTTTTTATTTTCATTTAATTGGAGGTTACTTTGCATAAGAAATGTCCAATGTCTTTTTCAAGAAGATTTTTTTGTTTTAGTGTGAGTTTTTGATAAATGATTATATGCTAACAGACAAAACAATTTCATACAACTTTTCATATATTATGCATAACAAAAAGTTTTAATATTTATTTCATTTAGAAACGTCATTTTTGCAACAACATGAATTCAAAATTTTAAAATTAAAGGTAGCAAAATCAAAGAAAACGCGTCAGAAATCTTGTCGTTCCAATAATGTGTTACATTGTCACCTTTTTCTGTGAACGATTGATCCAGAAAATATATCAAGAGATTTACCAATATTGCTCATCGCAATTGTGGATCGCATTTTAATAAAATTGAAAAATCGAACGACCTCTTTGTGAAGTTCGATTGAAATTATATTATGGTTTCGTTCGAACGATTAACATGTAGTATCTCTTACTACCAGAAGTCGCACAAGTTATTCAGAATAAAAGACTTTTAGAACGCCTGAAACCCTCTAATCCCGGCGGTTCCCACCAACAATCCTCATTCAGGTTAAAGTTCTATCACCTCGGGTGGGCCTTATATAGGGTAGGCCATGTTAATCGTTCGAACGAGACTTTAATATAATTTCATTCGAACTTCACAAAGAGTTCGTTTGATTTTTCGATCATATTACAGGTCTCCACAGGCATTCAGAAAAAAAATTGCAGGATCGTTGTTGTCAATTTTTTGTAGTACCGCATTGTAGAAGGACCTTTGGTCTCCATTCAGATGAGGCAAAGCTGTTCGAACGTCTGCAGCAAGGGCCTGAGCGTTGTACTGAAGTTGTGCGCGAAGTTCGTTGTTGTGAAGAGCTGCAACTCTGGGAGCAGGTAGCCCGTAGTCTGCTACATGGTGACCTACAGAAAATATATTAAACAACCATGACTAAAAGAATGACACAGATTAAATGTAAAATGATAACAAATACAAACCTGACATTGTATAAACTATCTCATCGATGAGTTGAAGAGCTTCATCGTATATCAGATCGTCTGCAATCACATCATTACCGTTGAGTTCGTGATTATGAAGTATAACCTCCGACATGTGGTCCTTGAAAAGATTCCACAGCGTGAGAGGATTTGAAACTTCGCAACAGGTAATGATAATTGAGAACAATGTCCTTATGTGCGACGGATACCGAGTCAGAACTGCTTCTTCCATTGTCAAAGTCCAATGGTTGTCGTTTTCAAGCAAACCGTGCACCTCACAGGCTTCTCTGTAAGTTCTATATTCGTGACCATCAATTGTGCGTAAAAACCACAGTCAGCAACAACCTCAAACAGAAGCATTCAAATTGGTTTGGATGACCTGCATACATACGACCAATTGCATCAGTCTGTTTTCTTCCTGGCCAATTAGGGACAGGGTGGCCTTCTTTGCGCGCATCCCAACGTTTGTGATTTTTATCCCAGACGTAATAGGTTGGAACATCAGCATACAATAGTGTTCGAGCGAATTCAGACTCAGTCGGATGCTGACACAGTGCAAAGAAAGCAGTAAGTGTGGTTGGTGGAGGATTATCGATACGCTGCTGCATGTTGTGTTCATTGAAGTAAACCCGTTGTCCATTTTCCAGGTGAACTGCTAAGTGAACTACAGTAGGATGACGTTCATGCATATGAAACGATAGAAGACGCCAAACTGCCTCATCGCTACTGAGATATCGTCCAGCTTGATATGTTTGCACCTCATTTAATGGATTTATCTGTTCGTTTGCACGACGAAGTTGAACAATAGCTTGGTCGGAACCTTTGTTTATGTAGCCGCAAACGTATTTAATAGATTGAACAGAATGACAGCTTTAGCAGTTGATGTGTGCACGAAACGATTTCAGGAGAAACGGATTGTATGGAACAATCCACCTGTTGTCAATAGTGATTTGTTGTCCATTAATCCTTATTGTAGCAGTAAATCCACCATCCTCAGGACTACGCCTCCGATAAATTGGATAATTGTTAATGTTCGTAACTGTTTGTGGAACAAAATCTCGCGGATAATTTTTACTGCATCGACCATTCTTCATGCAAGGAGCTCGCATATTCATTTCACCGCATGGACCGTGTCTCATATGACGAATGACTAATTTATGAAGAACTGGATCTACACGCTCGTCTGGGATTTCCGCTGAGATGATCCAATCTATGCCTGCTGGTTGTAGCTTCGTCTTAAGCCACAGTAAACAATGGCAATGTGGTAATCCCCGTTTCTGCCACTCTATTGAGTAAACGAAGCCGTGAGTTGTCCCAAATACACAACTCTTCGTCACACAATCACGAAATTTGTTCACTTTTTGTCTGAAGACCCGAGCAATGATGTCATGTCTATCCTCAGGACGTTGTTCATCCATTAGAGCATCTGTAATTTCCTTCCACTTTGGATTTGATGTAAAAGTTATGAACAAATCTGGTCGACCGTATTTGCGTACAATTGCCAAGGCATCCTGCGTGTACTCTGCCAAATGTCGTGGGCTGTTTACAAACGAAGAAGGTAAAATTACAGCTCTTCCAACGTCCATTGGGTCAACGTTATTATCAGCAACCACTGCATCCCTCAGGTGAACGTACTGCTCAGATTGTAATATGGCTTGATGGGTGGAAATGTAGCGCAATCTTTCACTTTCCACCTTAGCATACATATCTACCAAATATTGACTGAACAATTCCTTGAAACGCAATAAAGGATTAAAATTATCTATTCGAACCATGATGTGATATGCATAAAAATGCATGGTTGAGACTGTTCGTGGACCAGGTGCGAAAGTAGGTGGATGTACTTCAGGTATATTGAAAGTATATCCTGTTTGTCCCTGCCACAATATAAGAGGATACTGCAAAGCGTCGTAATAGGGATTGCAATCATAGATTCTTCGAGGTCGATTGTCTCGTGTATGCACTACTATATCTCGATTGTCAGAAATTTGGCCTATAATGACTGCAGCAACCTCATTAACTGCAGGAGCATTGTAACGTCCGGGATGTTGTCCAGCAGGATGTAAATCGCCTCGAATTATAATTTCATACTCATCGTCAATTCCACGGTCAAAAATTTCTTTTGCTGTTTTGAATTGTCGAACTAGATGATTGTAATCGTGAAGGAGTTCCGGAAGCTCAAATAAGATAACTCTCTTCAAAGTTGCATCGATCTGGCACCGTCGATCTAACTCCTGGTCGAAGTCACCCATGAAATAAATTTGCAAAAAACTGTGTACTTCATCATTGGAAGGCAGCAGTGATCCAATAACATGATACACCTGGCCTTGAACTGTAAAGGTAGGATTGTATCCAGGTTGATGTAGAACATTGTCGGCGCCGAAAGAAGTCATAACGAAGCAAGAATTGTACCTTCTGGGATGTTTTAAAAACTCGCGAGACTCCTCACTTTGGCCTAATAGAAGAGATCTCAGAGGCTCTGGAGGTTCTTCAATGGACGAAAGTCGAACGTGGCCTTTTCTGCAGCACATTGTATCAGACTCGTCTGGCCATTTCAAAGCTTTGCAAAATATGCAAATTCGATCCATCTTGCCAATTTGTAATGTAGGATGTTCGTCGTAAGGTATGTCGGGTTCGTAATTAAAGGCGCACAGTTGTAGCCCTGTCCACGGTTGACGAAAAAGATAACGGATTCGCAGACGATTAGCTCGAAGACGTGCATTGCGAGCCTCATCAGATTCATTGTCTCGTATAATTCGTTGTCTTATCCTTCGATCATGTAGGCGAATCTGGAATACACCATGAACTATTACTTACTGTGACATTGATTGAAAAAATACATAGAAAAAACAATAGAAATGTAACCTCAGTTTGTTCTCGGGTTTCACGGGCTCGGGCTCTCGTCTGACGCTCCTGCTGCTGCTCCAAACGTTGCTGTAATGAGGAAATGTTAATGAGTGAAAGAAGTTGTAAAATTATTGCAGACAATTCAGAAAACTGTTCACCTCTGTTTCCTCGCGTGTCTCTTGCAATCGGGCTTCAGTCTGTCGCTGTTGCTGTTCACGACGCCGTTGCTGTTAAGAAACGTAGCATGTCAAAATGAAAAGTTTCGAGGTGTGAGGAAAACGTGTAATGAATTATGTACCTCAGTTTGTTGCCAGCTTTTTACGGGCTCGGGCTCTTGTCTGTCGCTCCTGTTGTTCACGACGGCGTTGCTACAAAAAGCATAAGAAAATGAAACAAAAAGTTTTGAAATATGAGGAAATCATGTAGTACATTACGTACCTCAGTTTCTTCGCGGGTTTCACGGGCTCGAGCTCTTTGTTGTCGCTGGTGTGGCTGAAAAAGTCTCCACTGTAACAGAAGAAACATTTTGTGAAGAACAATAAACATTTGTGAAAAAAAAGATAAATATTATTGGGTTTTGTTCGTGAGTCTCATGGGATTGTACAAAAAAAGAAAAATGTAATAATGAGATGGTCATGCATCAAATGTTGCCAGCGGTAAGAATCGATCCCGGAACCCTCAGATCATGAAACCGCAGCTTTACTAACTGCGCTATGTGGAGTGGCTGTGGTCGGTGATGAAACGAACGGGCGAAGTATTAGAATGCGTTTGTCTGTTTTACATGAATAAAGATGTATATGAAAGTTAAACAAATAAATGACTGAATTGATTTCATAAAACTTAACAATACAATACGAAAAAACTTACTATTCTGTCTTCCGAAGTTTCATTAAAGCGAACAACACGTTGTCTTGTGCGGCAACGTGATAAACGTTCCTGAAAAATAAATCATTTAAAATTGGAAAAGAAACAGTTAATTAATATATCAATGATTGATTAAACTTACTTGGCAAACATTCTCAGCCTCTGTAGCTCACGCAGCTCTATGATTAGCTGTATCAATAGTTAATTCTTGCAAATGTGTTTTACGTTTCGTCGGCATTTTGATGTCACTTATGAAGTCACTGGCGGACACGATATAAACACGACTGAATGAAAAGTCATACTGAATCAAAAACAAAATAACGATCGAATTGCGACCCCGAGAAAATATTTCGAAATTATTCTCATACTTACGTTTGTTTATTAATAAGGAAGGGAGGATAGTAATTTCACAGAATATGAAACGTAACATTACGTTTTCGAACTCTATTTATAATGGCTTATGTATTTTCTTCATGAAAAATTTGAAAATTTTCAAAAAACTGAGAAAATGTTTTTGAAATTTTCTCCGAAAAAAAATTGAGAAATCGATTTCTAATGTAGCGTACGTTAATTCTGAGAGTCCAAAGAATCACCCTGATGCGTTGAAATCATTTCCGAACGCTTCGTTGAGGCGTGATGCTCAGACAAACAAACAAACAAACAAACAAACAAATAAACAAACAAACAAACATATTCTCAGTATTATTATATTAGTAGGATAGGATTACATTAGTAAGATAGGATAGGATATCATATTTATTTATCGTGTTCTAAAGGTATGTTGTTTTTTATTATCAAAATTCAACTAATTAATGATGAATTTACATAATAACTTAATTATATTCTGTTGCAGTTCCTCAATTCATGGCGTTTTCTTTGTAGAGGTTAGGTTGACATCAAACGAATTTTGGACCCAACGTGTACAATAATTCCTCAATTTTTCAGGCAAGTATAATGTCGTTGTTGCTCATTTCTCTTTGTTGCTTTTAGTATTTGTTATATATTATTTGTTGTTAACGTTTTGTCGCGACCGGAGAACGTAAATCTTACGTCATTTCACGACAACACATATTAAATTGTTGTTTTTTAATTAAAAAATAAACAATCAGCTGCAGACATGTTCATGGACCTGTTTAACAATAATATTTGTTATAATAAATTGTTTTCGTTATGCTTAAAGCAAATTGCGATTGGAGTTTTATTTAAAACAAACATCCGGAACGAAAAAGAAGGTCCGACAAAAGAAATACCGACAAGTATTGTGGCTTTTTATTGAAAAATAATCGTTTATAACAATAGATTAATAGTTATGTTAATTAAAAGTTGATTAAAACAACTATTTAAATATAACTTGAGCTAAAATATTCATATAAATAGTTACAACATCAAAAAATCATCAAGACGTGAAATTAACGTACTCCGGTCATTTAAGGTATACGAAAATCTCGGTATGATTTACAGTTAGATAAGCTTCTAACGTTCTGACGACGCATCTTTGGAGTTGATTAGTGCAAATCGGTCATGTAAACAAAGGTTGGTACGCCCCCGGGTGCGAGGACTTTATCAAATCGGTGATTTTAATCTCGTATCGATCCGCATATCGCTTCATATTAGACACTTTGATAGCCGCCAACGTTTGGCGCCGCTGCACAGTACATGATGCTAACATAATCGCTAATCTCTAAGTTAATTTGGTCAAATCCAGGCTCTCTAAGGGCCTTTAGCTTTTGATCTCGTTTAGAACTAATTCAATATCCCATGTTTTATCAAATATAGGTTTGAGCGGACGAATTCAAAAGACTCCTTTGAAAAACCTGCTGATAAGAGGATTTTTTCCGAGGTTCCTAGGCGAGACAAGTGAGATAGCCAAGCGCATCGTGTTGAGGGAACCGTATTCGTAACCCGCCTTAAATTTTTATGTGAGAATCCAGAGAATATCACCTGTATCCGCTAAGATCGGATCAAGATTATTGATCTGATAAAAAGAACACCATTGATTTAATGGACCGGCGTATTGTTTACGGGTAGAGGGAGCCAGTGACACTAACAGTATTTTGATCGCTGCTTCCGAAGCGTCCCTGTCTAAGAATGATCTCCTGATAATACTCCTGCTATCAACTCCAAGTTCTTAGCTAATGGATGTTGAATGGACCTGCAGGGAGATGAAAGTAGTTTGATAGACAGTTCTATAATAATAACGTGTAAGATGAGCGTCGAATGAAAAAATGGAAACCATGAATAGTTCAGCCAATTACACTGAGAAAAAATATGGGTTGCTACAACTATACAAAATCTAGTTGGGTTTTTGGTCGACTCCACGAACGCAAGTCAGGCCAACTCTCGAATTATAGTTGACGGATGATACGAAAATGTCATTAGATTTGACATTCAACCCAACAGCTTCTATTAAAAATGAATTCTCATTCAAATTTTGATAAAAATTGCGTAAAGATATGCTTTCAAAATTAAAATTATTATCATACTAATATCATACTAATAAAGACAATACTTACATACGTCTTACATTTTTCAAATCTATTACGCAAAAAATGAATGAGAAAAATAATAACCAAGAGCATAAAATTTTCCGATTTTTTGAATCTTTATTAAAAGAGGAAAAAGTTACTAAATTTCACAAATCACTCAAGTACAAAATAAAAGCAAAAAAATAACAAAAAGCACAGAAGTATTATTATTCAAATTTTCCAAATCTTTCAGACAAAAAAAAAGCAAAAAACGATGAAAAAACAGAACGAAATGAGGTATTGACGAGTTATGTTCTGTTTGTTATTATTTTTTGCATTTATTTTTCGCTTAATAGATTTGGAAATTATGAGTATTGCGAAGTATTGTCATCTTGGTTTTTATTTATTGGAAGTTTCAAATTTATTACATAGGCAAGAAATTAATGGGATACAAAGGTGGACTTTATCCGAAATCCTCCACGACCTTGACTACGCAAATGAAATCGTCCTGACCTTACCCACCTTCAGCGGCATCCAGCAAAAGCTGGGTAGACTACAAAACAACGCTGCTAGGGTTGGCCTAAAGATAAACGCAAGGAAGACCAAGGTGCTCAGGGTTGACACTGACAATACCACTCCGCTACTCCTGAATGGTGCCCAGACCGAGGATGTCTCTGGCTTCACGTACCTCGGCAGCACAATCAGTGGTGATGGAGGCGCTGAGATGGTCGTTAAGGCCAGAATCAACAAGGCCCGGCAAGCGCACCATGCCCTCGGCAGCATCTGGCGCTCTACCAAACTATCTTCTGCTCTGAAACTCCGCATTTTTAATTCCAGTGTCACGTCCTGGGAGGTCACTGACTCGATATCCAGACAACTTTAAGTATTTGTTAACCTATGCTAGCGACGCATCATCTTCTGGCCCAATCGAGTCAGGAATGATGAACTACTCCGCTAAACATCTCAACGCTGAATAGCGGAGGAGATCAAGAACAGGAAATTGAGATGGATAGGGCACACGCTACGAAAACCTGCGTCAGACCTTGCGAGAATGGCGCTCGAATGGACTCCTCAAGGTAGCCGCAGAGTAGAGCGTCCAAAAATCACTTGGAGGCTAGCCCAAGACAGAGAGGCTTGGAGAGACTTTGTCCAGTCTATGTTGCCGCTATATGCTCCTTCAGAGAAAAAACACATATCTTTTTTTATTCATGTCTTCTGTTATTACAAAATATCTGTAACCCTTTTTACGATATCAAATTTTTGTCAAAGTTTTCATTTTTAAAATAGGCACAAATAGGTACAGTGTATTTACTACAATCAACCCTTTCGATCCCTGTGTGACTTTCAAATTTGACAATTTGATTAATTAAATTAAATCTGTGGTGATGAGGAAGAACCAGTTAAGTGGTTTTGGGACTTGCCTTGTTAAAGTTTTGCGTATAACATTTTTATATCAAGGAAATATGATGAGTGACATGTGACACGAGTTCTGGTGAACTAAAGTACAAAATATAAATTGAATCGAACAACTCATGTTCAAAAGTTAAACTTTCATAAACACACGCGATTTTGCAAAAAACTTGACGCTTAATAAATTGTCACTTCACCAGTGCTTCCTAATCACCACAGTAATGACAGTTAAGATCTTTCTTTATTAATTACCGGAAAAGAAAGCAGCATAAATGCTTTTTCAGCCCTTTCGAACCCAAATTATTTTTACTGCAAAAAAGTGTTTGGTATTAGGTTGGAAGATTGGCTTGGTCACTTATGATGAAAAAGTTATTTGCATGAATTTATTTTGAGTGAATTTGATTTAATAAACGTTTTTCCCGAAGCAGTGTGTGTTGCAGAAAGAGTAATTTCGGACATATTTACATTTGAAAAAAGGTATCATGCGATTTCATAGCCATAAATAACAATATGTTTCAGGTATTTTTAATAAAAAGTACTCATAATTATTGCAAAAAAATACTAAATTCAAGATATCCATTATTTTATTTTGGTTCAGAACCAAGTTCAAACCTGTCAACCAGTCTGAACTTGGTGATGAACCACAATGGAATAATGAATATCTTGAAATTAGTATTTTTAGCTGTAATTATTATTATTTTTATCATTATTATTATCATTATTATTCTTAACAGGAATGCGCCCTCGTTCACATAGTTAATAATAATTTTTCGGCATTTGCACAATGTCACAAGTTTGAGAAAATATCACGAAATAAATTAGAACTTGAAGTAAACTTTATAACATTTAAATGAGCTAAGATAAATATATCAGTTTAAATTTTTTAGTAGCGCACGTATAAAAATCGCAGAAACTTATTATAAGATATATTAAAAAAACCAATATCTGCTCATATATTATTTCCATATCGAGTAATTCTGTTAAACAAACCATTTTCTGCGTTAGCAGTACGGCACGTTGGTACGTCAAAAAGTCTACTTTCGCGTAAGGTTTTCACTGGCACTTGTAGGCCAATACTTGACAAAACATAAGGACAATCAACTATGTTGAAACTTTAAACAGAAATATTAATAATGAACAGTCGCTTCATCTCAGTATAATCATAATTGTTGAACTTAATAGGTGTATTGTTTATGGAAACTAATTTACGCAAAAACTTTGACTGCACAATAATTTAGAATCATGTTCTGTATACGGAGACCATACAGGTGATCCATATTCTAAAAGGGGTCTGACTAGTGCATTGAACATAGTAACGTATTTCGATAAAAGTTTGAGATCATTGAAATTTCTGTTAATGAAACCTAGAGTACGCAAAGCTTCATTTACTTTCTTGACCACGTGCTCGTGAAATCTGCCGTCTGCGGAAAAAGTGACCCCCAAATCGGTAATGTCCGATACAACCGTGACGAAAGAATCCTCAATAACGTAGTCAAAAGCAATCGGATCTTCCTTTCTTGTGTAACGCACGACTTTACATTTTGAAGCATTCACAGACACGTGGTTCTCTTCGCACCAGGTTAAAAAAGAGTTCAAATCTTTCTGCAGCAAGTGGGTATCACTTAATAAGTCAACTTGTGCAAAAAGTTATGCGTCATCGGCATATAATAGAATTTGGCAATGTTTTAAAACAAGTAGTAGATCATTGATGAACAGGATAAATTATGAGGACCTAAGTGTGACGCTTGAGAAACACCAGATGTTACAGAAATTACATTGGACTCACATTCATCAATATGTACCACCTGCTTTCTATCAGACAAATAGCAGCGAAGCCAGAATAAAAAAGGGTTTCCAGTACCCATCTTCTCTAGCTTGGCAACAAGGACTTTGTGAGAGACCCCATCAAAGGCTTTCGCAAAGTCAGTATACACGACATCTCGTTGACTACATTTCTTAATAGCATTTGACATAAAATGTTGTATGATTGCTAAATTGGTGATAGTAGATCCTTTATCCAAAAAGCCATGTTGTTCATCTATAATTACTGGACATACCAGCGCCATCATTTCGGTCACAAAATTTTGGTATGGTATCTAAAATTGTGATAGTCCTACAGTCTTTCACATTGTTCTTATTACCTGACTGAAAAATTGGTGTAACTCTAGAATTTTTTCAAGCTATTGAGAAAATTCCAGTGGCAAAGGACTAATTCAATAAAATATAAAGTGGTTTGGCTATACCATAGGCAGTATTGTCAAGATATAGATATGGAAGTCGATCTGGACCCGGGCCCTTATTTACATTCAACTTTGAGAGTTCTTAAAAAAATTACGGCCAAGGTAATCTTCAATGTCTCTACATGTAATTCTGATTCAACAACACGCGGCTCAGAGTTTAAAACATCATTCGGCAAGTGAACAGATCCGAAGGATTTTGCAAAGAGATTCAAAGTACAAGAGATTTAACATACAAGATTCTTCACGATCACTAGTAATACGCAGGTTTGCACTAACTTCACTTTCTCTCTTTGCACTGTATTCATCATACGATTTTTCATGTTCTAGTTTAGCCGCAGTTCTAAATTTAGCGATGGTTTCGTAGTCGCTAAGTAAACGTGTTTGTTCATAAATCTTGTGTGCTTTATGTGTTTCTTTTATTAGGTATTTTGCATAATTTGGAACGTATCTCGGAAAAGAGTCATAATGTGAACGTTTTAATGGTACAAATCGATTACTACAATCTCTCAAAATATCACTAAAAATCGCAACATTTCCATCAATATCCTCATCAGAAAAAATTGTATTCCAATCTAAAGATTTTGAAAATATACCACATTGCAGATATAGTTATACTAACAAAAAGTTGTTCAATACAACTATCTGGATTTACAACCATTTCGAAATCTAAATTTCACCGCTATCAATACACCGCCATACTGCTATCAATACACCACCTCCTCTATCGATAAACCACCTCCTCTATCAAGGTTACTTGTTTTACTATTTCTATCGTATCTATCAAAAACATAACCTGAGTTTCAAAATTCTTATTATTTAGCCAGATTTCAGATGAAACAATGACATCATAATCACATGTTAAACAAGTTTGTCTTAGTAAACAAAGTTTTTTTCTAAGTCCACTGAAATTTTGGTAGTAAAGAGAAAGAGTTGAGTTACGATGATCAGTTAAGCGCTCCCAAGTTCGACGTTTTTTGGAACAATGGTTAGTTTGTTGTTTATGAACCGTATCACGAGATTTCCCTCGTCGCTGGGGATGCGCTGTTGAAGTTCAGCACGGATCTGGGCATGGAACTGACGTTGACGAGGTCTTTCGTCACTCTTTACAATTGAACGCTTATCGACAAAAAGTTCTGAGTTTTTGAAAACACTAATATCAGCAGATTCTGAATTGAAACCAATTGTCAAAAGTCGCGGTCTTGTGCCAGCTGAGGCGCCAAGACGGGTGGCAGAGGTTGCAAAGAGTTGCAACTTAAGGTCCTGGAGCAAGTTCGGTGACATTTCCTTGCGCAAGCTCTTGGAATCCGCGCAAGATAATGTTTCTCGTGCGACGCAAACGTTCGCGAAATTCATCACAGGAATCTGAAATCTGCTGCAGTGGAGACACATCGAGGATAGGGTTCGATTCTAGGGTTGACAGGCGCTTATTAATGGAGCAAACATTCTTCTCCATTCGATAAATTTTTTCGTTTTATTCGATGTCCCGGGAGATTTGTTCATTCCACTGGAGTTCACTCTGCTATTTTTAGAACTCATTTTGACAGCTGGGCGCCGTGTTTAGACGTAAGAAAAGTCTTGCAGCAAAGTGGATACAGTCGCGGCTTCTTCGGCAGGGGCGTATGGCAAGCTCTTAGAGACGTCGCAAGGGAGATGGAGCGCTGATGCAAAGAATCCTCAAAACCTTCAAAAACTCTTCCAGGAAGTTTTGTCTTCGGTGTCAAAGAGTCTCAGCAAATCAAGCCCGGTTGATAAGAAAATTGTTTGGCTGGAAAACAAATGCCCGTGGGCAAGGCGGACGGCAGAGACAATTCGACTGACGGAGTTGTTGCAATGAGTGTCCTCGTTCAAACAGGACTCGAGAAAACAAACAAAAACGATACTTACGAATAAGGAGAGAGCAATGTCTTCACAACTCTCTCCGCTAAGTGAAAATGCAAAAAAAAAATGTTTCAAGATAAAATATCCAGCTCTACGTTGACTTTGGAGGTTATTTCTCGTTTTAAGCTTGTCAGTCCTCTCTTTGGCTTCTCCAGGCTTTCCAGGAGTGATAGAACGATGTGCCAGGATCAGGACGTTCACTTTGGTGGTATAGAATTCTTTTGTAAAATTCATCAAAAGGAAATAAAACTTTAATCACTTATTAAACTGATTGCTAATATCGATCGTGCCAATTGCGCTACTATTCATACAAAAAAATGGATAATTATAGATATTTTTTTTGAAAATACATGAAACATCGTTTTTTATGGCTATAAAATCACCTAATTTCGTATTATAAATATAAATATGTCTAAAATTACCCTTTCTGCTACACACACTGCTTCGAGAAAAACATCAATAAAAGCAAATTTACTCGAACAAAGTCATGCAAATAACTTTTTTTATCATAAGTGACCAAGACAAAAACTTCCAACCATGAAAGTTTTGGAAGTTAACCAAAATGGAAAACACTACTTGCAGTAAAAATAATTCGGGTTCGAAAAGGTTTATTTTGAAACAGTGGAAACTGATTCGGCTATTATATCTTTTACAATATAAAAATGCCATTTCGGGATAAAAAAATATCACGAAAGCAGTTAATCGGGTTCAATAAATTGACAGAGATTGTCGTGGGGAATAGGACCTTTCCGGGGAAAAATTTTTGTCCACGGGTCGTTTGAATCACTAAATTTTCTACAGACAATTTCGAGCCAAAAAAAATGAGTCATGAAAAGTGAGTGCGTAGTGGGAAGGCACATACTGATGTGGTACGTGATACAAATGTTACGCTCATAAAAAGATTGAATAAAATTGTTCAAACGTTTGTGATCTAATAGAAGGGAAATAATGAAATAGTTAAAAACAAGTACAATGTTCATCTAATGTCAGTCGTAATATTAGATAACACAACGGATGAAGTCAGAGAATAAATGAGATATTTTGAAAACGGCCACAAGAAAGAACACATGAAACTGTTAATCACACAAACCTTGTTGTAAGTACTTGTCGACACAGGTTCAAATGTTCATAACAAAAAACTGCGATCATTATAACGCCAATATTGTAGTATTCTAATTATGATATTCGTACGAAGGATTCATGTAAAGTTAATCTATAAAAAAGAAATTAACCGTAGATGTTTGCATTTTGTACTTATAATTTTTTTAAAAATTATATTTTTTAGAATTATATTTTTTTTTAGATTTTTCAAAATCTTCTTTTTACGAACTTTTTTTGTGAATATTTTGACCAAATGATTTCGAAACCTGTGGACATTTTCATCGTGGAGAATTTTCATCTGAAGCGATTTGCAATGACAGGTTTCTTAGTTACTCATCTGAAAATGCAAACATCTACGGTTAATTTCTTTTTTATATATTAATTTTACATGAATTCTTCGTACGAATACCATAATTATAATACTACAATATTGATGCGTTAGACTGATCGCAGGTTTTTGTTATGAACATTTGAACCTGTGTCCCCAAGTACTTACAACAAGGTTTGTGCGATTAACAGTTTCATGTGTTCTTTCTTGTGGCCGACTTCAAAATATCTCATTTATTCTCTGACTTCATCCGTTGTGATCTCTAATATTACGACAGACATTAAATGAACATTGTACCTGTTTTTAGCTATTTCATTATTTCCCTTCCATTAGACCACAAACGTTTAAACAATTTTATTCAATCTTTTTATGAGCGTAACATTTGTATCACTACCACATTAGTATGAGCCTACCCACTACGCACTTACTTTTCATGACTCATTTCTTTGGCTCAAAATTGTTTGTAGAAAAATTTAGTGATTCCAACGACCTCTAGACAAAAATTTTTCTTCGGAAAGGTCCTATTCCTTGTCGTGGTTTTCAGATAATAGTGAATGGAATAGTAGGCATATTTGGAATTAGATTGGATTACTTGTCATTCAACTAAAGCCTTTATGCGACTTCCTCACTATCAATTATATGTGCAAAAAATACTACTAGTCTACATTTACACCCTTTATTCAAGAGTTTAGTGTTACAACTAAGTCAAAGGCTCGTTTTATTGGATTACTCATACAATAAACAAAAATATTAACAAAATTTACATTTGACACTAATTTTGTCTCATAATAATTATAAATACATAAAGCAAATGCCATCGCTCGAGTGCACCTCTAGAAAATAACATGGAAACTATATCTGTAACAATCATAATTTCGATATCATAATTTTTTTGTGATTGTCGCGCTTAAATCAGAAATGAGAAATAATTACCTTGAATATTATTATTAGTCTCTATGAGGATTAGCAGGAATTGCATCTCTCTCTCTCTTTCTCTCTCTCTCTTTTTTTATTTTAAATTTGATAAAATTGAAAAATTTTTATTAAATAAAAAAGAAATTGAGATTGTTGCATTGCCTGAGTCGAGAATAACGAAAAACATCTCGGATAATGAAATTAAAATTAATAAATATGACTTGAGACGATGTGACAAGGATAGCAGTTTTACTGGTGGTGTTACAGTTTATATCCGTAACGTCTCCCTGAAGTTTATCTCGGACTGATAGAGCAAACGTGTTGTTGTGTACTGGCAAGCCCAGTTTGATTTGTAATCATATCGTTTGTTTAAATTTGTTACTTAATTTTGTTCGAGCCGTCACAAAAGTCAAGTGGAAGCAAAAAAAAAAGAAAATATCAAAATATAAAATAGTGTAATTGGCATAAGGAAAGTCAGTACTCTCTTTTCACAGCCATAACCCAAGGGAAAAAAGTTTATATCGGTAACACGTTAAAATACCGTATATTATTTTCGACGCAGGTTGAACGAAACTATTGGTGTATGGGTTTGGAGATATGCACAGACTTTTCTAAGGGTAAAATAGTGTTTTTATAAAACTCTCCAAGTACCTCAGATGCTTTATTTTTTCATTTTTTGAAAGAAAAAGTATATGAGTATGATAAAAAAGATAATCTCATAGTAATGGGTGATTTTAACATTGATATGTTGAATAAACGTTACTTTGCAGGTAAACTTAATAATTTTTTTGTAATTAGAGGGATGATGGAATCAGTTAACAAGCCGACTAGAACAACAACTACACTGAGAAAAAATATGGGTCGCTACAACTATACAAAATCTAGTTGGTTTAGTGGTCGACTGAAATTATAGTTGACGAATGTTACGAAAATGACATTAGATTTGACATCCAACCTAACAGCTTCTATCAAAAAAGAATTTTCATTCGAATTTTGATAAAATTGCGTAAAGATAGCTTTCAAAATAAAAATTATTATCACACTTCTATCATACTAAAAAAATAACAATGCTCTCATACGTCTTACATTTTTCAAATCTATTACGCAAAAAATAAATAAGAGATAATAGAACTAGATAGAACTAAACTATAAAACTAAATAGAGAAATAATAACGAAGAGCACAAAATTTTCCGATTTTTTGAATCTTTATTAAAAGAGGAAGAAGTTACTAAATTTCACAAATCACTCAAGTACAAAATAAAAGCAAAAATAGTATGTTACGCTACAAGGGAGAGAAACAAGCGTTTATTCCGCGGGTGTAGTCGAGTGTTGGTCACTTCTCCCGAGGTTTAAACGCTTGTATCTCCCATGTGGCATATATATCTTTTCATAACAAGTTCATCAAAGACGGCTAACCTCTCCGATTTGTCGGGACGAAAACACTGTTTTATTCCCAAGGTGCGGTTTATTCCCTGTTATTATGGTTGTTACCATGGTAACAGGGAATGAACCGCGTCTTGGGAATAAAACAGTGTTTCTCTTCCGACAAATCAGGGAGAAGTTGGCCGTTTTTGATGCACGTGTTATGAAAAATAACAAAAAGCACAGAAGTATTATTATTCAAATTTTCCAAATCTTTCAGACAAAAAAAGCAAAAAACAATAAAAAACAGAACGAAATGAGGTATAGACTAGTTATGTTCTGTTTGTTATAATTTTTGCATTTTTTTTTTCGCTTAATAGATTTGAAAATTATGAGTATTGTAAAGTATTGTAATCTTGGTTTTTATTTATTGGAATTTTCGAATTTATGACAAAGGCAAAAAATTAATGCAAAAAATGGTAACCGAGGGCACATAACTTATTGAATTTTTTAAATCTTTGAGAAAAACAAATTAATATACAAAAAATTATAACAATTAGCACAAAATTGTCCAACATTTTCGAATCTTTTAGATAAAAGAATATGAAAAATAAAACACAGCGTAGAAAACTGTCCAAATCGTTTTAATTTATTAGGCAAAAATGAATTTAAAAAATAATAACCAAGAGCACAACACTGTCAAAATTTGTTTTATGTATCCGGTAAAAAATAAATGCAAGAAATGATAACAAACAAAAGCTTTTTGTTATTGTTTTTTTTGCGTTTGTTTTTTTGATAAAAGAATGAGTGTGTATGAATGTCTTAAATTTAAGAAACATGTTGCTCATGTAGAAGGTATAGTCGGCACAAAATTGGGCTTGTTGAACAGAGTCGGCAAGTATGTTGGTCTTGATAAAAGAAGCCTGATTTGTGAAACGATGATTGCTTCGCATATGGAGTACTGCTCAACTATTTTTTTTGTATAGTAATCAAGAAGGAATCGATAGGTTGCAAAAATTGCAGAATAAGGCAATGAGACAAATTTTACACTGTGATATTTACACACCAGCAGGGATGTGCGAAATCGAAATTTTCGGTATTTCGGTACTTCTTTATCGGTAAATTAATACTGAAGAAATATCGGTATTTCGGTACTTGTATTGAAGTATCGAAATCATTTTCGATACTTCGGTAGATTGCCGAAATCATTTTCGGTATTTCGGTACTTGTACTAAAGTATAGAAATCAATTTCAATACTTCGGTAGTTTACCGAAATTATTTTCGGTATTTCGGTACTTTCATCACATTACCGGAATCAAATTCGATACTTTTACCGAGTATCGATTTTGTATAATTTCAGTATTTAATCGGTATTATTTGCAATTTAATATAAAATTTAATATAATGACAATATAACCTACTTAAAAGCGATGTGAAATTTATATTGAAAATAGTTGAAAACAATAATCAGCAATAATTGCAAACAATTGTGCTATTCCCTGCTGTAAAAAACGCTATCGCTTACGACATCGTATACAATATGGTTTTCTATAGAATGAATTACCATATGATGAAAAATATATAAATTTTGTTTAATTTTTATAATACTGCACAAAAACAAAATCAATAACAATTTTGATGACTAAAGTAAAACAAAAAAACAAAAATGCAAATTCAAAAAACAAAATGAAAATCTAAAATCAAAAACCCAAAATAAAATGCAAAACAAAATGAAAAGCCGAATAACAAATTAAAACAAAATACAAAACAAAATCCAAAACAACAAATCTAAATCAAAAAACCAAAAAACTTCGAAATTGAAATGCAAAACAGAAAAACAAGTAAACAATCAAGAATAAAAACAAAAAAAAACAAAAGAAAAATATATCAAAATCGAAAACTCAGAATTTTAGAAAAATCTAAAACATAACGAAAAGTATGTTCATGAAAATTTGAATGACGATCCGAAATTTCGAAAAAGCAAACAGAAAAACAAATAGCGGACAAAAATCTACAATAAAAACAAAAATAATACAATTCAAAAGAAAAACATTCATCTCAACGATAGAACCAATAACTTAGTGCACAGCACAAAAACTATCAAAATCTAAAAAAATACACAACCGCGTTACAATTAAAAATGCATAATAAAATACAACATTCAAATTCAAACAATAATCGTGATTTAAATATTCGAATTTCCCTTTAAAGTTAAATTTTCAAAGCGGATTTGGAATTTCTTTTTGATTTCGAAATGGAAATTTTGGTTTCAAATTCTACTTTTTGTTTTTTTTTTAATTTGGATTATTCTTTCTGTATATTGTTTCGCAATTTATGTTGGGTTTCCATTTTTATCATTATTTGGTCTCTTTTGTCGTTCGATTTGAAATTTTTTTAGTATTTTGAATTATTTTGTTTTTTTTCTCTTTCGCATTTATGTATTTTATTACGAATTTTATGTATAGTTATTTCATTTTGCAATTTAATTTTTGATTTTTGATTTCGGATTTTTGTTCTCATTTTTGGTTTCACTTTTTTTTGGTTCATTTTACTTATCAAACTTAATGTTGATTTTGGTTTTTTATGCAGTATTATAAGAAATTAAACAAAAATTTCATATTTTTCATCATATGGTAATTTCATATAGAAAACCATATCGTTATTTACGATGTCGAAAACAATGGCGTTTTTTACAGCAGGGACTCAAATTATAATTGACCATTTTTCAACATGTTAAGTCGTTATTTTTTTAATGCTTCAAAAAAAAACTTATCCAAAAATACTCATGAGAGAGTTGCGTCACATTTTTAAAGTCACTAAAGCCTCTTTCACTATAAAGTTTTAAATTTTATGAAGCTAGATTACAACACTGAATTTTTGTTCTCTAATAATTTTTAAAAAATATAGATAAAATATCGAAATTATAATGAAAATCGATACTGCAGTGAAAGAACCGATCTCAGTGAAAGTAGCAATTTTATCTTCGGTATTTTGTACAAGTACTGAAATAAGTATCGAATAAGTACCGATGTATCGAAATTCGTTGGATACTTCGGTAAAAGTATCGAAATTTATTTGGTATTTGGATACAAGTACCGATATACTGAAAAAAACTTCGGTACAATACCGAGTATCAAAATTGATTTCGATACTTCGATACAAGTACCAAAATACCGATTTTCATTTCGGTATTTCGATGGAAGTATCGAATACCGATCGATATTTTTTCCCTGCACACCAGTGAGAGAAATGACGGAAAATCTAGATTTTCTAACTGTTGATAAAAGAATAAAAAAAATGTCTTATTGTCAGTTTTTGAAATGAAAAATGGTCTTGTTTATTATAAATTGTGCAATAAAATTAGTTATGTAGATGAACGAAACAATAGAGTAACACGACAAAGCAGTTATAGTACTCTGCCATCTAAACGCACATTTGGCGCTCAAAAAGTCTATTGTATAACGGAATTAAATTATTGAACACTAGGAGGACCGAGATTTGCGTATACCTTAAAGGACCGGTGTACGTAAATTTTACGTCATGATAATTTTTCGATGTTTTAATTATTTGTTTAGAGCGTCTCCGGTTGTTTTGAGGCATCTGGAAACATTTCTTGCGCCAGTATTTTGTATTTTAACTTAGCTTAACTTAATGTGTAAATTTATCTATTATAATTTTATGCATTCCTTGGAGGGTTTCTCTTTGGTACTTCTGAAGGAGCAGTATTCAGTGGTGGATGGGAGGTTGTGATGTCGTCTAAGTTAATGTCTTTGTTTTCTTTTATTTCTTGCGGGGTAGGTGCGCTTCTGCCTAAATGTAGCGGAAGGCTTGTAACCGAATTCCATACACTTGCGATTAAAACAGAACTCCATCCATACAAAGATTGTAATGCTGTAACGTGTACTACACCGTCTATAGCTACTTTGATTATTCTACAGGTTATATATATCCCCAAAATTCCCGCGCTAGTCATTCCAAAACCACTGAACCACTCCTAGATTTTCTTTTCTGTATTTATAGCTATTGTTCCTAGAGTGTCGCGATTAATCAAATGCGCCTCCTATATGTATTCCTTGATTTGTAAAATTTCGGCCTGTAGCTGCGCGTCAAATTACATCAATTGCCGCAGCTTGTTCGTGCGGTCTGGAAATGGAATCTAAATAATTTTGTAAGTCTTCTTCGTCGTAGATACCGTCTCAGAGATCTTCGATTCATACATAGCCCTACGAAGGTTTTCCGTTTGGGCGAAGTATTTCTGGTGTTTTAGTTATAACATATTTATAGAAACATTTCAGCTTCAGTTATATTCAAATAGTTACTATAATAAACTTTTGTTAACATAACTATGAATCTATTGTTATAAACAATTATTTTTACAATACTCGTCGGTATGTCGCAGACCTTCTTTTTTGTTCCGGATGTTTGTTTTGAATAAAAATTCAATCGCAATTTGCTATAAACATTGTTGTGCCGCAGCACAACTTTGGCCTATTTTTGTATTCAATTTAATAATTATAAAGTTTTTATTTTGTTTAACATAACATCTCAAATTAAAATATCAACTTTCGGCCGGATGTCTGGGACATACGAGCCGCTATTCAATTTCTGTCACTCGATAATTATCAAATATCATTAATCCGACTCGAGCATCGTTTTGATGATCGAGCACAGGAAATTTTCCAGTTTTGTACATGATTTTGTTGAGACCGCGCTTCACGTGTGCCCATCCAAGGGCACGATTCAGCGGTTTTTGGCAAAATCTGGAGGGGCGATCGTCGCTGACGACCGGCCAGACGCTAACTAATTAAGAGCTCCGAGCTCCTAATCTCCCTAATAAATCCCGCCGACGGGACTTAGTCAGATTTTCCGCCGCGCCGCGACACCGCGAATAACGATACTTAACAATTATATTACAGGTCTCGTTCTTCACGATTAACATGTAGTAGTGTCTCTTACTGCTAGATGTCGCACGAGTTATTCAACGTAAAAGACTTTTGGAACGCCTGGAACCCTCCAATCCCGGCGGTTCCCGCCAACAACCTTCATTCTGTTTCTTGTGCTAGATACGTATGGTCGCACGTTGTTTAACTCTAACCGTTTTTGTGCAAATTTAATCATTATGAGTGAAAAAAGAAAAGCTAAGGACGATCCTGACGAAGAGCTCAGGCGTCTACAAAAGAAAGAAAGAAAGTTAATGAAAAAAATGGCGCGTTTAACCGCGAAAACCACCCCGCTCGGGGATAGTGAGGTTAGGTTGGTAACGGCCGCGCAGATTCATGCCGGCCCGCCAACTTCCAACCAAGATAATCAAGCTAGTAAGTAATAACAAAGTATGAGAATCAAAAGGACCGACCTTTCGAGACAAATCTCGTACTCATTATGGCGGTTATTCCTTTTTTCAGATCTCACAGACTCTCCCGATCACGAAGAAATTGTGACGGCGGATAACAGCAACAATGTAGCTGCTAAAAATCGATCCGCCCCATGGAGGGACGATTCCTCTTCCAGTCATTCTGATGATGAGGAGGCGAATATGGACGATTTAAATTCGTCAGATGATGATCCAGAAAAGGAGAACGAGTCACCACCATCCTCGCCAGCGTCAAAAAATGATGCAAATCAGACTGCGCAGGATGCATCGACAACCGTGGTAAACACGTTGGACGCAGAAACATTGCACATTTTGGGCGACATAAGTGAGTTGAAGAAACCAGTCGAACCCCAAATAAACATAGCCTTGACAGATCCTTGGCAATATTAGATGACAAATGGTACAAAGAAAGAAGAAAAGACTGGTCTGCTGGATATCTATCCACGTAAGGGGATTTGGCGCGTTGAAGTACCGGAGTTGAACCCCGAGGTTGAATCGGCCCCAAGTTTTTCCGAACCTCTTAAGGCACGTGACAAATACTTGTCAAAGACGCAGAACACACTGGGGTCAGCGATGATTGCCCTAGGCAAAGGGATATCATTGCTACTCGATACAAAGGGCGAGCCTGTTGATAGAAATGAACTCTTGACGTGTTTGTGTGATGCAGGTAAACATAACCTCACAAAGGTTGCTCAACCGTTGTGTTTGTTTATCAAACACAATGACTAGAGTGAATAAATAATAACAACAATTATTAAATAAATAAATGAACAGCAATTATTATTAGTTAAAAAATGTGTCGTTTTTTGTAGGAAAACTGTGTGCAGACGTGTATCACGATCAATCTACTTCAAGGAGAGCTCTAATTATGTCCAAGGTCTCGAACAGGAGATTTAAACAGTTGTTAAAGGAATCTAAGCCGGATGCACGTTTGTTTGGGAACGATTTGACTGAGAAAGTCAAATCGTTCCTTTCTTATGACAAAACAAGCAGTAAACTTTTCTCAAATGCTAAAGAAAGGAATGCACCCCCCAAGCAAAATTTTTCGGGAAACCCAAGAGGCCTGCAACACAAGTTCCAGGGTCAGTCTCAGCAGGCCTACGGAAACAAGGACCCGTCGAAGTACTTCAGTTTCAAGACTCAGTCACCAAAATTCAACCCGAAAAACAACAACAAAGGCTCATTCAAAGGATCGAAACCGCCAGAGCACCACAACAAGAAGTCGTAGAGGTAAAATTCCTGTCAGGAGAACTGCGTCACCACCTTAACGATTGGCAATCCATCACGAACGACACTTTTATTTTGAACTCCGTCACCGGTTTTAAACTCAATTTTTTAGATAAGCCGACTCAAGTAAATTTTCCTACGGTTCCGTTTCTCAAGCCATCTCACTCCATGGAGGACATGGAGTTAGCTATCAATGATCTTCTTTTACTGGGATCAATAAGACCTTGTACCGCGTCTTCGGGGGAATTTATTTCCTCTTATTTTCTCGTTCCAAAATCAAACGGGGAGTTTCGCTTCGTACTAAATTTGAAAAAACTCAACAATTTTTTGGAGGTTAAATCTTTCAAGTTAGAATATGGTCGTTCGGCAGCACGGCTGCTTTGTGAAGGGAATTTCCTAGCAAAGATAGATTTGAAAAACGCGTATTTTTCAATACCGGTAGATGAATCTTGTACAAAATATTTACGATTCATTTTCAAAAACCAAAGATTTGAGTTCGTTTGCGTCCCCTTCGGTTTGAACATTGATCCTTGGTTGTTTACGAAGTTAATGAAGCTGGCTATTAGTTTTTTGCGAACAAAAGGTTTTAGGTAAGTTATTTATCTTGATGATATTCTCTGTTTCGGTGCAACAGAACAAGAGTGTAGAGAAAATGTTAGAGTCACAACTGAACTTTTGAAAAAGTTAGGTTTTGTTATTAATGAAGAGAAAACTGTTTTTGAACCTGTACGAAAAATCGAGTTTCTAGGAATTATTTATAATTCAGTTGACATGTCGTTGAGCCTACCCGCTCAGAAAAAGAACGAAGTTTAAGATCGGTTGGCTTTTTTCGAGAGTGCTAGTCATTGTTCGATTAGACAGTTTGCCAGTCTTATAGGGTTACTGAATTTTTGTTGTCAAGCGCTTAAATACAGCCGCCTTTATTTGAAACCTTTAGAGAGGGTGAAATTTTCAAAGTTGATTTCGACCAAAGACAATTTCGATGCGAGTATGAGCTTATTACGTGACTTGCATCCGATCTGGCGTTGGTGGCGCTCCAACATCCCAAGTGCGTCAGTTCCAATCAGACGCATGGATTTTGTAAGAGAGATCTTCTCAGACGCTTCAAAATCGGGGTGGGGGGCTAACTGTGGGAGTGAAAACGCCCGCGGTTTTTGGTCAGCCAGGGAAAGGGATCTCCACATCAACCAACTCGAGCTGATGGCAGCTTTTTTTGCGCTCAAATGTTTTGCAAACGATTTGAAAAATTGTAATGTGCTTTTGCGCATCGATAATACTACCGCGATTGCTTATATAAACAAGATGGGAGGGATTCAATACCCTTATTTGAGTCAAGTAGCGTTCGATATTTGGAAATGGTGCGACGATAGGAATATTTGGGTTTTCGCATCTTATATTGAATCGTCGGAAAACATAGACGCGGATCGCGAATCGCGTGTTCAAAATGTTGATACGGAATGGGAGATCGCAAACGGGGTTTTCGAACATGTGGTCAACAAGTTTGGTCGTCCGGACATTGACTTGTTCGCATCAAGAGAAAACACAAAATGCAAAAGGTTCTTCTCCTGGAAGCGAGACTCGGAGGCGATCGCTGTGGACGCTTTTACTCATAATTGGCGCGAAGTAGGTTTTTTCTAGGCCTTTCCACCTTTTTCGTTGATTCTTAGAACAATTCAAAAAATTAAGTTAGATAAAGCTACCGGTATTTTGCTAGTCCCTAATTGGCCAAACCAGCCATGGTTCCTATTTTTTCATTCGATACTTATCTCAGACCTTATCATTATAGAACCGTCCACTAAACTACTTTTATCTCCCTGCAGGTCCATTCAACATCCGTTAGCCAAGAACTTCGAGTTGATAGCAGGAGTATTATCAGGAGATCTTTATTAGACAGGGGCGCTCCGGAAGCAGCGATTAAAATACTATTAGCGTCACTGGCTCCCTCTACCCAGAAACAATACACCGGTCCATTAAATCAATGGTGTAATTTTTGTCGGATCAATAACCTGAATCCGATTCAAGCGGATACGGGTGATATTCTCCGGTTTCTCACACAAAAATTTGAGGCAGGTTATGAATACGGTTCCCTCAACACGATGCGCTCGGCTATCTCACTTGTCTCGCCTAGGGTGCTCGGGAAAGATCCCCTTATCAGCAGGTTTTTTAAAGGAGTTTTTCGCATTCGCCCGCTCAAACCCAAATTTGATAAAACATGGGATATTGAATTAGTTTTAAAAGAGATTGAAAGCTGGTGGCCCTTAGAGAGCCTCGATTTGACCAAATTAACTTGTAGATTAGCGATTATGTTAGCATTATGTACTGCGCAGCGGCGCTAAACGTTGGCAGCAATCAAACTGTCTAATATTAAGCGATATGCGGACCGATATGAGATTGAGATCACCGATTTAATAAAGACTTCGCGCCCGGGAGCCTATCAACCTTTGTTAACATTACCGGTTTGCACGGAGCAACCCCAAAGATGTGTCGTCAAAACGTTAGAAACTTATTTAACTGTAACTCGTACTTTAAGAAACGAAAACGATGCTTTGTTTATCACAACCAAGCAGCCACACGGGCCTGCTTCGGCGGATTCTATTAGTAGATGGTTAAGATCTGTTTTGTTGACTTGTAATATCGATTCATATTATTCTGGTCATAGTACACGACACGCTTCGACCTCAGCCGCGATGAGAAGAGGTGTTAATATTAATGTCATTAAGAGAGCGGCAGGATGGATTGAAAAGTCAGAAGTTTTTGTTAGACACTATCTCCGACCCATCGAGAACACAGGGGAGATATTTGCGTCAGCGATTCTAGAATCGTAAGTTGTTCGTCGAATAATATTTACGTTTGTTTTTTCTTTTCATTATAATTATAAAGAGATTTAATTTTGTTTTACACTTCGTTCTGTGATTGAAATCCATTTTGTGATTCGTTCTTGGCTTAATAAAAGTTTATTAAGTATTCACCTTAGTTCTGTTTTTGCATCTTTAACTGATTCAAATGTTTACGGAAACTCTAAACATCTACATGTTAATCGTGAAGAACAAGACCTGTAATATAATTGAAAAATCAAACGAACTCCTTATGAAGTTCGATTGAAATTATATTAAGGTCTCGTTCAAACGATTAATGATGATTCTTTCAACGACTATCCACCGAAAAAATACGTCCTACCAACGTTTCTTACGTGGATGATCTCCTCTAAATCAACGTTGAGGCAACATAGGCTGCCTGTGCGGGGCTTGTTATGAAACAATACATACGCCACACGGGAGAAACAAGCGTTTAACCTCGGGAGAAGTGACCAGCACTAGACTTCACCCCAGAAATAAACACTGGTTTCTCACCCTTGTAAAGTAATAAAAATAAATTTCAGTCAAACTGAAAAGTGTGGCCAACTACGCCAGAGACGTCCCTATTGTAAAATATTGCAATCGAATCGTAAATATTAATAACAAATTATTATTGAATTTTTCTTACTCAAACTTCGTGATATATAAAATTAACGTGGTCAATTACCAAATTGCTATATTTGGAATTTGAATTTTTGGGAATATTTGTTAAACATATAAAGAAGTCGTAAAATATGAGCTCAAAATTCAGAGTCAGAATAGCTAATTGTAGGTACTTGGCGACATGTCGCTCAACATTAAAGTTAACTTTTTCATTGATTGTTTAAATATGAATTTTCAAAGAGGGCTAAATTCAATCGTTGTAAGCGTTTGATCGGAACGTTTTTCTACGACGGCTGCCGTGGTCTTGTCTGTGAAACGTTGTTCACAGAATAGCTCATTAATACTTGGCGACATGTCGCTCAACATTGAAGTTAACTTTTTTGTTATTTGTTATTTGAGCAAATACTGTTTAAATATGAGTTTTTGAAGATTCAATCGTTGTAAATGAAAGTTTGACAATCACATTATCGTTTCGCAATTGAATATAATTTATCACGTATAACAAAACAGTATTTATCACGATGTAAAGAAGAAGTAACTTTCTATGTATTGACCGATATTTAATTGTTAAAATTCACCGTTTTAAATCTTTACAACAAAAAATGTTCAGAGAACATATTTGAAATGAGTGAATTATTTTAAACGTGCAACAAATATAATAATGCGGTCTAAGTCAGAGTTTTACAAAATGCTTCATTTCAGTCAACAGTTTGAAAAGTAATTTCATTCTGTAAAGTTTCATTCCATCTCATTATTTGCAATTATTAATTATATTCTTGGGTAATGGAAGAAAATTTAATTCAACGTATTTAAACTGTAAACATTCAATGTATTAAGAATGAAATGTCATCTATTTTGTGAAAATTATTGATGCAAAAATAATAGAAAAGAAATGATACAAATGGAACAAATTCGTTAGAGAATAATAAGTAGAGTAATTAATTTTTTTAAGTATGACATAACCGTACTGTAAAGAAAAAGAAATTAAACAATTCTAAAAAAATGATAAACTTCATTTTTTTACTCAAAAATTAACGTTATCAAGTAAAATAAGTAACTTGATAGCCTATTTTGATTTGTATTGTATTGTATGTAATTGGTTTTCGCGACATGTCGCCAAGTACCTACAATGAGCTATTCTGACTCTGAATTTTGAGCTCATATTTTACGACTTCTTTATATGTTTAACAAATATTCCCAAAAATTCAAATTCCAAATATAGCAATTTGGTAATTGACCACGTTAATTTTATATATCACGAAGTTTGAGTAAGAAAAATTCAATAATAATTTGTTATTAATATTTACGATTCGATTGCAATATTTTACAATAGGGACGTCTCTGGCGTAGTTGGCCACACTTTTCAGTTTGACTGAAATTTATTTTTTATCATATCACGACCTTTAGAAAAGTACGACACTGTACAGATTGTTAATATAAAAATCACGATCACTTGTACGTGTATGATTTCTATTACAATAACATTTTCGTAATAGTAATAAATTTATTATTAAAATTTGTTAATTCGTAACTAATTTTTCATTCCATCATTGTTGTCCCTTGTAAAAATGATCATATATTGACAATACATTGACAATCTATTAACCATACATTAGTAATATATTGACCATATACTAACAATATATGGACGATATATTGACGATACATGAAAAATGTAAATTAATATTCCTCTAGCACGAGAATCGATCCCAGGCCCTTGAGGATATCAGTCCGCGTCGTTGTCCACTGCTCCATCTGCTTCGATAAATTCTTCTATCGAAATAAGCTACACACTAAATGACTATTTTTTATTGGAAATAGTTTAATGTGAATGACTTTTTGTCAATAATACTTTCTATAATGTTATTTTGTTATAAATCTTCGAATTTTTTAACCAAATCCGGAAATTTATTTATAAATTTATCCATACTTTTTTAAGTAAGAACTATGATAAACTATAAGGATCCATATATTCTATGGAAAATCAATGTAGCTAACCGTTTTGAATGATTTAATCTTTTGTTACTAAAAAATTAATTAAAATTATTAACAAATCACTATTAACAATTGTCTATTGAAAATCACAAGCTTCTATTCGCAGAAGATAGACTTTTCACAAGATCGGTGAATTAAATGTTTTGTTATAAACAAATTATTAAATATCAGAAAAAAACTTTTAGAGTATTCGAAACAACAATATTTGTTTAACAAAGAAATAACAAAGAAATTAACAATGTATGGCAAAGAATGGAAGTTTGATTGTCATACATATATTGTCCATATATTGTTTGCGAAAAATCATACATTGCCAATATATTGCTGTAAATGAAATTACATCGTTTATGTATGGTTAATACATTGTTTGAAAATAATACATTGTCCATATATGGGCAATATATTGTTCATATATTATTAATATATTGGCATAATAGGGACAATATATTATTTCATGAATAATATATTGTCAATATATTATTCTTATATGGACAATATACGGATCTTTTTACAAGGGTCAAAAGAATAATTATAATCATGTTCAAAGTTGTTAATGATATAATTTTACATTATAAAATTGCTTTGTAATATAAATAAATTTATTATTAAAATTTGTTAATTTGTCACTAATTTTTCATTCCATCATTGTTGTCCTTTATTTTATTAATCCAAGATTTGTTCTCTGTATTTCAAATTATTGAGAAAAATAAACGATTGTTTATTAAAGTTGAAATCAACATTTGTTATAAACAATTATTATATATTGTTAAATTTCATCATAGTTGGCCTTCATTATTAAAACAATACTTCTATTATTTATTTCGCGTCGATTTCATGATATATTAGGGTAAAACATAAAAAAAGAATTTTTTATTAATTTATTCTTCATTTATTTATTTATTCCTATTTGTTTATAAATTTAGTTAAAACTCAATAATTAACTTTACAATATTTATATTATTATTTTTCAAGAATTACAGCTATTGAAATTCAATTTTGGAAAAAATAAAAAAAATGAATAAAATAAAAAAATTAAAATCAAAATTTGTTATAAACAATCATTATTTATTGTTATATTTTATCACCGTTGTCCTTCATTATATAAACAATACTTCTATTCTTTATTTCGCGTCGATTTCATGATACATTAGCGTAAAACATGAAAAAAATAATTTTTCATTAATTTATTCTTTATTTATTTATTTATTTCTATTTGTTTATAAATTTTGTTAAAACTCAATAATTAACTTTACAATATTTATATAATTATTTTTCTTGAATTACAGCTATTGAAATTGAAATTTTGGAAAAAAATAAAAAAAATGAATAAAATAAAAATATTGCGTACATGAAAAAAAAAAAACGCATTTTTGACCCCCCAGAAATCGGTGAAAGGGTTAAGCTAGCGAGGCGTTATTGGTCGCGTTTTACTCAGCTCGGCTGTGCGACCAAGTTAAGACCAATAACGACCTCGTGGCATAGTGATTTCATAGTTTTTCAACTATGCCAGAACCCCAATCTAAAATGTCTTGAAAAGAAGGCACTTTGACATTTTCTGGCGGTAGTTGGCCAGAGTCACTGCCGTGCCTCCTAATACTATTACACGAAAGTTGTTACATACGTAAAAGTACATACAAACATAACATATGTAAAATTTACGTACCCCGGTCCTTCTAGGTATATGCAAACTCCGGTCCTCCTAGTGTGAAGCTATTTCTGTTTTGGATGTTAGTTATTTTGTTCTTTTTTACAGTTTTTAATGTTCTTGACCAGTTTTTCATTTTTCATTATTGTTTTTTATGGACTACCGACTTTTTGTTTGTAGATTTATATTTTATTGCCTGTATATCCAGCACGGATTCATTCTAATTGGGATGTGTCAAACTTCCATGTAAGAAACACGCACCTTTTACGTTAATTTTTCAGATCTAACGAAGATAATGATATGAATATGCTTAATTTTCATTAGTTTTGTCACTTACAGGGAAATTATGTAAATGCTGCATTTCCACTCATTTTGTTGGGAGGTTAAAAGTGTTATATGGCGTCTACCCCCTTCCTTCAGTGATGATTTTTTTTTGTTTTTAATTCAACTCACTTTAACGAATAATAATAATCGTTATAAGCAGTTTTAAACGTGTTTATTTTATAGAAATAATTTTGAAGGTTACGAAATAGTAATTCTTTTCAATATGTTATTGATTTACCGTATGTTTTTTTCGTTCTAATTCTAGATGGACGAAGTGGACGAATGTGTCCACTTTTAAAATTCAATTCGTCGTAACTTTATTGTTTCTCAAGGTATAGTTGTGAACTTTTTACACAATCATTTTTCATAGTTTTCTTAATACTATAAAAATTTCATGTAAAATTATTTTATTCAACAAAGATATAGTATTTTCTTCCTAAAAAGACGAAATGGACAAATCTGTCCACTTTTAAAGACTGAATTCAAAATTTAACATTTATATGATGTCTAAAGCATTTACAACTTTTATATTGACCTGATTGTCGACGTTTAACATTGTTTATAAAACATTTACTTTTTTCATAGAAAATTTGTTACCATTCAGAATCGTCCAGTCGGTTCGCATCTACGATACAGGACTTCCTTTACATCGTGGGTAATATAATTTATATAAATAATTATTTCAAAACTTATAATAACTTTACAATATAGTTTTTGAGTTATAATTTAACCGCTTCAAATGGGTCAATTTTTCTTCGAAAAGCAGGCGTGGACAAAATTGTCCACTTCGTCCTTTTTGGGTGTCAGAAATTTCCGTCCTTTTAGTGTTAAAGTCAAAATTTTTCTTAAGTATTCGTTCACTGGTGCAATCACCCTATTGGCTTTTGATGTGCTCTTTTGTAAAGGATTAAGAAAAATATTTATAATATTTTATGACGTAATCATAACAAAATCAATTTGAGCTGACTGATTCACGTTAATCAAAATGAATACTCTAGCAAAACGTATGTTCATTTTTTGAGCTACAATCTAACAGATTTCGATAGTTTATAGTGGCACGAGGTAGTGCCCAAATTGTCCATCATTTATAGAAAAATATGTATTTCCGTACAATTTTCTTACAACACTCGCAAGCGGTGTTGTAATCGTGTGTAATTGCAGAAAATTTGAGTAGCATTGAAAAACATTGCGTTCGCCTGGCTCAGCTGGATCCAGATACAGACAGAGGCAGCTGTCATCCCGATGTTTTTTTCGATCGCTGCTTAATTGTCATCCGATCTTCTCAACGCTGCAGCCACAAACGTGTCGCGCGCGGCATGTTTCGTTTTTGCCCGATTTCTCTGCAATTAACCGATACCCACGTCGCCATGAATGGCTGCGCTCAATCGGCCGTTCCAAAATTGCCCGCAAAATAAACTGTCCTATACAAGAGTGTGTCAATAACACTGCTTACAGAATGAGTAGCGTACGATCTAGTTTTATTGTATGCAATATCAGTATAAGAAAGCGATAGGTATATTATCGCTTCTAAAAAAGGTAGAAATTTCTATTCGAACATTTTATAGATCCACTAGCAGTTTCGGTTAGGAAGAACGATTTGTTTATTCAAAAATCTTGTCGGCAAAATTGTAGACTACTCACGAATAATATTTATCAACACTGAAATCCATTCTTAAAAAAAATCACCGGTCTGAAGTTAGCCGTTTACACATTGCACATCGTTTATTGTATTCGAATATTTTTATTTTCTGAACTCGATGAACCCGATGATTTATAATAAAACGTTGCATGCATTATTTATAATGACGAACAAATAGGCTGAAGCTTAATCATGATAATTAACAATAAAATATAAATAAATAAAATGATATAAATGAATGGATTCATAATTTTTTTTAGATTAATTATAAAATATTGCATGCATTGTAAATAATTTAACAATAAAATATAAAAAAATAATTTGATTCAAATAAATAGATAGATAGATAGATAGATAAATAGATAAATATTTATTAGCATTCAAGATACAATAGATCTTATAGCCTAAAAATCGAACATCTAGCTGAGTTCACTTGCACAAAATAAATTACATACAAAAGTTACAAAAATTAGAAAATTTCACCAGATAGCACAGTTGTAATTTTACATTCTCAAATTTGTTCAACGTTAATTATACATCATTTTTACACGTTGGCTATAAATGCTCTGATTTGTAGACATTGTTTTATATACAAAAAAAGATTTTTTACTGAAATTGGATCCGTTTTATGAGCAAGGGTGCTTAGTGACAAATTTTGACCAAGAAAAGTTCGTCTTTCCCGAGTCGAAATTTTATATACTCAGAACGGTATCGGACGTCTTATTTCTTTTGTTCTTTCAAGGGACGACCTTTCTGAAGCTCTCGTTTTGTGATCGGACAGTATCGAACTTTCAAATGCGATCGCCGAACGGTCTGAAAACGTCCTCAGATGTGATCTTCTGATCACATCCGACCCATCAGGTATTCGTTTATAATGATGGGTATAAAGTTTATGTGCGATTATGAAATTTTTTACGATTAATCGAAAATCGATTATTTTCGATTATTTGAAAAACTGTAATCGATAAATCGATTAAAATAATTGATTAATTGACGATTTTTGTGGATTTTTAATAGTAATAAAAACAAGTATTTGCGGTAATGATATTTTATTCGTAATTTATTAATATAAATTTTTCGTTTATTCAAACCACAATGTATCAGGAGCGGACGATAAAAACACTAAGTTGTTGGCGTTTTGACTTGTCAATCGCGATCGCAAATCTGTAATTACAAGTTTTGTTCGAGAGAACATTCGTTCGGCTGGAACCGATGTCGCGACAGCTGTCAAATAATGCATCGCGATTTTATGCAAATTTGGATAGGTCGTTTTTTTCATGTCCCAATACAAAAAAGGATTTTGTTGCTTATCGATATGCACTTCTTTTAAGTACAAATGCAATTCTGACAACTCCTTATCGAAAGATCTAGTTGCCTGAGTCGCGCAGAGTTCGTTGTGATAAGACCATAACCCGTCATCAGCTTGTCGCGCATCAATTGTAACCACGGGTTCGTCCACTTGCTCGCTCATTATTTCCTATTCCGTCGAAAGATAGTCAATCGCCTCCTCTTTTGCAGCTTCAGTCGTGAAGTGCATCGTTTTAAATCGGGGATCTAAGATCGTTGCAAGCGCGTATTAAGCGGTAGATTCGGTGTACTCAAATCGCTTTTCAATATCCGATAAAACAAAATCCTTCAAACGGCAAACAAGTTCGTCGTCACTTGTGATCCTTGATATTGTCTGCAACTAAATTTATTTATTCTATTGCCACTCATTATGTTTTCAAAAGAGCAAACTTTTATTTAAGTATTTCTATTCTTAATATTTTTGTTCAATAGTTTTACTTTCAACTGCAAAAGTTAAACCTACTATTGCAATTACAATCAAGAAAATGCAGAAAAATCAGAACTTAAAACAATGATAAACTAACTTTCTGATGCATAAAAATGCAGAAAAATCAGAACTCAAAACAATAATAAACTAACTTTTGATATTGTTGTGCATTTATCAGCTGCCATCTCCTGTTTTGCTAACTGCATAGGTCTCAAAACATCTAATATTCCACGCAAAGTCAACAACTCAGCTCCGGTTACCATGGTCATTTTCGGAAAGTCTAGTAAAATAGAACCCAAAATTTGTGATAGTTCTAAAAAGCGCTCGATCATATAATAAGTTGATGACCATCTTGTTGGCATGCTCTGGATCATAGAAAGCGCAGTTCCCTCACTTTTTCCATCGTTTATTTGTGTGGTTTTCAATGCCAGTGACGCAGGGCCGCTTTTATTCACAAACTGTACAATTTCTTTGACTTTATCCATCAAGGCTGGAACTCCCTCTACATAGTCCACTTTTTCTTGTTTTTTAGTAACTGGGTTAGTGACAATTCTTTGGTCGACAGAGTGTTGTGCGACAAGATTCAAAGTATGGTCAAAGCATGCCACTGTTTTTCCAAGTCCAAAATATCGTTTTACTGCAGCTCGAATATTAGGAGCGTTGTCTGTTGCGACTTGAGAAACTTTATCGTGCGAGATTCCCCACATTTTGCAAATTACGTCCAATTGCTCTACGATATTGTCAATTGTGTGTGCTTTGTCCATTTCTAGTAAATTCAAAACTGCGGACTCCATTTCGTTGTTATCCAAATAATGCACTGTCGCTCCAAGATAACTTTTTTTAGTATGTTCTTCCGTCCAGTAATCAAATGCCATTGAAACCGTCGAAACTTTTTCAATAACGTCTTTTAATTTTGAACTGACAAGGTCATACCGTGTTGCAACTAATCTTTCAATTGAGTGCAGTAACGTCCATATTAGTTTGAAAAATAATATTCTTAAGATTCTTTACTTTAATTTCGATAATTTTTTGTTGTTCTAGCAACTTCACATCTCTAACTAAAATTCAAAGTTGTTTCCGGCAGACATGACCCTCCATAAGAACCAACGTTAAATTTGACGATTTTTTATCTTAATTTTCTCGAAATTTAGTACGGCAAGTATATTGTTTCTTAGCATTTTCTGATAAAGCGTTGAATTCTCTATCAGAAAATATATTTTTTTTTCAATCGCTAATCACTTTTGTCAAACGATCGTACTATTTTAACAGGGATTGAAACGTAAGTTTCTTCATTCACTTGTCATTCACATTCATCCAAACTTAAGGAGTTTCGAGTCTCCTGTTTAATTTTCTACCGAGCCTTAGCGATCCCTGTAGCTCAGGTAGTTAATTTAGGTTTAGACTAGCCAGGTTTTAGAATGTTAGGTTTTGATTCCTACCGACGACAATTTTTCAGCGTTTTCCGGCGATTAGCGACATTCGGCCCTCACCCCCCTCCGCTGCACCCGATATTCTAACATTGTTTGTATGCATTATTCTGATCTACATTAAATTGTGACTTCCAGCTTCGAATAAATCATTAACCACATCAGGTGAATATCGAACTTCAAAAATAAACTGTTGTAAAGGGAAAATTTTTTTTTAAAATCATTTATTAAATAATCAATATTTTATTTCAATAAACAATATAAAACAATATGAAGTAAACTGTTGATGAAAACTTGAAATAAAATTTGGGTCCGTATGGGGGGATAAAGAAAATGACTGGGTCAGGTACAAAACACAGGTCAAAATGCAATGGAAATTCGGAAATTCGGACGTCCTCCGAACATGTTCGGATATACTCTTAGCAGGTAGAAGAAATAGGCCAAAAAATTTCGACTCGGGTTGTTCGGCATACACGGGGCACTTTAACATAAAGTGTTCCAGTGTCTTTCTACAATTCCAATTACAAAAGGTGCAAATTGCGTTCGGATTAATTTTGTATCAAAGGTTTTTGATCCTAAAACGGATGTTATAGTTTGTTGCTAAGCGAAATTGTATAAATATTTTTGTAATTACAAGTGGACATCTATTGAGCAAATATTCGGCTGGTTGTTCGTTTGAAAATCTGACTATTCTAAATGCTGAAGAGCTAGAAATATAACATTTAACAATGTCAGCGTTTTTCAAATAAAGTTAAAATTTAGCAAAACTAAAGTCTTGGTATTGGATCCAGGCATGACTGTCAACGTCGTGCCATAGATCCGATAGCCCTAACTTGTTTAACAAAGAATCAAATTGTGTGACCCAATTGTACCGAGGATCACAGTCTCCGATTAAATGGAGTTGAACTAGACGGCGGAGGCAGATAGATGGTAATCGCGATTCCTCCATTTGTAGGAATTTGATTATCATCTTCCATGCAGCAGAAAAGACAAAATAGTCTATTTTAATTGCACTCACCTCCAGCAGGAGAGGGGCACCTGGACAGCATTTCGGGAGCGAAAAAGATCTTTTAAGAAAGTCGGTTTGAGCTGTTTCCAGCTTGTCCAGGTACTTCAGACTCCAGGATGGAGCTGAGTACAATAGGACAGATTTCACCACGCTGTTAAAAGTTGTCATTTTACTTTCTAAAGAATCGGCTTTACAGTTTCAAAAAGTTTCTGAGTGGCACCAATCGCAGGTCTGGCTTTTTGAACAAAAGAGTTGGTTGCAGTTAGGCCGAGGCCCGAGGTCGAAAAGGATACACTGAGATATACGTATTTGTCAGTTACAGGTATCTGCTCGCCGTTGTACACAAATTTGGTCGCTGTCTTTCTACCCCCATTTCTGAAATACAATTATACAATGAAATACAATCTGAAGTACAATTTTGGTTTTATCAGTATTTACAGTTAAACCGTTTAGTTGGGTATATTCTTCTCATGCTAACAGTATCTTTTTCATTTTCGCCGTTGAGTCGGATAAAATTACAGAATCATCAGGATAAAGTAGCAATAACAGATCATTTACACCGTCTATGTTAACACCATCTAGTATAATAAAAAGTAGTAAATAAAAAGTAGAGGACTCAAATTCTCCCCTTGCAAAACACCTTCCTTCAGTAAACACCTTCATGTAGGGCAGCATGCTCAGTTTTGTAGGCGGCAAGTTCTTGGCGGAAAATCTCAAGCTGAACTCTTGGGAGTTCACTCCAAGGTTTTGGTGAGGAAACTAGCTAGGTTGGTTTTCGTTGGTAGCCGGGTGAATGCTGGACACGTTCAGCGCCGCGTTGCTGCTTTCATCATAGAGGGAGGCTTCTAGGCGTCCTCTATAGTGCATCTGTCCTCCATAGTTGGTAGGAAAAAAGTTTAAAGCCAGTGAAATTAAATTTTGCTTGAGTTGCAAAAATTTAAATTTCAAATTTTCAAACCTTTCCCACCCGCCAGGCAGACAAGGTTGTAGGGGACTTGACGCACACACACACTCATGTGTCCTTCACACAGACAAGCTTAGTATCCAGACCTTTTGAACCACACCGAGATGTTCTCACCTGTCCCAGCACGCCGGGGGCAACCTCCAGATGACCTCCTACAGATGTGACAAAAGAGAGGCCAACGGATGTTTTCGGCGGTGACCATGTTGAGTGCCAAAGTGAGGTTAGGCCAGGCTGGTGTTTAGACGAGATGAATTTCAGACGACTGCAGCAGTCAAATCTCGTGAACCATGCCTGTGAGCCTACCATGTGTGACAGGCCGAGTGGCATGTGACCGCTCGGTGTCAACAATGTGAAAACGAAAAAAAAATATGAGAATCTTTTTCTAAAACATGATAACTCGCAAGAACTGCATCACCATACTCAAGGAAATCTTGACCTTTGTTTTGTCGGATGAAACGTCAAACTGCATTGGCAATTCAAACGTCAAGCGTTATAGGATAAAACGTTAACGCTTGACGATTGAGCCAATTTACTCATTGACATTTTATAAATTGTATGTTCGATGAATATAGATGTATATATTATATTATATTATACACTCAAGGAAATGTTGAGCTTTGAAATCATAACATTTTGACGTTTTAAACATCAAAACATTATCATAGAATAAAACCTGAAACATTTAGCTTTTAATCGTTAAGCGTTAACGAAAAAAACGACAGCATTTGACGATTGGCCAACTGTTTACATTGTTGACGTTTGAATCGTCAAATTTTTATCGTTTTTTCCGTAAAAGCTTGACGATTGAATCTTTGATTTTTGTGGCTTTCTTTGTCAAGTTCGCATTGACGTTTAAAACGTCGAAATTTCTTTGAGTGTATTATGTATTATAAATAATGAATAAAATAAAAATTACGAATAACAAAAACAAAAATAATAATGTATTTAATCATAACTAATATTTTTCTTTCTATGGAAAAAAAGTAAAAAATTTAATTCAAAGATTGGCGCTTGGCGATCGTAGGCGGTTGTCAAATTATCCGTTAACGGTTGACGATTGAAACGTCAAATTTTAAGGAACCGTTCGACAAATCGAGTCCACGAATGAATCGACAATACTTGATGGTATTATTCGTTAAAGTTTATGTTTTTATTCTTTCATTTGATTTTGATGTTCAAAACCATTAATTTAACGATTAAATCGACAAAATTTTTGCTGGATTGAACCTGAAGTTTTCGTTGGCGTTTAAAACCTCAACAATTTTCTGAGTGCAAAGAGGCTGAAATTTTTAGAACAGTATGTTCATATCATTAGGAAACTACGTATAAAATTTTACCTTACGAGTCATAAACTATTTTGAAGTAAAAATTAAATCCATGCTAGAGAAATTCATTCTTGTTACTTAGAGTAAAACGATAGAACTTGAACTTTTTTTCTAAATAAGCCTCTTCTTGTTTTTGTATAATTTGCATATAACTGTGAGTGTGCGCAGTAACATCTGAAAGACAAATTGAAATTGTTTAACTAAAAAATAGGCTAAAAATATCTCAACTTGACAATAAAATCACTCATTTTTCCACATACATATGAGCAAATCCAAAATTAACATCCACTTAGCGATTCAAAAAAATAAAAATTTTTGGACATTAGGCACACTCTTGGGATTTTTTTCAAACGATCAAGGTGTCAAAACAAGATAGAAAAATAGTGCGGCTCACCTTAAAACGAGTAGCGACATACTTTTAAAATTAAATTAAGTTATAGTAATTTTTGCCAAAAAAGTAACAAAAAAGCATGTAACTAGTAACTCCAAATTTGGTTTCTTTCAAATTTTACGTTTTTTTATCGATTATGGGGTGTTGTACGTTCTACCAAAGACATTCAAATACTGAGAACGAAGTATCAAAATATTTCTGTGTCTCAATTTTAGTACCATGACTAAAAAATCTGAGTGAATTAAGTTAATTGCTCTTTTTCTTCCAATAAAATACGAACAGTTGGTACAAAACGACACACAACTTGCGAAAAATATTTGTCTAATACTTTTTTAAACTTTATACAACTAAATCAAACTCGACCTTCACCCCTCACCCCCTGTCCGGATAAAGGGTGGTTCCATAGAAAGTTAATAAAACGAGAGTTTATTTTTTATTATTTAATCGTTGGAAATGCATAATTAATAAAAAATCGTTCTCCGGCAATTACAGCGCCATCTATCGTGCAAAACAAAAAAAATGCGAATAAAATTTTTTAATTTTCCATGAAGAATCCGAATCTGCAATAAAAAATGGAGGTTTCACAAACTCGAACTTTTTTCATTTTTTATTTTCTTCTGTTTCAATTAACAAAGTATGTCGCCAACTGTTTCAAGGTGGGCCGCACCATTTTTCCATCTTGTTTTGACACCTAGAATCTGAGGAAAAAATCCTAAGAGTATGTCTAATGTCCAAAAACTTTTACTTTTTCGAACCGCTAAGTGGATGTTAATTTTAAATTTGCTCATATAACTTTATCGATTTCCGTAGTACAATTTCTAGAATCGGGCCAGTGCGTGTATTTATAAGACATATTCAACATTAAATATTTTTAGTTTTAAATTGAGAATATTTTTTCGAGATAAAGTAATAGTCATTCATATTTACATTTAGTTGTGTTCGGTGTTTATCAGTAATTTTCACGCTACTTCCGATTCTTTTTGGTTTTTGAGAAATTTTGAAAATGACCGTTTCATTTTTTGGTGTGACCACGCGGAGATACAAGACCCACCGTTAAAATTTACAATTTTATTGTTTTTAAATAGATATTACTACCTTTGTTGTGCAATGGTTTATTTATGGGAATTAATTTTTAAACCGAATAAACCTTTAAACTGTATATTTGAGAATACAGCAGCGTGCACAATATGTGATTCAAATAAACTACTTGACCATCTCTGTGTAAAATTGTATAAGTATTCGCGGTGTCGCGGCACGAGGGAGAATCTGGCTAAGTCTCGTCGGCGGGATTAATTGGGAGATTGGGAGCTCGGAGCTCTTGTATCATTGTCGTTAAAATTGATTCTGACGCCCATCGGAAGCGTCCGGCCTGTCGTCAGCGACGATCGCCCCTCCAGATTTTGCAGAGCGCGGTCTCAGCAAAATCATCCACAAAACTGGAAAATTTTCTGTGCTCGATCATCAAAACGATGCTAGAGTCGGATTAACGATATTTGATAATTATCAAGTGACAGAAATTGAATAGCGGCTCGGATGTCTCAGATGTCCGGCTGAAAATTAATATTTTAATTTAAGATTTAATGTTAAACAAACATGAAAAAGCTTATAATTATTAAATTGAATATTAAAATAGGCCAAAGTTGTGCTGCGGCACAACACCTTTTGTTAAAGTAATGATTTGATTTATTTTAATTATTGTAGTATTTATTTAATAGTTTACGGTTCAATTTTTCTTATCAAGTCGTTCGTTACAAAAACGACGGCGATTGTTTTTCCGATTTAAGGTGTTACTAGTGCGACAAACAAGTACGAAAATTTATGCTGATACTGCAAGTGTTGGTATAGGTTAGAATATCGAAGAATTGGTCTCAACTCGCATAACCGTCTGTACTGAGCGTGTGATCTGGTTGGCTCGAGCTAGCGCGACAAAGTCAGCCGTACAATTCAAGCGTATAAAAGCAAGATAAAAGTTCACATTAAGCTACAATTGATTGTTAGTAACTTGAGAACATAACTCAAGAATTAAATTAGATTTGGATCGATCGATTCCTTCATTAATGACCTACATTGTGCTACTTTCTTACATGATTCGTAAGAGTAAAACAAATTCTATTAAGAAAAAATTGTGAAAATGTGCAGATATAATCGCTCCGTCTTATCCTTCCTGTACGAAAGAGAGCAACTTTAAGATTAAATATCTTCGTTATCAAACTTTAGATGTCTATAAAATGATAACAACAGGTGCACGAATACCTAAAGATCATTCTCTAACCAACTCAAAAAGCGTCATAAATCAAATTTAAATACTTAATAAAAAATACTTAAAGCGTTATTTTTAGAAATAAGAGGGACTAAAAATCGTGTCGATGAATGTTCTAAAAAAAACAATTTTTGCCTGGGAAAAATGAATGAAATTGTTCAAGTTTTATTCATATTTACTTTCAAAGTGTGAAAAATTTTTTCCTAACCTTTTTTACTAACTAATAAACACTGTGTAATTTAATTTTCTTTAAATTAATGTCTTTCATATGTTATTAAATATGAAAATCAAAAACAATTGACAAATACTAGTAGTGGTGCCAATTAACAATTTAATTATGTATAAAAAAAATTAGCAAATGTAACTTTAAAATTTTTGAATTGTTTAACAAAGGCCTGAATTCGATGATCATAACATTATTTGTTTTCATTCAATCATAACATTCATTCAATCATAAGCAACAACAAATAACTTGTTACTCGAAAACAAAAGTAAGTTAACACTTGCATTTTTTATAAACATTTGTTATTTAACAAATGCTTTTTTAGAAACAAATGATATATAACAATTGAATTTTCATGAAAAAGGTTTATAACAATTGCATTCCTAATGAATAAACATTACTTAACAGTTGCACTTTCTATGAACAAATGTTAATTAACAATTGCATTTTGTATAAACAAATAATAGATAACAATAAAATGTTTATGAACAAATGTTAGTTAACCATCAAATGTTTATATAAAAATGTTAGTTAAGAATCAAATGTTTTTGAACAAATGTAAGTTAACAATCAAATGTTTATAAACCAATGTTAGTTAATAGTCAAATCTTTATGAACAAATGTGAGTTAAGGATCAAGTGCTTATGAACAAATGTTAGTTAACAATCGAATGTTTATAAACAAATGTTCGCTAAAAATTGCATTTTTATGAAAAAATGTTAGTTAATATATGCAATTTTATAAACAAACGTTAGTAAACGAATGCAATTTTATAAAGAGATGGTAATTAAATTATTCATGATTTTATTGTTAACTAGTACCTTTATTGACAAATGAACATTTATAAACAAACTTATGAAATAGTTTTCCTGGCTATAGTCGAGTATTTTCAATTCCGAGAAAACCAAAAAACGCGGGTGATAGAAAACTCTACAACAGTAATTGTGAAAGGTTCGGCGAGTTTTTCCGAAACCAAAAAAACTGGCGATATAAAAAATTGGCGATTTCAGGAAAAAATATATTTTACACAAAATATTTTTTCAACAGCTCAGCCTAGATTGAATAAATACGAAAATCTTAGTTACGAATATTTCGTCAATAATCGTTTCATTTTCTGCAGCACAGGTCTAATTAGAAAATAGAAAATATCGTCGGCCCATTTTTCTTTCCGCAAGTTTCTTCAGTCAATACATATTTTCGTAAGTTCCATCAATCATTTCATATTTAAGCATTTATGATTAAATAATGTAATGAATCAAATATAAGATATATTCTTATGTTCTAGTACGAGAGCGTTCCATCAATCTGCTTAAATTCTGCTTTTTCCACTAATTTTAATAAGCTCAAAAATAGATAAAAATAAAATTAAATGTGTGACCGGAATTATTTAAATGGGCACAGAGTCCAGACAAGAAGCTTTTTTTTATAAACAGAATTATTTCAAAGCGAGAACCAAATTGCAAGTGACTCTGATGATATTTTTGTAATGATATTTTTTTTGTGGTTAAAATTGGATTTTCTAACGAACAGTAAGGAGTCACGTATTATAGATATTAGATATTAGAATGTTTTATTTAAGCACTTTCAGATGTCGGCTGTCGTTTCGAACTTATTTCGCAAAGATCGACGGAGGGCACTCCTGTAGCAGAAGTCCGGCGCAGTGCAAATTATAGTAGTATCGCCAGTCCTACCATCAATTCATTTATGTTATCATTGCCGGAAAAAGAGCGCCTGCCATTGCAGCTAACGCATGCTGTCATCATCGTCACTCATGTTTAATTCTTAGCTCATGAAAAGGAGCGGGACAAGGATGGATGCTGATCAACCCAGGTGGGAATTCAAATCTCACCTCCGGTTCTCTAGCCAGGGTCACGGGATAGGGGCGCGACCATAAATTCGAAAACATGCGAGTTTTCGTTCTTCTTGCCCCTGGACTCTGAGAGATGCGTATGTTATCGGGTATTTTGCCGCGAACTAAGAGCCATGAGGACTTAGCAGAAATAGCAGAATTAAGGTCAGGCTTTCTTACTGTTCAGGTGAGGGTTCACGGAATCACTAAGTTTCACTGAGTTCAACTGAGTTTTGTTAAGTTACGGTTTTTTATTTATTGCTGATTTGATAAATATAAACTTTCTTGATTTTTCATAACGTCACTCGATCTAATGTTTCGTATTTGATATTACTGATGGTTCAATAAACAATCGTCGCTCCTGAAGCTTTGGCTTTATTATTTAATGATTTTTGTTTTGTGTGATAGTGCTTGTTTGACCATTGTCGCGATTATAACGCGATTATAGAGTTTCATGAAATAACTGGTTATGTTTTTGATTATTTGATTAGAGATTTTGATATTCTTGTTTAATGGAATTTGGCAAAAGTTTTAGCCTGGCGCTCAACAATTTTATTGCATTTCATCTGATTGAGAAATTCAGTGTCACAAATGTTTAGAGAACTTTATTTTTTTTAAACTTTTTCTCTTATACAAATATTTCTTTCTTGTGTTGCATTTTACACTCATTTTATTAATTGAATCATTTATAAAAAGTAAAAAATGAGGCCTTTTTCAGCATGCTGATCAAGTTGTCTGACTTGCCCATATCAGGCCCCATAGTACGAGGTCTCATATACTGTGAGATTGCGCGATGAATTCATAACTATTAATCTCACTCTAAATTTTTTCTGCAAATTACGTTACAAAAATGAGGACATAGTCTATTAAGAATTTTTTTGATAATTTTGCCTTATCGATAATTTAGTTACACTAGGCGAGGCCGAGTGCAACCTATGCGAACAGAGCCTCCTTGCCCTCACTTCTATTCCTAGGGTGAAAAGTAAAAAATTATTTGTATGGTCTGTGACCTACATTTTTGGCCTACTGGCCTAATTCGCGTTCACATGTCTGTTCGGGCGCGAGCGCCGTGAATCGCGTTCGATTCGGCGCGCGCCTGCGCAGTAGGTATCCCTCGCGCTCGCGTTCTTGCCGGCGTCCCATGACGCCATTCCGTTTTTATGCAACGTTTGGAGCATCACTCCTTTGTTTGTCGCATCGAATCTCGCCCAAAAGTAAGTCGCGCCGCGTGTTCTTTGTGCCCCGAGGACGACGACAGCCACCAAGCCGCCGACGCCACTACGGAGCAACCGGACAACGCGACTCGACGGTGTTTCTGCGAAGCCTAAATTTCGCAATGGCCGAGTAGACGCTACGAGGGGGATGGCCGCTGGGGTTGCATCAGGGGATCCGCCGCCACCCGGGGCTCGCTGCCCCGGGTTACAAAGTAAGTCGTAATGTTCTGATGGGCACCGGCCCTGGTCTCCGCGCGGTACGCGCCGGCGTTCGATCCGCTTATCGAACGCCGTCTCAGTTATCTCCCCTCTCTCTCTCTCTCGCTCCGACACCCATGACAGGCGCAACGGCGTCTATTGTTGTCTCGCTCGGATTTGCGAGTCATGTTTTGTTTCTGCCCGGATGGCATTTTGCTTGACATTTTCTGACGCACCGAAGTGCACATGAGTTAAAATAAATTCAGTTTCTTTTGTTTTCAGTCAAGTTTAGTTCAATTGAGTAGATTCGTTTGATTCAAGTAAATTTAGTTTTCTTTGCTTTTCCTTTTAAGTTACTTTCTTTTCATTTTCATTCAACGGGCACTAGGCCCATGTATTCTATACAGACCAGGCTCCACTAGGGAGTCCTGATGAATAAACTACACTTTTTCCCCATATGAATTGCGTGATTTTGTTCTGTCCTCACCCGTCATTTCCAGGTTTGTTGTGCTTCGGCCCGTGGGCAGTCCAGATCGCGCAAAAGTAAATGTTTCTTTGCAGTCATGTTTCTTGTTAATCTCACTTGTTTTATTTTTCCGGACTCACACCGGTGAGCTCAGCTGGACTGACTCAGGACCCGAAGATTGTTTTGTTATTCAAGGGTTTGGTTGTTCCCGATAAAGACAACCTGGCGCTCAACTCCGACTGTCATTTATGTTTTATTTTTCAGTTTTCGACGATACGCGTACCGATCTCCCACCTTGGTCCTGGGAACCGAGACCAAGGTCGGATTTCGTGTTACAATGGCGCCCAACGTGGGGCCCGTCTCCGTCGGTTCCGGGGAAATTTTGTTGTTTGTTTTCTGTAGTAGATTTTGGCCTGAAAATTTGAAATACGCTGCGAACGCGTTCAAACGTGTGCCCTCCCGTTTTTGCATATGTCCACCTGTCTGACTGACTGACCTGCGGGTCGACGCGGGTGATCCCGCCAGGGTAACCCCACCTCCTCGGAGATGGTTTTGCGTCGATCCAAGGACCGCGGAATTAGCTACTCCACGTGTCAAATTGCATCGGTAATAACAAAGGACCGCGTGCAATGTTATGATTTGGGAGTCGACACCAAACATAACAAACCCGAACAAAACAATTGAAATATTTTGTTTTGCATTTTGGTCGAGTAAAACTCGACTTTAGAATAAAATTTCGAGTTGAATATTTTATTTTGAATTAAAATACGACGCGTCGTGACGCATATGAGAGAGAGAGAGATAGCGAGAACTGCCTTTTGCAGTATGAGAGAGCCAGGCCGGTGCCAACTTGCTTACTTGGCTGGCTTGGTGAACCGATGTACCCGTACCCAGTGACCTTACCCCTGTACTTATCCTGTTCCTGAAACCGCTTTATCACGACTTCCTGATACGATCCAAGTCAGCTGTCATTTAATTTCATTTGATTGCTTGGCTTTTTGTGAAATTTAATTGCACCATTTGCACATTTCATTTCAACCTGAACGCACACTCTGACTTACGCTCTGTAACCGACGCACTACGTGCTAACCAGGGTGCTTTACTGTTTATTGACATTCTGACCCGCTTTTTGAAAATTTTTGGGATTGGCTTGTGAATTTAATTTCTTTTTGTTGTTTTGGCATTGCATCGCTTGTTCTTTCTCCCTGTAGAGGATCTCTAGGTCGAGTCCAGGAACTTGTATTTGTTTTGCTGGTTTTCGTTTGCATTTTGGGTTTTGTTTATTTCAGAGAGGTATTGGCAGTAGAAACAACTCCCGTAGACGACGCACCAGGTCGAAACCAAGGTGCGCAACCAATTCTGTTGCATTTTCGGTTGCATTCTCGCTTGTTTGTGTTCCTGCATCACACCTTTCGCTTTTATTTTCATTTCGCTTTGCCTTTCCCATTCTTGTTACTGTCTGACTGTAAATTTCGCACGAAATGGAGCCCCTGCCTCTACGTGAGTTCGCGCTTTCAAGGCCGCAGGCCATGGCGCGTTACCGATTCCCGTTGGACGCGGTAGTGGCAGAGCAGATTGAGGATTGGGTCGACGCTCAGAATGAGTTCCTCGTGGACACGATTCTCCTCGACCTTCGTCTCTCCATGAACGGGACTCGCGTGGCACGGCAGAAACGGCTCGCCGAGTATTTGGTCAGGGAAATTCTGGGGGAGACTCCTGCCTTGGAGGGGGTGGTACAACGGCCTTCCCTGTATACAGAGTTGGCCTGGATCGGAGTGAGTGATACTCCTCGCTCGCTGTTCTACGAGTCGCCACCCAGGTTCTTAGGAGTTTTGAGAGATGACTCGCTGCCCATACGAATGACTACGGGGAACGACCCTTTGGCAATAGGGGGTGCAGCAGCACCTCTGGGCCCTGGGGCCGGACGAGCCATATTACCTAGGGAATTTTCAAGGCCAAATTCACCTGGACAACGGTTAGTGGGTCCGAGTATTGCCAACTGGCAATTACCCCCGTCACGTGTTCGAGTTGGTCGACCACTGGTGACGGTCCCGACTAGCCGTGACAGCACGCAACCCCCACGCCAACAAGGTGCTACAGCTTCGGCAGCAGAGCATGTCGTCGTGGAGGACCTAGGTCCGGAGGATGCCGAGCAAATTAGTGAGGTGAGTACACCGACCAGACCGAGTGTTCCGCCCCCGCTTATTTCAGGTGTCCCATCAGTGTCCGGGGTTGCTACGCAGACGACGCCCGTCCCACCTTCTAGGGGTAGGGCAACGACACACCCGATTGGGGGGTTACAAGAAGGTGAACCATTTGATTTCTTGGATCGTCGTGATTTCGGAGTTAGGTTTCGTGAACCCATTCCCACTTCGACGATGAAGGAAGGAGATGGCGCTGAGGCCCGTTTTGGTTTACGCGCTTCGCGACTCACCGAAGACTTTACTATTCGTCCTACCGAATATCGTAGAGCAAATACCCCCCATATTTCTCCTGATAGGTTTACTACTCACCCAAGGCCTTCTGGGGAATCAACAGGCGCAGTTCCTCGCACTGTTAGGCCAGAGGCACGAGAGCCTATAGATGATCGTAACCCGAATCGAACCCAAACTCGGGAGCTTCCCTCAAACTGGTGGGACTCTCGACGCGCCTCTGAAACCGGTCGCCCGCTGGCGCCGCTACGACGCGATAAAAATCCTCGCAGAACTATTCGTGATTGGAAGATCACATTTGAAGGTGGGAACGAGTTTAGCGCGGAGGATTTTCTGTGTCAGATTTCGGAGATGCGCGAAGGGACGTCGATCACTGACACAGACCTTTTGTACAGTCTACCTGACCTTCTTCAAGGTATGGCTAAGGTCTGGGCCCGAGCTGAGGCTTATGCCTGGAATTCATGGGCTGATTTCGTTTACGATTTTCGTGCTAGGTATAGCGATCGCGATTTTCAGTTTCGAGTAAGTGAAGAGCTCAAGGAGAGGACTCAAGGCCCTCATGAGCCAATTATAGACTACATCGCCGCTTTCCGGCATATCGCTAGGTATCTCAGTCCACAGCCCCCACTTGACCATCTGCTTACCCAGCTATACCACAACCTTCGTCCCGAATACCGGAGGAGTTTTTATCGTGCGGACTTCACGTCCTATCGCGAGCTCGAGCTACTCGGTCGCGAATTCGAGGCCAACAAGAAGTCAGCGGCGAAATACACTCCCCCGCCACCGGTTGCAAACTCCGTGTTTAAAGAAGTGGCTTACAAGCCGGAGAGGTACACGCAAGTTAGACCTGCGAAGCAGACAGCCGCGGTGGCTGAACAAAACGACGCCCCTCAGAGCTCGGTGGCTGCAACAACGGCAACAACGCCCGCACAGGGCAAGAAGCGTGGAGGACGCGGTCGAGGTAAGGCCAAAGGTAAACAGGGGCAACAGAAGAGCCAGCCCACTGCTGGGGTTGACAGCAAACCTATGAATACGACACAACAAGGCCCTCAGGCACCGAAACAACCCACACCAGCTGCAAAACCTGCACCTGTTCCACTGCCCGTGAGGAAACCGCCTGCTTGTTTCAACTGTGGAAGCGAGCAACACCTGCAAATGCAATGCACAGCGGAGCGCCGGAAGGATTACTGCACCAAGTGTGGGAAAAACGGGGTTGTGTACCTGACCTGCCCCAAATGCCGACCGAACCAGGGAAACTAAGTTCGCACCCTGTGGATGAGGGCGCCACAGGGAATGCGACTGTAGTTATCGAGACGCCCGCTGTAAAACAGAACACGACGGCGAATTCTCCGCCAAAAACTTCTGCAACACCAGGTACGACGACAGCACCTTCGACGTGTGGGACTATTAAGCAAAAGGGAATCGATCAACGACCTTTTGTGGTAGCTGAGATTAAGGGTGTGCCCCTTAAGGCTCTCGTCGACACTGGTGCCACCCGGTCATATATTGGGCCTGTGGCCTGCAAGAAGTTGAGTCCGAGGAAACCTCTGACGCCCGACCAACCGGCTCCGCCGATGGTTATGGCCAACGGAGAGGTACAGGAGATTCCCGGCGAAGTTCGCCTACCGATGAAAGTCTACAACTTGGAGAAGGAGCTTATGTTTAGGATTGCCCCAACCTTGGCATATGAGGCTATTTTGGGCATGGATGCCCTGGCCGCCTACGGCGAAACATTGCGAAAGGTGATCGTCGACCATATTGAGAGGATGGGTGACCCGACGTCGCCCCAAGGAGCAGCAACAGCCGCTACATGTTGGAATCCAGCCAGTTTGGCTACTCCCATTTACGCCGACGAGCTTCCACAAAAATCTCGCGCCACCAGGTTCGAATGGCCGCTGGCCGAGGGGCAAGTTGCCGGCATCGCTGAAGTCAACGAGCAACAGCGCAAGAGAGTAGATGACCTGGTGCAGGAGATATTTGGAAAACCCGGTGAGAAGAAGAAACTTGGCCTAACGACGCGCATCAGGCACAGGATGGATGTGCAAGGCCATTCTCCGATTCGACAACGAGTTCGCCAATATTCTCCGAAGGTTCTCGAGCACATGCATGCGGAAGTTGATAAATTGCTTGCCGACGGTATCATTGAACCGTCAAACTCCGAATGGTCGAATCCGGTTGTGATGGTTCGCAAGCCAAACGGCGAATACAGGATGTGTATCGATTTTCGGAAAGTAAATGACATTTGTGCAAAGGATGCATACCCGATGAAAGATATGGCAGGGATTTTGAGTATGTTACGCTCCGCAAAGTTCATCTCAACTATCGATTTGAGTCAGGCGTACCACAAGGTTCCTCTTGAGGAGGAAAGTAAGCCGGTCACGGCGTTCGCGGTACCTGGGAAAGGTTTGTTCCAGTATGTTCGAATGCCCTACGGCCCTAGTGGTGCTCCCGCAACGTTTCAGCGGTTGCAGGATAGTTTGATTGGAGCGGATCTCGCCCCGTATGCCTATTCGTATCTCGATGACATCATTCTCGTGAGTGAGACGTTTGAGGAGCATTTGGCACTTATGCGCCTTATTCTCGAGCGGCTCGCCGCGGCTGGGTTGACGATAAACCCTGAAAAGTGCCATTTTTGTGTTCCCGAGGTGAAATATCTAGGTTTTGTTGTGAATGAACATGGTCTCCAGGTCGACCCGGACAAGGTCGCGCCTGTCTTGAACTTTCCAGTTCCCAAAAACATCTCGCAACTTCGTAGGTTCCTTGGTATCACAAGTTGGTATCGCCGTTTTATCGAGAGTTATGCCGATGTGGCAGAACCTCTCACTCGAATGTTACGCAATGTACAGAGGTGGAAATGGGGCCCGGAACAACAAACTTCGTTTGACGAGCTGAGCCATGCTCTGGCTACGGCCCCGGTTCTTATTTTCCCGAACTTTAACGAACGATTCAAGCTGCAAACCGACGCGTCAGGTTTTGGTATCGGTGCTGTGTTGACACAGACCGTCGACAGCGAGGAAAAGGTCATCGCTTTCGCCAGTCGTACCCTGAATGACGCGGAGAGAAACTGGACTGTCACTGAAAGGGAATGTCTGGCCGTGATTTGGGCCATTCGCAAGTTTCGTTGTTATCTCGAAGGTTATTCTTTCACCGTTGTCACCGATCACAGCAGTTTGCAGTGGTTACGAAATTTGAAGGATACGACAGGAGGTCGGTTGACCCGGTGGGCCTTAGAGGTACAAGAGTACGATTTCGATATCGTACACCGCAAGGGAGCCTTGCACAAGGTTCCAGACGCCCTTAGCAGAATGTACGAGGACGAACAAGGTCTGTTGGCCGCTGTGGAAAATTCGTCCGATGAATGGTATCATCGCCGCGTTCAAGCTGTGAAAGAAAATCCGGCTACGTTGCCGAATTGGAAGGTAGAAAACGGCCGTTTGTACTGTCATCGGCCGGATCCGTTGCTGGACACGAGTTTGGAGGATCTCGATGCGTGGAAACTAGTTCCACCGTCGGACATGCACCAGCAAATCATTTCCGCAGCACATGATCCGCCGGTCGCGGGTCATTTAGGAGTCGACAAGACATACGCACGCGTTTCGAGGGAGTTTTACTGGCCTGGGTGTTACAAAGACGTAGGTGATTATGTTAGGAGGTGTCCGATCTGCCAGGCTGTCAAGCCGTCGCAGAAAGGGCCCGTGGGCCTTATGGGTCGTAAGATCATTGAGTCCCCTTGGCAGATCGTCTCGTCGGACATTATGGGTCCTCTCCCTTTGACATCTGATCATTTTCAATACATCATTGTATTCCAAGACTTATTGACAAAGTGGGTTGAGTTGAAGGCGCTTAGGCGGGCAAATGCGCAGAGTGTGTGTTCAGCGTTTCTGAGTAGAGTCGTTTATCGTTTCGGCTGTCCCCGGGTCCTGCTGACGGACAACGGGACAGAATATGTCAACAACGAAGTTGACGGCCTCTTAGACGAGTTAAATGTCCATCACCTCGCGTCCCCTCCTTACCATCCTCAAAGTAATCCCACTGAACGAGTGAATCGCGTTATTAAACAAATGATTGTTAGTTATGTGGGCCAGGAGCATAAGTCCTGGAAGAACCACCTGCCCGAACTTCAATACGCGATTAACTCATCCAAACATGATTCCACGAAATACAGTCCTGTCCTTTTAACCTTAGGATACGAGTATCCTCCCCTACATGGTCTCCGACAGGACCTCGGTCCACCTCCCGATGTCGAAGACGTTACGACGGGCTCCGTGGAGCGTTGGCAGCAGAGGATGCTGCGTTTGTCGGGGTTAAGGGACACTGCCGTTCGTCACCTTGAAGAGGCTGGCGAGCGACAGGCACATTATTATAATGAAGGTCGACGAGAGGTTCAGTTTTCTGAAGGAGATAAAGTTCTCATCCGAAACCGTCAATTGTCAAGTGCAGCCGAAAGCCGCACCTCTCGTCTGATTAAAAAGTACGATGGTCCTTACGTGGTGGCTAAGGTTCTGTCCCCAATCGTCTACGAGATAAAAGACGCAACGGGCCGAACCATCGGGAGACACCACGTAAGTGACATGAAATTGTTTCACGAATATGAACTAATCTCTGATTTCGACTCAACAGGAAATGGCCATGTTCAAGTCGGAAAGGTGGTTCGAGGAAGTGAGCCTCGACCCGAGCCCGCGCAACCTGATGCCGAGGACCCGACCGACCAGATCGCTGATCCTGAAAGGGGGTCTCCGGACCGGCCTGGAACTGCCGCGCAACCTGCGCCAACCGCCCGTAGACGCCGAGGCCGTCCCCGAAAGGTGCCGTTCACAGGTGCTGGTGGACGCGACGGGCCGCCTGTGGGTTCCCGTGGGACTCAACCGCCAACGGCCCATGGACCAGGACGACGGCAGGTTACCTTTTCGCCAGGACCCACTCTGGGGAGGGTCCTACGTTCCGCAGCCTGTCGAACCGCTGCGCCCTCTTAGGGCGGATCTGGTTTCGCCCCAAGGGGAGGATTCCGAGGGGTCATCGGACGGGGAGGAATCGCGAGCGTCCTCAGACGACGATGGCGATGCCATCAGTCTGGGCATCGTGAGCGACTTCACGGACGAGGACTCTGAGGCTCCTCCCAACCGTATTCGTCGGTTGCTTGCCGCTCGCGGCGCTGCTAGAGTGGTCAACGTCGCCCTCGCCGAAAGCTTCGAAAGGGCTTCTGTTTCGGCCGAAGAGGCGTCGGACCACGATAGCGAGCCTGGGGCGGGCCAGATATCGGAGGGAGAAGAGGGGACCTCCGGAGAGGAGGAAGGAGCTGTCGGGGGCGAGGGTGGCGCACCCGATGTAGTTGCGGCCGTGGAAGGGCCCCGGCACTCGAGCGATGAGCCACGGCACAAACCTGGACACCCGGACTTTGTCTTGAGCGAGGGAAGTATCCTTCGCTCACAGGTGAAGCCGCGGGACGTCAGACCTGGCGGGCGTTACCAGCTGTGCACTTGGTGTACACGCTGGGGGCACTGGCGGGCTGACTGCCCGTGGCTGAACTCGAGCTTTGTGCCGTGTCGGCTGCCGTGGTGCCCGGAGGCTCATCTGCATTGGATGAAACGCTGTCCCCGTTTCCCCGATGCACCCAACCAGCCGCAAGGAGGACATCGTCTGGACTTCGAGGGGTTCGACCCCCACCGTCCGGGCCACTACTTTTTCGAACGACGTGTACATCCGAACCGTCGCGACGAGAATCGTTTCCGTCGTCCACCCCCGGTAGTTCGAGTCATGCCGAACCGCTATCGTGGAGGTGTGCGCGGAGGCTACAATCGCCGGGGCGGCGGTGAGGAGCGTCGTCCTGCACGCCGCTGAAAAAGGTTCTTCGGCGAGGCCCTCGGGCCGACTCTGCACGTGCGAGCTATGCTCGAGTCTGTTTGTATTTTTGATTCTAATGTCTGTTCTGATTGCAATAAATAGTTCTTTTCTGTACAACCTGTTTTCTGTCCTGAACCATGTTCTGATTCTTCTGTTTGTTTTAGATGGTGCTGTGGAATTGAGGAAGAGAGAGACGGGACTTACTGGCCGTTCGGACCCTTAAGGTCCCGTGGAGGGGGTGTTGTGACCTACATTTTTGGCCTACTGGCCTAATTCGCGTTCACATGTCTGTTCGGGCGCGAGCGCCGTGAATCGCGTTCGATTCGGCGCGCGCCTGCGCAGTACGTATCCCTCGCGCTCGCGTTCTTGCCGGCGTCCCATGACGCCATTCCGTTTTTATGCAACGTTTGGAGCATCACTCCTTTGTTTGTCGCATCGAATCTCGCCCAAAAGTAAGTCGCGCCGCGTGTTCTTTGTGCCCCGAGGACGACGACAGCCACCAAGCCGCCGACGCCACTACGGAGCAACCGGACAACGCGACTCGACGGTGTTTCTGCGAAGCCTAAATTTCGCAATGGCCGAGTAGACGCTACGAGGGGGATGGCCGCTGGGGTTGCATCAGGGGATCCGCCGCCACCCGGGGCTCGCTGCCCCGGGTTACAAAGTAAGTCGTAATGTTCTGATGGGCACCGGCCCTGGTCTCCGCGCGGTACGCGCCGGCGTTCGATCCGCTTATCGAACGCCGTCTCAGTTATCTCCCCTCTCTCTCTCTCTCGCTCCGACACCCATGACAGGCGCAACGGCGTCTATTGTTGTCTCGCTCTGATTTGCGAGTCATGTTTGTTTCTGCCCGGATGGCATTTTGTTTGACATTTTCTGACGCACCGAAGTGCACATGAGTTAAATTAAATTCAGTTTTCTTGTTTACAGTCAAGTTTAGTTCAATTGAGTAGATTCGTTTGATTCAAGTAAATTTAGTTTTCTTTGCTTTTCCTTTTAAGTTACTTTCTTTTCATTTTCATTCAACGGGCACTAGGCCCATGTATTCTATACAGACCAGGCTCCACTAGGGAGTCCTGATGAATAAACTACACTTTTTCCCCATATGAATTGCGTGATTTTGTTCTGTCCTCACCCGTCATTTCCAGGTTTGTTGTCTTTCGGCCCGTGGGCAGTCCAGATCGCGCAAAAGTAAATGTTTCTTTTCAGTCATGTTTCTTGTTAATCTCACTTGTTTTATTTTTCCGGACTCACACCGGTGAGCTCAGCTGGACTGACTCAGGACCCGAAGATTGTTTTGTTATTCAAGGGTTTGGTTGTTCCCGATAAAGACAACCTGGCGCTCAACTCCGACTGTCATTTATGTTTTATTTTTCAGTTTTCGACGATACGCGTACCGATCTCCCACCTTGGTCCTGGGAACCGAGACCAAGGTCGGATTTCGTGTTACAAATGTTATTTTGTTATAAATCGTCGATTTTTTAACCAAATCCGAAAGTTTATTTATAAATTCATTCATAATTTTTTCAAGTAAGAACTATGATAAACTATAAGGATCCATATATACTATAGAACATCACCCTTGTGAAAAGATCCGTATATTGTCCATATAAGAATAATATATTGACAATATATTATTCACAAAATAATATATATTGTCCCTATATTGACCATACATAGTTAATATATTGACAATATATTGCCCATATATGGACAATGTATTATTTTTAAACAATGTATTAACCATACATAAACGATGTAATTTGATTTACAGCAATATATTGGCAATGTATGACTTTTCGCAAACAATATATTGACAATATATGTATGACAATCAAAATTCCATTCTTTGCCATACATTGTTAATTTCTTTGTTATTTCTTTGTTAAACGAATATTGTTGTTTTAAATACTCTAAAAGTTTTTTTTCTGATATTTAATAATTTTTTTATAACAAAAAATTTAATTTCACCGATCTTGTGAAAAGTCTATTTTCTGCGAATAGAAGCTTTTGATTTTCAATAGACAATTGTTAATAGTGATTTGTTAATAATTTTAATTAATTTTTTAGTAACAAAAGATTGAATCATTCAAAACGATTAGCTATATTGATTTTCCATAGAATATATGGATCCTTATAGTTTATCATAGTTCTTACTTAAAAAAGTATGGATAAATTTATAAATAAATTTTTGGATTTGGTTAAAAAATTTGAAGATTTATAACAAAATAACATTATAAAAAGTATTATTGACAAAAAGTCATTCACATTAAACTATTTCCAATAAAAAATAGTCATTTAGTATGTAGCTTATTTCGATAGAAGAATTTATCGAAGCAGATGGAGCAGTGGACAACGACGCGGACTGATAACCTGAAGGGCCTGGGATCGATTCTCGTGCTAGAGGAATATTAATTTACATTTTTCATGTATCATCAATATATTGTCCATATATGGGCAATATATTGTTAGTATATGGTCAATATATTACTAATGTATGGTTAATAGATTGTCAATATATTGTTTGTATTGTATGGTCAATAGATTGTCAATGTATTGTCAATATATGATCATTTTTACAAAGGCAGTATAGCCAATCTTTCTGAATGATTTTATCTTTTGTTACTAAAGAATTGATTGAATTCATTAACAAATTACTATTAACAATTGTCTATTGAAAATCACAAGCTTCTATTCGCAAAAGATGGACTTTTCACAAGATCGGAGGTATTAAATTTTTTGTTATAAAAAAATTGATCAATGTCAGAAAAAAAGGTTTAGAGTGTTTAAAATAACAATATTTGTTTAACAAAGAAATAACAAAGAAATTAACAATGTATGACAAAAATAGAATTTTGATTGTCATACATATGAGCAAATCCAAAATTAACATCCACTTAGCGGTTCAAAAAAATAAAAATTTTTGGACATTAGGCACACTCTTGGGATTTTTTTTTCAGGTTCTAGGTGTTAAAACAAGATGAAAAAATGGTGCGGCCCACCTTGAAACAGGTGGCGACATACTTTTTTAATTAAAAAAAAAAAAATAAAACATAAAAAAAAATCGAGTTCGTGAAACTCCCATTTTTTCTTGCAGATTCGGATTCTTCATGAAAAAATAAAAAGATTTTATTCTTATATTTTTTTTGTTTTGCACGATAGATGGCGCTGTAATTGCAAGAGAACGATTTTTATTAATTATTTATTTCTTACGATTACAGCGACATCTATTCTAAAAAACCGAAAAATGATAAGAATAAAATCGTTTTATTTGTTCATGAGGAATCCGAATCTGTAATAAAAAATATGGGTTCGAAAAACTCTCATTTTTTTAATTTTCTATGGAACCACCCTTAATCCGGACAGGGCGTGAGGGATGAAGGTCGAGTTTGATATGGTTGTATAAAGTTTGAAAAAGTATTAGACAAATATTTTTTGCAAGTTGTGTGTCTTTTTGTACCAACTGTTCGTATTTTATTGGAAGAAAAAGAGCAATTAACTTAATTCACTCAAATTTCTTAGTCATAGTACTAAAATTGAGACACAGAAATATTTTGATATTTCGTTTTCGGTATTTGAATGACTTTGGTAGAACGTACAACACCCCATAATCGATAAAAAACGTAAAATTTGAAAGAAACCAAATTTGGAGTTACTTTTTACATGCTTTTTTGTTGCTTTTTTGGCAAAAATCACTATGACTTAATTTAATTTTAAAAGTATGTCGCCACTCGCACCATTTTTCTATCTTTTGATACCTAGATCGTGAGAAAAAAATCCCAAGAGTGTGCCTAATGTGCAAAAATTTTTAATTTTTTGAACCGCTAAGTGGATGTTAATTTTGGATTTGCTCATATATTGTCAATATATTGTTTGCGAAATATCATACATTGCCAATATATTGCTGTAAATCAAATTACATTGTTTACGTATGGTCAATACATTGTTTGAAAATAATACATTTTCCATATATAGGCAATATATTGTTCATATATTGGCAATATATTGTCAATATATTATTTCGTGAATAATATATTGTCAATATATTATTCTTATATAGACAATATACGGATCTTTTTACAAGGAAACAATACAAATTTTGACTTAGAAGTTTGTACTTATAAAATCGCTGGCTTTGCATGTGTGGTGGTCACGTGCAAAATTTTCGGAAGCGTATTCGCTCTAACCATACTCCTATAGATATATCTCGTTCTATTCTGCTTTGTCTCTATTTATCTTAAAAGAGTAGGGCACCTTAACTAACGTTTTAAGATAATTTAGAATAAGGATCCTTGATTAATAGATTGCTCGATTATTAATCATTGGATCAATAGATCATTGACTGTTTAGGATCAATCACCTTGTACATCATCTTTGTCTAATCTCATCGTAATGTTTGGGAGACATAAATAAACACTTCGCAAAAGTTATCAGTCGCTGTACTTGAATATCTATTATGGGTTGAATTACAACAACGTAACGAAGGAGAAGGGGCACCTGTGAAGCAGGTGGGTTCACACTTTTACTAAAGAGAGTACGCTCGCCAAGTCCAGCAACAAATGTCTACAGTCTCGTGATTTCGTTTCCGACAAACTTTGATGAGTTCATCCTATACAAACTTGCTACTGCTCACTGATTCGTTTATTTTCTCAGTATGAAAGATTGATAATCGATTGTAACTTTATATTGATAAGATTAATTATCGATTGTACATTTATATTAATAAGATCGATAATTGATCGTATACTTATATTCGCACAAAGTTGCATTATGAATATAATAATTGTCGCTGTCGAAAATTATACGAAAGCTGAAGTTTCCCAAAGTTTGTAGCGAAGTAATGTGGGAATGTAGAGTAGCGTTTTAGCGTTATTCGTTTAGAAACTGCTTTACTAACAAGTGTATACTGGGAACGAATTAGTTTTTTTGGGTCACACTGAAAAAGCAATGAACCGACAAATTGCAGATCGGCAAAGCGCGGAACGGAGAAAGCCCTTTAGGCACGTGCGAGATACACATGCATGCGGTATCATGTTACATGAGCAGCCATAAAAGCTTCTTGCTTCATGAAGCGCTGCTGTCGAATGAGTTACAACCGTCGATTTATATATTAATTACATATATGCGGGCACAACTGGCGTCAGGTTGACTACGATAGGATGTGATACAGTCATTTGATCCATGCCCTAGCCTAACATGCATCATACTAAAATCAACCTAATACAGCGTTTACATTCTTTTTTTCAATCAATCCGCGATATCGAATCATTTGAGTTTGACTGAATTATTTTGCACTCATTACGTTAGTGCAAAATATTCCTAATGTTAGCAATAATTTAGTAATAAGATGAAACCAGTTTTCGCTAGTTTCAATTATTTCCTCTTTTGTCCAAAATGAGTTCTAAAGTTCTAAAGAAAAGATGATTTGGATGATGATTCGACGATTTGTAGGCCTATCAGTAACGCACAATTACTAAAAGCTTTATAGTTCCTTTTTTATTTCACTTGAAATACGGTGAAATACAGTTCCTTTCTTCTTTATCAAGCCACTTTTTATTCGAAAGTAAATTACTAAATTACTAACTATTAAGATTTTCTAACTTTTATCATTTTCCTGGCTTGCCATAACCAGTTTTTTATTTTTCTATTTTCTCTTTCTTTGTAAAACGGCAAGTAAAAATTCCGGCAATCAGAAGACCATCAATACGGAGAAAAACGAAGTAATGAATTTTACTCATTATATTCGTCAATGTTGTTACCGCGATGCCACATATTAAATTTTACTTTTTGCGAGTAGCAGGGATGCGCGAAATCGAAATTTTCGGTACTTCGGTACTTTTTTATCAGTAAATTAATACTGAAAAAAATATCGGTATTTCGATACTTGTATTGAAGTATCGAAATCATTTCCAATACTTCGGTAGTTTGCCGAAATCATTTTCGGTATTTCGGTACTTGTACTCAAGTATAGAAATCAATTTCAATACTTCGGTAGTTTACCGAGATTATTTTCAGTATTTCGGTTCATCACATTACCGAAATCAAATTCGATACTTTTACCGAGTATCGATTTTGTATAATTTCGGTATTTAATCGGTACTATTTGCAATTTAATATAAAATTTCATATAATGACAATATAACCTAACTTAAAAGCGATGTGAAATTTATATTGTAAATAGTTGAAAACAATAATCAGCAATAATTGCAAACAATAATGTTTTCCCCTCTTGTAAAAAACGCTATCGCTTACGACATCGTATACAATATGGTTTTCTATAGAATAAATTACCATATGATAAAAATTATATAATTTTTGTTCAACTTTTTATAAAACTGCACAAAAAAACAAAATCAATAACAATTTTGATGACTAAAAAAATACAAAAAACTAAAAAAAGGCAAATTTAAAAAACAAAATGAAAATCTGAAATCAAAAACCCAAAATAAAGTGCAAAACAAAATGAAAAGCCGAATTACAAATTGAAACAAAATACAAAACAAAAACCAAAACAACAAATCTAAACCAAAAAACTAAAAAACTTCGAAATTGAAATGCAAAACAGAAAAACAAGTAAACAATCAAGAATAAAAACAAAAAAAAACAAAAGAAAAATATATCAAAATCGAAAACTCAGAATTTTAGAAAAATCTAAAACATAACGAAAAGTATGTTCATGAAAATTTGAATGACGATTCGAAATTTCGAAAAAGCAAACAGAAAAACAAATAGCGGACAAAAATCTACAATAAAAACAAAAATAATACAATTCAAAAGGAAAACATTCATCTCAACGATAGAACCAATAACTTAGTGCACAGCACAAAAACTATCAATCAATCAATCAATTCGTTTATTTGTTTATAGGGGGTACCCCGTGTAACAAAGAGTTATAAATGTAATACAAAAATAATTTCCATTGAATACAATAATAAAGCAAAAGTTATAGTGCCAAAGGCCTTAATTTTACATCTCACAGCAATGAATCACGGCTCAGTTTATCGACTAGAGAGTCAAGCTAATAAAAAACAACAGTACAAGAAAAAAAAATCATTCGTTAAGGCAAAAAGAGCGTAGGCGTAGACAATTTATAATAAATAAAACAATATTTCGAATGATAATTGGATCTGCCTGAAGGGCCAAAAATAAAACATTGTCGATTTCAAAACCATTTTGAGCAATGATAGGCCAGATATAATGTTGGCTCAAATGCTTATAATATGGGCACACAAAAAGAAAATGTCCCCGAGTTTCACAGCGGCCCAGGTTGCATGTAAGGCACGTCCAGTCCTGGTCAAACACATAGCTAGTGCCCTTCCAGAAAAACTTTGTTTGACGAGTTAGCATGAGTCTCATCTGGGCAAAAATTTGCATGAAGAACAGAGGGGATGCAGGTCTCGGACATCTTGGATGGCCTCTTGGAGAAGGTTCAGGGCTGTTGACATGTCGAAGCTTGGCTTGATATAGACAACTCCCAGGAGGAAGGTGGAGCTTGCGATTTTGCAGAGCGAGAGGATCCACATGTTGCTGCTATCAATCAGTGTGGCATTGCAGTAGTCTCTCTTGTATAGCAACATGATTCCTCCGCTGGCTCTGCCAGTGCTATGCTCGCGACAAGCTGGTACCACCTGGTAAGTATGGCTGTTCCAAGTTGATGACATGTTGGGGCTGGTGCCGGTGAACCAGGTCTCTGAGACACCCACCAGGTCAGCTGGCGTACCGTAGTCCGGATCGTTCAAGTTCTTCAGGCCGCAGCAGTTCCAAAACGAGGCAGTTACAAGGGGTGGTACTAGTTTTTTTGGCTGAAAGGGTTGGTTTTGCGCTTAGACCTGCGCTCAACCGGAACCAAGGTGTCAGTTTGGCCATCCCATGTGAACCAGACCCCGTCGATTAGCAGTTTTTGATGGGCTAATCTCACTTGTTTACCTTCGCTTTTCTTTTCTCTAGCAGCTTTACGAAGCCGGAATTGGACATCTGACTCTAGCGGAGTTAGATCGTTGTCGACAAACACATCAGTTCCCTTCATTTTTTCAGCTTCGATTTCATGACGAGAATCTTCGTGGCAAGGTCAGCAAAGTGCACTCTGAATCTAGGGGGATGTGATGGCAGGAACTGGACTCGAACGTCCTCACCGGTAAGCTGAAATTTGTCCTTGACGAATAGCTCCGACTCGTGTTCTTGGTCAGCTCGACTTGTGGCCTGCAGCTTCAGGCCCCTCAGCATCACGTTGTGCTTACGTTGGTCTTTCAGGGATCTTTCTGACTCCGCACGGAGACGTCGAATGTCCCGTTGAAGGGATGCAAGCAACTCTGTGTTGTTGGCCGATCCGGGATTGCCTTCCAGCGCGAGTACTCGAGCTGCCAGATCATCTTGGGAGGCCTTAATGTTGTGGAAGTTTTTCTGCAGACTATCGATGTTAGAGTTCACCAGTTTCAAGTTTTCTTCCCATTTCACGGCTTGCTGGTCTAATTGTTGCTTCATGGTATTCAGCAGAGCAGCCTGATCGTTGTTTGTTTGGGACAACACACCGATATTTGCGTTGAGGAGATCCATGCGCGAGTTGCTCTCGGCTCTCATCGAATTAATCGACGACAATAGGGCCTCCAAAGTGGCCGCACCTACACCAGAATTCCTGTCATTCCCATCACACTCCATGCTGTTCATGTCGAGACGCGCAGGTTTAAACCAAGAAGGTTTTTTAGTTGGTGTTGAGTCGTTTTCAGATTCTGGAGTACTCGTCAGTGGGCGTTTGCGAGTTGGCGTGAAAAAGGAGGTTATTTGTTTGGAGTGCTCACGCCCTTCCTGGTGTAGCAGAGAAGAATTGCAGGGCCTACCGCGTGAACGTGATGCGAGAGGCGTAGACTGAGTGCTAGTAGAAGCTTCCCTGACTGTAATGTCGTTCAGGTCAGTCTCCTCGTCGTCGGAGAGCACCTCCGAGTTATTTGACGACATGCGCTTGGCGGCAAATATTCAAAATTTGAAATTTGGCGTTGACAAGTTGATATACTGTCGATCATTCAGGGCGTTGAGTTGGTAGTACTGCAACCTTGGTCAGTAGCGGCCCACACAGCTGGGCGCCCTTTGCCTTGTCGCTGGCAGCTCAGATAATTGTTGTCGTAATTAAATATTGCAAAAACGCGCCAGCTGTCAACATGGCAAGCTCGCGGGAATGACCAACTTTCAGTTTTCACCCAACCAGGAAGTGCTATGCGTCCTCAGGCTCGTGCTCCGAAGGTACCGGTGACAGGTGGATTGAGGTTAGGTCTCGTGGTTCACATCAATTTTCAAAATTTCGTAAGTCGTGCGCAAAATGCAACTCGAGACGTGGGTTGAGTGCATTCCTAGCACTAATCTATAACAGTATTTAACGCTCACACACAGGAGATGTTAATAATCATCCAATTTTCATTCCAAAATCAAGCGGTGCAAAAATAAAGTGTGTTTACTTAGGCCTCAGGAGCGTAACTCCCACAAAAACTATCAAAATCTAAAAAAATACACAACCGCGTTACAATTAAAAATGCATAATAAAATACAACATTCAAATTCAAACAATAATCGTGATTTAAATATCCGAATTTCCCTTTGAAGTTAAAGGGGGTAGCGGGTTAAGAGGGGTCTGGCGGCTTCCAAAGGGTTAAAAAAATCAACCCAAAATTCTTGAAGGGGACCAAAAAAAAATTTTTTCAAGATGTGTCGCGACCCCCCACCTCCCTACCCCCACCCCTGGGATCGATAAAAACATGTTTTTTTGATGTTTTAATTTTTTTAAGGCTTTTAAATCGATATTAAAACAGGTTTAATGCCACTAAAAATTCGTTTTGGATGTGTAGATATTACCTGAATTTTTAAAAGCAAACAAAAAGTAGCTTTAAATGCAAAAAATCGTAAAAAATTGCAAAAATTGTGGCCTGATGAGCATTGAAAGATCTTTTATAGCCCTTTAAAATAGCGTCGGTTGGACTCGATTTGGACGCTTGTAGCTCGCGATAATCCAATTTTAGTGAAAATCGAGATTTAAAGATATGCTATTTAGGCCTACATTAAAAAGGGCACACTTAAAAATCCAAAAAAAAAGAAACAAAAACATGTTTCTATATGGTTTTTTGGGTCGCTGAACTCGAATTTGAGGTCAAAAACACGTTTTGACAGATGAGAGCTGTCAAAAATCTTGTCAACTACTAAGGAAATAGCTTTATTTCCAATTGCTTCAAAATATAATTATTATATGTGGTTTATTTACAAGTTTTTAAAGTAGTAAATGAAAAATTTTTATTTTGAAAACAAATTTCGACAGCTGTCAACAACGCTGTCAACAAGTTCAAATAATTTTACTTTTTTAACTTTTCCAATATTCCGTTTTTGTTTTCTCATTAGACATGTTGAAAAAATAAAACAATTAATTACCAAATATTCGTAACTAAGATTTTCGTATTCATTTAATCTAGGCTGAGCTATTGAAAAAAGATTCTGTGTAAAATATATTTTTTCTCTCAAATCGCAATTTTTTATATCAGCAGTTTTTTTGGTTTCGGAAAACAATCGCTGAACCCTTTACAATTATTGTTTTTGGGTTTTATAAGTTTGCTTTAGTTTCGTTTAGGTGGGGATGTTATGATTCGTCTGGAATCATCACCTTCGTTGTCGATTTTCGACATAATCAGTGGGGATTGAACCTATCGAAACCAACTGGATTGCGAGGCAAAGCTTCTGAAAGTTTTCTTCTTATGGCTTTAGCTTTTTTTAGTCAATCAAGAAGTTTTGCTAAAACACGGATCAACATTATCATCATCAGCATACATGACATGCAATATCTGAGCTGGAAGTGCCTCTGGGTTATCGACAACACTTCGCTCCAAACTTGCCATTTTTTATAATGTTTTCAGCTTATCTGGGATTGGAACGTGTTTTTGTTTCGACTCATCCAAACCTTATATTACATGTATGCAGTCACCTGAATGTTTCGTTGTAGCTATGCGTTAAAGCCGTCTCGGTATTGACACCGCCAATAAGCGCGCATGTCAGTATGACCGCGGTGTTTAGCCAATGTATTATAAGATATTTAAATATAATTTACAAGTTGGCATCAATTTGATTTCTCCATATTCAGACTGAGTACAAAATTTTGAATATTGACACAATAAAACATGAATTTAGACTGATAATGAAATGTTGGTTATTTGATACGTTAGACAGTTTTAATTTGAATGACAAATATCTAATACATTAGACTAAAGGAAGATTAACCATCTGGAATATTTAACATAAGAATTATTAGACATTATTTTTATAAGACTTCATCGTGTAGACATAGCGTCTTCCTACCTTTTTAATCGTTACACTTTCTTGAGCTCTTTAATTTAAATTCCCTTGATCTTACAAAAGTCACTAATTATTGGACGCTTTTCATTACTTTCACGGAGGAGCATCAAATCTTTTAAAATTAACATGACAGCTTTCTGCTCAATGCAAACGAATGAAACTTTGCAGGTATACATATTCCCGATGAAAATACACGAATATGACATTTTGACACATTTTTGTTGTTGTTTTGGTTTTTGAGGAATAAAACCCGATTTTTAATTGAAAATGCTTGCAAATTTTGACTTTTAGTAACGGATAACGTTAATATTCGTTGATATTCGTATTACTTTTTAGTAACGGATAACGTTAATATTCAATACTAAAAAGTTGAAAATAAAAAAAAAATAAATTAAAAAATTTTTCAAGAAACGCTTTTCTTTACATTTCAAAAAGAAGATTAGAAACAACAAAAACTTTTGAATCAAAATGAACAAAATTTCACACATTTCTTAACACTAGAAAACCTGGAGTTTTCGTATACCTAGAAGCCCACGGACCGCAAAAATTTTATGCGTACGTTTTTTTGGGAGATTAATTTGTTTTTACCGTTATTCAACTGTTTATAATTATTATCGGGGATGTGTAAATTGTTTCATTAATTAACAGATCGTGAATATATCAGGAGGCATGGCAGTGACTCCGGCCAACTACCGCCAGAAAATGTCACAGTGCCTTCTTTTCAAGACATTTTAGATGTGGGTTATGGCATAGTTAAAAAACTATGAAATCACTATGCCACGAGGCCGTTATTGGTGTTAACTTATTCGCACAGTCGAGCTGAGAAAAATAAGCCCAATAACGCCTCACTAGCCTTTTACCGAGTTCTGGGGGGTCAAAAATGCGTTTTTTTTTCATGTACGCGATCTTTTATTCATTTTTTTATTTTTTCAAATTTACAATTGCAATAGCTGTAACTTGAGAAACAAAATGATATCAATAGAAAAAAGTTAACTATTAAGTTTTAACATAAATTTATAAACAAAAAGCAATAACTAAATAATAAATTAATGAACAACTGTCATGTTTTACCCTAATTTCTCATGACATCGACACAAAATGAAGAAAACAAGTATCGTTTTAATAATAAAGGCTAACAATGATACAATTAAACAGTACATAATAATTGTTTATAACAAATGTTGATTCTAAATTTAATAAACAATCTTTTGTTTTTCTCAGATAAAGCGCTAACGGAAAAATTGTTTTACAAATAACATTTGATCTAAAGCGCCATTTTGTGATAATTTTGAATATTCAATTACAGATTATTGACAATTATTAGTAATAATTAATTAATTTCATTCAGAAAACAGGAGTCGACTATCGAAACTTCTGTTTTTTGGTCCTTATTTGTTAAAAAAAAAATTGTAACAAAATGAGTTGGAACAATAATAAATATGTTGATTAAATGTTAATCATTCTCATTTATTGAGATATTTTGTAAATACGACATAAATAACATCTTATTATTTATTCAAAAGCGAAGATAATCAATTTTATCGTTACAGCGCACGAAATTTGTGCGTCCGGGCTTCAGGGATAGTGTTTTTTTTCTTTTTCATGAACAACGCAATTAATCAAAAATTGATTAAACCATCTTAAAGTAATTAAAAAAATATTAAAAGTCACAAGAGGAATTTACTTTATCTCAAATGTAGCAAAAGTAGTGGTAGAATGAAAATCAAAACGCACAGATTTTGGGCGCTCCAGGCTTCTAGGTTTTTTAGATAAAAGCGTGAGGTGCGTTGTTATATGAAACGAAATGCTTAATTAGTGATAATTCCAAGCTTCAAACCAATACAAAAATTTTTCAATAATTTTTTTAAGTTGAGGTTGGTATGGGCGCCCTATGCTTTTCTTCAAGGAACGTGTGAGATTTTTCCATTTTAATTCAAAAGCTTATATTCTTTGAAATCTTCTTATTTTAAAGAACAAAAAGCGTTTATTCTCAAAAAATTTTTTCTTTTTTTATTTTTATTGGAGTTGTCTGATTATATTCTATTTATACTTTTTTTGTTCACTCATTCCCTAGGATAATCGGGCTTTTTCTAACAAAAACGTACACTTACTTCTTGCCTGCTAACTTGACGAGAAACGAAAACCTTTACCTTCTTCTTTGAACCAATAGTACAACTCAAAGTACATCCTGATAGTAAATAATTAGTTCAAAAAATATTATAACATTAGTTAAAAAAATTAGTTTTCTGTATTCATTCATTAGCTAACTACTCATTGACTTATAAATAAATAAACATTCGTTTAAAAGAGTATACGGAAGGTCTTACTTTCATAATGACATTACAAACAATACGAAAATCACTCTTTAACATTAAAACATCTTTTTTTTGCATTTAGTTTGCTCGAATTGTACAAAATTTTATCTATACAGACTCGTCGATTTTTTCATCAAATGTTAAAAATGAGACAAACAAGACATTAGAAATGGCTCGTTTTGTTATACGAGCGAAGCTCAGTACATATGAATTTATATGCCAGTTATAAGACGTAGAGTGAATAAAGATTAAAAAACCTACCATTCAGAGTTAATATCAGGCATTTTATCCGTTCAGTATGTAAAAACGATATGTATATCTTCAAAATGCATGACTATTAACAATTGAGCATTCTTTGCCATCTGCTTATATGCATCTGAAACCACAATCTTCCTTCGTTGTGACCAAAATGTCGTGTGCCAGACATAACAAGTCTTAGCTTGAAAACACTCCGGATACATTTTTTGTGCAAGGCTAACGTTTTAACTGCGTTAAGAATATACATCTTGTAAATCGCTACAATTTTTATTGACAGTGTGTTGAGTGGCGCGCACACGCTGCTAGAATTTAAATTATGAGCCAGCGTAACTTTCAGGTAACCACGAAGTACAAAACTTATCCTGTCTACAACCAGAAGTTCATTGTTTGGTTATTTTTAACAGATTCCATCTAAAAGTAAAAAATTAGTCAAAAAAGCGGATATTTTTTAGCTTCAAATTAAATTTTTTTTATTGATTCCGGCAGTAAGCTTTCGACGCAAATTTCATGTTAAGATCCATTCTTAAAAAAAATCATCGGTCTGAAGTTAGCTGCTTACACATTGCACATCGTTTTTCATATGGATATTTTCATTTTCTGAACCTCTTGATGATTAATGATAGAATGTTAAATGCATTGTTTATAATAACAATTAAATTAGCTCAAGTTTATGCATGATTATAATTAACAAAATGTAAATAAATAATTTTATATAAATAAATAAATTTATAAAATTATTTTCGGATTAATTAAGCATATGTATGTATATTATTTATTCAAAAATAAGAAATGAATAAAAATTTCGTTATAAACAATTAAATTTATAAAAAATTTTCGATAAATTATAAAATATTGCATGCAATTTGGGAGGATCCCAAACAAGCACTGTAAAAATAAACAATATCAAAAACGACAAATTCAAACGAGCAGTTTAAATTTGAACATTGTGAATTTCAATCATAGCGTGAAAAACGGACAGCAGCTATGACGATTACGGTAAAAACAAACAACAACAAAATGATCAGGTTAAAAAGTAGCGCTGTAAAATTAAATCATTACAGAATTAAATCATGACAAGCAGTGTAAAATCAAAATTTTGTAAATTGAAACATAGTGCGAATAACAGACATAAAATAGGATAATCACTAAAAAGATAAACAATGATAAAAAATAGAAGTAATTATATTTAATTATAAAAATGAAAAAAAAATATAAATTACTACTTGTAATAATACACACGGTGATAATAAACGAAGATGGCGGCTGATGACAACTTAAAAGAGCGAAAATAAAAAATTTTTTCCAATATCAGTAGAGCGATTTTTATCATTTCAAGATATTTGCAATAAATAAACTGAAGTTGCAGTTTACACATCGTGTTCTGCCGCAGCACAACTTTGGCCTATTTTAATATTCAATTTAATAATAATTACAAACTTTTTCAGTTTTGTTTAACACTAGCTGAGATTTGTTTGGATAAACAAATTGTAAGGACGAAAAAGGTTATACAAAATAATTAATGAATCCATTTTGCATTGTGCGCGAGAAGAAACCCATGTAACCGTGGTAAAATCATGGCATTTATTGATACATCGTGAAACTACAACACCTTATTGAACTAACGCATTATGGTAAACAATATTCGATGTTTTGCTCTCTGGAGCGTAAATGTGTAAATTCCGTGGGTCGGAGACGCGCGAACATGCAACATAAAATTGTCCGTGAGAGAAACATGGTTTTTCAAGGTGTACACCAGCAACATGGAGCGTTTGACCTTGAGCTTTATTGATGGTCATTGCAAATGCCAATCTCACGGGAAATTGTCGTCTTTTGAATTCAAATGGAAGATCTGTGGGGATCACTGGTATCTGAGGGATCATGACGTTCGCACCTTGATTTGATCCAGTCATTATAGTGCCTTCAAATCATACAAATTAAATAGTATGTCAATACATTTGGTATAAAATGCAAAAGTTGTGTGACAATCTATAGCTTACTACCTTCTATAATCCTATGCCGAAGTTGAGTGATGCGGATTCGAGTTCCATTGCATAAAACAGGAGGATTTAAATTTCGCAGCAGCATAACAGGAACTCCGACTTTCAATTTCAGTATGTGTGGCGGAACGCCAGACAATTCAAGCGAGTTCAAGAACTCAACCGGATAGTTTACCACTTCATCTTGATTTACTACGGAATTGAAAGAGGTGTAAAATTTCTGTTCCCCGAGAATTGTAGCCAATATTTTGTCATTTAAATCAGTGACAACATCGTTCGTGGACGCTATAATAGCTCTTTCACATAACCAATCCATGTGCAAGTGATTTCGCTGGATGTTGGGAAAAACTGCAGCAATCAGTTCATCAGTAGAATTGGCAATAGTGCATAGTTCAGGAGAAAGAGTAACATTTCCATTAGCATCTGTTGGTAGCGTACCATTGCCGACTGTCAAAAGTAATGCAGAAAAATTGGCAGCGTTCTCATCATTGTGAAGATATACCCTCATGTTAATAGTCAGCGAATGGACTATGACACTTTGCCATAAGATTGAACTTTTGATACTGGCATGAAGCTGATCAGCTGGAGTTCCACGGGTGATGACCGGGAGGGTTTGTCGAAAATCACCAGCTAATATAACGACTAATCCTCCCATTATCCGATTGTCACTCCGTATATCTCTCAAGGTTCTCTCGAGTGCCTCGACTGCATGCTTATGCGAAGAAGAACATTCATCCCACACCAATAGTTTGCACAACCGCAGCACCTCGGCCCTTTGACTATTTTTGCTGATGTTACAAAATGGGGTTTCTTGATGGTGCAAATTCAGTGGCAACTTCAGCACATTGTGAGCAGTTCGTCCTCCTTGTAACAACGTGGAAGCGTTACCAGTTGAAGCCAAAGCTAAAGCCACGTGACGACGACTCCTGATAGTTGACAGCAGGAGATTCAATAAATATGTTTTTCCTGTTCCTCCACAGGCATTCAGAAAAAAAATTGCAGGATCGTTGTTGTCATTTTTTTGTAGTACCGCATCGTAGAAGGATCTTTGGTCTCCATTCAGATGAGGCAAAGCTGTTCCTTAGCCTCTGTAGCTCGCGCAGCTCTATGTTAGCTGTATCAATAGTTATTTTTTGCAAATGTGTTTTACGTTTCGTCGGCATTTCGATGTCGTCTATAAAGTCACTGGCGGACGCGATATAAACACGACTGAATGAAAAGTCATACTGAATCAAAAACAAAATAACGATCGAATTGCGAACCCGAGGAAATATTTCAAAATTATTCTCATACTTACGTTTGTTTATTAATAAGGAAGGGAAGATAGTAATTTTACAGAATATGAAACGTAACATTACGTTTTCGAACTCTATTTATAATGGCTTATGTATTGTGTTCATAAAAAATTTGAAAATTTTCAAAAAACTGAGAAAATGTTTTTGAAATTTTCTCCGAAAAAAAATTAAGAAATCGATTTCTAATGTAGCCTACGTTAATTCTGAGAGTCCAAAGAATCACCCTGATGCGTTGAAATCATTTCCGAACGCTTCGTTGAGGCGTGATGCTCAGACAAACAAACAAACAAACGAACAAACAAACAAACAAAATAACAAACAAACATATTCTCAGTATTATTATATTAGTAGGATAGGATAGGATAGGATAGGATAGGATAGGATAGGATAGGATAGGATAGGATTAGTAGGATAGGATAGGATAAAATTTTAACACTAGAAGAACGGAAGACTCTAAATCTGTGTTTTCAGAATTTCATTTCCTCACTACTTTTGTTAGATTTAATATAAAAGTTACTTCTTCTGTGACTTTTACTAATTTTTTATGCTCTTTTAGATAGCGTTAAGAAAATTCTATTTTTTTTGCGTTGTTTTCGAGAAAAAAAACATTCTACCTAGAAGGACGGGCAACACTTATTTTGTGTAGTTTATCGTTGACACATTTTATTTCTATTTTTTCATAAAAACAAACATTAATGATGTTTGATATTAGTGTTTTATAGTTAAATAATAACGGTTTATTGTTATTAGACATGTTAAATACATTATTATTATATTCAAACATGCACTTCTTGCAGTAAACAAGTCTGTAGGAAGTGCACGGGCATTAAAAATAGTTATCATATTGTTTAATGTTGAAATTATTTTGTTTGAGGTTTTTACACAATAGAATATTGTTAAAACTCGTTAGAACCCTGTGAAAATGATAATTACATTCAAATCTTTTCATGCAGGTTGTATCGCGAGCCCGCCACCGAGATGAGCAAAATTTTCAAAGAAATGCCAAGAAAATGTAACCAATGAAATGTAACAACTTGTTAAAAACATTCTTATAAACATTGCGTAAAAGTTACTTTCACTGTACCGTTTTAAAATAATTAAACGTTGAAAATGTCATTAGTTGTCATTTGCCGCCATGTATAACTTTAAAAACGTCAGATTTTGAGTCATCATTTCTCAAAAACGAGACAGCCGCAGTAGCTAAAATTTTCACACAATGTTTTTGAATACATTTTCTTTGATTATGACAGTTTTTAACTTTCTGACACTTATTTAAACTTCACGATACAACATTACACAAAATAAGTGTCGTCCGTCCTTCTAGGTATACGAAAAGTCCAGTACTTCTAGTGTTAAATTAAAATATCAATTTTCGGCCGGATGTCTGGGACATCCGAGCCGCTATTCAATTTCTGTTACTTGATAATTATCAAATACTGTTAATCCGGCTCGAGCATCGTTTTGAATATTGAGCACAGGAAATTTTCCAGTTTTGTACATGATTTTGCTGAAACCGCGCTCCACGAGTGCCCAGCCAAGGGCACAATTCAGCGGTTTTTGGCAAAATCTGGAGGGTTGATCGTCGCTGACGGCCGGCCGGACGCTCCCGATGGGCATCAGAATCAATCCTACCGAGAAATAATTCAGAGCTCCGAGCTCTCGGCCTGATTCTCCGCCGCGCGGCGACACTGCGAATATTCACACTCAAACAATTAGACACAAAGAGTCTCGGGTCAACTTAGCTTTATTTACACTCAGTTCACGCGCTGTATCCTTGCAAATATATATTAATTGAAGTTTATTTTTGAGTTATTATTTTGACTTAAAATACCTTGCGTAACAATCGCACATAATATAACAAGTAGAGGCTTTAGCATCAGATGAATGTTAATTATTCAAAAATAAAATGTGAATTTATATTTTGCTATTTATAAATAAATTAACAAAAATAACTTAAACTTAACTAGGTGCAATGAAGCGCGTGCGTTAGGCGCGCTCCCTTTGCAACATGTTAAAAGAAATGAAAGTTAAATAAGTATACATATGATTTTTATTTTTTTAATACATATTCCCATCTGAACTCAACAGTACAGTTCAGGCACCTAAAATTTCCATAATTAGAAAATGTTTTCAATTTATTACATTAAGTCTATTTTAATGCACCCGTTCCTTCTACTATGAATATTTCCATTTTTGTTTAAGTGACGCGCCGAGTGAAACCGTTGAACGCCCGGCCCGCTCTTTTATCACATACATTACAGGATCCAATGACCCAATGATCAAACTCTTCAATGATCGAAAAAATTCAATAATTTATAGTCAGATGATCTTCTGATCAAATGCTCTAATGATCCAACAATCCACTATTCCAAAAATGAAAAATAATCCAATGACCACTGATCAAAAAACTCTTTTTAAATTGTTTAGGGTTTTATAGTACTATAACAGTTTTATTTAAATAATTTTTTTTACTGATATACGTTTACATTAGTACTTCAATGTAACTCATGTAACAAAAACTAATTTTATTGCGAATATTAATGTATGAAAAATAATTACTAAATATATGCATGATTATTGATTAAATAAATTATTTAATCATTAGATCATTAAATTACTTGATTATTGGTAATTTATTTCCAATCTTTCTGAATCATAAAAATACATGTACAAAATGTGATTTAACTATTCCTACTTACATATTATCATTAAAAATAAAATCTATAATAACTGAATAATCCAATCATGCTAGATTCATTGTAATCTAATGATTTGATAATTGAATATGTAATTCAATGATACAAAAACTCAATAAAGTAATTATTAAATATTTGAATGATAAATCAAATAATTCAATGTTCAAATAATTCCATGATCTTATAATTTAACAATTCAATGATGCTATAATTTGAACATGTAAGAACATGATGATCAAATAATAACATATAACGATCAAGTGATTAAATGGGGCCGTCCATAAATTACGTAACGCAATCTTTCATGATTTTCGATACGCCCCTCCTCTCTTTGATGGACCATTTTGTAACGAAATGTAACGTTATTGCAGACCCCCTACCACCCTTTCAGAGCGTTACGTAATTTATAGATTAAATAAATGATTAAATAATCGATTCATTTTATTTGAGCCTCATTTAAATTCCGTTTAATCATTGTTGCAAAAGTTCTGTATACCTCCTTCAAGCCTCTTCTAAAAAATTTTTGTTGTTTTTATTTTGTTACTTCATTCCTCAACAAATTTATTAAATTATCATTCAAGTTCTAAAAAATAATTGTTACTGCAGTCCATAAATCATCACTGCTTCACTGCATCACTGCATCACTGCATGAATTTTGTTTTAGGAATGGACGATTATTTCATTCGATGCTATAAAAAAATAATAGAAAAACTATAAAACTATAGTAATCATTGAACTATTTTTTTCATAAACGATTTTTTTGTGATTACATGATATATTATTTAATTCTTGATAAAACTTAATTTTTATTGATATCAATCATAATTTAATTATTTTCATCAAATTTTTAATGAAAAAATGTATTTATTTATGAAAATCTGCTTATAATTGTGAATTTGTTTACTTACTTTTTTTAGAATTATGCATTCGTTTACCTAAGTTTTTTTATAACAATTCATTTGTTTATGAACATTTATGTCTGAACATTCGTTAGTTTATAAACTTTTTGAGTTCAAACATTCATTTGTTTATTACCATTTGTGTGTAGACATTTATTCGTTTATAAACAGTTGTGTGTAAACATTCATTTGTTTATTACCATTTGTGTGTAGACATTTATTCGTTTACAAACAGTTGTGTGTAAACATTCATTTGTTTATTAACATTTGTTTTTAAAAATTCAGTTGTTTAGTAACATTTGTTTATAAAAATCTATCCGTTTATAACTATTTCCTTATACACATTTGTTCATAACCATTCGTTTATTTGTCATAGTTTTGTCGTGTAAAATCGTTTATATTTTCAGTTTTGTACAATTACGGAGAGCTTAACCACAGATTGGCGGTTTACTATCGTCGGCGGTGGGGTGCAGCACAGTACGGCTTGTCTGCTCAATTTGCTTGGCGCCGGAGGTTTAGTACATGTGCACATAAAATTTGAATGTATGCACTTAATAAAAGTGCACGAAAATATTAATTTTCAATAAGCTCGTCACTTATTCGAAATACAAAAACCACAAATCACAACATAAACATTTCCGGAAAACCAAAACATTAACGTAATGTATATTCTGAATTTACGACGAAAATGTTGTATTAAGGAAAATTAGTTAGATTTTTTGACGGAAAGGGAAAATCACAAATCACTTATTTTTGAGCTAAAAAATGCTCGGTGGAAAACGCCTAAAGGCATAAAAAACCACCAGATAGTTTATTAATCAGAACTGAATTTAAAATAACACTGGGAGTATAATTGTTTATAGGAATTAGGGTCAAATGTTGTGCGACAACTCGGCGCGAGCGCGGTGAATCGATCGGACAGGGATTCGACTTCATCTTGATCATTCAAGATGATACAAGCGGAAGAGAGTTGGGGGTGTCAAATCGCTACTTTAAAAGACTATCAGGGGTTAACGCCCCCCGTCCCCCTTTCCAAGGGGATGTCGATCACATGCACAAAAATGTGATTGGAGTGTTTGATTTGAGAAGATGTTGTATTATTTTTCTGGACCGACCCCCTGCACGTGTCTCGGCTGATGCGCTCGGTCATTTTTATGACCTGACCTGCCGCCTTGGGCACTCGCTCAGGAAGAAGGTAGTCTATTGTTAATGAATGTATTGTTTCTCCAGTCAAATGCCCCTGTACGAGAATCCTCACTTTGATAATTTACAATCCTAAATCTCTGGGAAATTTTAAGTTTGATTTTGAAATCTAATCTGATTTACAACGACTGATTTAAAATTATAACCTTTTTGAAAGACAAAATTTATGAACATAAATCCTCATTCGAACAATGAATTAATTTAAGAAGAACATACATTGATAAAATAACATCCGGTAAAATTCAAAACTATTGTTTGAAATATTCTTTGTCTTAATTTGTTCTGTCGACAGAACATCCTTCGCCCCGTTGAGCGTGTCGATCAACTTATGCTAGATAAAACTACATTCTTGTAACATTATATATCAACAATTAATTTTTGTATTTTTGATTTTTAATTTTTTTTTTTGACGTGACAACGTCTTATAAATCGGTTTGGCCGAAGGCATTCACGAAAATGCCGTAACGGCCGAGATCTTACGCCACGCTAGGCCACGCCTCTCTTACCCACTCCGACCGCTGTATCGCTCTCTCTCCCACTCAAGGTTCTTTGATTTCGAAGCGAAAGAAAGAAAGCGTCTCGATAAGTGGGATTCAGTGTGGTTAATACCTTATATCTATAACTATTTGGAAAAAGTATTAAGACACTGTGAATCAAAAATGTGTTAATTCGTTTATTAAAAAAATTATCGTAATAATACTAATTTCATTCCATTTGTTTAACACTTGTTTTTCATTAATTTGTTTAACACTAGAAGGCTAGAAAAAATTTTCCTGCGAAAATTACATTATTTAACAGAGCAATATTATTTTCTTCCTTAGAAGACGAAGTGGACAAATCCGTCCACTTTTGAACACTTTATCAACGTTGAACACTATTTTGTTTATCAAAACATTTACTTCTTAAAAAACGTTTTTCATTGGGAATTGTCTAGACGGTTCTCATCAATACGATCCAGGACTTCATGGGTAATATTGTTTATATGAATTATTATTGAACAACTTTTAATTACTTCACAAACTTGTTTTCGAGTTACAGATAAATGAAATAAAGTTCGACCGATAAAAAAAGGTCAATGTCCTAGATTACGTCCACCCCCGATAACGAGGGGTGGACGAAATTGTGCACTTCGTCCATCTAGGGTGTCAGAATTTTCGGTACTTCTAGCGTTAAGAATGTATAAACGAAAACTTATGTGAAATTGCTATTGAATATATAAATGTTGAGACAAAATTTGGAAAAAGTTTGAAATAAAACTGAAATGCAAAATTGGAAAATATATTAAAACTTGATTAACCCGTTATTTTTATAATTAAAATAGTTCTTTTTTAAACCGAATATATCCGTTCTTTTTAGAATTGAAATAGTTCTTTTAATTGAATCCTTTGTGCTGAAACATCGTATCGCTTATAAGACGTTGTCACGTTTAAACTTCGACCGTAACTGGAATTTACAGGCTACCAATTTTTCTCGTTTTTTTTTGTTTTTTGGCTTAAATCGAACATTAAAATTACTGATCGAAGGGGAGTGGACACAGTAGTGAAACACATCGCGTATATGTCGAACTTGCTGCTCGAACGATGCTATCTCTGCCAGGTTGCACCTCAACGATTCTGCCGAGTTGCCACCTTGCGCAAGAAATGTCCTTTTCTTTCATAAGAACAATCAAGTTTCAAGTTGGGTTTTGTTGGTTTGCCATTTAACCAACTTTTGAAGTTCGCCGAGGTATGCAGTGTGCGATCGGTTCCAAAACGTCTACCGCATTTTAAAGATGATTTGCCAGGACTTCAGACGATTATCTGGAACAGAAAGCAGATTTTCTTCAGGCAGCAGTGTGATCGGTCTTTGAATAAGGAAGTGCCAAGGAGTCAGGGCTTGAGGATCATTGGGATCGGAGGAAATAGAGCAAATCAGGCGCGAGTCCAAGATCGCTTTGATTTCGGCAACGAACGTGTTTAATTCCTCTAAAGTGAGTAAGCGCTCTTCGACAACGCGCTTAAAATGATGCTTAAATGATTTGACTCTAGCTTCCGCGATGTCGTTTTGATGAGGTGCGAGTGGAGTTGACATTAAACAAACGATGTTTTTTGTAGTCGCGAAGTTGTGAATTTTTTCATTGAATTCCTGTGAATTTAACATCGCTTATAGTTCGTTCAGTTGGTTCTTCGCGCCGCGATAGTTCGAACCATTATCCGATCTGATAAAAAGTGGAATTCCTCTTTTTGCAATAAAACGACGAAGCGCGCCAATAAAACCATCGGTTGAGAGGTCGGTTATTGTTTTTAAGTGGCATGCTTTCGTCGCTAGACACACGAAAACACACACATAGACCTTGACTTTGTTTCGATTGCGAAGTTTTTCTCCTTCATAAACAGGGGCCCGAGAAAATCTGTAGCGACGTGTGAAAATGGAGTTGACTTACGGACGCGATTGGCAGGCAAAGAGCCCATCTTCTAATCAACGGGTTTAGGTTTGAATCGGAAGCAGCGCATGCATTTTTTCGTTACTTTGCGGACTTGGTTTTTACCGTTGATTAACCAAAAACGCTGTCGGATTGCGTACAGCGTCGACTGTACGCCGGAATGGTACTGGGTTTCCTGTGTTTCGCGAATTAAAAGTTGAGCGACGTGATCATTAGGAGGTAATAAAATCGGACATTTTGTTTCAGGTGAGATGGTCGCGTGTTTTAGTCGGCCGCCGACTCTGAGCAAACCAAGCTCGTCAACGAAAGGATTAAGAGAAGCTAAACGAGTCTTTTTAATTCGTCGTAATCGGTTAATTTTCCAATTAAGTCGGCAAATTGAGTTTTTTGAATGATTTTAAGAACGCGGTTTTCAGCTTGTCTGTTTTCCTCGATGGAGATTTTACCCGTGAATTTATTGCTTGGCGAAAAACGTAAACAGTACGCAACGACCCTAATGAGTTTAGAATACAATGAAAAGTTTGCAAAGTCGCTTTCTAACGCGTTCGTCAGACAACAAACTTTCTTCTTCATCTCAGGTAACTGCTCGTTTAATTCACCAATACTGATTGGCCAATTTTCTTCTGATTCACACAGCCACGCAGGGCCATTGAACCACATCTCGTTTCTTATGAACTCGCTCGGAAATTGACCTCGCGACAAAGCATCCGCGGGGTTATTTTGAGAGCGTACGTGTCTCCAATCCGAAACATTGGTGAGTTTTTGTATCTCAGCAACGCGGTGAGATGCGTACACTTGAAGCAAATGAGGAGAGGTACGAATCCAGGGTAAAGCGATAGTCGAATCGCTCCACAAGAACTTTTTATGGGACGCGAGACCTAAAGCGTCGGTTGTTTCGTTGAGTAAACGTGCGAGCAGCCGAGCGCCGTTTAACTCAAGTCGCGGAATCTTTAGCTTGCCCAAGGATGCGACCTTTGACTTTGCGCAAACTAATTGACAGCCTACTTTGCCGTTTTCATCTGTCGATCGAATGAAAATACAGGCCCCTTAAGCCTTTTCGCTAGCATCAGAAAAGCCGTGGACTTCGAACGACGTCTGTTCGGGTACGAAAAAATGACGATCGATTGAAACTTTTTCCAAAAGGCCTAATTCTGACGCGAAATTTAACCACAAGTTTTTTAAATCGTTCGAAACTGGTGTGAGCCAATCAAACTTGCATTTCGAAACTTCTTGCATGATTGATTTAGCTTGTAAAATGACTGGTCCTAACAACCCAAGTGGGTCGAAGATTTTCGCGATTTCGGACAAAATAAACGTCTTCGTAATTTTAGCATTTGAATCGGGTGAAATTACTGAGTAAAAAAGTGTGTCGGTAGTCGAAGCCCAAGAAATCCCGAGTGTTTTTAACGGCGATGTTTTGTCTAGTTGGAGTTTGGTGTGAATCGCGGATTCAGGAAGACCGTGTAAAACATTCGGATGATTTGATGCCCACTGTCTAATATTGAATCCACCCTTTTTTAATATTACGATAATTTCGTCGCGCGCTTGTTTAACCTCGTCGAGAGTTTCTCCTCCGGACGACAGATCATCTACATATAAATCGCGTGTTAAAAGCTTCGCCGCCGTTGAAAAGTTTTCCTTTTCGTCTTCTGCTAACTTGTGAATCGAACGAATCGTGGAAAATGGGGCTGATGCAACCCCGAAGGTTACTGTCTTGCTTTCTAAGCCACGAATTATACCGTCAAAACGCCACAAAATTCTCTGGTATTTGCGATCGTCTGGGTGGATACTGACTTGTCGGTACATTTGTTCGATATCCGCCATGATAACGATAGAATGCGACCGAAACCTTACTAAATGCGCGAAAATTTTGTCTTGTATAGTTGCACCGATCATTAACGTATCATTAAGTGATTTTCCGTTTTGTGCTTTAGCGGACGCGTCGAATACGACCCGAACTTTGGTCGTAGAACTAGATGTTTTGATTACCGCGTGATGAGGCATGTAATAACCCTCGGATGTATCAACTGTCTCGACCAACGACATGTGATTTAAATCCAGATATTCTTGTATAACGCGAGAATATTCCTTCTTTAATTCCAAATCGTTGTTTAATTTGCGTTCGAGTGAATGTAAACGTCGCATCGCGATTGAATATGAACCCGGAAAAGTTGTGATTTCTTTGAATGGCAATTTTACCATGTATCGCCCGGTTGCGTCTCGAGAAACATTGTCTACGAAATGCTTCTCGCAATCGTCTTCTTCGCGTGATTTCGGTTTTGGTGCAAGAATTTCTTCTTTTTCTAAAAAACGCGTGAGTTTTTTGTTTAATTCGACGAAGTTGCACAAGGCTGATTTTAGTATCGCGTTTGATTTTGGTTCGCCTGCAATTGCCCAACCGAGTTGAATTTTTGGCATGAATCGATGCGTCGGAACGACGGAAGAGACAAACGGCGGAACTTGTCCCAAAAAACGTTCGAAAATTGTCTATTTCACAACAAACGCGCACTCGATCACGTCGGGGTCACCAAAATGTTTTGTATATTATGAATTTACCACAATAATGTTGTACTAAAAAAAATTAGTTGATTTTTAGAAGGGAAAATCAAAATCACTTATCATTGAGCTAAAAAATGCTCGGTGGAAAAAGCCCAAACGCATAAAAAACCACCAGATAGATTATTAATCAGAACTGAATCAAAAATAACACTGGGAGTATGATTTTTTATGAGAATTAGAGTTGAATGTTGTGCGACAACTCGGCGCAAGCGCGGTGAATCGATCGGACAGGGATTCGACTTGATCATTCAAGATGGTACAAGCGGAAGAGAGTTGGGGGTGTCAAATCGCTACTTTTAAAGACTATCGGGGGTTAACGCCCCTCGTCCCCCTTCCCAAGGTGATGTCAATAACATGCACAAGGATGTGATTGAAGTGTTTGATTGGAGAAGATGTTGTATTATTTTTCTGGACCAACCCCCTGCACGTGTCTCGGCTGATGCGCTCGGTCATTTTTATGATCTGACCTGACGCCTTGAGCACTCGCTCAGGAAAAAGGTAGTCTATTGTTAATGAACGTATTGTTTCTCCAGTCAAATGCCCCTGTACGAGAATCCTCACTTTGATAATTTACAATCCTAAATCTCTGGGAAATTTTGAGTTTGATTTTGAAATCTAATCTGATTTACAACGACTGATTTAAAATTATAACCTTTTTGAAAGACAAAATTTATGAACATGAACCCTCATTCGAACAATGAATTAATTTAAGAAGAACATACATTGATAAAATAACATCGGATAAAATTTAAAACTATTGTTTGAAATATTCTTTGTCTCAATTGGTTCTGTCGACGGAACAATTAAAATAAAAACAAAATCAAAATAATCAAAAGCAAAAAAAACGAAATTAAAAAAATCACAAAGAAAATAAAAACCAAAAACATAAGAACACCCTAAAAATGAAAACAGAAACGAAATTTGAGAACTTAACAACAGAGCCCAAATTAAAAAATTGAAAGCACAAGAAAAAAACATAAACCAAACGAATTAAAAAACAGAATTAAAACCAAAAATTAGAAAGAATCTTAAAGCTCAACAACATACAGAAAAAACAACAAAAACCAAAAAATCAAAAACGAAAAAAACCACAAATAATACAATCCCGAAAATTTAAAAGAGAACAAAAGACCGAAAATTAAAAATAAAACAAAAACCTAAAATCAAAAACGAGACAAAAACCGGAAATCCAAAACAACAAAAACTAAAAATAAAAAATGAAATGAAAAACCGAAAACCAAAAACAACAAAAACTAAAAAATCGAAAACAATTTTAAAAAAAACACAAAACAAATCTCAAAAAATCAAAAACAAAATAGTAACCAAAATCAAAACTTAATAATGACGATATGTTGTTAACGAATCATAAATTTACTGTATCCGGTGTTCAGTTCTTCTTTTTGTTTTTCATAATTGGTTCTTTTTTTTCGATTTTTGGTTCTTGTTTTGTATATATTCATTGGTTTTTCATTTTTTCATTTTTGCTTTGTTTGTTTCGTTTGTTTTGTTGTTTCGATTTTGATTTTTGTTTCGTTATCAATTTTTTGAGTCTGATATTGTTTTGGATTTTTGAGTTGCTGTTCAAATTTGTTTTAGTTTTGTTTTTGATTTTTGGTTACTGTTTTGAGTAGATTTCTTTAGTTTTACTACGATTATTTTGGTTTTTGGCTCTGATTGTTAATTTGTAGTTTTTGAGTTTCGAGTAGTTGACAATAATGACAAATACAAAATTGTTTTTTTTTTTCAACTTTTATTTTCTATGTTGTTCGGGTTCAAATTCTTATAAAATCATTTTATATTGTGTTAGCTAATTTTGAATGAAGAATTACGATACTTAGTATAAAAATTAAAAAAAAATATTAACTGTAAGAAATTAAAACCCAAAAACAATAATTGTGAAGGAATCGGCGATTGTTTCCCGAAACCAAAAAAACTGCGGATATGAAAAAATTGCGATTTAAGAGAAAAATTGGTAGCCTGTAAATTCCGGTTACGGTCGAAGTTTAAACGTGACAACGTCTTATAAGTGATAAAATGTTTCAGAACAAAGGATTCAATTAAAACAACTATTTTAATTCTAAAAATAACGGATTTATTCGGTCTAAAAAAGGACTATTTCAATTATAAAAATAACGGGTTGATCAAGTTTCAATATATTTTCCAATTTTGCATTTCAGTTTTATTTCAAACTTTTTCCAAATTTTGTCTCAACATTTATATATTCAATAGCAATTTCACATAAGTTTTCGTTTATGCATTCTTAACGCTAGAAGTACCGAAAATTCTGACACCCTAGATGGACAAAGTGCACAATTTCGTCCACCCCTCGTTATCGGGGGTGGACGTAATCTAGGACATTGACCTTTTTTTATCGGTCGAACTTTATTTCATTTATCTCTAACTCGAAAACAAGTTTGTGAAGTAATTAAAAGTTGTTCAATAATAATTCATATAAACAATATTACCCATGAAGTCCTGGATCGTATTGATGAGAACCGTCTGGACAATTCGCAATGAAAAACGTTTTATAAGAAGTAAATGTTTTGATAAACAAAATAATGTTCAACGTTGATAAAGTGTTCAAAAGTGGACGGATTTGTCCACTTCGTCTTTTAAGGAAGAAAATAATATTGCTCTGTTAATTAATGTAATTTTCGCAGGAAAATTTTTCTAGCCTTCTAGTGTTAAACAAATTAATGATAAACAAGTGTTAAACAAATGAAATGAAATTAGTATTATTATGATAATTTTTTTAATAAACAAATTAACACATTTGTGAATCACAGTGTCTTAATACTTTTTCCAAATAGTTATAGATATAAGGTATTAACCACACTGAATCCCACTTATCGAGACGCTTTCTTTCTTTCGCTTCGAAATCAAGGAAGCTTTTATCTAGCATAAGTTGATCGACACACTCTACGGGGCGGAGGATGTTTAGTCGACAGAACAAACTAAGACAAAGAATATTTCAAACAATAGTTTTGAATTTTACCCGATGTTATTTTATCAATGTATGTTCTTCTTAAATTAATTCATAGTTCGAATAAGGATTTATGTTCATAAATTTTGCTTTTCAAAACGGTCATAATTTTAAATTAGTCGTTGTAAATCAGATTAGATTTCAAAATCAAACTCAAAATTTTCCAGGGATTTAGGATTGTAAATTATCTCAAATTTAATGATTAAATTTCCCCAGACCAAAGTGAGGATTATCGTACAGGGGCATTTGACTGGAGAAACGATACATTCATTAACAAGTGACTACCTTCTTCCTGAGCGAGTGCTCAAGGCGGCAGGTCAGACCATAAAAATGACCGAGCGCATCAGCCGAGACACGTGCAGAGGGTCGGTCCAGAAAAATAATACAACATCTTCTCAAATCAAACACTCCAATCACATCCTTGTGCATGTGATCGACATCACCTTGGGAAGGGGGACGGGGGGCGTTAACCCCCGATAGTCTTTAAAAGTAGCGATTTGACACCCCCAACTCTCTTCCGCTCTTCCATGCTGAAAAGGCCTTATTTTTCACTTTTTATAAATGATTCATAGTATATTAAGCAACATGTAAGAAAAGAACAGCTTCGCGCGGAACGCCGGGACTCGCCCCTACCGAGGCGCTGAGCCTCAGCCGAATAGCTGTTCTTTGTCGTACACGATGCTTATAATATTTTTTGTTTTAAGTCGCACGCAAAGAGTCTCCGTGGAAACTCTTCGCGGCCTAGCAACGCGAAGACTTTCTTCTCAGACGGGAAAATGTTGCCGCGATAAAGGCGTCTTCGCGTGCGCGTGGGATGAAATTAACATTATAAGTGTAAAATGCAACACATGAACAAAATACCTGCAGTAGAAAAGAATTTTGAAAAAATTAAGTACTTGAAACATTTTATTCTATGTCTTATTTGTTTTTAAACATTACTATTCATATTATGAGTGTCAAATGCATCACAAGAAACAAATACTTGTAGAAGAGAAAAAGTTTAGAAAAGTTATTAAAGTTCCTAAAACATTTTATTCTATTTTTTATCTAATTTTGAGCTTATTAGAATTAGTGAAAAAAGCAGAATTCAAGCAGATATATGCAAAGCTGTCCTGCTAGATCATAAGAATATATCTTATATTTGAGTCATTACATTATTTAATCATAAATGCTTTTATATAAAATGATTGATGAAACTTACGAAACTATATATTGACTGAGGAACCTTACATAAGGAAAATGAAGCCGAAAATTGTTTTTGTTTTCTCATTAGACATGTTGTTAAGAAAATAAAACAATTAATAACCAAATATTCGTAACTAAGATTTTCGTATTCATTTAATCTAGGCTGAGCTATTGGAAAAATATTTTGTGTAAGATATATTTTTTCTCTCAAATCGCATTTTTTTATATCAGCAGTTTTTTTTGTTTCAGGAAACAATCGCCGAACCCTTCACAATTATTGTTTTTGGGTTTTTGATCACCCGCGTTCTCAGACTTTAAAATACTCTTCCATAACCCGAAAACTATTTTATAAGTTTGTTCAGAAATATTAATTTGTTGATAAAGGTATTAGGTAACAATGAAATCATAAAGAATTCGATCAACATTTCTTCATGAAATCGCATTTGTGAACTAAAGTTTGATTATGAAAATGCGAGTGATAACTAACATTTGTTTATGAAAAATGCTATCAAAAAAATTTAACTAACTTTGTTATTTGAAATTGTATTTGTTTGTGAACATTTGTTTACATTTGTTTATGAAATTGCATTCGTTTACTCACATTTGTTTATAAAATTGCATTTGTTAACTAACATTTCTTCATAAAAATGCGATCTTCATAAACATTTGTTTATGAACATTCGATTGTTAACTAACATTTGTCTATAAGCAATTGATTTTTAACTCACATTTGTTTATGAACATTGTCAAGTATTGGCATTTGAATTTGCCACTCATGTCGCGAAAAGGTACTGAGCGGTGCGCGCATGACAATTGCTGAATAGTTTGCGGCGCCACCGCAACAATGATAGTACCGGTGCCATCTTCTCCGCAACAATCTCGAACGAGAAGTCAAGCGTGAGCAAGATACGAGCGAGTACCAAATAGCAGCACCAACAAATTTGGGCTGCATCAAGGTCCGAGAGCCTCAGCGACGACGAGCATCGGCCTGAAACCGGGTCCAGCAGTGGCCGGTTTTCGTTCTGCTTTTTGGCGAGTATACTCGCAGCTGTGTGCAAGTATCCTTGCACACACCACTCCGCATCGAGATCGACCAAGGGTTCGTGTTCAGCATAGGTGGGTTCGTTGATCCTGTCTTTGGCGCCGCCCGAATAACCAAGGACCGAACTTTATTTGTCGCGAATGTTTGATCGGCATTCTTACTAATTTCAAAATCATTTTGTTTACTTTTTAATAAATGCCAAAATCTATTTAAACTTTGAATTAGTGTCCATATTTATTTCTCTCTTTTCGTCGTTGCCAATCCACCCAATACAGTCCACTTGTTTTGTATTTGAGAACTGTCGACAGGCTCAAGAATTCAACACAATTCTTGACAAACATCCAATTGTTAACTAACATTCGTTTATAAACATTTGATTGTTAACTAACATTTGTTTATATACATCTGATTGTTAACTAACATTTGTTTATAAACATCTGATTGTTAACTAACATTTGTTTATAAACATCTGATTGGTAACTTACATTTGTTTATAGAAAGTGCAACTGTTAAAATATAAATATTTATTCATAAAAAATGCAATTGTTTATTTCAAACATTCTTTATAAAAATTGAATTGTTATCTAACATTCGTTTATAAAAAAGTATTTGTCAAATAACATTAGTTTATAAAAAAGTATCGGTTAACTAACATTTGTTTTTGAGTAACAAGTTATTTGTTGTTGTTCATGATTGAATGAAAACGAATAATATTATGATTATTTAATTCAGCCTTCTGTTAAATAATTTACAAATTTTGCATTAACATTTGCTAATTTTTTTATGAATAATCAAATTGTTTATCAGCACCACTACTAGTTTTTGTAAATTGTTTTTAATTTTAATATGTAACGTAATATTATATGAAAGATATTAATTTTAAGAAAAATAAATTACACAGTGTGTATATCTATATATATATCGGTTAGGAAAAAACGTTAGGAAAAATTTTTTTCACACTTTGAAAGTAAAAAATCAATGTAACTTAAACAATTACATTAATTTTTTCCGGGAAAAATTTTTTTCTCTTAGAACATTTATCGACACGATTTTTAGTCACTTCAAGTTCCATAAAATAACGCGTTAAGTATTTTTTATTAATTATTTAAATTTCATATATGACGCGTTTTGAGTTGGTCGGAGTAAATAAGTAGTTCGGTAGTCTTCGATCGGGTTCGCTTGAATCGGGAAAACAATCGCCGTCGTCATTCTACCGAACGTCTTAATTGCATAAGTTGTAGAAAAATTAGAAAAGTGACAAACACTAAAAGCATTATACATAAACTCAAAGTCAAAATAGGTGCGACATAATGAAACACTACGAAAATTGAGTTAGTTTGACAAAAGGGACTGATCTATATGGAATTGAAGTTCCATACGTATGAGACCCCTACGAATGGGATTTATGAATTGTCAAATTAAGTGGGACGAAGACTTATCCGTGCGTTGTGTTCGTAGGACAATTTCTAATTGACTATGACCTATTGGAACCCGCTATACGCCCCGGAACCGTGAGTCTTAGCCGGCTCGTGGAATCATATAAAATGAATCCACGGTTACTTTCAGATTTTCGATCATAACTTTTAAAAGGTTTTTAAGTGAGACAGAAACCAATGCATGCGATGTGTTCCTTGCTTTATTTACAATTGATTATGACTTATTGGAATCCTTCATCTGTTCCGGAAAACAATGTTGACGACGGCTCAAAAAGTCATAGAAAATAAATTAACCGTTGATTTTGAATTTTTCATTATGACTTCTACAAAGTCACTATTAGGACAAAAACTTAACCGTGCAATGTGTTCCTTGCTTAATTTTTAATCGATTATGACCTAATGAGATTGTTAATCATCCCCGGAACCCAGACTTTTAGCCGGCTCGAAAAGTCACAATAAAAAAAATTTACCGTCAATTACTATTGATAATAATATTGATAATATTGAAAATAATTACTATTCTGAAGAGCTGTGTTGGTTCAGTATGGTCATCAGTGGTTAGCGTGATGGCTGCAGAAGCAACACTGCTCAGAGGCTGTGGGTTCGACTCCCGGCGAAAATTCTCTCCGGAGTTTGTTTCGACGGTAATTGAAACCAGCGCTAGCCTAGACCACTCTGGAGTAGGTTTTTTCAGGAAGGTTGCCTTCAGTAAACTTTCTTAGTTGTTTCACTGCACCATAAGGCTCTGTTGGAAAATTAGGTGAATGCAGATTAGGTCATGACAGAGAGGGGAGGAAAGGGAAGGATAGAGAATAGCGGACCCGATATGCCTTTCGGTGTAGGAAATGTCGGCCTTACCGGCTAGAGCAGGAATATTCTGTGGCTGCAAAACCAGAATGGGGTATTTCCTTTTCTGGTAATGCTTCGGACAGCTGAACCGATGTGCCATGTTGGCACAGGGAATGCTGGCCTTACCGGCAGGGAGTGAACTTCTGAACCACAGCAGGGGCCTTTTTCGGGAATTTTGATAGGGAAAAATTGTGAGGAGAATGGGCTAAAAACCCCCACACATAGGTGGGTGCCCCGCTACGTGGCCATTAAGGCTGTGGCGTAAGATGAAAAAAATACCATTCTGTTAATGATTGCTATTTTGAAAGTTGTTTTGGTAGCCTTATGGAGGCTAATTTCTTCCCTGTCCTCGAAACCTTCCATTATTTTCATAATTATTTCCGACTTCCCATCTTGATTGCTTCAATTTTTAGTGATATTATTGTTGCTGTTGAAATTTCCATTAAATTATTATTATTTCGATTTGCCCGTGGCCTCGTGTGTCTTTTTGCCCTTCATCGGGCAACTCAAACGCCGTCGGGCGACCTCGTTGTAACTGGATTCGACCCAGTTCCTCGTCCTCATCGCTAGCGATGTGAATTCGTAAGGTGCCATAAAAAAGGTTCCCTTTTAAATAACTCATCACAATGTGGCGACGGAAGCCGAGTTGGCCCATCTTGCAGCGGTCAACTATATTGTAAAATTTTTACGCGTTAACTATTACACTATTGAGAGTATTGGTAGATAAGGGCTAGTACCACTTTTTCCCCTAATTTTGATTCGGTAATTGGCAATGCCGTTGTCATTAAAATGAACACCTCCTATGCTGTGGTTATATTCTTGAACCATTAGCGGTTGATCACCAGTGACTTCCCTTTTTTTCGTATTGTTCCAACGTTTATTCTTGTGGATAGGCTGGACTCCGATGCAATGATAAATGACGTGGACGATTAAATTGTCATTCCATTCCACAACAACAATTTTCGAATCAGCATCAGATTAGAAATAAATGACCGATGATCAAGTGATCTGAAGACCCAATGATCCCATGATCGAACGTTTCCATGATCGATAATCAATAATTTAGTAGTGACCACTTCAATCATAGAACCACATTTTACCTTTCATGAACATTTTTGCAGAGTGTTTTCTAAAGTACGGAACCATGGATTCATCGATTGACAAGTTCTGATAAAATATTCCAAACTGTAGAAACTTCTTGTTGACAGCATCAAACAAAGGTTGAATTTTAGCAAACTTGATATCCGGTTTAAGATCATTGTTGTCGCGAAAGTTTATGTGCTTTTTTATCTTCCAAAATCGGTTCTCCTGTTCCAGCACATGTTAACTTGCGGCAGGTGATAGTATCCACTCAAAATCAAAATTCTAAGAAATTTTGTTAAATCTGCAACGTCAAATTTGAATGGATGATTGTTGTTTTGGCCAGCGAATGTGATTAAATATTAAACAATCTTATCCAACGAATCTCGATTGAAGGACAAAGACAAAATCGCTATAGGTGATTTTCCAACGTATTTTTTCTGTAACTCCTCCAAGGCTGAAGCTTCGTGCGACTCAGGGGACAAACTGGGTCCAGGCGATCGAGAAACCTACTTGATCTGCTTCGCAGGAGTTATCTTTGATTTTTTTGGAAAGGTTTATTTCATTCTTTTTTTGTTCGAACTTTGATTCCCATTATCCTTTGAGTCTGAATAAAAAACAGTTTGAATGTTGCCAGCTGTATGTAATTGAGTCGCTGGATGCAAAAACAGCTTAAGTGCCCTTAAGATTTTAGACCAAAATTCGTTGTAAATATGTTTGATGTGAGTAAAAAATCTAGATCTGTGTAATGAAACAGTAAGCAAATTTTCTGTGTAAACATTTTCTTATCAAACTCATGTTTATTTTAGACTTAAATCAAACATTAACAATAAATTTTCTATCAAAATCTTACGGGCACTTAAGCCGTTTTTGCATCCAGCGACTCAATTCTAAGTCTCCAACAATTGTTCGCTAGATCAAACCATCTACAAAACGTAGGATAAATATGAAACATATAAAACAATTTGACTTTAAAACTCAAGATAATTGATTTATTTTCTTTTTTATACGAATGAAAAATGTACGAACCTGTGATATTTTCTTTGTCCACGTCGTTTTAATCCGTGAGATGATTGTCTGTTGGCATAACAGACAATTTTTTGCATGGAACTTGAGTGCATTGTCGAGAATGCATAGGAGAGCCCGGGACGAAGTCATTCTAATTTTTTCTAATTTTATTTCCTCAGCGAAAATGCATAATAAACTGAATTGAAATCTATTAAAAGAATCGTCAGAGACCTAACTTTGAAATTGCCACTTTTTTGGTAAAACGGAAAATCGTGGGGCTACGTCGCCATACCTGAAAGATAAATTTCAAAAACAGGTTTTGTTCGCTTCACAAAAGAATAACCAAATAGAAATTATATTATGGCACAAATCTATGACACAATATTGCGGCTTTTATTTATGACTGAAAATTAGTATTCGAAGTGAAATTGTATATGTCATTGAATATGATAATAATGAAAAATAAAATTAATGTCGAAAAATAAAATTTTAGGTTAGGAATCAACAATTGGAGTAAACATATTCAAAAGAAATTCATTAATATTTATCCTCGTCACTCAACTCAGGCAAGCAGTTTGGACAAGTAAAATTAAAGTGCACGTTTGCACATTTCGTGTGTGACCACTGTTGGCATTCGATGCATTGGACATTTCGTGCATTTGAGAATAAAGGCTTCTATAACTTCGTCAGAACTTGATGCTCTGCGCTATAATTTCTTTCTTTACCGACAGCGGAAATTTTGGACAAGGATATCACTTTTCATAGTGTGATAGTGCTAGATAGTGTCCTATATTATAGAGCGGTAGTTGCACAAATTTGGTGCCGCCACGGCCCCAAACGTAGGACGATGGCGGTCTTAAGCTTTGTGGTGCCAACAACGTGGCGCAACCGTCGCACGTTTTCCGCGTAACTGTCATATCTTTTCAGTGCCGCAGTGGCCGCAATTCGTAGTAAGACAATCGATCTAAAGTGTGGGGTTAGGTCCGCACCTCAAAGTGCAACGGTCTTCCCGACATTTTTCCGTGTTCAGTTGTGGTTTTGAGTTTTCGTCAATTTTCTAGGCCGTTCTCTTTTTTTGGTGCAGCTGAACTGATTTTAGTTTTTTTCCTGAAGTCTCCTGCTGCGGTAGTTCAGGAGATGGGTTGTGGGCACTAGTAGGTGGGTCAGTTCTGTCGGTACTTTTACTTGGACTGTTTCCGTAGTCTTCAAATCCTATTCACCTGATTGAATGGACAGATGCCAGTGCACTGATATTGTAAATGTTAAGTTTTGAGGTGTGAATGTTCTCGGCCACGCTCTCACGACGATCTCAGGTATGTCGTAGATAGTCATCACTTTGCCAGGGTAGTTCACCATCGAATTGGCACAATGGGTGATAATGTATCCTTTGAAGAGATCGAAAACTGAACGGTCTAACGGATGCAACCTGTGTAGACAGTGAGGGAGCAAGAAAAGACAACAATTCTATGTTCGATGCAGTAATCGAGACCTTTGAAGCTCAAATTAGATTTATGGGTGTCAAGTATTAGCAGAACGGGATCTTCTTTCATATACTGAACATAAAAGTGAAAGAATTTCAAAAACAGTACTAAATGAGCGGCGTCCATCCAGCCACTCGTGTTCGTCACTCCCATACATTTCATTGGTCCACCTCTGAGGAAATGGTCTTCGAAATTTACTCGAGGCAACATGAAAAAGGTGTTGTTGAGGATCTTGCAGCTGAATAGCAACGGCCATTGTTACAAGAGTTCCTGTCTCTTCAGAAACGATACGATCAGTTTGCTTTTGTACATAGCGTGCAATGACTTCGCTGGCTGCAGAACTGTCGTAACACCAGTCTCGTCCAAGTTTCGAATTTGACGAGGCATGAATTCGTATTTCACAAAAATAGAATTCGGGAGTGAAAAAAATTGCCCTAAGTCGATCTGGATCGTTGTTGCTATTGCCAATCTTGTGGCATTTAGGTCGCACAGTGCCAACTGACGATCAAGAAATGCGCGGAGCCAATTCTTACCTACCATGCCTGCTGCTATTCATGATGCCGGGCACTTCATGCCTAACTTTTGCGTTACCTGATAAGCCGAGGTCTTAGTTTTTTATTGTACGTTCGAAATATAAATCTTCACCACCTAAAAGATATTCTGCAATCACTTTTTCGTCTTCAGGACTGAGCACCAGTGGAGAAAAATTTCATTAGATGTGGCATACACAGTAGAAATCTTTTGACGACATATTAACGAATCGGTCATTCCATTTGTCTTAAATGAATAATTTAGTTATAACGTACACATTTTTAATACTAACAGTGATACTGCCGTAATGAATAAGTAACGTGTCGTACAAACCAAATTTGAAGTCTTGTGTTCAACGTGTCAGCGTTCTCGGAATTTTAAATATGAAAGATTTTGAATTTGGTTCAAAGGCCTATGGTCAAGTCCGGTATTTACATGGAAGTATAAGGTTTGTTTCACCAAAGAACATACAATGTTTTACTATATTTCACAAAAATTGACTATTATTCATGAGATTGTTAAAACAATAAACGAAACTTTTTTTCTTTCAAAAAGAAACGCCGTTCTGAAAATTATTGATTCGAAAAAGGAACTTGACCCTCACAACTAAACCAATGTTGAAGAAGAAACAGAATGTTTCGACGTTTTCACAAACATCAATATTTTTCAAACAACTCAACAATTCTTTTTAAAGTTTACAAACTGGATACCAATCTTTGGACTTTTGAGATCAATTAAGGATTCTTTTTATTGTTAGATTTCTGGGGGAAAGAGGTTGATGTTCGGGGATTCTCTCCCAGAACAAAACTTCTTTTAACACTGATTATATTTTGAACGCAGTTTTATTAATTTTAAGACTTGCTGAGCTCCCTCGCTTCGCTCGGGAGTCAGCTTCGCTGCAGTACATGTGTTAGTTGAGATTTGTTTTCGAAAATTATTTGGATACACTTATTGTGAGAAAAAAAAGGTTATGCAAAAAAATTATTGCAGTAAGTTTGCGCCACGTGTGTGAAAAAGCCCCGGAAACTTGGTAAAACCTCAGATATTTATTATAAATGTTAAAAACGCGACACCTTATTGAACTAATGCATTCTGGTAAACAATATTCAATGTTTTGCAGTCTGGACCATGGATGTGTAAATTATGGAGGTCAAAAACCCGAGAACGTGCAACGTAGAATTGTCCGTGCGAGAAGTATAGTTTCTGAAGATGTATACCAGTAACATAGAGAGTTCGACTTTGAGCTTCCTTGATTGTCAATGCAAATGCTAATTTGAGGGAAAATTGTCTACTTTCAAATTCAAATAGAAGATTAGACACACCTTGATCAGATCCAGTCATTATAGTGCCTACAAATTGTACAAATGAAATACTATGGCAATACGTCTGTAATTAAATACAAAACTTGTGTAACAGTATACACTTCAATACCTTCGATAATCCTATATCGAAGCTGAGTGATGCGTATCCGAGTTCCATTGCATAAAAAAGGAGGATTCAACTTTCGCAGGAACTTTGACTTCTAATTTCAGTACGTGAGGCGAAACTCCAAACAATGCCAGCGGGTTCAAGAACTCAACGTGATAGTTGAGTTGATTGACTACTTCATCTTGGTTTATTATAGCATTGAAAGAAGTGTAAATTCTGTCTTCCCCGGAAATATTTGCTAATATTTGCTAAACTCTTGATACTGATGAAGTTGATCAGCTGGTGTTCTACGGGTAATGACCGGAAGGGTTTGTCGAAAATCACCAGGTAATATAACGACTAATCCTCCCATTATCCAATTGTCACTCCGTATATCTCTCAAGGTTCTCTCGAGTACCTCGACTGCATCCTTATGCGAAGAAGAACATTCATCCCACAACAATAGTTTGCACAACCGCAGCACCTCGGCCCTTTGACTATTTTTGCTGATGTTACAAAATGGGGTTTCCTGATGGTGCAAATTCAGTGGCAACTTCAACACATTGTGAGCAGTTCGTCCTCCTTGTAAGAAAGTAGAAGCGTGACCAGTTGAAGCCAAAGCTAAAGCCACGTGACGACGATTCCTGATAGTTGTCAAGAGTAGATTCAATAAATATGTTTTTCCTGTTTCTCCACAGGCATTCAGAAAAAAAATTGCAGGATCGTTGTTGTCAATTTTTGTAGTGCCGCATCGTAGAAGGATCTCTGGTCTCCATTCAGATGAGGCAATTCATTCAACACATTCAACTCATTCAACACATTCATTGAATGAATGTCTGCAGCAAGAGCCTGAGCGTTGTACTGAAGTTTTGCCGAAGTTCGTTGTTGTGAAGAGCTGCAATTCTGGGAGCAGGTAGACCGTAGTCTGCTACATGATGACCAACAGAAAATATATTGAACGACCGTGAATTAAAGAATGACACACATTAAATGGAAAATGATAACGAATATAAACCTGTAATTGTATAAACTATCTCATCGATGAATTGAAGAGCTTCATTGTATATCAGATCGTCTGCAATCACATTATCAGCGCGCTCAAGATTGGTGTTCTTGGTGCTGATGAAAACGTTGCTGGATTATAAGAAAAATTGTAATGAAATGAAAAATGTAATCATTACTAGGGAATTTGAAGTAATTATTGAAAAAATATAACTGCGCTATATGGAGTGGCTATGATCAGTGATGAAACGAACAGGCGAAGTATTAGAATGCGTTTGTTTGTTTTACATAAATAAATAAAGATGATATATGAAAGTTAAACAAATACAAGACTGAACTGATTTGATAAAATTTAACAATACAACACGGAAGAACTCACTATTTTGTCATTCGAAGTTTCATTTCATCGAACAACGTCATAAACGTTCCTGAAAGATAAAGCATTAGAAATTATGGACTCACTGGCGGACACGATATAAACACGACTGAATGAAAAGTCATAATGAATCAAGAACAATTAACGATTGAATTGCGAACCCGAGAAAATATTTAAAAAGTATTCCCATACTTACGTTCGTTTATTAATAAGGAAGAGAGGGTGGTAATTTTACAGAACATAAAACGTAACATGACGTTTTCGAACTCTATTTAAAATGCCTTATGTATTGTGTTCAAGAAAAATTGGAAAATTTTCAAAAAACTGAAAAATGTTTTTGCAATTTTCTCCGGAAAAAAATTTAAAAATTGATTTCTCATGTCGCCTAAATTAATTCTGAGAGTTCAAAGAATCACCCTGATGCGTTGAAATCATTTCCGACCGCTTCGTTCAGGCGTGATGCTCAAACAAACAGACAAACAAACAAACAAACAAACAAACATATTCTCAGTATTATTATATTAGTAAGATAAGATTTTATTCTCATAAATTGCAGCAATCGTGTCCTACTGAAATTACCGGTAGTGCTGGATGCTTAGTGTAGATAAAATTGTATGAATAATGTGAAAATGGAACAATTTCCTGAAATAAACAAAAATCGATTTTAATTTTTTTTTGATAGCAAACAGCTATACTTACGTCTTTTTATTAGTAAAAAAGAAAGGATAGTAATTTTACAGAATATAAAACCTACAATTACGTATTCGAACTTTATTTATAAATCCTTCTATGCAGTGTAATTGCGAAAATTTAAAGGTTTTCAAAAAGCTGAACAAATATTTCTGAATTTTTCCCCAAAAAAATTAAAAAATTAATTCCTAATGTAGCCTACATTAATTTTGAGAGTCCAAAGAATCACCCTGATGCTTAGAAATGATTTCCGAACGTTCCGTTGAGGCGTGATGCTCGGACAAACAAACAAACAAACTTATTCTCATTTTTATTATACTAACTAGCTGAACTCCCTCGCTTCGCTCGGGCGTCAGCTTCGCTGCACTATACGAATTAGTTAAGGTTTTTTTTCGGAATTGTTTGGAAATAACACGATATAAACATGACTGGATGAAAAGTCAGAATGAATCAAAAACAAAATAACGATCGAATTGCGAACTTGATAAAATATTTCAAAATTATTCTCATACTTACGTTTGTTTAATCATAAGAAAAGGAGGATGGTAATTTTACAGAATATAAAACGTAAAATTACGTTTTCGAACTCTATTTATAATGCCTTATGTATTGTGTTCACGAAAAATTTAAAATTTTTCAAAAAACTGAAATAATGTTTTTCCAATTTTCTCCGAAAAAAAAATTAAAACATTGATTTCTAATGTAGCCCACATTAATTCTGAGAAACCAAAGAATCACCCTGATGCGTTGAAATATAGTAGTAGGATATAATTTATTATATTGGTAGGATTGTAACGGGTACTAGGACCGTTTCATGAGAGAGGAAATTCGGTCGGTTGAATGTCGATCGTCCGTATCGAGCGCGCCCGAGATCCTGCCTGGGCAATCACGTGGTGGCGCCGCCTAGCGCCAACCTGTGCGCGCAGTCCCTGGGGAATGACCGAACAGTCCGGCGCAAGTCGGACATCTTGTTCAGAGAAGCCGAGCGGTGAACAACGCGTCTTTTCGTGATCGTCGTTTTCTTTTAAGTTTTAAGTTACGCGTTTCCGACCCTGAGGTTGGTCAGGATTGCCCACCTAAATGTGGGCAACCTGCCAACGTAATTGTGTACCTGTGACCGAGATACCCGAGACGATGCGACGCGATTAGAAAGCGACGTGCCTGGCCGGCGGATGCGATAGCGGCGGCGGTTACACCAGCCCAGGTCTTGGGAGCTCATTCAGATTCGTTTTCCCCGTTTACATCCGGTGAGTCCGATCCAACTTGCTACCCGCTAATCCACCTAAAGATCTGGTGGCCTGTATTGAGCACCTTCAGAGCTTAATATGGCCAATACTCTCTCTCTTTCTCTCTCTCTCTCTCTCTCTCTCTCTCTCTCTCTCTCTCTCTCTCTCTCTCTCTCTCTCTCTCTCTCGGTACGTACGTGTGCACATCAACTCTCGTACCGGTCTTGCAAGTTTTCAGTTTCTGTTGTACAACAACAATTATCTGCAAGTGGCACATGCTCAAAGTGTGACTTTGCAACATAGCTTCAAGTTTTTCAACTTGTTCAACATCTTAAATTATTAACACAAGAGAGAAAACTGAAAATTTGCACACACCTGTCAAACATAATCTCACTTTGGCACGAGACTCATGCGCCTGGTTTGAGTTTGATTTGTTTCAGAAACAATGTTCTGAAACACTCAGGTGTTTATAATAAATGCAAATTTATTAAAAACTGTTGCTCTGAGTGTCTGCAAGGAACATGCATGACATTTTTGTTCATTTCCATAACATCTGGTAATTTGCTGAAAATTTTGGAGCGGGGCACCGAGATCATCGTTTCGGCCCTGCGTACGTGACACGAGCCGCTTGTTGCTGCATCCCGTCCTGTTACGCCACCTACAACTCAAATGTGATGAGCTGCTGTATCGACCCATCGATCAACAGCTGGTGACATTACAGCGACCAACGGCGAACTTCACGTTGCAACCAGTGCCTGTGTCTGTGTCAAGTGACTATTTGTGTTGACATTCCAACCAACGCACAATTGCATTGGCACTTAATTGCACTTGTTGGTGCAATTATTCCTGTGCAACGAAACTGTGCGACATCTGTGATACCGGCTGTGATTGAGAGTGAATGTGTGTGTGCTGTATGAATGCTTATTTATCTTGATTTGTTATTTTTTTTGAGTGGCGTAATTTTTATTTGTTATTTATTTATTCATTCATATTTATTAACTTTGGCAATTCCGTTTTGTTTTAAATTCGTCTTTATTTATATTTCTAGTTCTATTTATTGATTTTACGTCCACTTTTATTTATATTTTCTAATTAATTCAACCAAAAATGCCAAATTGTACCAAATGTAAGAAAAATATTGCCGGAGAGGCATTTGATTGTCCTGCGTGCAATGGTTTATTTCATCCGGGCTGCGCGGCTGCTGTAACTTACGATTTTCATGGTCGCAGTGTCGAGGGCTGCAAGAAATGTGCGAATGAAGAAACAAAGCGAAAAATGTCAAATTATAAGATTGTCAATTCTGGGCGCACGCAATCGCCGAGCGATTCTCGGTCACAACAGAGCCAGTCCACCGTTAGTGATACTGATTCTGTTGACATCGAGGTTGGCTCTGATCCTTCGCAGCTCGCAGCTTTGGTTGAGATGGTTATTGCTAAAGTACAATGTTTACCAGATTTAGTGTCAAAAGTAGATAGTATTGAAACGCAAACGGCGGGAATTGCCGAGATGAAGTCTGATTTGAGTGATATTAATTCTAAGCTTGATGTTCTTATGAAAAAATGTGATGCCAACCGTGCTGCCATCGATGCACTTAATCTCGAAGTGAAATCGCTTGATGATCGTGTAACCACTATTGAAACAAACGCGCTTCACCCTGATACTGTAACGCCGGCTGATCGTACAAAGATGAAACGTGAGCTCGAGTTTTCTATGAATCGTCTGAGTGAGATTGTCTTGAGTGGCCTTTCGCAAACCTTATTGAAAAACAAAATGTCAACGATTCAGAAAATAGCAGAGCTGATCAATGTTAGTGTTGAAGACTGACATGTCAGTCTGATACGTGAGATGCGCTCTCAGCGCCCTGGTTCTACTCTATTGTTGATAAGATTTGTTTCACCTCAGTTTAAGATTAATTGGCTCAAAGCCAAACGTATAAAGGGCACAGTCAAATGTTCTGACATTTTGCAAGGTGAATCGGATACACCCATCTACATCAATCAGCGCAACACGATAAAGGAGAGACGTTTGTTGGGTGAGGCAAAAAAGTTTGTTCGCGAAAAAGGGCATCACTCTTGTTGGTTGACCGATGGTAAGGTTTTCTATAAAAAATCTGCCGAGAGCAGACGATTGGCTTTCAGCATGAAATTGCTACAGCCTGAATTTGAATCGATGGAGGTCAGCACAGTAGCGAATGTCGAGTCGCATGAGATCTGACGTCCAGTTGCACATCACACACCTGCCTCTCAACCAGGCATTCGGCTCTGTCACATCAATGCCCAGTCTCTGTTGAATTCAGCTCACTTTCATACTTTTTCTTCTTACTTTTCATGCCAAAAGTTTCACATAATTGCTGTCTCAGAGACTTGGTTTCATAGTGGTATTTCTGATGATGTAATTGGACTTCCCGGCTACAATGTATATCGGCACGACAGACAGAGAGGCATTCGTGGAGGAGTCTGCTTGTATGTCGCTCGAGGTCTTCAGGTAAAAATCTTACTCAAATCTGGTTGTGACGAATCCGATCCGACGGAATTTCTGTTCATTGAGGTCCATGGAAAATCAGATAATCTTGTGATAGGAGTTGTTTACAGACCTCCTAACCCCTCAGTACCAAGCTTCATACCTCTTCGCTTGAATGAAATCCTTGACCGACGTGGCGCAATCGCTATCCTGGGTGATTTTAACATCGATGTCTCCACTGATGAGTACATATCGCAATATTATAAGCACGCTCTTCACACTCACGGACTACATCTTATAGAATCCCAACCAACGCATCACACAGAACACTCGCACACTACAATTGATCACCGAATTGTTGATGATCCTGACAATGTTCTCTCGCATTGGCAGTCTGGTTTTCCTTTCTTGTCTGGTCATGAAATTATCTCTATGGTACTTTCTTTCGATATTTTTGATGATTACACTGAAGTAGTGACCTTTCGAGATATGAAGAATTTTCAGACTGAACATTTCATTGAGCTCGTGAATAGATCGTTGATAGACTTTCGAGAAAACATAGATCATGTTGACGATGTACTGGGAAATCTGAATGGTATCTTGATAGATGCAATGAATGTAGCCGCACCACTCAAGTCATTTACTCCTCGCAGACGACCAGCTCCCTGGATCACAGATGAGATACTCGATGCAATTAGAGAACGTGATAAACTTCGCAATGCATACCGTCGTCATCCTACACCCGACACTCTTCAACTCTTGCGTGCACAACGCAATGCGGTTAATGCACTAGTACGGTCAGCGAAGAATAAGTTTAATCTTGAAGTCTTATCGTCAACCTACAGTCTTGCAAAGTTATGGAGAGAACTGCGCAGACTGGGTATAGTTCGTGATAAATCCAATAAATCGAAGGTGTCTTTTACACCTGATGAGATGAACAACTATTTTGTAGATGTAATCGCGCAACTTTCCCAGTCCATTACTGCCACTGGAGACACCTCCCTGCAACGAGTCGATCCAAACCCCGAAACCTCCTTTAACCTCTCTCCTATTACAATCCCTGTCCTCAGATCCGCCATACTCTCTCAAACCTCTGAAGCCCGAGGCCATGACAACATTCCCATCAGCTTCTATAAATATGCTCTTCCAGTAATCGAAAATATCTTACTAACCTTGTTCAACCATCTCATCCAACAGTCCTACTTCCCATCCTCGTGGAAGACATCCCAGGTCACACCCATAAACAAAGTTCCTACGCCCACTTCCCCTGCAGATTTTAGACCAATTTGCTTGCTCTGTTCCCTGTCGAAACCAGTTGAAAGAATCGTCTATGATCAACTGATGGAGGACGTTGAAGACAATGATTTGTTGGATACGTTCCAGTCTGGCTTTAGAAAGTTTCATTCGACTCAGACTATTCTTCTCAGACTTCTGGATGACGTGAGATTCGCAGCAGACAACCGCATGGTGACTGTATTGGTGCTCTTCGATTTTTCGAAAGCCTTTGACCTCGTTGATCACGACATCTTGCTGTACAAACTACGTGTTTTGGGTTGCACTGAGGCAACCATTCATTGGTTCCAGTTCTACCTCTCAAATCGTAGACAAGTGGTAATAGACAAAGAGAAAAACAGATCGACAGAGAGAAATACACCAACGGGAGTTCCACAAGGCTCCATCCTAGGTCCCCTGCTGTTTTCAATTGTTATTAATGACATCCCACAGGTTCTTCAATCCTCCAAACATCTGTTGTATGCAGACGATTTGCAAATCTACATCCACTGTGAACCTTGTAAGATCTTTGAGTGCCTGCGTAACCTCCAAAGGGACATTGACAACATCTGTCAGTGGGCAGTTGAGAACAAATTGTTGATGAATGAAAAGAAAACCAAATGCATGATTATGGGTACAAACCGTTTTGTTGAGCAGATTGATACTCGAGCATTGCCACCGCTGACGATGGGAGGCTCGGAGATTGAATTCGTCACGAAAGCGAGGAATCTGGGACTTTTCATCGATTCAAAACTGACTTGGAGACCTCATGTCGAGCATGTCTGCTCTATGATATGGAGAACTCTGAGACAGCTGAGGTACAACTCTGCCAGTCTAGATAGTGGCCTCAAGGCTAGACTTGTTACGACGCTGATGTTTCCATATATAGACTACTGTTGCGTAGCTCTAACTAACATCTCTGATGAACTTAATAACACCTTGCAAAAGGCCCTGAATGCAGCTGTTAGGTTTGTGAAACGAGTGAGATTCGCTGAGCACATCACACCACATCTGAATGAACTTGGTTGGTTATCAGTATACAACAGACGTCGGTACTTCCTTGGCGTATCTGTCTTCAACGCTTTATCACTGAGGTCGCCCTCATATCTGTCAGATAGATTCTCTTTCAGATCAACTCATGTCCAACGTCAAATTCGAGGCGATCATGACCAGCTTCATGTTCCGTTCGCAAGAACAGAGATGTTCAAAAACTCTTTCCTGATTAGTGGTTGTATGTTTTGGAACGAATTGCCGATCGAAATTCGTACATCTGCGTCCTTGGACTTATTCAAGTCCAGTTTGAAGGACTTTCTTTTGAGATCACAGGAGTGATGTGCCTTAAATCGTTTTTCTATGTTACCGTTATTTTTACTTTTTACTTTTTATCTTTATTTTTATTTTTATTTTTTTTCTTTTCTTTTTGTTAATAGTATCTCTAGTGTGGTTTCTCCTTTTAGTTTCTGTGTTGGTTCTTGTATGTTGTGTGCGCATGATTGCGTCATGCTTTGTTTATTCTTGATGCGTTACTGTTGTCTAATTTTTCTGCACTATGAAAATTCTGTGATATAAATCTGTACAAATTATTGAAAGCTTATGATTATATGTTTATATTGCAAGAGAGAGCAAAAGCGAAACAATGTTAAACAATTTTGAAAATGTATAAATATTTATAAATTAAGTGCAATACTCCATGGGCCTCAGGCCTAGAGTCAATAAAGCAATCAATCAATCAATCAATCTCTCTCTCTCCCTCTCTCTCTTTCATTCACTCGTTCGTTGCCCCATTGTTTATTTACGTTTGACATAAACGTCTCTACCGTTTAATTTGAGACTATATAACTGACCTGATTAAACTCTGATCCGAAGGGGCCTTCAGCCTACCTAAAAATCATAAAGTTTTTTTTTGTTCAAGCCGATCCGCGGCTGAGTGTCGCGCAACGACCGGCGTTCGTTAGCGCCGCGCTTGTCAAAACATTGCCCGCTGATTGTTCGATTTCGAGCCCGGCGTATTCATGGTTCAGATTGGTGACTCTGAGAGTCTTTATTTATTAAAGTGGTAATGTTGTTAGTTTGAGACCCGTTTTGAATGATTATTTTTGATAGTTTGTACGAGGCGACGCGGCCGGGCCGCGCCGACCGATCAGAGCCTAGCTTTTGTTTTCCGTTTTTTAAAGAATAGATTCTTTGTCTTAAAACAAGCTTTTCTCTTTATTCTGACCGATGTATGATATTACAAGAAAATATATACTGCAAAATTTGATGTAACATTGCTTTTTATAATTTTTTGATTTTATGGTTAAAAACAATGAAAAACATCAGAAAATATTGATTTTATCAATAATATCTTTGTTATTATAGTTTTTGTTGTCGATTTGGTTTAAATTGAAGGAATAAGATGTCTGCATTGAAAAAATACGCCGAATAAATAAATTGTATATGGTTTAAACAATGTTGTCGAAACCTCCTACAAGCACACATTTTGCTAAAATAATTAGTTACCAAACGTTTAAAGTTTTTTAAACTTTAAAAATATTCATTTAACTTTCATAAGTGATTATTAAACAACTTGGGACTTAAATTTTTTGACATTATGTGATCGTTCGAAAATAAATAATCAAATACAGCAAGTACCAAATTTTACTTCTAGTCATTGAAATCGTATTTACTTTATATTTTCAAGTAGAATGTTTGTATCATTATCATTTTTGATATAATGTTTTTAATTATCGGTAGGACTATAACATGTAAAAATCAGACAAAATTATTAATTATTACTATTTCTAGTACACTTGTCGAACTGTCCTGCCCTGTCGAAACATGTTGTTTCTCCCCTACAGATTGAATGCAACTTCTATTTGAAAACAAAATGTTACCTTATTTAGGGCGATAAAAAAAACAAAAACAAAACAAGAATAGGATTAGGAATGGATTGACCCACTGGATGGTACTTTAAACCGACTAAAATGATGTTATTTACTACTTTTATTGTAATTAAACGACACTGCATGACGCAGAAGAGCAACGTTGACAACTTTGACTTTGCAATATGGTTTTCGGACAGTTAAGATTCTCGTCATTGACTTGAGACTTAGTGCGTTTGCAACGTTTAAAATGGCGGGTGAAAAGTATTGAAGGCAGAACTCACCTTTTAGGTGGCTTTCATTCTATCACCACCTAATTCGGCAGCCTTCTGAAGAATAAAGCAAAAAATTTTAAATCTTTTTCAGAAAATGTTTTTTATAAAAAATTGCTAGAATTTCTCGTTTCTTGGCAGGGATTTGGACTTACGAAAGATCTGCCAACTCCTTTTTCAGAAAACTAAACTTAAGAAAATGATGAAGGACCGAGTTCGATTTTTACCAGCAAATTAGTGTAATATATTATAGCATTGATTGGTTGAACTAATGTTGAGAAAAACCGTTTGCCATCTACCAGCTTAACACCATTCTGTCACTCTTATTGCGAGAAAGATATGCACCACCTCGCAAAGAGGCAATTTTCTAACCTCGAAATCTATTTTCAGACATAACCTATAGATTTCCTCAACTTGTTTCGCTATTATTTCAGTTTTTTACAGTTTTTCCGAAAAATTACGAATTCAGCGTAATTTATTTGTATTTGTACATTTTATAAGAAAATATTCGTTTATGACAAACTAGCTGATTACTACTGCATAAAAAATGTTGTAAAAAGTTAGGTTACATAAAATGATAATTTCAGTAAATTTGCGCAAAGCGCGAGGGAAAACCCACGTTAACGTGGTAAACGTTGTTTTAATTTTCATAATTCAATGGATTAGAAGGTTTTGAATGATGGATATAATGTTTGTATGACACCTAAAGAATAAATCCCACAAAATAATTTCGAACGTGAAAGAACCGAAATTAAATTTTTGGAATTTTTCATGATAAAAATCAGAAAATTAATTTGTTATATAGCCTGTAGTAATTTTGACAGTTCGTATAGTCACCCTGATGCGTTAAAAATTGTTTCTATCACATCGGTCAAGTGCCATTTAAACACAAACAAACAAACAAACAAACATAGTTCCACTTTCATATATGAGTAGGAGTAGGAGTAGGAGTAGGAGTAGGAGTAGGATAGGACAGGATAGGACAGGATAGGAAAGAAGTATTAATTACTCAACTTTTCCGTTTAAAATTTCACCTTCTAGATGTTTCATTAAACTTTCTGTATTTGAAATACTAACCGTTGCCAACTGTACGATAGAAGGCTGCGCCCCGGTGTCAACATGGCGACTTCACCCTACCAGCTTTTTTAAATAATTTGAAACTAAAAATCAAAGAGGGAAAAATTTTAATTTCCACTATCACAAATATAAAAAAATTCGTATAACACATAGAAATCATATATATTTATAAACACTTTATTCGCTACACTAACACTAAAACAGTTTGTAGTGTCCTCATCGCTGGGGTAATACAATCTCATACAAATAAATTACATAAAGCCGCAATTTTCAGAAATAAAACAACATTATAAACAGCGGGATCGCCGATTACAATTCGAATTTACATTTATCAAACCAATCTTAAACTATACAGCGCAAATTTGAGAAACAATTCGCTACTATAACAATCAAGACACTTTCCTGGCTCGTAAACTTATCGAAAATCAAAAAAAGTGGGGATAGTCAGTTAACATTACATATTTAGCCGGCCACTGACTAGAATGAATACAATCGCATTAGTTCACGACAATTTACATGACTTCGAAGTTGAAAGTTTAAAAAAAAAACAAAATTAAAAATTTTTCGACCATTTTTTCAGCACTTTAACTGGTTAATAACATTATTAATTGTTAAATTTTTTTTTGAAATTTTTTCAAACAAACAAACACAAAAACAAACTAACAAACACATTTTCATTTGTATTGTATTAGTAGAATGTTTCTATTTAATTGTAGTTACGAAGATGTCCCAAAACCAAAGTGCTGAAGCGTAGACATAAACAAATTGACGGAAAAAATTCAACAATGTTTGCTTAAATCCCGGTTGTTAAGAAGAAAATCAATCATTCTAACAGCACATGTTGATTAAAAATCATTACTTCGTGTCGAGTTGCAACGATTCATGGCTGTTCAAAAAATGTTCTTTGTACTTCACACTCGATATTGAAATCAATGCACTTTCATCAACCGGTTAAGCCATAGATGGCCAGAGACGAGCCATCTTCTGTGACCTTAAATCGGGTAGTGGAGCGTTTTACTTGATGCTTGCGAACGTTAATCGTTCCGTGATCGAATAGCAATCGTTCGTCAAAGGCGCTCACAAAAAAACACAAAGATGCTCGTAACTGAAGGCCGTAAAAGGTGTACAGCTGTAACACATCAGTGGCATCCGTAAGGACAACAAAAATGGTGATCATCTGGATTGGTTATTTCGGCTCAATGTTTTGTTTTTATGCATCATCGCTCGGACCTGCGAATAATTCATAATAATATTGTTTTTTGTCATAACAGCATCGATCAATTTACAGCAAAACAACGTAATTCCGAATAAATCATCTGAACCATCTACAAATTAACATTTCTAGATTTCCGAAAGGCGTTCGTTTCGGTCGACCACGCGTTACTCATTGATAAATTGCAGTCGTTGAATGTCGGTTCAGAATTTTGTAACATTCTATCAGATTTTCATTGTAAAGCTAATGCTTTTATGAAAGTATCATCAGACAGAACTGATACTGTAGATATTACTAAAGACGTCCTGCAGGGAGAAATTTCGAGTCCATTATTGTTCACTCTTTTTCTACACGACCTCGAAACATTTCTGCGCAATGATGCAAAGGCATATGAATCAATTCGAGAAACGAGGTACTGATGCTCGCGTACGCGGACGACATAGTCCTTCTCTCAGACACACCGCTTTAATTATCTAGGCAAGTCGAAGCGCTTTCAAAATATTGTTCGCTAAATAAATTAGAAATGAATACAACAAAAACGCAAGTTATAGAGTTCAACGGAAAAAAAGGGAAAAGTCAAACGGTTTTCCGATTGTGAATCTTTTAATTGCGGTAATAAGCAGACTGAAACCACGCCGCGATATAAATATCTAGGCGTGAAATTCTCACACGATTGTGAATTTCTAAATGACACGAAAAAGTTTGTTGATAAATCTTGTCTTGCACCACACTCGACACTGAAAATTTTGTACTCTGCGAAATCTTATTTATGAGAAATAGTCAAAAAATTACATGGGAGTATGATAACGAGTACGATTGAATATAACTCACGTATTTCGGGCTTTGATTTTTTATATCTTCTTGAGATCTCCTCGATAAAGCGCAATTATTGTATTTCAGACAGATTTTCTGTTTACCGAAAAACACACCATCCTATGCTGTCAGACTTGAGGTGAGCATTTTACATATCAAGTACACGGTCTTTAAATCTGCTTCGAATTGGCCATCTAAATTGAACGGTATGGAAAAAGTGCGACTTCCTAAAAAATGTCTTCGGAAAATAACAGCCCTATACCTGAGTAACTCGTCGAACGTAAACACCTGGTTGGACCAATTAAAAAACATTGTTTATCGAAGCTAATATGTCTGATTTGTGGAATGCAAACAAATAACAAAATATAAATGTCGACGTATGATGCGCTCGAGGGTCATAGCCATTTTTCTACAAGCCAGTTTCCTACGACCTAACTTCACGCTGTCAGTTTCGGAACGTTTTTTTTTCAGGAGTTGGATGCACTGACGAACAATTTTGAAATAATTATTTTCAAATCAAGTGGGGAATCCAAACACGGTTTATAAATTCCAAATTGACAGCAAAGATGTCAATGTCAAAATAAATGTACAGCAAATAATTAAACAAATGAAATTCAATAACAAAATTTGTGTTTTCTTACGTTCGTTTTAAATCTAGAATTCTCTAAGCAAACTTAAATGTAAAACAAAAAAATGAATCGTATATTAAAAATAAAATTTAAGATTATTTTTAATTTTCACTCATCGTTGTGGTTACTTCTCATTTATGGAAGAATAATTATTCATCTTACACACATAATTTGTCTGCTTCTGTTATCGATTCAAAAAAATGTTTACAATTATGCATAATAAAATGATGTGTACAATATAAAGCATCTGAAAATATGAATAACAGAAAAACAAAACAATATAAAGAAACCAAAACTGAAGTTTTAAAACTTTAATTTTCGAAAAAATTGTATGTTAAAACAACAATGTTCACAAACGCAAATTTTGTAATTCAATTTTAAAAGTTTTGAATTTTAGTGTAAAAGTCGGGTGTAGAAATACAATAATTATAAAACGAACAGACAATGTAAACAAACTTAACTGTTTTCCATTAATTCAATTTTATTTGTTTATTTATTCTTACTCGTTTTGTTGTACATTATCATAGAAATGTATTTTTTTTTAATTTTGGTGCTGCGTTTTATTTATTTAGACATCTTTTCAGAAATTTCAAACCTTGTTTGGATTTCCATTCTGATTTGTAAATAATTATTTCAAAATTTTTCGTCAGTGCATCCAACTCCTTAAAAAAAGCGTTCAGAAATGGACAGCGTGAAGTTAGATTGTAGGAAACTGGCTTGTAGGAAAATGGCTATGACCCGCGCTCGATATATACAGTACTTATATGATAAAGATAAGATAAGTTAAGTTAAACTAGTTTACGTATATACCCTACTTTGAATACACCTCCGTTTCGCACATGTGCGGCGTACCTGTCAAAAATCCATTCATCAGATGCCATACGTCTGTTTGCTCAAGCAAGTTGCAGAAATGTTTACCGCGAGTCGTTTATTTATGACACTGAAACATACCAATTTGGCGAAGATGATATCTGTTTAAAATGTGATATTTTGACGAGCATAACTTTTGAACACCTATTATATGAATTTCACTTTTTCGATGATCCTATTTTCATTCGTAACGACGAATGTACCGATGAATTGTCTATTACAAATTTGCTGAACTCTAATGATGTTAGAATAATTTATAAATTAATTAATTTGACAAGGGAAATTTTGAATATTGTAAGACAAAATATTTGAAGAATTAGTGTCAAACAAAATTTTATGCTGACATGACTTGTAATACTGTAATAATTTAAAATATACTAATTGATTGTAAATCGAACTCCCCTTCGGACTTACGTCTGAAAGCAAAATAAACTATACTACTACTACGATCTACAAATTAACATAAACATGTTCAAAAATTTGAACAGGTTCACTTTCTGTGCACTGTGCAATTGACAAAAATAGGTAAATGTGCAAACCTCATAGCGGCAGATCTATCAAATATACTTTCATTGAAAAACAGATGAATATATTGTAATGAAATTTTACATTGTTGTAGATTCATGGAGAAAAACAGCAAAAACAGATACAGCAAAACGAAATAAGCTCACATCTTTACCCATTTTGCAAAACTCTTTAGGTAATATAAATGAAATCAATAAAATCATATCGTCAAAAATTATTCTAGAAATCACTTAGGGGAGAAAAAATATGTTACGACACGGTCATTACAAGTGCTTTAAAGATAGTTGAATAGTTGTAAACTTTGTTGTTAGAATTTTTATGTTATATCACTATCGAAAATTTATGACTATTTACGTAAAATTGTCATAATACAAGCATTCCTAAAAATAAACTGACAAAAATTTTCTATTAAACGCTTGTTTTCATCGTATTGATTAGTTGAGAACAAAAGAAATAAAAAAAATCAACTAAAAGGTAAAAAATATACAGATTTCAAATGAGATACTTTATACGAAGAAAAATCTCGTATATTGCTCAGATAAAAAAGCGTAGGACGCTCGTAAAATCCTCATGGTTAGTAGTTTTTTTCGTTCTGAAATTTTCAAATGTACTCGCGGCATTCAAGTTTTTTTAGTTTAGGTTATTGTGAGCGCACTATACTCTTGCCTGATTCGCCGCCGCGCCGCGACACCGTGAAATTACTATACATTCTATACAAAGAAAATTGAATAACTTAGTTAACTCACATATTGTACACGCTGCTGTAACGACTACAGTAACTTATACGTCTATACTAATATATAAAAATCAAATGATGTCTGTTTGTCCGTTTGTCCCTTTGTCTGTTGGTTTCCTTGACTATAACTCGAAAACTAAGCATTGTATCCAATTTTTTTCACATCCTGCGTGTTTCTGGGGTCCGTGCGAGTAACATGGGCTGTATAAATGTTTGAAAAAGGCGATAAAAAAAATTTCCGCAAAAGTTTTTTTACGTCAAAATAATGACAAATCAAAAAATTTATAAAAATTTTTAAATAACCTTCATTTATGCCTATTTTACTTCGAGGGGACTTGAAACACGCTTGACGCAAAAAAAATCAATCCGATGCTAAATTTTTTAGTTTTTGTAAAAAAAAAACGAAAAAACCCAAAAACAGACGGACATCGGTTGACAAGTTTTGTTTTTTATTATTCGAGATGAGTTGTGTACAGTTGAAACATCAAAATTCAAGTATCCCGTGCTCCACTCTGCGGACCCTGTGCAGAGCACGGGTAATCAGCTGCTAACAAATAAAAAAATAACAAATGCACAGCATTCCAAAGTTTATTTTGGGTTATTATTCATATCTAAAAAAAGACAATATGGTAGCGCAACGATTTGTTTATTTATTTTTGAATGATTGAACAATGTTGCAAACTTTTAATCTTAGATTGTTCTTCAATCGTCTGTGAAAGTTGAATTCATAATTCAAAGTTTCAAAAATGTTAAATACCCGCAAATAATTATGCTAGCCAGAAGTATGCTTGTAAGACGTTTCATAAACATCTATTCTCGAAAAAAGGTCACCGTGTAAAGTTGCAAATTGCACATAACATCGTATTTTATTATTATTTCTGCAGCTTTGTTAAAACAAATTGTTAGAAACGGTTACAACGTTATTTTGATAGATGAATATTGTATTTTAAAAGATCAGCACTCACAATTATCCCGCTCGCTTTCACACATTACCCTCAAACGTGGGGTAATTCGTGACACTTGTATGGGTAATTTACAATTTAAATTACTGTTAAACTAACTTGAAAAATAACTTTTCTCACTGCCATAACTTGAAGAGCTTAGATGCAAAACCCGCCGAGTGCATGGTTTCGGTTTTTGAAAAAAACACAAAAAACGTGTCTTAATTAATTGAGTAAAAAAAAATGTGAAAATAGGCCTTTTCAAATTGTTATCGAGAACTATTGACCTGTTTACTTAAAATTTTTCAGTCCATGTGTAGGAAACATTAAGAAATTAATTTTGGACTTAGCGGATTTTGAAACAAAAAGTGTGGAATTGGCAGGTTTTGGAACAAAAAAAAATAGACATGGCAGGTTTTGAAATATAATACTGGGACTTGACGGGTTTTTAAAAGTATTAAAGTTCAAAATGTCAAAAACCATGTTTAATATACAGTAAGGTGGGACTAGCGCGGAATTTGTTTTCTTACGAAATTAATGAAACTTTCAGAAACTAATTTTTAGGTTGTTTAGCTGTTCTTGAAATTTTATAGACATCTTGAGTTCGATAACGAAGAAATTTAATCTTGGAGTTGCTCTCATTTGTGCAGGAATTTGTTTGACTCTTACGAATCCTGTAAAAAAATAGCAAAATATAGGTTATTAATTAAGGAAGCGATTGATCTAAATCTAAGTAAATTCTTGAGTTTTGTTCTCAAGTTATTAACAATCAAATGTGGCTACATGCGAAGTTTTATCTTGCTTTTATACACGTGAATAGTACGGCTGACTTTGTCGCGCTGGCTCGAGCCAATCAGATCTCACGCTCAGTACAGTCGGTGAGACAAATTGAGATTGATTCTTAGATATTCTAACCTATACCAACACTTGCAGTATCAGCATAAATTTTTGTAATTTTTTGTCGCACTAGTTCAACCTTAAACTTCAATTTATTAGAAGTTAACTTGTTCTAGAAATTTTTAAATATAATAAGATGAACAAAAAAAAATTATCGATCTAAATTTTCAATCTCGCGTTGCGAACCTAGTTTTCGCCAAAGTGGTTTACAGCTTTTTAAAATCATTGAGTTTTGCCAGTTTTATTGTTTCCTATCCTTCGGAATAGTACGTTGTAATGCTAGGCGTCAAAGTGACTCTTTTCTGGCGGGTGGGGTTAACAATTAGAGCCAAAGGCGAGTTGTTAACCCCACCCGCTAGTTTAAATTTTTGTAACACGTCGCGGGGCACGTTAAGCTTACCAATAACAAACCATTCCAAGTTCAATAGTGTTTCTGTTTTGTCCCGCACACCTATCTGAAACTAAGCAAACTGTATTGATGTGATCGTAACTTAAATAACAAAGTCTCTCAAACAAAGCAGACGCCACTCTAACCACACGTAGCAAAATTTGTTTTGTTTATTCAAACAATCATTTGAACTACCAACAACAACACTAAAATTATATACAAAAAAAGCTGTCGAGTAAAATATGACATTTGAACGGAAACTTTAAGCAAAGGCATATGTTTTCGCAATCATAAGAAATGGTTAAGAGCCCACTTCTTTTTTCACTTAAAAACTCATGAAAATGATCTGCTTCGGAAACGTGACTCTCTAGTTCTTCTTTCAGTTTCTCTTTTTTTCCGCTTGTTTTGGCAGCTTCGATCTCTTTCTTCAGTCGGAGGCAAATGAAGCAGGCATCTGTTTTTGGACTTCCGAATCCAATGTTGAATTGAGTATCAAAAATCTCTCGAAAGTGGCTTTCCTTTACTCTAAAAGAGGGCTCTGCAGCTTCGTTGTACATTCGCGCCAATTTTGCCACGATTGAATTACTGGCAATGTCTTGGCGATACGAGGCTCTTTCGCGACAATAGAGCCTGTCTTCGCATGGTATCCTCGCGATAAAGCTCATCACTACTTCCTTTTTCCCCGAATTCGCTTCTGAACGCCGATTTCCGCCTCTTCAGTTATAAGATATTTAATCGTCATAGACTTATTCGATCTTTCGTCGATTCTTATTCGCATCTTTTGGGGACAGATAAAGAGCAGTTTTTCAAAATAAAAGCATCTTGTACTGACTTTCTTGGGATTTTGTAGAATCGATTGTGGAATGCCTTGACGTCTTTTTTGATAATCCCGAGCAGTTGCAAATCTTTTTTGCATGCTGGCATTTCGGTTTTATGGGAACAAAGTTTGAAGAGTACCCAAAATTCATTTGAAAGATTTTACTTAACGCAATGAAAAGTTTGTATTCTGTTCTTCATTATATGATCGTAAACAACTTTGTGCCAACGGTGGCCCATAGGTTGTCTAACGGTCACCTCTTGACCGTTGTATTTTCTACCTGAGACGAGGCATTATTAAAAGGAAAAAGTTCGAGTGCTATCGTTTCAGTCTAAGTGGAGAAAATGAATTCCTCTAGCATGCGATTAATTTTAACTTCATTATACTATATATGTATATATATATATTGTAACGTGGTTTCTTGGATCACGTTCAACAAAGGCCTTTTAAGTAATATCCGCGACTCCGAAAGAGAAGTAGGGGTTAGTCTGGCCTCGAGGATTCCCTGGCGACCAGCATAAGTAGTATCGTAGTTTGTTTATTTCAGTTTGTGTGGATTGGTATGTGTGCAATTTTTGATTAGTAGATTTTAGTTTGTTTTTGATATTTAGTAGAATTAGTTTGTAGTTTCAGTATGTTGAGTGAGTGCGCTTAACTGATTTTTTCTGTGCAGTTCTCTTATGTTAATTTTGTTTGTAGCTTGTAAAGGGATCCGAAGGTCGGCTAGCCAGGTGTCGCACTCATCGTGGGACATCGACCGCCGGAACAACAGTCATCAGTTCCTGACCTAGGATCATCTCCAGACCAGCAGGAGATAAGCATGCAAACCCCGGGCGCCTCGGACTGTGATTGCTCAATGAAGTTGACCCAAGTCTCCTCTCCGAACACCTTCGAGAGCGAGAGATTAAGAGAAAGCTACATCAGTCTCGTTATCGCCAGAATCCATGATGTGGATTCCATAGCGCAGCTACCGGTTTTCGCGAAGCTGCTGCTGTTGCTATCGAGCTGTACCGAAAGTTTATCAAAAAGGACTCGTTCTCCAAGTCAAGGGATGACTTCCCCGGATTGGCCGACCTCTGCCTACTTGATGAGAGTCAAACGTGTGCCTACGACGAGCTTAGAAGTGTTCCCGAGTGGCCTGTCTCGTGGCCAGCCATCCTTGTTTCAAAACCTACAACGAGCCTATAACCTATGGTCATAGACGTACGAATGATTGCATAGGGGCCTTAACGAAGGAGTCAGTACTGTCCAGGATAGAGTCTTCGAAGCCAAGGGTAAACGATTGGGACATCAGCGAGAACAGTTTGATGGGAGATCTACCACCGAAACCGACAACGACCACACAACAAGAATTTGAAGTTGGCGCCACAGCATGGGCTTGACTTCGTTGGTGCGAGAGCGGAAAGAGGAAGAAGGGGTGCGCGCGCTGAATTTGATATGAGCTACCGGTATCGCAATTTCGCAACGAGGAGAACTGAATCGCTCTCTGAATTCGACCAGCAACCTGTGCGGACGTATTCGACTTTGCTCGAGGGACCTCCCGAGGCCGGACCGTTTTTCCGTCTACCGAACTACCGTGCGAACCTGCGTTGGCCGATCCAAGATCCAGGTCCTAGTTTTTTTAGTTTACTGCATTTAGATTCTGTGAGTTTGTTCCTTTTTGTTTTTGGAGTATGAATGTTTTTTTTTGTAAAGTAAATTCAGTAAAGTTCAGTAATTTTTTTCCGTTTGAGGTGCTACTTGCTGGGTCGTTGACTCGTGTTTGAGTCCTAGCAAAGGTTTAGTTTTAGTTTATCGCTTTGACACTTAATTAATGTAACGTTTTGATTATGGTTTTTGAGAAATTGTAGACTTTGTAAAGGTTTTGAATTTTTGACTACCGAATTATCACAAACCTCTCAGATTATAGCATTTGCGACTATTGACCTGTTTTTCTGACTGTAATAAAATCTGATCAATTTTGTACGAGTCATTTTGTGTTTTGAGTAATTTATTTTTGTGTGAAGGGTCAATAAACCGTAAATCCGCTTTTAGTTCTGTGTTCTGATTTTGTCCGTTTAGCGTTCAGTGGGATCCTTGCCTGTCTTTTGATTGTCAGAACTCCGTTCAGGACCGATTAAGTTCAGTTTTAGTTTTTCCGCTTCAAACGGTAGTTTTTCATTAAGTTTCGATAACGCCATTAACATCTTGCTATAAATTTTAGGAATGAATAGAAAGTAATGCAAGCGCAGTGAAAGTGACTGTATGATCCTTTCTGCGTGGTTTTGAGTTTTTGAGTTTTTTGAGTTTTGAGTTTTTGAGTTTAGTTTTTGGTTTGGTGGAAAGACACGCCCGTAGTGCAAGAGGCTTGGTGAATCTTGCTACGTGGAGTTTGGATGTCGAGGCCACCTGGCGATCCTAGACCTTTTTGAGTAAAATCTTTCTATTTTCTTAAAGTTCGTGTAGCTGCCGATATCGAAATCGAGAACTATAACGATTGGCGAAGAGTCTCGTGACCTTGCGCAAGTTGTCACGTCACAATATATATACATACAGGGAGTTCACGAAAAAGTGAAAATTTTCAAAAAACTAAAAATATTTTTTGCCAATTTTTACTTAAACAAAATGCAGGAATTAACTCTTCATATAGCCTATGTTGATTGTGGGAGCTTAGAGAAACTTTCTAATACATATAAAATTTTTTTAACGCTTCGTTGGAGTTTGATGCAGACACAAACAAACTGACGAACAAACAAACATAGATACGTTTTTATATCAGTAAGAAAGGAATAGTACTTTTACAGAATATAAAACTTAACATACTTTTTTCGAACTCTATTTTTAATGCCTTATGCAGCCTTACGCAGCGCAAAATTCAAAAATTTTGGAAAAACTGATAATATACTTTTGTAATTTTTTCCTGAAGAGATGAAGAAATTGATTTATAATGTAGCCTACGTTAATCATGAGAGTCCAAAGAATTGCCTTGATGCGTTCAAATAATTCCCGAACGCTTTGTTAAGGCGTGATGCTCACACAAAAAAACAAACAAACAAACTAACGAACAAACAACATATTCTCATTTTTATTATATTAGTAAAATAACAATTGAATTTTGTCGGCACTAGTTATGAATAAAATCTGGTATTTTTTTAGGAAAGGAAATTATATTAGGTTCGACGTCGGGTACGCGTAAAACAAAAGTTAAACTGTTCGATTCCCGGCGTCCCACGCAAAGCTGTTCTTTTCGTACATGTTGCTTAATATACTATTTTCGGTCGTGTAATAACTACTCAAAATTGTTGGAGCAGAAAATTAATATCAATTATTAATAACAATTAATAACAATTCACGTTCCTCCAATGTTGTTCTCAAAATGTCATAAAATTCGTAAATTACAAAAGGATCACTTGTTGCTTTTCTCCTGCTGGCATCTAAGTTTTCCGCCTTTTTCAGGGACAAACTTCGCCTTTTTATAAAGGCTTTGAGCCAGTCGTTACCAGGGCGTCTATTACGAAAATGAGTTTCGAAGTTGTTTACCTTCACTTACTCTTGTACAGCATCCAAAATTTTTTTTCTGGTGATTCCGAAACCCCAGTGTGCCAGTGATTTTATGTGAGAAGCCATGTGTCATCTGGTCTGAACTCGCAAATACCTCTTTTTTTCATTTCTCATCCTATGAAAACGTTGCCTCAAAAGGCTTCTCTCAAGATTGTATCTGTTGGCAGCTTTTAAAATTGGCAGTACGTTATCGCTAACATCTTTTAGTGCCTCTGGCAATGTTTTTACATCGTACTGTTGTAGTTTTTTGTGTACTTTCTTCCCATGTTCAAATTTTGCAGCAAAAGTTTGTGACAGACATAACCTGAAAAATCAAGTTTTGTAAATGAAATTTTGGAACAAAAATGAAAATGGTTTAATTTATTACAACTGTTTAACGTATCATTGTTATGTGACATTCTAAATTTATTCAGAAAATAATTGCTTGATTGTTTCATTACCTTTGTAAAAGCGTCGCGAAAGTTGGTGTTTACTTTTGCACGCCGGCGAAAACAGCTAACCTAACCTAGATAAGCGATTGCTGCTGCGCCTCGGACTGCTCATTTTTAACCTCCACCTATGATCATTTTTACTCTACGACTTTGAATTGATATGGTGTATCATTGACACCATCAATTAACAATTAGTCGCTGCCAAATTGTATGTTTAGCTTTTAATTGTATTTTTACCATTTTACATTTCATCAGAAAAAATTTAAAATAAAATGTGCCAGTTTGAGACGGTGTCACAAATTTAGAATTGTGAGGTTTGCAGGCGAATGAAAAAAATCGAAATTGTTTATTATTTTTAATAGTTTTTTAACGGTTACACAATCAATTTGGGCAGTTAAAGTTTCTATTAATAGGATAAAATTATAACAACATGCAAAAAGTAATATTTAATATTATTTTTTTACGTTGATCACTTTTACCCTTTTACATCCAACTGATCAATTTTACCCCAACTTACCCTATATGAATAAATTTTAAAAATGATTTAGTCCAGAACAAGCAAGAAATAATCCGCGAGATAAATGAAATTTCAATATGAATTCTTAGAAGTTAATCAAATAAATATACTCAAACAATCTGACATCATAATACCGAGACAATATTAAATAATCGATCTAGGTTACTGAAGACAACACCAAATTTTCATATTATGTTACTCAGAGAATGTGAAATAACCAAACTATATTATATACCACAAAATCACCAAATGTATGCTCAATTATATTGTTCCTTTACAAATATTATGATACGAACATATGTAATAAGTTAGTTTACAAAATAGGTTAAGATAAACAATACAAAAAAACACTAAAAAAATATTGGCAAGTAACGAACACCAGTATAGGAAAAACCTTAATTAACATCATCGGTTTTTCTTTTACAAGAGGGAGTTGTTTTATCCTAAAGGATGATTTGTATGAAAAATTGCAATTAAATAATTAATATTAAATAAAACAAAAGAAACACTTAACAACGGAAATACGCTTATCATTCGAATGATAACGACAAGTTATCTTTACTTCCTTGTTTCCAAGAAATTTATCCCTTTTACTGGTATTATTTGCTAGACAATAACAAAATGACCTTGCCTTATCTTACAGCAAAACGGGGGGCTTAGATGACGCCCAAAACCTTACTTATAAATTTAGGGACAAATAGGAAGATTCAGTCAGTTAGTCGTTTTTTAGTCAGTGAGTAGTTTTGTTAAAAAAACTCGCTATATTTATATAAATACGATTAGGCTCATTAACTGCAGAACAGTCTCTAAAAAAAAATTTCCTTCAGGGTGGCAACTTTTTCAAATTTAGATCTGAACAAAAAAATCTACGCTTTTTTGTTGAATTTTTATTTTATCCAGAACTCTAAGATATGATTTTTATCAACTTTTACTTGAGCAAGTTTCATTAGATTCTCATTTAAAAATGAGATGCTTTAAGTGTAATGTGTTAGAAGTCAAATTCGAATTAAGTGGCATTTTATTTGAAAATGAACAAAATAACAAAGGCTTAAAAATAATGCGGAAACATTTTTTTATCGAGATTGATCAGAATCTTTTTCTACAGTATCCATCAATCCATACGTAGGGTTACTGAAACTATCTGAGACGACACCTCTTGGGTCCCTAGAACCTGTTTCTGTGAGCATATTTGAGTAATTTACTTCTTCTGAACAGCCAAGAATTGTTTTACTTGGTGTATTACAATAACTATTCGAAGGCTCGTTTTGAATACGTTGATTTTTTTTCTGACGTATAAACTCCGCTCTTTTCTTATGAATGTTAATTGGTTTTAAATAGTTTTCGTCATCTTCATCGTTGATCATATCATTCATATCAACACTTTTAGTCGAACGTGAATGTGTACAATTTATCGAAGATTTATATAGTAAGGCTTCTTCCGCAGGATCTGGGGCTTTTGAAGTCTTTCTTGTATCGTGTTTAGGGTACTTCTTGATCACAGAATCATCTAATGACGTATTCACATATGTTTGTGTCGGGGATGATAGTAAACTAAAATCTGGCGCTGACACTAGTTCCAAATAATCTTCTTTGCTGTTGTAATGTAAGCTGTTCATGTTTGTGTACGGTGTATTTAAATTGATGAAAAACTGAAAATAGAAAAAAGAAAATTAATCTCTTAACACTAGAAAAACATAAGTTCTTATAAATGTAAAGGCTCGGACTGTTAATTTTGTGCACTACCGTTTTTTGGGAGTTAAATTTATTTTTATTGTTATTTGACTGCTTATTATTATTATGGATTTGTAAACTGTTTTTCATAACAAGTGCATCAAAAACAGACAAATTCTCTTTAAATTGTTATGTTCATTCTCTGTTACCATGGTAACGACCATGATAACAAGGAATCAAAAACCACACCTTTACAATAATACAAACTTCCCGACAAATCGAAGAAATTAGCCGTTTGTAATGAACTTGTTATGCGAAAATACATATGAGCAAATCCAAAATTAACATCCACTTAGCGGTTCAAAAAATTAAAATTTTTTGGACAGTAGGCACACTCTTAGAATTTTTGTCTCAGGTTCTAGGTGTCAAAACAAGATGGAAAAATTGTGCGGCCCACCTTGAAACAGGTGGCGACATACTTTTTTAATTAAAAAACCGAAAAATAAAAAATAAAAAAGTTCGATTTTGTGAAACCCCTATTTTTTTGCAGATTCGGATTCTTCATAAAAAATAGAAAGATTTTATTCTTATAATTTTTTGATTTGCACGATAAATGGCGCTGTAATGGCAAATGAACGATTTTAATTAATCATTTATATCCTACGATTACAGCGACATCTATCTTAAAAAAACAGAAAAATGATAAGAATAAAATCGTTCTATTTTTTATAGGAATCCGAATCTGTAATAAAAAATAGGGGTTTAAAAAACTCTCATTTTTTTAATTTTCTATAGAACCACACTTAATCCGGACAGGGAGTGAGGGGTTAAGGTCGACTTTGATATGGTCGTATAAAGTTTGAAGAAGTATTAGACAAATATTTTTTGCAAGTTGTGTGTCTTTTTGTACCAACTCTTCGTAGTTCATTGGAAGAAAAAGAGCGATTAACTTAATTCACTCAAATTTCTTAGTCATAGTACTAAAATTACAGAAATATTTTGTTACTTCGTTTTCGATATTTGAATAACTTTGGTAGAACGTACAACACCCCATAATCGATAAAAAACGTAAAATTTGAAAGAAACCAAATTTGGTTAGTTACCTTTTACATGCTTTTTTGTTGCTTCTTTGGCAAAAACCACGATAACTTAATTTAATTCTAAAAGTATGTCGCCACTCGTTTCAAGGTTGGCCGCACCATTTTTCCATCTTGTTTTGACACCTAGATCGTGAGAAAAAAATCCCAAGACTGTGCCTACTGTCCAAAAATTTTTATTTTTTTGAACCGCTAAGTGGATGTTAATTTTGGATTTGCTCATATGCCACATGCAAGGTAACAAGCGTTTAACCTCGGGCGAAGTGACCAGCACTCAAATACAACTCGTGCTGCCTTTGGCAGCGCCCGATGAAGTCTCGTGCGGTCCCTTCTCCCGCAGAATAAACACTTGTTTCTTTCTCTTGTAGCGTCATATACTATTATTTAACAACAAATAGTGAATATAGCGTTTTTTAAACATATATTTATTCGAATGTTAGTTGAAAAATATGCTTAGACAGGAAATGAAAATTTTTTTAAGAATCAAATATAATGCAATGTAACATTCGAAATATATTATTTTACAGTAAAAAAAAAGACAAAAACAGTATTTTCAATGTTTTGTTCATACATGTCGGCCGAGCGTGTTTACAAAACAAATTCTCAGAAAGCGCTACTTTCGGCTTATTTTCCGATCATTATTCTTTGTTAGTTATAATTAATAACTTTCGTAATCGGACGAGAACGAGTTTTAATAGATATAATTATTAATTTCTTCCCGAAAAGAAACAGTCGACTATCAAAATTTCTTCTATCAAAAATTGCAACAAATCGATTTCAAACAATAACAAATAAGTTAATAAAATGTTAATCATAATTATTTATTAGAATATTAAAAAGGTGCAATTTTATCGTCAAAGCGCAAAAAAATCGTTCGTCTGGCTTCAAGGTGATCGTGTTTTGTAACGAGTCAGCTGTCTGACGAGGCGACAAAGCGTGTTGACCCATATTTATAACCAACGGTCTGTGGCGACAAGCAACCAAAGCGCAGGCGCCTTGCGCGAGCCGTCTTTGACAATTTTCATCAACGAAATAACAACAATTTTTGATTGAATTTAACAAAACTAATCTGATGGATCGTTTTCTTGGTACTCAACTTAATATGTAATCATCAAATTTCAACTCAAGAAGAGTTTTGCGAGCTTGAAAAATCGAAATAATATTAATTGGAGTTAGGAAGGAAAATTAATTAATTAATAGAGCGGAACAAAGTACTTTAGTTCTATTCGTTTCCTTTTCATGAAATGTTTTGGTATTTTTGTAAATTAAAGAGTCCCAGTGCGATTCATAATTTCAAGTTTAAATTTAAATAGATATGCAAAAAGGATACCAGACAAGCACTGTAAAATTGAACAATATTGGAAACAACGAACGCAAACAAGCAATTTAATATTTAACGCAAGGGTTGGAAAGCACGAACTCCTCTGATGAGTTCTCATGAGTTTTCAAGAGTTTTGAGGAGTTCTGAGGAGTTTTAAAGAGTTTCAATGCGTTTCGAAAAGTTTTGAAAAGTTTCAAAGAGTTTCAAAGAGTACCAAAGAGTCTAAGAGTTTACATACATGAATGTCTCACTTTAAGATAAGAAGATAAGAAAAGAAAATATTTTTGACTCCTTCTTGTAATAATACGTCGTTATCATTCAAAAAAAGGAATAGTAAAAAAAATTGTCAAAAACTTGAATATCACCCGGTAGTTAGATTTTTCTGTCAGATCAAAAAGGGTTTTGAAGAGTTTCGAACTATTAGAGTGAAAAAACAAAACTATAATTAGTTAACCACAAACTTTTTTATCCAAATCTTATGAACAAAAAAGATATACAAAGAATGTTTGTATTAAGAATATTTACAAAATAAATAAAAGAAAAAGTGAAGGTGAAAGATATTTTTTCGTGGAGAAATTAAGTTATGGCCTTTTTTTTCGGTCGGTTCTATAGTCCGGAACCGAATCGAACTGCAGTTGGGAACTAAAGTAGAAGCAATGTAGGGAAATGTAGGAAAAATAACAAAGAATTTGAATAGAATCGATTCAATCGAAGTTTTTTTGTGTGGTTGTGTGACGGCTGTAAAGTAGTCCTACGGCATGCACTATATAATTATTATTTCTGAGTTCTGATTTGGTTCTGAAAATTTGACATCGATTATACTGCAATATACTATTTTTCTACGTTGGTTCTGTTTTTATTCCATGTATAGTGTCGATTTGGTTCCAAGGGAAAATGTATAAGTTCTTAAAAGCAGTTTGATCAAAACTGAAAACAATAATTAAAAAAATAACAACATGAATCGGAACTAACCAATTTTAATTAAAAAATATTCTCTTATACACGCAAAGATGAATGTAATTTATTTTACTTTTTTTACTACTAGAAGGACCGAGATTTGTCTAATTTTGAAATTCAATTTACAATAACTCTTAAATTGTTAACTAAATAATCCGTTCAATTTTCTTATGCGATTGTTATTTTTGTAAGTTATGTGATATTTAAATCTCAATTGAGGTCGAAATTGGGCGTTAAAAAAAATTTTTTTCGTTCCATGCACGTGCGAAGAGAACCTTCGCGTCACTCTCTTCGCGTGCGCGAAAAACTTTTTCGCGTTACTAGTACGCGAAGAGTTTCCTTGCACGCAAAGAGTCTCGAAGCTCTCTCTCTTCGCGCTCGACTCGGAACGAAAAATATTGTCTGTGACACGGATTTCGAAGGACCACCATGAGGAGGCGGTCTCTGGCACAAGAAACAACGCGCGAGGGGGCCCGAGGTGAAGCCGAAGGCACGGTATGTTTTCGACTTGTTTGGAGTCCACAGAGTACAAAAAAAATGATCCATAGGTGTTCCACGAAAATCAAAATAATTTTTTCCGTCTGAGTGCGCCGTCTGAGTGGACAATCTTTTCGGATTTGCTCGCATATCGCCGCGCTACAGTCTCATGTGTATAATGTTGATTAAAATTCTTAATAACAATACAATTTATGTTAAACATATATCTCTTACATTGATTATTCAAGCATTGCTTAGTTAGACTATGATTAAAAAACTGATATTTTCAATAAATATTAACGTAAAACACGAGTGGACAAATTTGTCTTTTTGGTTCTTCGAAGCAGAAAAGTATTCAGTCCTTCTGGTGTTAAAAACATAAATGATGCAACAAAAATGTCTTATATTGTTAAATATAATAAATCTTCAAAAATATGAAGAATTTTGTTACATTTTTATTGATTTTGAAAAATAAATCAAATATATTCTACTTGTTTTTACGTGCATTGAAAAAATAATTAATAATGTTTGTTGCTGACCAACATTGTTGTTACAAATTTTGATCGAATAATAACAAAAAAGTTTCCAACAACTTTCAATACATTGAAAAATCATTTTGAACAAGAAGAAGAAATTGCGAGGAATCATGCAACAAGTATTTATTAAAAATTGGAAAACGAATTTTTTATCTGGCAGAAAAATCTGATCACCGCGTGATATTCAAATTGTTGACAATTTTTTCTCTACGCCTTTTTTTAATGATAACGACGTATTATTACAAGAGTAAGTTAAAAAAAATTTTCTCACATCTTAATGTTAGACACTCATACATTAAAACTCTTTTAAACTCTTTTTAGAACTATTTGAAACTCTTTGAAACTCTTTGAAACTCTTTGGTACTCTTTAAAGCTCCTTGAAAATCTTTAAAACTCTTTGAAAATCTTCGAAACTCATTGGAACTCTCTAAAACTCCTCAGAATTCTTCAAAACTCTTAAAAACTCATCAGAGGAGTTCGCGCTTTCCAACCCTTGATTTAACGTTCTGAACTTTAATCATAGCGTATTTAACCCATTAACGCCCAAACGGACGAAGTTTGACCTCGACTTTGCGCGTTCATAATTTTTATGAAAAAAGGCTTTAAAAAAATTCGAAGGTATCGTGCCTTACGTAGAATTTTATGATCTTTCAGATAGATCGATCAAAATTTGTTGAAACTTTGTTGTTGAATCGTTTTAACAACTTTTTCATAAAAAGTGCTCAAATTTTCATCTATTTTCGAAAAAAAAACGATTTTTTAGGACCGAAAACGGATACCAAACGTTCTACAAGTGAAATTCTTGCGTCCATGGACTCTAAGGAGTAACTTACGAATTTTCAATAATTCAAATTCAAGATGGCGGTACCCAATGTGGTCGCTCAAAAGCAAAAAGTCACGTTATTGAAGTTTAATTCGATTAATTTGGTTTTGTTTGATAAATTTTACTAACCAAGCTTTTTTTAATTATGTTTTTGAGTACCTGGTTTGAAATTTTTTATTTTGGCTTCGAAAAACAAAATGGCAGATTCAAGATGGCCGACCAAAAACCTTAATTCTGCACTTTTTCTGGTAAATTTATATGAGTATTTATTCAGCTACCATAGATCTTACATTTGTTATCATATTTAATAATTCCAAGATGGCGGATCCAAGATGGTGGAGCAAAACTATGATTTTTATTAGTTTTAGTGAAGTTTACATTCGCAATGATTTTTCTACCGTACGTAACGCACTTTCCTTCGAATTTATCAAAAATATAAAAATGGCGGATCCAAAATGTCAGCCTCCTTAGAGTCCATGAACGCAATAATTTCACTTGCTAAAACGTTTGGTATCCGTTTTCGGTCCTAAAAAAATTTGTTTTTTTTTTTCAAAAATAGATGAAAATTTGAGCACTTTTTATGAAAAAGTTGTTACAACTTTTTAACCACAAAGTTTTATCAAATTCTGATCGATTCATCTGAAAGAGCATTAAATTCTACATAAGACATCATACCTTTAAATTTTCTCGAAGCCTTTTTTCATAAAAATTATGAACACGCAAACTCGAGGTCAAAATTCGTCCGTTAATGGGTTAACTGACAGCAGCTATGACGATCACGGTAAAAACAAACAACAACAAAAAATAGTCAGGCTGAAAAGTAGCGCTATAAAATTGAACAGAATCGAAAACAACAAATCATGATAAGCAGTGTAAAATCAACATTTTATAAATTTAAACGAAGTGTAAAAATAACAGACATTGAATATGGTGATCGATAAAAAGAAAAACAATAATAAAATATAGAAGTTATTTGAATTCGTTCTGAAAATAAATTAATTTAAATCACTACACTCAAAGAAATCTTGACCCTTTAAGCCTCAAAATTTTGACGTTTTATTCTTTGAAAATTCATTATGGAATTCAACTACAAAATGTAACGTTTTTTCCGTCAAAATTTGAACTATAATGCAATAAAGGGGGTTAAGGAATTAAGCCATATACCTTAAGACATTAAAGCTCAACAGCCTAACCTATAATTCCTCAACATTGTCGGATGAAACGTCAAACTGCATTGGCGTTTCAATCGTCAAGCGTTATGGGATTATTGGCAATAGCCGCCATCATTGTTTATTATTACAGTGCGTATTATTAAACGTAAGGATTTATATTTTTTTTATTTTTATAATCAAATAAAATTACTTCTATTTTGATATCATTGTTTATCTTTTCAGCGATTATCATAATTTATGTCTGTTTTTCACGCTATGTTTGAATTTACAAAATATTGATTTTACACTGCTTGTCATGATTTTTTGTTTTTGATTGTTTTTAATTTTACAGCGCTACTTTTTGACCTGATCATCTTTTTGTTGTTTGTTTTTACCGTGATCTTCATAGCTGCTGTCCGTTTTTCACGCTATGTTTGAAATTAACAATGTTTAAATTTAAACTGCTCGTTCGAATTTGTTGTTTTTGATAATGTTTATTTTTACAGTGCTTGTTTAGGATTCTCCCAGCATTATAGGATAAAACATTAACGCTTGACGATTAAGCAAATTCACTCATTGACAATTTCTGAATTGTATGTTCGATAAATATAGGTTAAGATAATGAATAACATAAAAATTTCGAATAACAAAAACGGAAATAATAATGTATTAATCATAAATGATATTTTTTCTTTTTTTCCAATGAGAAAAAAGTAAAAAAATTCAATTTAAAGATTGGCGCTTGGCGATCGTATGCTGTTGTCAGATTATCCGTTAACGGTTAACGATTGAAACGTCAAATGTTAAGGAATCGTTCGACAAATCGAGTCGACGAATAAATCGTCGATACTTGATGGTATTATTCGTTAAAAGTTATGTTTTTATTCACTAATTCGATTTTGATGTTCAAAACCATAAATTTAACGATTAAAACGTCAAAATTTTTGTTGGATTAAACCTCAAGTTTTCGTTGGCGTTTGAAACCTCAACAATTTTATGAGTGTACTTGCAATAATATGCACTGTAATAATAAACAATGCTGGCGGCTATTGACAACTTAAAATGGTAAAAATCGCCTTACTGTTATTGGGAAAAAGTTTTCATTTTTAATCATTGAAGTTGTCATCAGCCGCCATCTTTGTTTATAATTACAGTGTGTATTATTACAATTGTGGCTGGAATTATTTCAGCGGGCACAGAGTCCAGACGAGAAGTGTTTTTCTTTTTCTATAAACAAAATTATTTTTTCAGCGAGAACCAAAATGCGAGTGTCTCTAATGATATTTTTGTATCGACATTTTTATATTTGAAATCAGATTTTCTAACGAACAGTGAAAAGTCACGTATTATAGATATCGGATATTAGAATGATTCATTTAGGCACTTTCAGATGTCAGTTGTTGTTTCGAACTTTTTTGACAAAGATCGACGGAGGGCACTCCTGTACCAGAAGTCTCGCACAGTGCGAATTATAGTAGCATCACCAGTCCTAACATCAATTCATTTTTGTTATCATTACCGGAAAAAGAGCGCCTGCCATCATCATCATCATTGTCACTTATGCTTAAATTCTTAGCTTCTGAAAAGGAGCGGGACAAAGACGGATGCCGATCGGCCAAGATGGGAATTCAAATCTTACTTCCGGTTGTTCAGCCGGGGTCACGGGGTAGGGGCGCGACCATAAATTCGGAAATATGCGAGTTTTCCTGCTTCTTGCCCCCGGACTCTCAGAGATGCGTATGGTATCGGGCTTACGCCGCGAACTAAGGGCCATGAGGACTTAGTAGAAATACCAGAATCAAGGTCAGACTTTCTTACTGTTCCTGCGAGGGTTCAAAGTTTTACAGAGTATCACTGGGTTTCACTGAGTATTATTTGGTTGTGATTGTTTACTTATTGCTGATTAAATGAATATTGAGTTTCTTGTTTTTGCATAACGTCACTCGATCTAATCTCTGAAAACATACTTTGACCAAATTTTGTGTCAATTTTGTGCAAATTTATTGTCTATCGATCTAATCAAATATTGCGCACTGGAGCGTCAGCAGATTTGCTCGAAGTTTGATTAAAAAATTCGATAAAATTTTGAAATTCAAGTGTGATCTATTTTTGATCAAAGTTTCATCAAATTTAGTCGAAATCGATAAAAATATATCAATATATCTATATATCGATTTTAACTGAATTTGATGAAACATTGATCAAAAACTGACCAATTAAATTTCAAAATTTGATCGAATTCTTCTATCAAACTTTGAACAAATCTGCGGACGGTGCAATGTGCTATATTCGATCAAATTATTTGATCGCAGCTGTCTTTTCAGAAATGTTTTTCATTGTTGATATTACTGTTTCAATAAAGTATAGTTGCTTCTAAAGCTAAAGTTTTATTACTTAATAATTGTTGTTTGTTTGACCATTGTCCTTGAAACTGGTTTTGTGTTTGGTTATTTGATTTGAGACTTTGATAATCTTTATTGATAGAATTCGGCAAAAGTATTAGCCTGGCGCTGTACCAATTAATCAGGTTCTATTCGGTTTTGAAATTCAATGTCACACAAGTAATTATTAATATTTATTTATTTTTATAATGAAATAAATTTACTTCTAGTTTTTCATTATTGACTATCTTTTCATTGATCATCATATTTTGTGCCATTTATATTAATATCAGCATATTGCCTTATTTACGCTATTGTTGTGCAGGGGTTTATTTACGGGGATAAATTAACTACCCGAATAAATCTTTTAACTGTATATTTGAGGATACAGCAGCGTGCACAAAATGTAAATATAAGCTTAGTTGTCCGGAAACTCTTTGTGTAAAATTGTTAAGTATAGATATTCGCGGTGTCGCGGCGCGGCGGAAAATCTGACTAAGTCCCGTCGGCGGGACTGAATAGAGATAATAAGCCCGAAGCTCTTGAAAAATTGTCGTTAAGATTGATTCTGACGCCCACCGGGAGCGTCCGGCCGGTCGTCAGCGACGATCGCCCCTCCAGATTTTACCAAAAATCGCTGAATCGTGCCCTTGGCTGAACACACGTGGAGCGCGGTCTCAGCTAAATCATGTACAAAACTGGAAAATTTTCTGTGCTCGATCATCTAAACGATGCTCGAGTCGGATTAACGATATTTAATAATTATCAAGTGACAGAAATTGAATAGCGGCTCGGATGTCCCAGACATCCGGCCGAAAATAGATATTTTAATTTGAGATCAAATGTTATGAAAAAGTTAAAATTATATTAAATTGAATATGGAAATAGGCCAAAGTTGTGCTGCGGCACAACACTATGTTTGAATTTATAAAATTTTGATTTGACACTGCTTGTCATGATTTGTTGTTTTTGATTTTGTTTAATTTTACAGTGCTACTTTTCGACTTTATTATTTTGTTGTTAATTGTTTCTACTCTTATCGTCATAGCTGCTGTCCGTTATTACGCTATAATGGAAATTCGCAAAGTTTAATTTCGAATCGCTCGTCTGCATTTGTCGTTTTAAAAATTGAAGGAAATTGAAATTGAAATCTCTAAATTAAAATTTAAAATTTTGAAGGTGTGATACACTAGCTCTTAAACTTTTTTGAAAATCTGACAAACAGTTTTCGAGATATTAATGTATAAATTCTTGAAGTAATAACAGTGCGTGCAATCGGAGAAAGCGGCAATAGGATAACATGTTTACTTTTTTTAATATTAAACAAACTACGAGTGAGAACTTTTTCGAAAATTGAAAAAATTAAATTGATAAAATAACGATTTATTCGGTTCGACAAATTTGAAAATCTGACGAACCGTTTTGGAGAAATCCTTAGTTAAGTAATAAAATGTTTTTTAAAATACGCTCAGAAAAGCAAAGCTATCACCCTAATAAACACATCGTAAAAGTTTTCTATACAGGTTTTTCGAAACCCATTGAATTCATAGGAATTTTTTATTTACGAACAATAAAAACTATAGATTATAAAATAAAAGATAACATTTCGTCCTTATAAATTACTTTATATCAATCATTAGTATAATTATCATTTGTATTGTAATGAAACCGATCAAAATTTTATGAAAAACGGTTACTTATCGTTATTTGTATCAGATTTTGTCTACGATTTTGAAGGAAGAGGTTAAACATTTTTATAAACGTCTATAGCTCCCAGAATGGGAACGATTTCATATTGAAAGTAAGTAATTTTAAAAATAAACTTTTCATTTTTAATCGAAAAACAATGTTTCAAATAAAGATGTTATTAATTATCTTACTTACTTCTTTTGAGTTATCTTGTAAGAATTCACCGATTCGTTCAACCAAGCATTCAAAGGATGGGCGCGATACAGGTGTTGTTTTCCAACAGCTGAGCATGACATCGTATCTGGGGAGAAGTCATGGACATATTTAGACAATTTATTAAACAACAAAAAATGCACATCAGCAAATTCGAAATTTCCGTCAGCTAAGATGGCACACAACAATTCCGCTAAGAAGGCACAATTTTTTTCAATTTTCATTGCAGAACTTTGGTATTTTTACTAGTATTCCTTGCACACTAGAAATTCAGCTGGAATAAGCTCAACCAACAAACACAGAAGAAACAAAATCAAAGAAAAGATGGTAATACCTTCAAAAAACATTTTTGGTTTTTTAGTTTAAGAAAATTATTTCAAACTAAAATGGAAATGCTTATTCTAGTTGTGCAAGAACACTTTAATAGTGAAAATGTCATTTAAAATAAGCCCAAACACTGGAGCAATGGTCCCACTACAAGTTAGGGCTGCTGCGGCGCCAAAACTTTGTGACGGTCGTGCAAAACAAGTTCGACGGTCGCGCCACTTTGTTGACACTACAAAGTTTGCGACAGCCGTCGTCCTACGTTTGGGGCCGTTACTTGTCCACGACTGTAATAAAATATCATTGAAAATGATATTGTTTCAGATCAATCCTTTTTGTAATTTCAAAATTTATTCACACACTGAAAAGAAATTTGGCCAGTTATCTGCCATAGGAACGTAGAAAAGAATTCTAATCTCTAAATCTATTCTGAAATTTTTTTCGGCAAATTTATATTTTTTTTGGAAAAATAACTGTGTTTCATGCACGCACGAAGGCGACTTTTTCCCTTATGCTTACGCGTCCACACTCCTTCGCGTTCCTAGGCCGCGAAGTGGAGAAAGGACCTATTTCTGTCGCGCAAGTACGACGGAAATAGACTTTTTATCTTTCCATTGACCATTACATTTTATGTCTGTTTCCATTTCCTGTTTTTGATAGTGTTTGATTTGACATTCTTTATTTGGCATCCTCCACAAATTCTGACTATACATTAGGTTTCTCATGCTAAGTATAAATTTGTTATTTCGTGTCTCAAAATACAATTTTTTGCGAAAAAGGCCAACTTTCCTTCCAGCGCAATGATGCTGATGACCTTTCTCTAACGAGTATTTTTTTGAAAGCATGGTTGAATAGTAAGATGAGTTTTGCAAGAGCTTATCACCTACGTATGTGTAATAAGAAACATATTATTTTACAAAATGATAAACTTACATTTCTTTAGTAGCATAGTCGGGTTGTTCCATTCTATATCCTTCAGTCAGTTTTTGATAAATTTTTTCAGCTTCCATCCCAGGATAAGGTGTTTTTGCTAAGGTAAATAATTCCCACAAGACGATACCGTAAGACCATACGTCAGACTGTGTCGAAAATATCCGATCACGAATTGATTCAATTGCTAACCATTTAACCGGCAGTAATTCGTCGCCTTTTTTTTCGTAATTGTCGTTTTTGTACATCGTTTTAGCTAAGCCGAAGTCACATATTTTGACGACATTTTTGTCAGATAACAGAATATTTCTTGCTGCTAAGTCGCCATGTAAAACCTTCAAATACAAAACTATAACAATCTTGTATTTATTAGTTCATTAATACTAGGATTAAAAAAAGACTCACTTTTCGTTTACTTAGGTAATCCATTCCTCGTGCAACTTGAAATGCCCATTCCAATAAGTTATGTGTACTTATCGGTTTTAAATTCTGAACGTTGTAATCACCTTGATAATTGAATCCCCAACTTGCTTCATATGTACTATTTGTTTGCAAATTAAACATAACATTACCCTCGTCCGCTTTCGAAGAAAAGAAGGCAGCGTCGGTATCGTCAACTCTTGGTTTGTCATAATTAAAAAATAACGCTACATGTTAGTAAATTAACATGTAAACCAAATTATTCGTTTATTTGTGAAAAATCTTTACCTGTAGAATTCACTCATAGACGAACCGGAATTAGCCATAATGATATTGATTGATACATCTAATTTACCAGTTTTAGGATTTATTTGATTGATAAACTGTTTTCTGTTTCGTAATAGATAATTGTGAACGTTACCATACCGGCAGTATTCGACAATCACTAATAGTTCACCTGTAACAATTATAGAACACATCAGAATGAATGCATTAAATGCACTCCTTATATAGAAAAATACCTACGCTTAAAACTAAAAGTTCGTCAAAAAACACATTAATCGCTACATAGATTACCCCAAATAAACACATCTACAATAAACACATCTACTTCTATCAGCTTCATTCCCATTTAAAAAGTTAAAGTAAGAATATAACACTTTGTTGTTGCCGCACTTTGAACCAACAACCGAAAATCGCTGTAGAAATAATGGTTCTTCAGGTGTTTGCATGTTGACGAATCCGAACGCTCGTACTTCTTCCGTCATTCTATTTTAGAGTGAAAAAGAAGTCACGTGGTCTAACAGTTGAAGAACATGAATCTCGGCATCGCCACGTGGCACACAAAAAAAATGAAAAGAAAAAAATTGATAAATTTAATGAGTCTAATCCAGCAGCGTCTTCGAACAAGTCTAACAAAAATATTGCTCATGCAAATGATGAGAATTGACTCGAGGTTATTTTTTATAAATATTTAAAACTCGTTTTTCCACGAATGTTTCACGAAGTTGAAAGTTTTTGAACTTGATTGTTTAAAAACTTATTTGTTCAAAAACTGCAAATAATTAATTTTTGCTTAAACTGTTCAATCGACGCAAAGAACGCTGCACCAATCAAAGAGAAAGTAGCCAAATGCGCTGAAACTTGAGTATTTTGTTAACATTCAGTTGTTACGGTCGATAATAAGTCAAGCTAAGGTCGTCAAAAGTACCAAAACGGTAAACGGACGATATAACCACGGACAAAATAACCGGACAAAATAACCAAGAACAAAATAACCACTGGACTATTTAACCACAGACAAAATAACCGAGGGACATAATAACCATCGGACATAATAACCGATGACAAAATAACCACAGAGGCACGTTCGCTGCAAAATAGACAAAATTATTACATTTTATATTACAATGCCGATTACTCTCATTATTCTATTCGAAGCACGACGCAACCCCACGTAAGTAAGTTATAACTCGGGAGCGTTGATACGATTCGACAATAGTTTTCAACTGAACATTATCGGTATTTCTATATTGCGTTGATCTGCCCGAATTTATTTGATCAAAAATATTTTCTGTACGACTTTGTTCATTTTGAATTGCGCTCAAAAAACGAAACAATGTTGCGTTAGCCTGATTAAGGACGATTGCTAGACGGTTATGCCACCCTTCTGCGAAGTTTGTGGTGCGAGGAACGTTCGAAATGACGCAATCATAATGATTCCACAATTCGATCGCATATTGTGGTTCTGTCCACGTTGAATCTCTTTGTTTTTTTGCTTTTGTTTACGTCTGTGTATCTTCAAATTATGTTCGATTAACGACCAATTTAACAGACAGGAATAACAAAACTTGTTATTAAATCACGTTTTTATTTAACGTTTCGACTCTTGGTGTGAGTCCTCATCAGAATTCTACAAATAATAAAAAACAAAAATGTCAAAAAACAGATTTACACGACTAATTTGGTGTTTGCGAGAAATAAATAAAAATAAAATAAAATAAAAATTCTAACCTGATTGGAAAAAGAAAGATTGTTTGTCCATGTTTTTAATAAATAATTCTAATACATGGATATCCAACGTGAAGTTTTTGTCAAGTGTTCTAAAAATTGTCATTGTGTTGCAAACTGTTCTAACGTTGGAATCAAACTAATTTCAAAAGAGTGTATTTGTGTAGATAAGAAAATGTGTATAAGGTTGTGAGGTTTTTCAGGAGCAAAGGAGAAATTCTGAGATGTGTGTTAATTACTGCAAAGAATTTTATCATAAATCTTGTTTAAGTTTTCAGTGTCAACTTGTGTGTTCAAGGTGTTTTTTGTTGACTTGATATGTAACATCTCAGATATATTTCTCCTGTGCCAATGAGCCTCGCGGTCTAGAATTTGACAGTTTTCCCATTTCATGGTATGTCCCGTGCTAGTTATATGTTTTGAAATGACATTGTGCTTGTCTTCCGATAATTTGATGTTATTTTTATGTTCTTTTACCCTTGTTTCAAGTGCCCTATATGTTTGTCCAATATAAGATTTGTCACAGTCGTTGCAACTAATCTTATATATGACTTCGTGATTGCGATTTTTTTGAAGTTTGTCTTTACCGACCCTCCACCTGACTCCCGATCCTACCGTAACCACCTTTGAAAAAACATTCATCGTCGCCCCCTTCCACACAACTCTTAATAACAAATTAACTAACAACCTCAAACACCTTGGTATTAATATTATTAACAAAATGAACAACAATCTTGCTTCAGTTGTACAGTAGGGTAAAGACAAACTTCAAAAAAATCGCAATCACGAAGTCATATATAAGATTAGTTGCAACGACTGTGACAAATCTTATATTGGACAAACATATAGGGCACTTGAAACAAGGGTAAAAGAACATAAAAATAACATCAAATTATCGGAAGACAAGCACAATGTCATTTCAAAACATATAACTAGCACGGGACATACCATGAAATGGGAAAACTGTCAAATTCTAGACCGCGAGGCTCATTGGCACAGGAGAAATATATCTGAGATGTTACATATCAAGTCAACAAAAAACACCTTGAACACACAAGTTGACACTGAAAACTTAAACAAGATTTATGATAAAATTCTTTGCAGTAATTAACACACATCTCAGAATTTCTCCTTTGCTCCTGAAAAACCTCACAACCTTATACACATTTTCTTATCTACACAAATACACTCTTTTGAAATTAGTTTGATTCCAACGTTAGAACAGTTTGCAACACAATGACAATTTTTAGAACACTTGACAAAAACTTCACGTTGGATATCCATGTATTAGAATTATTTATTAAAAACATGGACAAACAATCTTTCTTTTTCCAATCAGGTTAGAATTTTTATTTTATTTTATTTTTATTTATTTCTCGCAAACACCAAATTAGTCGTGTAAATCTGTTTTTTGACATTTTTGTTTTTTATTATTTGTAGAATTCTGATGAGGACTCACACCAAGAGTCGAAACGTTAAATAAAAACGTGATTTAATAACAAGTTTTGTTATTCCTGTCTGTTAAATTGGTCGTTAATCGAACATAACTCTTTGTTTTTTGCCAATCCAGTTTTTTTCTTAAAAAATCTAGAAGCCTGTCGAGGATGTCGTGGTTAGCACTAATAAATTTCGTCGTCAATAATTTTTCATACGCATATCGTACGTCCTTTGGTGGAACAAAAGCGAGCGATTTGAATAATTTGACATAACTGTAAAACTTTAAAATTGTTCCTGGTTATTTTGTCCAGTAGTTATTTTGTCCGTGGTTATTTGGTGTATACATTCACCAAAACATCTTCGAAGAATATTGTTTGTTTGCATTGCTCACCGTGAGTCGATTTAACCCGGTGAATAAGTTTTTGAATTACACTTCAATAAACAGAACAAACCTTAGAAACCCGTAAACTCAAATGAAAAAACTGTTTTGTTGTCGGTTTGCCGTTTCTTTGTTGATTTTCTGGTTCCCTTTGGTTTTTTGATTTGTTCAGTTTTAAATATTAGTTTCCTTATTAATTTTTGATTCTCTTCTTCCGTATTTTATTTTCTACTTTTTGCTTTTTTGTCTCCAATTTTTGGTTTTTGTTTTTTTTTGTGTTTTATTCTTAATTTTCATTCAGTTTCTCATTTACTGGATTTTACTTTTCCATTTAGTTTTTGTTTTGTGGTTCTTGTTTCGTTTTCGATTTTTTTCATTTTTAGTTTGTTTTCAATTTTTTCGTTTTTGTTCGGTTTTTGATTTTTGGTTCTCATTTGCTTTTGATTTTTCAGTTTTTGTTTCGATTTCGATATTTTGCTTTTCGATTTGTTGTGTGGTAGACCAAATAACATGGCTCGCCACTGCAAATTGACGAAAAAAAGAAAGGAGAAACAACAAAGTAGAGAAAAGGAAAGAACAAGCAGTCAACGCGTTTATTGTGAATGATGAAACTGGTGGCATGAAGAATCGTGAGGATTTCGAGGCGATGGTGAGCTATTTACGAGGCAAATCGGTGCGAGTGTGGAAAGCCGATCATCGCATAGATTTCTCATACATCAACATGAAAGAGTACCTGGTGAAGGAAGGAACTGTTATGGAGACGTCAGCACCGTACACGCCACAGCAAAATCGAGTACATATCCCAAACAAGTTTCAATGGAAGTGGGAATTAAAGGCAAAGAAGATGGTAATGTTTGGATATCAAGATCAGAACATAAACTACCGTCTGTTTGATCCTGAAAGAAAAAGAATCGTTGGGTCCGAAGATGTCACTTTTAACGAGAAGAGTGAAGATGAAGAGAAGAAGCAGAGTCTAGCAATAGCCATATTCGATTTGTTAAATAGGTCATCGGAAAAAGAAGCAAAAAGAGGAGGAACAGAAAAAAAGGAGCAGAAAGAAGGGAAGCTGAAGCAAGAAAAGCAGGAAGAAGTGAAGCAGCCATAAGAAATCCAGAGTGAAAGGATCCAGAAAGAAGAGAAGAAGACAGTAGAGAACCAGAAGGAAGGAGGGTAAAGGCCGTAGCAGAAGTTCACATCCTATCTCGTATCATGAAGAATTGTCAGGGCTTGATCGTGAGCAGTTGCACAAGGCAATTGATGAAGAACTCTAGGCACATCGTGAAAACGTAACGTTGACTATAGTACCTAGGAATGGTAGACAGACCGTTGACTTAAATTGGTTTTCAAGGAGCAGATCAAGAGCGATGGCAGCAAGCGCATGAAGCAAGGTTGTGTGCGAAAGGCTATAGTCCATGGCCTGAAGTAGACTATAGTAAGACGTTTGCTCATGTGGTGCGCTATGTTTCTTTCCCGTCGTACTAGCGATTGCAGCAACTGAAGACTTAGAGCTAGTCCAGCTGGATGCAGATAATTGTATGACTGTACCCGACGGTATAAAGGTTCCGAATGATGATGACAAGGTTTCGTATATGTGTAAGCTACTGAAAGCCTTGCACGGGCTAAAACAATCTCCAAGATGTTGGAACAAAATTTTTGTTTCGTTTCTAACTAAGTATGCGTTTGTCTCTAGTGATGCTTATAAATGTATTTTTGTATTGTAAATCAAGTTGAGATTAAGTATTCCTTGCTTTGTTTGTAGATGATGGATTGTTGATTGGCCGAGACGAGACCGAACTAGAAGAGAAAATAACGCGCTCAAAGAAAAGTTTTGCATAAAGGTTTTCGATGCACGCTGCATTTGCGGAATGGAAATCGAGCGTGATATAAAAGCTAGAACTATGTACGTTCACCAGGCCATGTACGCGAAAAAAATTTTGTTTCGAGATGGTAGATTTCAATCCTGTTCTGATTCCGGCAGAGCCTGGCATAATTTTGGAAAAGGCAAGTGGAGCCTATGGCAAGGTCTCCTTTTCTGTTTCGCAAGGCTGTAGGTTCTCTCTTGGTTCTTAAGAATCAATGGCAATTGCCGTAGTAAGCAGACCTGACATTGCATTTGCTGTCAGTAATGTAAGTAAATTCTTGAACCATTACGATAAGAGTTACTGTGACGCGGTTGAACGTAATATTAAGTATGTGAGAGGTACTGTAAATTATGAATTAATGTACAACCAAGATTCTTTTGATGACCAATATAGATTAAGTAATGCAGATTTTTCCAACGTTCCTAAAACTAGTGGGTCAATCTCTGTTGTTGTTGTTTGTATTTTGTATGGTGGTCCTGTTCTGTGAGAGGCTCAATGTCAGAAATAGGTCCCTTCGAGTACCACAGAAGCTGAGTATGAGTCGGCTTGCAAGGCAGTCAAAGATCTGGTCTAGCTACGAAGACTAATGACTGGCATTGGACGTCAATGAGCCAACGCGACTACCCTTTTCATGGATAAATATGCAAACTGCGATCAAGCTATGTTAAAACTATATAACCTGGAATTTTCGTATACCTAGAAGCCCGGACCGCACGATTTTTGTGCGTTACTGTTTTTTGAGGGCTGAATTTGTTTTCATCGTTATTTAACTGCTTATAATCGGGGAGGGTCCAATTGATCACGGGATTCCTAGAGTCGTAGCAAATGTTAAAAAATAAAATAAGACTCAATGTGAATGAAATTTTTGTAAATAAGGCAACATGATTGACGAACGTAAGTTTGCGTTTCGTGTGTTTGATGCGCAAGACATTTGAGATTTTAAGCGAATGCCGCTCATTGATTACAGAATTTAGCTATCAGCGCGTTTAAAATGATGCACGACATGAATTAGTTGTTATATGTGAATGAGGCTAATAAACTAAACTGATCAATAGACTAATTATCCAAATCTTGTACTTGAGAAAAGTTGATCTTGTGCTCAAAGTAGATGAGATTTTTTTGTTAATAAGGGTATTGTAAATTGTGCTAAACAACTTTGGATCACATTTCTTTCAAACGAGATGTAATGACACTCATACAGATGGAGTACAATAAATGAAAACTTTGTACTTGAGATTAGTATATTTCAGACACATAATATTTGAGGCGCGTAGAAATGAGACGCAGTTTTTTAGGGCAAATCGCTTTGAGATTCATTTGATTGAGAGTCCAAATGATTGAGTTGCATGTACTTAATTGATGAAAATTAACATAAGTCCCTTTTATGTCAGGTCCTTTTATTCAGCGTGCATAGTTATGAGACACAATAAATGAGAGATGTGTATGCGAGGAACTTTTATTTGGTGCTCAAGTTTTTTGAGATTTTTTTTAATCTCAAAGGGCCTTCCTTCAGCGATTCGCTGAGATTTAGAAAGAATTCAAAACGTCAACAAATAAGGTTAACTATCAACGAAGGCGCTACATCGTGGTTAAATTCAAAATTTAAGTTAATGTCAAACTACTTGAGTACAAAATAAACATAACAATAACCAAGAAATTTTGTTAGAAGTTAGATTACATGAAATGATAATTTCAGTAAATTTGCGGAAAGCGCGAGGGAAAACCCACGTAAACGTGTTAAACGTGGTTTTAGTTCTTATAATTTGATGGATTAGAAGGTGTTTAATGATGGGTGTAATGTTTGTATAACACCGAAATAATAAATTCCACAAAAAAATGTCGAACGTGAAAAAACCAATATCAAATTTTTCGTGAAGAATGTTACAAAATTAATTTGTTGTATAGCCTATACTTATTCTAAGAGTTCGTAACACAAACAAACAAACAAATAAACATAGTAACACTTTTATATATAAGTAGAATAGGATAGAATAGGATAAATCCAATTATATTTTCAAAGGATAGATTCGTAAAACTTCTGAGAAAATTAGATTTATGTTATTAAAGATAACTATAATTAAAATTATAAAATATGATAGAAAAAGAAAGAATAAAGCAGTACCTAGTCGTTGTCGTGTGGCTCGCCAAGTACTTGAAATTAGCTTTGTGAACCGGAAAATTTTGAAAACTATTTCTGCTCTTTCGTTATCTGTAATTGCTAATACGTGTCACGGTGTTCTGATCATAGACAGAACAAAACTGCGTAATTTCCTCATTCTTCCCAAATTTTTACTTGACCAACAAATTTTCTCATATCATAACATTTATTCGAGTACCGTCAAACGGGGCTACTTTGTGCAGCGGGGGCTACTTTGTGCAAATTCGAATTTGGCACTTTTAAGTGCTTTTATATAGTATCATGTTTTTTTACTCGAAAAATGTATGAAATTCAAAGATAGAGGTCTCCTCTATTACTACAAAAAGTTTTTCGATCTTTGAAACAATCTCAGAGTGCGTTTTGTTTATCCAATGTTCACAACTTTACGAGAACGTCAGACGTCAAAAAGTGCGCGTGGAAACTTTAGCTGTAAAATGCAAAGACGGTGATAAAACAATTGACGTAAGTGCTAATTTCTCTATTATTATATCATATTATATTATATTATATTATTATAACAATTATATCCGATGAGTTTCATAAAAATTTGCACATTTATAACAAATAAATGAGAAATTAAGAAAATCGTACTGTGTGGCTACTTTGTGCAAATCTTTATTCGTTCTTTTTTCGACGGAAAAAAGCACCTGGATTAAGAAGCTACCGTGATTACACTTTAGAAAAGCTGCAACAATGTTTGCAAGTAGTTGCTAGTGGTATGTCGGGTATTTTCCCTCTGGATCGTCATAAAGTTTTGGAAAAACTACCGATTGAAGACTTTGATGCTGTGGAAGGAGGAATATCTGCAGAAATAATGGATCATCTTAAAGCAATCAGGTTTAAAGATCAATTCTCAACGGAACAGCGAAAAAGAAAGCTGACAGTTCCTCCTGGAAAAAGTATCTTAGTTGAAGACGTGAAAAGCGGCACAGTTGCAGGGCCATCCTATTCAAAGAAGAGAAAAAGGAAAAAGAATCAATCTGATTCTGATAGTGAAAGTTAGGATCTTGAGGGAGAGGAAGTTGAAGACGAAAGAGATGAAGAAGAAATAAAGAGGGCTCCACTCAGTGCCAAAGATTTAAAAAAAGGGGACTACGTAATCGTCACTTATGAAGGGGAGCATTTCCCAGGAAAAATCGTCAGCGCCAGACGTAAAAAAACGAGTTTGAAGTGCTGACAATGACCAAAACTTCAAAAAGTTGGAAGTGGAGCGAAACTGAAAAGACTGACACGTACAAACTGGAAAAAATTGTCAGAAAAATTAGCGAACCGAAGGCCATTAATAAGCGTGGTTTGTACCGCGTTGGAGAGATCTAGATGCTCTGAAGGAAGTAGGAACTGTAGAATTGCGACGTGATTTAGATCCCTGTTACGTTTGAATTCGTCAATATTATAAATGTTAATTAATATTTACTAATTGTTTTCAATTTGCTTCAGTGCAACGTTCAAAAATTTATATTACCTTTAGTTTGAACGAAATTGTTTTGAAATAAAAATTGTTTCCGAAAAAGATCTCGATAAGAATGCTTTTTTAACGCTAAAACTTATTTTCAGACTAATATTCTCACATATATCTATGTTTTCGATATTAGTCATTCAACAATTATCTTTTTTTATGATTTTATATCGATACTTTACTGAAAATATGATTAAGACACAGAATTTCCTATGGCTGCACAAAGTAGCCCCACTTGGGGGCCCATTACTCGGCAATGTTAAACACAAATGATGCCAACATCAATCAAACTAATTCGTCTGAGACTAACCTTGAATATAATATTAAAAGATTGTACTAAAGTTAGCCTCAATATAGTTTTTATACACGTCAAAGTTCCAAAACTGCGAAATCCTGCATAAACTAGCCTCGTTTGACATTACTTGACCACTATTATCAGTTTCACAAGTTTTTAAGATGGAAACCTTTGTGTATTACTTAATTCAACTGTCCACTTGATATCATTACAAAAATCCGAACTTTTATCTCAAATATCACAAAAAATCTCACATTACAAAGTGCGCGCACCAACTTTTTTGGCTGCGCGATACGTCAATTTTACGTTTTTCAGTGTTTTAAACAATCCTAAGGGCTAAAAAACGATATCAAGTCAGAGAGTTAGGACGTGTGATTAAATAAAGTCTATGTTCTTGTAAGTTCTTTTATAAACGCGTGTTGTTATTCTTCGAGTCTCGCGTGTAACGTTTTGTGATGTGATTTTGTCAAAGGTGGATTACTTCGAATTTCGAAGTGAATTTAAAACAGCCCGAGCCCTACCACAAAGACACGAAATTAAAGTGGCGTTCTTCATTGATGAATTCCAACTATTCGCCTCAGCAACAAATTCAAATTGAATTAAATAATCTCTAAGTGAAGTGGTACCATTGACAGTATCTGGTTTTAATATGTAACGTTTTTTTGTCAAACTACAACTTTGATTGTCAACTTTTGTATCATGTGTCACTTGTGTTTGAGGGTTTATCAATGATAAATTTTGTGTAGGTAAATTTATTTGTGTTTAATTTTGTGTTTTGTATATGGTTACTACTTAGTTCTCCAATTTGTTATTGCAGCTGTCGCATTTGCTCCTGCACTCATTCCTACAGCTGAATAACCTGCTGCTCTGCTGCTTGTCTAGCTGCTTTCTCTTTCTGCAAGCATGCCTTGGTCACATTGACGGAGTTTTGAGGCGAGATCTTGGATCTCGGTTCTTTCCTGGTTTATTCGATATCGCTCTGCTGCCAATAGATGTTCCAACAGGTCTCGTCGAGCTTCCTCCGCTAATAAATCAGCGTCACGTTGGCGAAGTTCTTCTGCCGAACTAACATCCGACCTGTCATCGCTGATGACACGCGTTTGTTCCATCTTTTAGATTGTAGCCTCCTTTGAATTTTGTTTTATCCTCGCAGCTCTGTTTCGCTCTCGTCGTAACTGTTCTTCAAGTTGTCAGATTTTTTCATCTCCAGCTGCCATGTTCCTGGCCGACCTTGTCGACGGTGACCGAACTGCTGGCATCCCTTTGAATTTGACACTATTACAACCACTCGACACTTTTCAATGATCCCGGTTAAGCCCCCAAGATGTTACGCACGCGAGACACGATAAATGACAACACGCTTTATTATTATTATTATTATTATTATTATTATTAACGGGAATGCTCCCTTGTTTACATAGTTGATGATAATTTTTCGACATTGGCATAATCTATCACAGTTTGAAGAAAATATGACAAAATAAATTAGAACTTAAAGTGAACTATACAACAATTAAATAAGCTAAGATAAATACAACAGTTTAAATTTTTTAGTAGCGCACGTATAAAAATTGCAAAAACTTATTATAAGATATATCAAAAAAGTCAATATCTGTGCATATATCATTTCCATATCGAGCAATTCTGTTAAACAAACTATTTTCTGCGATAGCGGTACGGCATGTTGGTACATCAAACAGTCTACTTTCGCGTAAGGTTCTCGCTGGCACGTGTAGGCCAATACTTGATAAAACATAAGGACAATCAATCATGTTAAACAAAACTTTATACAGAAATATCAAATCAAAGATTATCCTCCTATTTTGAAGAGATCTCACATTGAACAGTCGCTTTATCTCAGTATAATCATGATTGTCAAACCTAAGAGGCGTTTTGTTTATGAAAGCTAATTTACGCAAAAACTTTGACTGAACTGACTCCAATAATTTGGTATCATGTTCTGTATACGGAGACCATACAGGTGATCCATACTCCAAAAGGGGTCTGACTAGTGCATTGAACATAGTAACGTATGTCGATGGAAGTTTAAAAACATTGAAATTTCTGTTTATGAAACCTAAGGTACGAGACGCTTTATTTGCTGTCTTGACCACGTGCTCGTGAAATCTGCCGTCTGCGGAGAAAGTGACTCCCAAATCGGTAATCCTATCCTATCCTATCCTACTTCCTACTAATATAATAATACTGAGAATATGTTTGTTTGTTTGTTTGTTTGTTTGTTTGTTTGTTTGTTTGTTTGTTTGTTTGTCTGAGCATCACGCCTCAACGAAGCGTTCGGAAATGATTTCAACGCATCAGGGTGATTCTTTGTTATTTTATTTAATGTAATTAATTATTTAATGTAATGTAATTTTTTTTCGGAGAAAATTTCAAAAACATTTTCTCAGTTTTTTGAAAATTTTCAAATTTTTTATGAACACAATACATAAGCCATTATAAATAGAGTTCGAAAATGTAATGTTACGTTTCATATTCTGTAAAATTACTATCTTCCCTTCCTTATTAATAAACAAACGTAAGTATGAGAATAATTTTGAAATATTTCCTCGGGTTCGCAATTCGATCGTTATTTTGTTTTTGATTCAGTATGACTTTTCATTCAGTCGTGTTTATATCGCGTCCGCCAGTGACTTTATAGACGACATCGAAATGCCGACGAAACGTAAAACACATTTGCAAAAAATAACTATTGATACAGCTAACATAGAGCTGCGCGAGCTACAGAGGCTGAGGAACAGCTTTGCCTCATCTGAATGGAGACCAAAGATCCTTCTACGATGCGGTACTACAAAAAATTGACAACAACGATCCTGCAATTTTTTTTCTGAATGCCTGTGGAGGAACAGGAAAAACATATGTATTGAATCTCCTGCTGTCAACTATCAGGAGTCGTCGTCACGTGGCTTTAGCTTTGGCTTCAACTGGTAACGCTTCCACGTTGTTACAAGGAGGACGAACTGCTCACAATGTGCTGAAGTTGCCACTGAATTTGCACCATCAGGAGACCCCATTTTGTAACATCAGCAAAAATAGTCAAAGGGCCGAGGTGCTGCGGTTGTGCAAACTATTGGTGTGGGATGAATGTTCTTCTTCGCATAAGCATGCAGTAGAGGCACTCGAGAGAACCTTGAGAGATATACGGAGTGACAATCGGATAATGGGAGGATTAGTCGTTATATTAGCTGGTGATTTTCGACAAACCCTCCCGGTCATCACCCATGGAACTCCAGCTGATCAGCTTCATGCCAGTATCAAAAGTTCAATCTTATGGCAAAGTGTCATAGTCCATTCGCTGACTATTAACATGAGGGTATATCTTCACAATGATGAGAACGCTGCCAATTTTTCTGCATTACTTTTGACAGTCGGCAATGGTACGCTACCAACAGATGCTAATGGAAATGTTACTCTTTCTCCTGAACTATGCACTATTGCCAATTCTACTGATGAACTGATTGCTGCAGTTTTTCCCAACATCCAGCGAAATCACTTGCACATGGATTGGTTATGTGACAGAGCTATTATAGCGTCCACGAACGATGTTGTCACTGATTTAAATGACAAAATATTGGCTACAATTCCCGGGGAACAGAAATTTTACACCTCTTTCAATTCCGTAGTAAATCAAGATGAAGTGGTAAACTATCCGGTTGAGTTCTTGAACTCGCTTGAATTGTCTGGAGTTCCGCCACACATACTGAAATTGAAAGTCGGAGTTCCTGTTATGCTGCTGCGAAATTTAAATCCTCCTGTTTTATGCAATGGAACTCGAATCCGCATCACTCAACTTCGGCATAGGATTATAGAAGGTAGTAAGCTATAGATTGTCACACAACTTTTGCATTTTATACCAAATGTATTGACATACTATTTAATTTGTATGATTTGAAGGCACTATAATGACTGGATCGAATCAAGGTGCGAACGTCATGATCCCTCAGATACCAGTGATCCCCACAGATCTTCCATTTGAATTCAAAAGACGACAATTTCCCGTGAGATTGGCATTTGCAATGACCATCAATAAAGCTCAAGGTCAAACGCTCCATGTTGCTGGTGTACACCTTGAAAAACCATGTTTCTCTCACGGACAATTTTATGTTGCATGTTCGCGCGTCTCCGACCCACGGAATTTACACATTTACGCTCCAGAGAGCAAAACATCGAATATTGTTTACCAGAATGCGTTAGTTCAATAAGGTGTTGTAGTTTCACGATGTATCAATAAATGCCATGATTTTACCACGGTTACATGGGTTTCTTCTCGCGCACAATGCAAAATGGATTCATTAATTATTTTGTATAACCTTTTTCGTCCTTACAATTTGTTTATCCAAACAATTCGGAAAAAAAACCTTAACTAACTCATATAGTGCAGCGAAGCTGACGCCCGAGCGAAGCGAGGGTGCTCAGCTAGTGTCAGATACAACCGAGACAGCAGAATCCTCGATAACGTAGTCATAAGCAATCGGATCTTTCTTTCTTGTGTAACGCACGACTTTACATTTCGAAGCATTCACAGACATGTGGTTGTTTTCGCACCAGGTTACGAAAGAGTTCAAATCTCCCTGCAGCAAGTGAGCATCACTCAATGAGTCAACTTGTGCAAAAAGTTTTGCGTCATCGGCATACAATAGAATTTCGCAATGTTTTAAGACAAGTGGTAGATCATTGATGAACAGGATAAATAATAAAGGACCTAAGTGTGACCCTTGAGGGACACCAGATGTTACAGAAATTACATTGGACTTACATTCATCAATATGTACCACCTGCTTTCTATCAGACAAATAGCTGCGAAGCCAGGATAAAAAAGGGTTTACAATACCCATCTTCTCTAGCTTGGCAACAAGGACTTTGTGAGAGACCCTATCAAAGGCTTTCGCAAAGTCAGTATACACGACATCTAGTTGACTACGATTCTCAATTGCATTTGATATAAAATGTTGTATGATTGCTAAATTGGTGACAGTAGATCTCTTATCCAAAAAGCCATGTTGTTCATCTACAATCGCTGGACGAATCAGCGCCATCATTTGCTCAGTTTGCTCATTATAAAAAAGAACAAGAACATAAACTTAACCCAATCACACGTCTTGACTCTTTGACTAAGTAACTAAGACTGTCGTTGACAGCGTCCGTTTCAACCTGATCAATTTGACAGACATGAACAATTGATCGCCGCGACATCTATTCTGAATTATAAAATACGCAACCCCAAGTACTCAAAAATAATGATTATCATTATTATCAATAATTTAATTTGAAAAAGGCAGCCATTTTATTCCGAATTACGTATACGAATATGAAGTACTTACACTTCAAAATATTTTCTGTACAGGCTCCAAGAAGGTTTACAACATTCAAGTGTCTTCCGAGATGAATCAAAATTTTCAATTCACTTGCGAGGGCTCGTATGTTAGTCGGATCAGCAGATCTGCGAACCATTTTAACCGCAACTGTTGTTTTTTCTTCAGTTTCTAAAATATTTTCTGCTTCTGCTTTCAACACCACACCAAAAGCTCCACTGCCAAGTTGTTTTCCTAATTTTAATTTATGGCGAGGAAATTCATATGTTTTGTCATAGGGTAAAAGGTCCGCTTGATCATCAACTGTTAATTCCGGATTCAAACATTCCAATGCTCCTTTTTCAAAGTACATTAAACCAGCCGCTGTTAGCTGTTTCCTCAAAACCTTAACAATAATAAAATAACATTAATATTGTAAGAATTAGTTACCGTCATTCTATTCATTGTTTCTTCATATTTTTTATGAAACTAACAAGGAAAATAGACTCATTTTTTCTAGCTGTTGACAATCTTTTCTATTATGATTTGTTATATTTTTCCCTTTATTTAAATACTCTTTAACTACTAAAAGAGTCAGGCTCTTTTCCTAATCCGATTAAATTAAATTAAGTTAATAAATTTCGATTAAAGTTTTTTAATCCGTCCAATGTAACACCAAAATAAATAAACCGATTTCTTAAATCTTGAATTCCTACTCGAAACCGCACATATGCTCGATTTTATGGTTCTCCTATCCTCTCCTTTTTTCAACTTGAATTAGAAATTAAATGTAACCGATTATTTCAACATTAGTTATTATAACATAATAATTATTTTTTAGTAATCCGCTTGTTCTTGTTTTCAAGAAACAAATACCTGTTCACGACGTATTTTCAACCAAAAATACGTAAAAAGAACGATGCACAGAATCATTAATATGACTACTGCAATGATCCATGACACGGAAACGTTTTTGCCTGCAATGTTTGATCATATTTTATTACAACTTGATTGTATAACGTTTTGCAAGTAAAGAATATTCCAGAAAAGTTACCTATAACCGTTAGCTTTCTGGTAGACAATATTTCATTGATTCGGTTTTGTCCTTTACATGTGTAAGTACCACTATCTCTTGCATGTAAATATTTAATTCGAAATTCTTGATTACGATTATTAATTTCGAATTGATCGGTTCCGTTTATAATAACACCATCCTTAAAATGAATGACTGTTTACTTGGGTCAGTCAAAATAAAGCATGCATGTAAGTTGTAATTAATAACACAATCGTTTTTGGCATGCTTTTGGGGACACCGAAAGGAAAATGTTTGTTAATGACACGTCCATGAAATACGGCAAACTTCTCCCTGATTGGTCAAAAATGGACCTCTCTCTAAAAGGTTAAGCGTCGCCATCGAAAAATAAAGGTAATTTCATGGCTATTTAATTTCGTACGTTACGCGACTTTTTTGTGTTCACGCCGCGTAGTATTCAAACACGGCAAATGTTTTATGATGATGATATGAATAAAAATTTTATAACAATCACAATTAGCAATTTGAGGGGCGTTTATTTCAAAAATATAACTTTTCAATTTAAAGAATTAATGTAACAATAATTACAATAACCTCTATTATATTATATTCTAGCATATTATGTCTGGAGGCATGGCAGTGACCCTGGCCCACAACAGCCTGAAACTGTAAGTGCCTTCTTTACACAAAATTTTCGATTATTATATTTCGAGTCTCGTTCTTCACGATTACAATGTAGTAGTGCCTCTCACTGCTAGATGTCGCACAAGTTCCTTTAGAGTAAAACAAAGTTGGTACTCTCTGGATCCTTCCTTACACGTTCCCGCCAAGCAATCTTCATTCTGTTTCTTGTGCTAGATGTGTTTAGACGCACATTTCTTTTTGGTGTTAATTAAAATTGTAAACGTGTAAGATGACAAACAAAAGGAAGTATGAAAACGACCCAGATAGGGCGATGAGACATTTGCTGAAAAAGCAAAAGGAAATATCGGAACGAATTGCCCAAATGACTAGGAAAACGGACAACCCAAGTGAGGTTATGGAAAATACCGGCGAGGAAGCAAATCCGAAACCGCGCCAAAATAACGGCGAAGGAAAAGATGCTCCCGCACGAAATATTGTTACCACAGTGGCGGAAATCCACAACGGTATTAGTAAGTATAAAATTACGGAAATTAAAATAAAATTCCAAATGCAAATAAGAAAAAAGAGGAACCGACCTAGCGAGTTACTCGTTCTACTTTTGGCGGTTACTCCTTTCTTTCAGACCTGACCCCAATAGGAGAGGAGGTCGTGTACGAAGAGGAGTCTGAACCAGAGGATAATCCTCCGGACGACTCATCATCGATCGAGGGCGACGGTAACCCTCCGATCGATGAGTCTGCTAATGAAGTTGAAGATAAGGATCAAAAAATTGACCCGACAACCAAACAGTCAGTGGTTAAGTTGTACGAAGAGATAGTGGAAATTTTAGGTGTCATTAAAGAACTTCAAACGCCATTAGAGCCTCAAATCAACGCTGCCCTCAAGGAAAGATGGGATTATTGGAAAATGAAAGGTCTAAAGAAAGACGAAAAGATCCAGTTATTGGAAAAATATCCACGCAAAGGACAGTGGAACGTGGCGGCTCCCGAGCTAAATCCTGAGATTTCAGCAGCCCGTATCTTTCTGGAAGTGGCAAAATCTCGTGACAAATACTTGGTCAAGGCGCAGAACGTATTGGGTTCAGCCCTGGTGGCTCTTGGAAGCGGCTTATCGTTGTTGCTTGACACTGAAAACGAAATTGACCGCAGGGAATTATTAACCTGTCTATGTGATGCAGGTAAAAAATGAATATAAAAAATAAATAAATAAACAACAACAAACAAACAAACAAAACAAAAACAAAATAAAATTGTGTCATTTCAGGGAAGTTGTGCACAGAGCTGTACCACCAACAATCTCTTTCGAGAAGAGTACTGATCTTGTCTAAAGTCATTGATAAAAGATACAAAGCGGTGTTAAAGGAGTCCGAACTGGACACTCGCTTATTTGGGCAAGATTTGTCAAAGAAGGTCAAATCTTTCGTGGTGTACGACAAAACCAGCAGCAAGCTGTTCAGCAGCGAGTCCCAGCCTACAAACTCAGGATTCAACAAATCGGGAAACTCGAGAAGCCTGCCGAACAAGTCCAAGGACCACTTTCAGCAGGCGTTCGGAACGTCAGGTCCTCAACCGTTCTTCAAATTCAAGTCGCAGTACAACCCGAAGTTCACTTCCGGCCCAAAACAACAACAGCCGAAGAACCAACAGCTCAGACAACAGCAGTCGCGACAACAGGATCGCAACAACAACAAACAGTAGAGGTGAAATTCGAAGCGGGGACTTTGAAAAACAACTTTCAAAGTTGGGAAAAGTTGACCAACGACAAATCCATCTTAAGTTGTGTAAAAGGTTTTGAGTTAAGGTTTTCGGAGGGACCTTACCAATCCACCTTTCCGACCGCCCCCTTTTTGAAACAGTCACAAACAGTTGATGATGTAAAGCACGCAATTGAAGAATTGTTAACAATTAATGCGATTAGACCATGTCCAGAATCGGTAGGCGAATTTATTTCTCCTTATTTTCTGGTACCGAAATCTAACGGGAAAATGCGTTTTGTTCTTAACTTAAAAGCTTTAAATAAGTTTATAATATGTGAATCAATTAAATTGGAAGACGGACGGTCTGTCAAAAGACTTCTTTGTGAAGGTGATTATATGGCGAAAATCGATTTGAAAAATGCGTATTTTGCTATATCAGTATCCGGAAAAAGCTCAAAATTTTTGAGGTTCATTTTTCAAGATCAACGATACGAATTTCTTTGTGTCCTGTTTGGGATAAATCTGGCTCCGTGGCTTTTTACAAAATTAACCAAAGCTTTTGTAAGCCACCTAAGGAAAAAAGGTTACAAATCAGTTATTTATTTAGACGATCTGCTTTGTTTTGGCAGAACCGAACAAGAATGCAAGGACAATATTGATGTTTCAACAAAGTTGTTAACGGAATTAGGATTCACGATAAACGAGGAAAAAACCGTTTTTGAACCGGTGAGAGAAATCGAATCTTTAGGGATTATGTATAATTCAATTGATATGTCCTTGCAATTACCCGAGCAAAAGAAATTAGAAGTTCTTGTACGACTAAATTTTTTCCAAAAAGCAGACCAGTGCACTATTCGACAATTCGCTAGTTTTATTGGGTTGTTAAATTTTTGTTGCCAGACCTTAACGTACGGTCGGTTGTACTTGAAAATTTTTGAGAGAGTTAAGTACAAAAATTTGCTGAAGTGCAATAAGAATTTTGACGCAAAAATGGTTCTTACAGACGATTTGCAACCAATTTTCCAGTGGTGGATAACGCATATCCCACAAGCATCGACGCCTATCAAGCGAACGAAATTGGTAAAAGAAATTTTTTCAGACGCGTCAAAATCAGGGTTAGGGGCCCACTGCAATGAAGAGAACACACGAGGGTTTTGGTCAGACGAGGAAAAACATCTCCATATCAACGAACTTGAACTGTTAGCGGCTTTTTTTGCCCTTAAATGTTTCGCAGCAAACCTACGTAACTGCGACATTCTTTTGCGAATCGACAATACGACTGCAATCGCGTACATAAACAAAATGGGGGGAATCCAATACATGAAACTGAACAAAGAAGCTTTTGACATTTGGCAATGGTGCGAACAGCGGAAATTATGGATTTTCGCATCTTATATTAAATCATGTGATAACATCGACGCGGACCGTGAATCACGCGTTAAAAATATAGACACTGAGTGGGAAATCGCGGAAGAGGTTTTTGAGTATATAACTAACAAATTAGGGGTGCCGGAGGTCGATCTTTTTGCTTCGAGGGAAAATACAAAATGCGAAAAAATTTTTTCATGGAAACGAGACCCAGAGGCTATTGCGGTAGATGCCTTTACGCAAGACTGACAAAAAATTAGATTTTTCTGGGCTTTCCCACCTTTCTCTTTAATTTTGAGAGTCATTCAAAAAATTAGATTTGATGAAGCAACGGGAATTTTGGTTGTTCCCAATTGGCCCAACCAACCATGGTTCCCATTGTTTTATGAATTATTAATATCAGAGAGCATTATAATCGAACCTTCACCTAATCTTCTTTTGTCACCCTGCAGATCATTACAACACCCGTTGGCCGAAAATATGTAATCGATTGCGGGGATATTATCAGGAGATCGTTCATTGGCAAAGGTGCACCGGACGAATCAGTCGAGATTCTGTTAGCTTCACTAGCGCCGTCGACACAAAAACAATATGCGGGACCATTGAGACAATGGGGCCAATTTTAAAACAAGGAAATTAGATTCGATTCATGCAGGAATAAAAAATGTACTTCAGTTTTTATCAGAAAAATTCAAAGAGGGGTATGAGTATGGCTCATTAAATTCAATGCGCGCGGCTATTTCGTTGATTTTGAATGAGAACATTTCAAAGAACCCGCTGATCAGCAGATTTTTCAAAGGGATTGTTCGATTGCGTCTGATCAAACCCAAGTACGATCGAACATGGGATATGTCAATAGTTCTTGAGGGAATCGAAACCTGGTGGCCATTAGAAGGCCTGGATCTCACGAAGCTCACGTACAGATTAGTCATGTTATTAGCTTTAAGTACAGCGCAACGTCGAAAAACACTTGCTGCGATAAGATTATCAAACATTAGGCGTCTCAGCGATTGATACGAAATTGAAATTGCGGATCTTATGAAAACATCAAGACCGGGTTCTTACCAACCCTTGCAAACGTTACCGATTTTCCGTGAGAATCCCCAACTTTGTGTTGTTAAAACTCTAGAAATGTATTTGACGAAAACGAAGGGCTTAAGAAAACAAATCGACATTCTTTTTCTAACTACGAGACAGCCTCACGGGCCAGCATCTCCCGACTCATTAAGTAGATGGTCTGAAACAGTATTAACGACTTGCGCTATAAGTTCCGAATTTAGCGCTCATAGCACACGACATGCGTCAACGTCTGCGGCTATGAAAAAAGGAGTCAGCGTCGAGATTATTGAAAAGGCAGCGGGATGGTCTAAAAAATCCGAGTATTTTCAAAACATTACCTTCGGACTATCGAAACTAACGAAGAGTTCCTCGAAACAGCGATTTTTGAATCATGAATTTAAGACTACTTATAAGTTCTAAAAGTTGTGATCACTTGTGATATGCCAAGGTCGTCAGATTAAAAAATACATATGTGTACTATTGATTAAGACAAATAAAACTGTTTACTTAAAAGGGTTTGAATTCTCTTTTATATATAAAAGATGATTAGATTCGAAAACTCTAAACATCTACATTGTAATCGTGACGAACGAGACTCGAAATATAATTAGAAAATCAAACGAACTAAAAGTGAAGTTCGATTGAAATTATATGAGAGTCTCGTTCGAACGATTAAATCCCACCCAGAAAACTAGAATACCCATCCCAAAATTTTACTCTAAACTGAATGAAGATTGCTTGGCGGGAACGTGTAAGGAAGGATCCAGAGAGTACCAACTTTGTTTTACTCTAAAGGAACTTGTGCGACATCTAGCAGTGAGAGGCACTACTACATTGTAATCGTTCGAACGAGACTCTCATATAATTTCAATCGTACTTCACTTTTAGTTCGTTTGATTTTCTAATAATATCATGAGTAATATTTTACTTGAACACAGAAATGAGAGTTTAAAACCTTGAGAACCTTTTGCTCATCTCGGAATTGACGTGTTTTCTGACGTGGGATTTCTCTATGAAGTTTCAACTAAAGGTGACACAAGCCTAATGTATGAAGTTGGTTGGCCGTTTTTCCACGCGTAACAATAACAGTAACATTGTAACCAAGGAGACTAGTGAGTGTAACTCACAGAAGTGACTTAGACTGAAGAAGACCTTACAATCTTCTGTATTTACCTTATACCATGTAATGTTCGGAAAAGGCGAACCATCCATAAAGCAATAAAAGAACAGTTTCTCTCCGTTTGTATCTAATTCATCTAATTTCACTGTGACATGAGTCTCATCCATGTTTGTACTTCTCATACTAACAGCAGCTGATTCTAGAAATTGGAGAATAATATTCATAGAGCAACATGTATATCCTCAAGGATGTAAAAATATAATCTGATGATATTTATAATTATTGCCTTACTGTGAACGGTAAGATTATACGTCCTTTCTTCTTTGAAATTGTCCTTGTTTGTACTGACACAAATCATTATTTGAGAATCTGAGGATTGCACGTCGTGAAGTTCAATCGTCTTTATAAAGGAAAATGGCGTCAAACGAGTTCGAATTGTTATTTTCTTATCTAAAAAATTATCACATATTATTTATTAATAATGCTAGAAAATCCGATTGCGTAGAATCAAGACGTCATTCGTTCAAAAGGTTTTACCTAGGTCTCGTATTTCTCTTAAAGATTCATCTAACCAAACAGTATTGTTCGTGTAGTTATACAGAGAAACTCCACAGTCTAGAACTAAATTATCACCTTCAACGACACGTTCCAATGAAGGTATGATCTCGAAACCGTCAACGTACTCTGAATTCATATAAAATGATATGTCTCTATGAAAAAGTGCTCATTACTTGCAAATTTTTTGACATTTGGAAATAACTCATTTGACAGTAAATTTACAAGGGTAATATGCCTGCATCGTTGAATGATGCAAATCATAGCTTATTAAGGGTAAAATAAGTTTAAAATAATAAGCTTTTCTGAAATTAACGTAGCATGTAACAACGCACAGATATTAGTGAATCTAAAAATAACATCAAGTTAGAAGAAAATAAATTCAAAATTTTCAGATTCAAGGCGCACCTCTGAAAAAAATAAACAGGTTCCTTAGGTATACAGAAACGTAAAAAAATACGGTTCCATTGGAAAAATGGAGGTGACACCCCAAAAAAAATTATGATATAATTTAAACTATTTAAAAATGAAAAATGATAACTAACTTATTAAAGAAATGTTTTCGGATTTGACGGCCAACTCTTGGTAAGACAATTTTGTCACAGTTTAGGACCCCCTGAATACAGTAAAAATGTCAAACCAGCATAAAATTGATGATAACACTTTTTTTTAAAAAAAAGTATGAAAAATGCATTCAATGAGCTATCGCTAGAGATTGCCTGATTTCAAATTGTAATAACATTCACGTTTTTCATCGAAGAAACTCCGAATAAATCTTATCCGCAAGCTATAACTTCGTACTTTTAGCTTCCATAATTTCATTCAAAGAAATGTAAAACGCAGGTGGCGCTGCGAGCAGTTGAAGCCAATAAGATATTGCTAAAAAATTGAATTTTCAGATCGTCATAACTTTTATGTTTTTCATAGAGAACAGTTTTAAATATTACGCTCAATTTTACCTCTGAGTCCAAAGTTACATATACGTTGATGTTCAGCCAAACTTTAAATTTTATGAGCGAACTCTTTGACGAATTCATTACAGTTGAAGAGGACGTTTTGAGTAAAAATGTTGAATTAAACAATATTTTTTAGTATCATTTGAAACAAATATATAACTTTGTTGTGCCGCAGCACAACTCTAGCCTTTTTTTATATTCAGTTTAATGATTGTAAGCTTTTACTTTTTGTTTAACATAAAATCTCAAATTAAAATACCGGTTTTCGGTCGGGTGTCTGGGACTTCCGAGCCGCTATTCAATTTCTGTTACTTGATAATTATCAAATATCGTTAATCCGACTCAAGCATTGTTTTGATGATCGAGCACAGGAAATTTTCCAGTTTTGTACATGATTTTGCTGAGACCGCGCTCCACGTGTGCCGAGCCAAGGGCACGATTCAGCGGTTTTTGGCAAAATCTGGAGGGGCGATCGTCGCTGACGACCGGTTGGACGCTCCCGATGGATGACAGAATCAATCTTCGTCCAGTGCGCGACAAATTCGTGTGACCAGTGTCAACTCATTGCACAACGAACCACCGACCAACCCTGGGGGCCGATAAGAACCATCTTCCGAAGGTCATAACCGGGACTCACGTCACCTAAGTCCAGACCGGAGCCTAGCAAACTCCACTAAGGTCATAAGTGCAAGCGCCTAGACGCCACCTCATCACGAGAGCAGAACAGCAACGAGCCGTTGAGACCAAGCAACCAGGAGGTAACGAGCCAAATACCCCAACGACTCCAGAGAGTCACCACCGAGGTCCACTCCTAGACCCTACGGCCAAGCCGAGGTCCCGAAGGACCTCTGCAGCCAGCCAGCCTGCCTGGCGAGCTGCTAGCCAGCCAGCCAGTCTGCAACGATTTGAGCCAGTCGAAAAATGGTAAGTCCAAATTAGCAAAATTCCTTTTACAAAGCCAATTATACGCATTAACGATTAGAATGGACCAAAACCGCGAAGCAAATGCCTTTCCCTATTGCAACAAGAATGTACTTGGAAAACCTGCAAATATCCACGCTTATATCAACGGCGACGATCGAATCCATTACCTTTTACACAATCATCACCGAAGAAGAATTCCAGTGATAAGACACGACAACAATGATGACGCGCCGCAACACGCAAACGGCACGTCGCGACACGCGATAAACGCGATTCCTATCTGTGATGGATCTCCGATCACATATCTAAGACACATATCTGCAAATTTAAATCGAAACGAGCAGCAAAAGCTATTAATATTATTGGGGGGCCGTCTAACCGGCATTACACTAGACCATTACTATAGCAATATGCCCGAATATCGCATTGTCGAAGACTTGATCGCGGATTTCAAACTCCGTTTTGGTATTAATATTGATGTTGCAACTTTCTCAAAGAAAATTTAATGTGAACAGATCATCCCCAGAGACACTGTCTCATATTTCGCTGACAAAATTGAATCCGCTGTCAGCCAGGCTTCATGCCAGTTAGAAAATGATGCCCACTTTAGTTCCAGAGAACTTGACACATTGTTGAATCTCGTCGACTCCACTGCGTTAGAACATTTTCTAGATTCGCTTCTTTCCGAAATTAAAATTCGAACCAAAATTATGCGTCCTGCCACTCTTACTTCTGCGATAACATTTGCTACTGAGGTAGAAACAAGACTCCGGAAACCAAAATCTGATATTCTAAATCGATCAAAACGAAGTACAACTTTTGATCTCAATCAACGAAACACTCACTGCGTAATACACGAAAATTGTAATCACTTTATTAAGTGTATTTATTATTATTATTGTATGTGTATTATAGTATTTATTATTAAGATTTATTAAAAATAAATTCGCAAGGAAACCTGCTTTGACGCGTGAACCCCATTTTTGAATCTTATCAAAATTTTGGAGAACCCTACGACGCTGCGTATACGCGAAATAATTATAACTACTACAACTCCAATGAGTACGACCGTGGTGACAATGACTTGTCAAACTACTTAAAGCAAGGCAATTACGACCAATATTACGATACGAATCGAATCAAACTTATCAAGACACTTAATACGAAAACACAAACTATGAAGATTACCTTAAAAACGAAATCTTTCGAAAAAACAAGGAAATGGCCCGGTAGGCCGGGCCAACTACACCTACAAAATTTCTACAACTATGTGTGGATCAAGACACTATGGTGATAATAATCGACGTTCCGAAAATCTTTATGGAAATCATAAAGAACCGAATTCAAACAATTTCGATTAAAACTTGAGACATTTTGATTGTTACGTTCAAAGTCGCCGCGACTATGACTCATATCACAGCTGCTGCGACGACCTTACAAAAATGTGCAACGAGCTGAATAATTCTCGCGATCACCTTACAATTCTTAAACCTTAAACTCCTCTGATAAAATTCATTTTAATCGAAGTCAAAAGCAAAAGATAAAATAAGTGTTTTGAGGGACCCAGTTCATTCTGTAGAGTCGCAATTCGAATATTTTCAAACGGTTTACGTTAATAACTGAGAGCACGTAAAAAACGCGGACCACATCCACAAGAAAACTTCCCTTTCACCTCAACCACTAAATCCTACCATCAACCCGGAAAAACCAAGAACCATGTTTGACAATGCAGTCCTACCCTGGAACAAAAAACCCGAGAAAATCAGAAACAGCGTGGACCCGAACCCCGTAGACGAGTTCATCAAGGACAACGTAGTGACGTTAGTGAACCACGACATGCACCTAGAACGAACCAATGTTCATGATAAGGGCAACATAATGACCCTAGGAAAACAAAGTACAGATCCATCCCACAGGAAAGGAAACATTCTGGCTGTCACCGACGCAGTGAAACATACTATTGAGTCGACCGATCCTACAATCGCGAAATCCGAGTTTTCTTCTTTCTTGATCGCACTATCTAAACCTAATTCGCCAAAATTCCCAGAAAATATCCGCCTATCGCGATTCCTCCGCAGAATCCACCCCAACCTGAACCTTGAAATGCATCGCCAAAAATTAAAATTGAAGCTCCCAGCGACAAGCGCGAATTGCTGGAATAAGATACTATATACTGTTGCACAATAAAATAATCGAGAAAGAAAAACCGAGAACCGACTCAGAAGAAGCGAGCGTAAGCACCGAGCCATTCGTTGGTCTCATAAACCGATCACTCGTGATCAAACTCAAAGGTAACCACACCAATAACATGTGTGATCATAAACGTCTTACATTAAGAGAAGCGAAACCCATCTCAAATTTAATTCTCAGCAAAACCTACCAAAAAGTACGTACTCACACAAGTTCACATTCGATCGCGGAAAAAACCGCCTAACTGCTCCTGCGGCATAGCGACGATAAATCGAAAACGAAAACTCAAGTAACTGCCGCTACTATAATTATAAGACAAGTTTTAAACAAATTTATTTCTCATTTCGAATGGCCTACGTAATTTCGAAATATCCCAATAACAAACCCCAACCACTGAACTTCACCTATTGAACACCGAAATTAATGAAATAATAATCGAGTTCATAACAAACAAAACTAAAATTTTATTTATTTCTAACATAATTACGTTTTCTAAACCAGGAAAAAATGACGCAGCAATTGGCACGTCTTAAACACGTACTCTCAATCAAGAATTAACCACGAACCCACACAATCTATTTCCAATCTATTATTATTTGATGACGTCATCCCAAACAACCCAAAAAAATATAAATGAACAAAAAATTCTTAATTAAAAATCAACCGGAAAACGCATACAACACGAGACATTTCTTCTTATAGGTTTTTATTTATAAAAACAAAAGAATGAGCAACCAACCAAAAACTGAAATTAAAACTTATTGGTAATAACACTGTTATCGTTAATAACACGCGTCAAGAGATTTGTTATGATAGCTACGAAAATAAAGGTCGAAAACAGCCCCCGAAACTGGGAAACTCCGCGCTGCCGTATTTCACAAAATAATAGCATAAACTATATGAATTTGAAATTTTAATTTTATCACTCAACATTTTGACGCAGTTTCAAACCCCCTTTCAATCTTATCTTCAAACGCCCCCCTTCCCCAAAGAAGAAAGTAGTGTGTGCCTCACAAACCACCACAGCTCCGCCGCCACGAAAGACCGTACTTATGCTTAGCACGCTTAAGCAACGTCACTCTGCAAAGCTCGACAGAGAGCCCCAACAAGAATGAAGAGATTTGAGCAAAATTTTGTGTTTAAACAAATAAAATCTTAACAAAAATTAACTTTCTAAAATTCGAAAACACAAAGCCACGTGAGCTTAGTTCAGCGAACCACTGCGCCAGTCGTTCATCGCCGCCGGTAACGACCCCTCGTTGCTAATCGTGAGCAATTTTGTAGACAAATAGTTTCAAGCCTAATTTTAAGTTTTGGGAACCTCCTCTGCTGTTGTGCAATGTTTTCAGGTGACCTGGGACCTGACCGGCTCTGGCCTAGCATATACGCTAACCAACAAAAACAGTCAAGGTCCGTCACTAGTACCTAAGCAAGCAAAAGCCACATTTGCTCCGAACCCTGCTCCGTGCACCAAACACACCATACATCAAGACGAGCAACCAACCTCCAGGATTTTCGAGGGACCTACGGAACACTTAGTCCCCAAATTTAAAAGTTGTATATTGGTTTTGAGGATGAATTTCACAGGGGCATACAGTAAGTGTTTTAATAGAGCTGCACAAACACACACTTACATATTCATACCCAATTTGTAAACCCTCCTAAAAAACTTCGCTTTACTTAACGACACGACGGGACTCGTGTCCGGTGGAAGGGGAAGGCACTGTTGTGCCGCAGCACAACTTTAGCCTATTTTTATATTCAATTTAATGATTATAAACTTTTTCATTTTGTTAAACATAAAATCTTAAATTATAATATCGGTTTTCGGCCGGATGTCTAGGACATCCAAACCGCTATTAAATTTCTGTTACTTGATAATTATCAAATATCGTTAATCCGACTCGAGCATCGTTTTGATGATCGAGCACAGGAAATTTTCAAGTTTTGTACATGATTTTGCTTATACCGCGCTCCACGTGTGTCCAACAAGGGCACGATTCAGCGGTTTTTGGCAAAATCTGGAGGGGTGATCATCGCTGACGACCGGCCGGACGCTCCCGATAGTCGTCAGAATCAATTATAACGACAATTAATCAAGAGCACCGAGCTTGTTCACATCACGTATTCCAATCACATATTGTGTACGCTGCTATACGCCGGAAAAACGCGGAAAAATTGAAAATGTTTAAACTTGATTGATGATTAAATTGTTTATGAAATTATATCAACAAAATTCTTGATACAAATTATTTGATTCTTTGCACTGAACATTTCGAGCTTCTTGACAATTAAATCCGATGAAAATTGTAAAACGCATAAAACGGTGGAAAAAAATTAGAAATCGAATTTAAGAAAATGTATTGACGAAAACATATTCCTTTGAATAATTTTGTCGATTAGATGACGTCTTACTGAACTATGCTTTTCTAAAAAATATCTTAAGGGCTTTGCCTGCTCGCAGCGCCACCTGCGTTTTACATTTCTTTGAATGAAATTATAAAAGCTGAAATTACGGAGTTATTTTTATTACGAAGCATGTAAATAAGCTTTATTTAGAGTTTTTTCGATGAAAAGCGTGAAAGTTATTACAATTTGAAATTAGGCTCTCTCTAGCGATAGCTCATTGAATGCATTGTTTATATTTCTTTCAAAAAAAGTGTCATAATCGATTTTATGCTAAATTAAAATTTTTACTGTACTCGGGGGGTCGAAAACTGTGAAAAAATTGTCTCACCAAGAGTGTGCTACCAAATCCCAGAACATTTCTTTAATAAGTTAGTCATTTTTTATTTTTAAATAATCAATCAGGTCATAATTATTTGTGAGTGTTACCTCCATTTTTCAATGAAACCGTATCATTTTTATGTTTCTGTATGTCGCAGGAGCCTGTCTATTTTTTTCAGAAGTGTACCTTGATTCTGGAAATTTTGAATTTTTTTTTCTAACTGGATGTTAATTTTGGATTTACTCATATGAGGCGATGAATCGTGCCCCTATTGCATAGCGCTGTTGCCTAATAGCAGTGGAGCACTGTCCTTCTACATTAAGGGGTACAGTTTTTCGTTTTCCGATGGATTGATTCCCTGAAACCAAGTGACATTTAGCAAAAGTGCGTGGAAAAGCTCGTCGCAGCCGACAGAGGGCTTTATATTGCAATTGTCATCAGTAAATTTCTTTTTCTTCAACAAATAAAGAATAGAATTGAAATTTTCATTAAAGTAAGTAATAATAATTATAAAGTATAATGATAATTTTTATCATTTATACCACATTTTAAAATTGAAAATTAGACGTTAATGAGATATTAAGATAGTAATCAAGTTATGATTTACTTATTTACTATCAAAAATGACCCTATAATCTCAAAACGAATTAAATTATTCAGCCCGAATAGCTGTCGCCTGGCAGTAGCACTCGGAGGAACAGTTCTTCAAAGTGCGACAGTTCCACTGCTAACAAAGCAAGGGTGCCCTCGTCTTGTCTCCGTGAAGTTCTTAAAAATTTTGAGTGAGACTGTTACTGTAGCGAATCGAAAGAACCAGTTCAGTGATATTTTAAAGAACATTTGCATTTTATCTCAGATTTTTTATTTGTTGCTATAATTAATTTTAATTGTAAAATTATGGAAATATATCAGAATTAATTCCCAAGTATTATAAACAAAAAATTATTCGGCCATTAAATTTTTTATATTGCAGTAATTCCTCCCTTGGAGCTTTAAAAGAAACGATTTAAATGGGACTTAACTGGTTCCTCCGAAATTCGACAAATTTATAAAATCTCGAGAAAGTAAGTTTTATTAAATACATAATTTGTAACTGTATATTCAACGGATTCTTTTCTGATTGTTCTGGAGACTCCATGAAGACTCCTTGGAATGGAGTGCAAAACAAATTGGCAGACGTCAAAAGAGATACCTATACCAACAGCATTTGTGTCTCAAGTTAAACATGATTAACTTGATATTACTTTTGAAAAAATTAGGTAAATTTCCTGAAGATGGCAGCCGAATTGTTCCCCAAAATTGACTTCTTCTATGTTAACTGTACTTGAACACGTTATTGAGAGAATTAACGAAATAGCATTATCTACCTGTCACCCATATTTCATGGTCTGCTCTCTGACATCCAAGAATGTTACAAGCTTTGCAATAAAGAACGCCTGATTCGTGAATTCGATAAGTTACTGTAGAGTTAAAGTAGATATCCGATATTTCATCGTTCCTGTAATAATTACTCTGAAAATAAATGAAATATTACATGTGTCTTACATATTCTACGATATTTTGAAAAAAATAATTTTTCTTACAGGCAAATGTGACTCTATAGCTGTACAATTATCACTTTCAACTGGACACGATGAATGTACCCATGATATATTCGGTTTAGGATAAGCTATAACTCTACAAGAAATGCGCGCCGCTTCATGTAATTTATAATATGCTGGAGCAATATCAATCAAGATCATTGGGATAGCTGAAAAATTAAAATATCGATGTTTGAATCTTTTAGACTCATGAACTCGGCTCGATTCATTTTATTTTAGCACTGCGCAAGTGCTCGCACTAATGCGCATCTATAGTTCTAGTTGTTGGTCTGTGTAGTTGTATACTTACAGATAACTTCTAGAGTGAAATTTAAAATTGACGTCACTCGTCCATTGCGTGCATGTAAAGAATAAATCCCTCTATCGTCAATACTAAGGTTGTTAATTGTAAGCTTAACTTTATTTATCATGTTCTGTATCGTATATTTTCCGTTGGAAGAGGAGTGAAGCATTGGTTCTTGTTTGGGATTAAACCTTAAATGTGTAATAAAACAATCTGCAAACTTTTTAATATAATAAGTGATACTTAACGTTAACTTATTATTAGTCGCACTCAACACTTTCGTGGTCCTATTGACCGGAATGATTACCGAAATTGATTTTTTTTTAAATTAGCAGTATTCTTTAGGCTGCTGTGGGGCAAGTTCGTTAGGCAAGTGCTGTTTATGTTCACATAAAAATACATAAAATGAAGCTGTAATTTTTTAGTTTTAAATCTAAATCCATTGTAATAATTCTACCACCTGAAATACGCAATTAATTTGAAACTTTAGTAACAAATAATATGAAATCATTGCTATCGAGACAAGTGTTTTTCCGAATTAATATATTTTTGTCACTTTAAAGAATTGTAAGTCAGATAAAATAAGAGTAATGAAAGATATGAAATCATTGTCTTCGAGACAAGTTTTTTGAACTCGCTATATTCAAATAAAATTATGTTTCTCAAATAACTATTTTTTCGAGTTAAAAAACACCTTGGCGAGTCGGACCGTTCCGAATAAAACTTCAACTGTGCCGAAAGTTTGTTGAACCGATCTCCACTTCTGTGATTTAATTTTTTTAAACAGAAAAAATCCTACAGAAAAACGGAAAATTTGTTATCTGATATTAAATGTACGAGAATTCAAGAATTTCAATTCTTAAAAGATTTTCGGTTTAAAGAAATTAAAGGTCTGCCTAAGATTTTCCTACAGTTAAATATCGTGAAGTATATGTCTTAATTTTTCAAGTTAAAATTTTTCCGCAACGAATATACGTTCAATTTAGTTTTTTGCAATGATTAGAAATAATATTCGCAATAAACACATAAGTGCACGTGGGATTTGTGTAAAAACTTCATCAGTTCTTACTTCACTCATTGAAATATAAATATAAAGTAATAATCAAGTCTAAACACATGATATTTAAAAAACATATTTACTTTTATTCGAAAGTAAATACACATTCGATCATTTGACTTCTACTTCATGATCGCCGCAGAGATGTAAGTTCCAAGATGATTTTCCTATTAACCATTTTTTTAAACGTATAGTAAATAATGTAAATGTTACCGCCGATTACTTACTCCAGATTTTGTCACAGGTGTATTCAAAAGATACCGAAATATACGTTTTCATGTTGAACTGTCGGAAATCGAAACACTCATGCTAAGCGATACAACTGCTGTTTCAAGTTTTATTCGGAACGGTCCGACTCGCCAAGGTGTTTTTTAACTCGAAAAAATAGTTATTTGAGAAACATAATTTTATTTGAATATAGCGAGTTCAAAAAACTTGTCTCGAAGACAATGATTTCATATCTTTCATTACTCTTATTTTATCTGACTTACAATTCTTTAAAGTGACAAAAATAAATTAATTCGGAAAAACACTTGTCTCGATAGCAATGATTTCATATTATTTGTTACCAAAGTTTCAAATTAATTGCGTATTTCAGGTGGATGGGCAGGATCTTGTCTCGTTATTTTTATACCTTTCTAAGGTTATTTTTCAAGTATTTAGATAATAATTTTTGAAGGAATACTTGTCTCGTGAGCAATGATTTCATATCATTTCTTACTAAAGTTTTCAATTAATTGTGTATTTCGGAAGGATGAGCAGGATCTTGTCTCGTTATCCATATACTTTCTATGGTAACGTCAAGTTATTTATATGTTTTCATGTAAAAAAAATGAATATTAAAAATTAGAAGACCGTGATTTCACATCTTTTTGAAGGGAAATTTAGAACGTTAAATGTAATGTAAAGGCAAAAAATTCATTCTCAATTCTCAAGTTTAAATTGATATTTTTCTAGAATGATTGCGCCTTGATACATTAAGGTTCACATAGAATTCATTAAAAATAAAACCCTTTTATTGAATAATTCAATAAATTAATTATAAATTTTTTTCTGAGAATTGAAAATAAATCTGTTCGATTTACTTTACTGTGTGGATCCGTCTAAATACTAAACAGTCAGAGTGGACAAATCTGTGTCCGGACCCATTTCGCATCAACGTAGTACTCATTTTTTCTATCTTTGTCTTCTACTTGGTATTCACATTATCTTGTGTTTTTAAAACTTGCGGCGACACACTTTTCTTGCAGCATTTATTTCTGTAGATTAAATTAATAATTTTCTTCAGTTTCTTCTAACAAACTTGTTATCCATGCAACGAATTTTATGAAATTATAATTATTCAAAGGCTACTTAAATAAAATAATAATTAGTAAGATGGAATATCACTGACGTACATTGCGACAACATATAGTAAATTTAAAAATTCATAAGGAAAATGCGCAGTGTTTCTGCGCCGATATCTGTGAAATCCTAACACATATGTGTCGTATCAGGTTAAACAGAAATAAAATCTGTTAACCTGACAAGACCATGATGAAAAAGTAATCAAAAGAAACAAAAAAAATCAACTATAAAAGTTTTATCAAATGTTTCTATCTCTGAACATGATTTTGACTTTTTGAAACAAAACTTACTAAAACAAAATTATTCATCAATTTCACTGTTTTTAACAAATTGTTAAATGTGGATGTCTTATACTATATAATACATAACCAAAAACAGGAAATTTCCAATTACATTGTAATTGTATTCACAATGTAAATTGAATATGAGCAAATGCAGAATTAACATCCACTTAGCGGTTCAAAAAATTAAAAATTTTTGGACATTAGGCACACTCTTGGGATTTTTTTCTCACGATCTAGGTGTCAAAACAAGATAGAAAAATGGTGCGGCCAACCTTGAAACGAGTGGCGACATACTTTTAAAATTAAATCAAGTTATAGTGATTTTTGCCAAAAAAGCAACAAAAAAGCATGTAAAAAGTAACTCCAAATTTGGTTTCTTTCAAATTTTACGTTTTTTATCGATTATGGGGTGTTGTACGTTCTACCAAAGTCATTCAAATACCGAAAACGAAATATCAAAATATTTCTGTGTCTCAATTTTAGTACTATGACTAAGAAATTTGAGTGAATTAAGTTAATCGCTCTTTTTCTTCCGAAAAAAAATACGAACAGTTGGTACAAAAAGACACACAACTTGCAAAAATATTTGTTTAATACTTTTTCAAACTTTATACAACCATATCAAACTCGACCTTCACCCCTCACTCCCTGTCCGGATTAAGGGTGGTTCCATAGAAAATTAAAAAAATGAGAGTTTTTTGAACCCATATTTTTTATTACAGATTCGGATTCCTTATGAAAAAATAAAACGATTTTATTTTTATCATTTTTCGGTTTTTTAGGATAGATGTCGCTGTAATCGTAAGAAATAAATAATTAATAAAAATCGTTCTCTTGCCATTACAGCGCCATCTATCGTGCAAAACAAAAATAATATAAGAATAAAATCTTTTTATTTTTTTATGAAGAATCCGAATCTGCAATAAAAAATGGGGGTTTCACGAACTCGATTTTTTTTCATTTTTTATTTTCTTCTTTTTTAATTAAAAAAGTATGTCGCCACCTGTTTCAAGGTAGGCCGCACCATTTTTACATCTTGTTTTGACACCTAGAACCTAAGAAAAAAATCCTAAGAGTGTGCCTAATGTCCAAAAATTTTTATTTTTTTGAACCGCTAAATGGATGTTAATTTTGGATTTGCTCATATAGGTTACAGTTTAAAAGTGTTACAAAAAAAAGTTGTTGGAAAATTATAATGTAGCAAAAATACTCCGGTTTCCACCAGAGAACTGAGCTCCAGCAGCTCCCGTAATTTGTTATATAGCCCGATTGCGGGTCTTAGCGCATGAATCCTGATTTGCGCAGCCGATGTGCTCGCTAGCCCTTTTCCTGATCGAATGAGCCAATCACCGGCTGCCATTTTCTTTTATACCCTCAATTCCTACCAGATTCCATTCAGCCAATCAGAAAATTCCAAAGTCATTTTTTATTTATTGCTTGTAAAATACAGATTTTTGTCTTGAAATTAACTTTGGAACTTTCTGGTTGTTGCTACCTAATTGTTTTTATGATTAATCAGGTATTTTTATATGAAAAAAGTAATTAAAGTTGTAAGTTGACAGCCAACGACAGAAACACTAACACCCTCTCGCAGATTGCCATCCGGCAGACATTAAACACAAATAAACAATGAAATATGCTGTCAAAACTTCTGAAATTACTATTAAAATGAAGAGGAGAGTCTAATTTAATTTTCAATCTGATTAGTTTTTGTCCCGGATAACTCAAAATACTTTTTCAATAAGAAAGCAAAAGGTAAACAAAGCATTGATTATTGGCTTGGATCGGTCGGTAATGCCGCATCCTATTTGATTGACCTACGTTTTTACAGCTGTTTAGTTAGTTTGTAAGAATTGACGTGGTGAAACGTTACACAAGTTTACTATTTATTTTTAACGTTTACTTTAATTTTTTTATTTCATCTTGTACACTTTATGTACCTTTTATCCTTTACAAAATAATTTCAATTCAATGAAGTAAGATTGAATTTGAACGCTTACAACGTACCAACCTCATAGTCTCGAAGGGTACGTTGCCGCAACTCTGCCGCCGTGTTGCCATGCGTGGGAAATATCGTGTGGGATTTGCAGGGACTTGCCATAAGCAACATGCAGCGTCTAACAACACCCATCATGTAACTAGAAACTGACACGCATCTAGTTGTAATGGGATTTTTCTGACAGGTTAAATCATCGTTCTTTTTTTGTGTTAACAATCGAGCTACGATTGAAAAAATGAATACGCAACTTAACTTCGCTTATTTTTTATCGTTTTTTTAAAAGCAGTAAACAGTGAACGAGAGGTTATTAGTAAAACGATTGGAGTTAATTTAAAAGCTTGTCTAGGGAAAAATCAAAACTCCGGTATATAGATCGCGTAGCACTTTGTCATCATTGTTTTTCATTTACATCAACATTATTAAATGTTATTAACATTAATAGGGATCTTTGTCTCGTTTTGATCGCTACCGCGATCTTTAATAAAACAGATTTCAAAACCACAAATACTGCTGAAATCTTTAACCATTTCTGAACACAAGAAAAAAATCCTGATACGTACAAATATATCTTTTAGTTAACAAAAAATATTTGATGTGATCAACCTGAAGATGAGAGACTAAACACTAAGCTTTATGTTACCGGTGTACCTCACACGAGCAAAATATTTTTTCGTGAGTGTTTGATGATCTATATCTATAAAACGACAGTAGAAGTGCTAAATATTCGAAGAAATATTATTTTAACTAATTTTGCAGCTGATTCTAATCATTGTCATATTTACACAAATTGGTCCAATAGTTACTAACACGAATTTGTACACGAATGATTTTTGCTGTAACACAAATTCATTTCTAATTTTAATTGATAAAATGTAAACCTAGAAAACAACGATGTTCAAAATGAGTTGAAAATAGATTGGGAATAAAACTTATTTGTGTCAAATGTAAAGCGAAAGTGATACAACACGTATTTAAAAAAGTCCGCCTTTCAAAATCAAAAAAGGTGATCTTCTCACGACATTCATAAGGGGAAGGTCCGATGAGTGTCCACAGGATTTCCAGACTCGTATCAAATGTTGAAAAATGAAATGAGACGCGGGCGAAGAAGATTTTTGTAAATGGAGCAACAGGATGAAAAAACGTAAGTTTGCGTTTTGTGTGTTTAATGCGCAAGACATTTAAGGTTTCAGAGAATGCTGCTCATTGATTGAAGAACGTAGCTATTAGCTCGTTTGAAATGATGCACAATACGAATTAGTTATATAATTAGTTATATAATTGGTTATATAAACTCATGTAAATTTGAGTAACTTTTTAGGTTTTTGGTTTATTTTTATTTTCTTGCTTGAGCTTTATTATTTACTTTTTGTTTTTAGTTTTGTGTTTGCGATTGCAGCGTCACCTGCAATTGTTTTTTTTTTTTTCATTAAAATGAAAATTTTGGAATGTTTTCAAGTAGTTGCTTTCTGTTTTCTTTTGATTTTTTTATTGTTCGTTTTGTTTTGATTTGTTTGAATTAAGTTTGATTTTTGCGATTGCAGCGCCTACTGCAAATGGGTTTTTTTCAATTTTAATAAAATTATTCGAAAGTTTAGAGTTCAAGGGTTGCAAAGCACGAACTCCTTTGATGAGTTCTCGTGAGTTTTCAAGAGTTTTGAGGAGTTCTAAGGAGTTTTAAAGAGTTTCAATGCGTTTCGAAGAGTTTTAAAAAGTTCCAAAGAGTTTCAAAGAGTACCAAAGAGTTTCAAAGAGTTTAAAAGAGTTCTAAAAATAGTTTAAGAATTTAAATGCATGAATCTCACTTTGAGATAAGAAGATAAAAAGAGAAAATATTTTTCGACTCCTTCTTGTAAAAATACGTCGTTATCATTCATAAAAAGGAATAGAAAAAAAAATGTCAAAAACTTGAATATCACTCGGTAATTAGATGTTTCTGACAGATCAAAAAGGGTTTTGAAGAGTTTTGAACTATTAGAGTGAAAAAACAAGACTATAATTAGTTAACCACAAACTTTTTTATCTAAATCTTGTGAACGGAAAAGATAAACAAAAAATTTTTGTATTAAGAAGATTTACAAAATAAACAAAAGAAAAAGTAAAGGAAAAAGATATTTTTCGTGAAGAAATTAAGTTATGGCATTTTCTTTCGGTCATTTCTATAGTCCGGGACATGTAGGAAAAATAACAAAGAATTTGAATAGAATCGATTCAATCGAAGTTTTTTTGTGTGGTTGTGTGACGGCTGTAAAGTAGTCCTACGGCATGCACTATATAATTATTATTCATGAGTTCTGATTTGGTTCTGAAAATTTGACATCGATTATACTCCAATATACCATTTTTCTACGTTGGTTCTGTTTTAATTCCATGTATAGTGTCGATTTGGTTCCGTTACTAGTTTGGCTCCGGTTTCGAACCACAGAACCTAGCTAGCAAAACCGACCAAGGTAAAATGTATAAGTTCTTAAAGGCAGTTTTATCAAAACTAAAAACAATAATTAAAAAAATAACAACATGAATAAGAACTAACCAATTTTAATTAACAAATATTCTCTTATACACGCAAAGATGAATGTAATTTATTTTACTTTTTTTACTACTAGAAGGACCGAGATACAGATTTCTCTAATTTTGAAATTCAGATTGCAATAACTCTTACATTGTTAACCAAATAATCCGTTCAATTTTTTTATGCGATTGTTATTTTTGTAAGTTATGTGATATTTAAATCTCAATTGAGGTCGAAATCGGGCGTTAAAAATAGTATGTTACGCTACAAGGGAGAGAAACAAGCGTTTATTCCGCGGGTGAAGTGACCGCACGAGACTTCACCGAGGGCTGCCGAAGGCAGCCCGAGATGTAGTCGAGTGCTGGTCACTTCTCCCGAGGTTTAAACGCTTGTATCTCCCATGTGGCATATATATCTTTTCATAACAAGTTCATCAAAGACGGCTAACCTCTCCGATTTGTCGGGACGGAAACACTGTTTTATTCCCAAGGTGCGGTTTATTCCCTGTTATTATGGTTGTTACCATGGTAACAGGGAATGAACCGCGTCTTGGGAATAAAACAGTGTTTCTCTCCCGACAAATCAGGGAGAAGTTGGCCGTTTTTGATGCACGTGTTATGAAAAAAATTTTTCGTTCCATGCACGCGCGAAGAAAACCTTCGCGTCACTCTCTTCGCGTGCGCGAAGTACTAGTAACGCGAAGAGTTTCCTTGCACGCAAAGAGTCTCGAAGCTCTCTCTTCGCGCTCGACTCGAAACTAAAAATATTGTCCGTGACACGGATTTCGAAGGACCACCATGACGAGGCGGTCCTTATTAAGAAATATACTATTTAGATTTAGACAGCGAAAAAAAATTTTATTCTGAATTTTGTGGCACACCCTTGGAAAGGCACGGTATGTTTTCGACTTGTTTGGAGTCCACAGAGTACAAAAAAAATGATCCATAGGTGTGCCACGGAAATCAAAATAATTTTTCTGTCTGAGTGCGCCGTCTGAGTAGACAATCTTTTTGGATTTGCTCACATATCGCCGCGCTACAGTCTCATGTGTATAATGTTGATTAAAATTCTTAATAACAATATTATTTATGTTAAACATCTATGTCTTACATTGATTATTCAAGCATTGCTTACTTAGCCCTGCGCCGTTGATGATCGAAGAGCCCTCTATCGAACCTCCAATTGTAAACGCCAATAGAAAACACGTTTTGATATTGCTATTTTACTCTAAACTAAGGACACACGATGTTTTGCTTGTTCCCATTGGTTCACTCACACATACAGAGAACTGTCATTTTAACAGCGATTTGAGGCGATTCAACGGCAGAGTGTTAGACTATGATTGAAAAACTGATATTTTTAATAAATATTGACGTAAAACACGAGTGGACAAATTAGACTTTTTGGTTCTTCGAAGCAGAAAAGTATTTCAGTCCTTCTGGTGTTAAAAACATAAATGATGCAACAAAAAAGTCTTATATTGTTAAATATTCTAAATCTTTAAAAATATGAAGATTTTTGTTACATTTTTCTTGATTTTGAAAAATAAATCAAATATATTCTACTCGTTTTAACGTGCATTGAAAAAATAATTAAAAATGTTTGTTGCTGACCCACATTGTTGTTACCAATCTTGATCGAATAATAACAAATAAGTTTCCAACAACTTTCAATACATCGAAAAATCATTTAGTTTTCAACAAGAAGAAGAAATTGCGAGGAATCATGCCACAAGTATTCATTAAAAATTGGAAAACGAATTTTTTATCTGACAGAAAAATCTGATCACCAAGAGATATTCAATTTTTTGACAATTTTTTTCTTCGCCTTTTTTCAATGATAACGACGTATTATTACAAGAGTAAGTAAAAAAAAATTTCTAACATCTTAATGTTAGACACTCATACATTCAAACTCTTTTAAACTATTTTTAGAACTCTTTGAAACTCTTTGAAACTCTTTGAAACTCTTTGGTACTCTTTGGAACTCTTTGAAAATCTTTGAAACTCTTTGAAACTCTTCGAAACTCATTGGAACTCTTTAAAACTCCTTAGAACTCTTCAAAACTTTTGAAAACTCATCAGAGGAGTTCGCGCTTTCCAACCCCTGTTAGAGTTAGAACTTTCATTTTTTGGTAAAACAACAAGCATTCATAAAAAATTATAAAAGTTTTAGCTGTATAAATATTAATAAATTCGGTCAAATTTGAATATCTTCGACCTTCAAAAACAAAACAATGTCACGAAGCTTTGTTTTGAGGGGTGCTTTTTGTAGACTAATTTTGGGTCGCTGAATCGCTATTAGGAGTGTTTGAGTTGTTAAGAATAGAACAATTCGTGTAACTGTCAAAAAATTAGAATTTACTAGCCGAAAACTCGGGTTTTTTGACATTGTCGCAGTGGCACGCCAAGTACCTGAAATACGCTTATTAAACTAAAAAATTACTGTACCTATTCCTGGTTTTTCGTTATCTGTAACTGCTAGTACGTGTCACAATGTTCTGATTATGGACAGAACGAAACTGTGTGATTTACTCATTCCCAAAGTTTTACTTAACCATTCGAGTACTTTGCCATTTTTATCAGTTTTGCTGACTTTGTAATATATATCATGACATTTATTTGAGCACTTGGCCATCACATTAAAAGAAACGACTTTAACCGATAGTCGTCAATACAACTACCGCTACTGTAAATGTGTGCGTGTCGAGAGACGAGGTTATTTATTAATTTATTGTTTATTTCTTCATGATAAAGAATTTTATTTAAACACTGGTTTTGCAATCGCTTCTGTTTAGTCAAGTATCCGGTTTTACACTTCCAAAAGAAACAACGATTTTGCGCGATTTCGAAGCCGACACACACACAACTATAGAACTTCACAGGAACGTTATATTCGCAAGTTATTGACGGCTATCAATTAAAATGATTACAAAAATTTAGAAGCAAAAATGTCTTGTTTATTAAAAGAAAAAAATTAATGCGACTAGTTTTCATTGCAACAGCTGTTTTATTGAAGTCAAAATTAATGAATAGAGGTAAGTAGGGTAAGTGTGATACTTTAAAAAAGAGTTTTTTTTAAATCGTTATTTTTAATAATAATAGTGAATGAATATAATAAATAATCATATACTTTCAATGCTTAAAGTCTAAAGTATGACAGTAAACGAAGCTATTTCTCAAATTTTAGTTCAACAGTAATTTAAATTGTTAATTACCCATCCGAATGTCACGAATTACCCCACGTGTGAGGGTAATGTCTAACGGCGAGCGGGGTAACTGCGTAACTAATAACTAATAACTGTAACTAATACGCTAACAATAATTAATCGTTTTTCGTCAAATTTTATCAGTTTTGTTCCTAACTTATGAACTAACAATATTCATTATCGATTTTGATACACATTACCCCACTTTCACAATTACCCCACTTACCCCTACATCAAATGCATTAGTTTTTAACACTTTGCAATACAAAATTCGTTACAGATTGTAAATGTCGATGTGTAATGCATTTTATATTGACAAGTGTTGTTTTGACAAGTGTTTATTAATTTCGAATTGAATAATAGAACCGTTGCAAGAAAATTTAGTGACAAACATTTTTTTTCTTTTTTAAACAATACATTTTCACGTTTAAATTTTCGAAAATCGTTTTAAAGTCGATTTTAACACTTTTAGAGGCTTTAATCCCTTGTAAAAAGATCCGTATATTGTCCATATAAGAATAATATATTGACAATATATTATTAAATAACAAAGAATAATATATTGACAATATATTATTCACGAAATAATATATTGTCCCTATATTGACCATACATAGTTAATATATTGACAATATATTGCCAATATATTAAAAATACATGAACAATATATTGCGCATGTATGGACAATGTATTATTTTCAAACAATGTATTAACCATACATAAACGATGTAATTTGATTTACAGCAATATATTGACAATGTATGATTTTTCGCAAACAATATATTGACAATATATGTATATGACAATCAAAATTCCAGTCTTTGCCATACATTGTTAATTTCTTTGTTATTTCTTTTTTAAACAAATATTGACGTTTTAAATACTCTAAAACTTTTTTTCTGATATTTAATAATTATTTTATAACAAAACATTTAATATCACCGATCTTGTGAAAAGTCTATCTTCTGCGAATAGAAGCTTGTGATTTTCAATAGACAATTGTTAAGAGTGATTTGTTAATAATTTTAATTAATTTTTTAGTAACAAAAGATTAAATCATTCAAAAAGATAAGCTATATTGATTTTCTATAGTATATATGTTATATATGTTAATTCACATTGAACTATTTCCAATGAAAAATAGTCATTAAGTGTGTGGCTCATTTCGATAGAATAATTTATCGAAGCAGATGGAGCAGTAGACAACGACGCGAAATGATAACCTCAAGGGCCTTGGATCGATTCCCGTGCTAGAGTAAAATTATTTTACATTGTTCATGTATCGTCAATATATTGTCCTAATATTGTCAATAGATTGTCCATATATGGGCAATATATTGTTAGTAAATGGTCAATATATTACTAATGTATGGTTAATAGATTGTCAATATATGGTTTGTATTGTATGGTCAATAGATTGTCGATATATGATCTTTTTTACAAGGGATCTAACGTTCTTTTATCGATTGTCAAAAAGAAAAAACTTTATTTTCGGTCCTGGGCACGGGACCCTAAAAACCGGACTTTCGATCCTCCCGAAGGAGCCAAAAGTCGGCACTTTCGGGTCGGAGGTGTGAAAAATTCATATTTTTTATATGTCGTTTACGATGTCGAGCACAACATCGTAACGTGCGACGAAAAGACATTAATATGCAGTATCGAATTGAATATCAACATTTCAAAGTCTCCAAAAAACTCTAGAATACGCAATAAATTTTACTTACGACCAAATGTGCCTGAACATGACAGTAATATATTTCTAAAACTCAGAGTTTTTTTTCAACTTTGGAAAAGTTTGACTTAGTAGTAGAGTCGCGTCCTTCAGCCTAAAGGACACAAGCGAGAGTTAACTTCGAGCCAATAGAAATATGGAAAATAATGAGCTATTCAAATTAATCTAGACAATTGACACAACGTGTCATCAGTAACAATTTTACCCTCATTCCGTTCCATTTCTTATATCACTATTATAATAATGAAAATTGTAATTGAGTCGCTGGATGCAAAAACAGCTTAAGTGCCCTTAAGATTTTAGACCAAAATTCGTTGTAAATATGTTTGATGTAAGTAAAAAATCTAGATCTGTGTAATGAAACAGTAAGCAATTTTTCTGTGTAAACATTTTCTTATCAAACTCATGTATATTTTAGACTTAAATCAAACATTAACAATCAATTTTCTATCAAAATCTTAAGAGCACTTGAGCCGTTTTTGCATCCAGCGACTCAATTCTATCAAACAGTCTGTATCACGTACCATGTATAATTTGCAGGCGGATGAGCTTTTATTTGTACGACCCATTCCACCTTGTCTCCCGACTCTTTTTTGAAATCAGTTACATCGCCTCGAGGAATCAGTTGTATGTATTGTTCGTTTTCATCTGCAAACGTTAATAAAGTATTCGATAATGAGTAATTTATCTCCATATAGAAAAGGATAATGTCTTATTTCATCGAATTACCATGTATTTTGATTTGGATATGCGTAGACTTATTATTATGTCCAGCAACTTGTGTTTTTACAGTGCAAATGTAATTTCCTTCGTCTTCTAATGTAACATTGCTTATGGTCAACTTAGATATTGTTTGGAACTTTTTCGAGTTTGGCAATGGAAAATGAATTATGGTAATTTCTTTGTTACTTCCTTTGCTCTATAAAAAAGAATTTTGAGTAATCTATTAAAAAGTTTTCTGAAGTAATTGGCGACTAGATGATGAAAAAAAGTAGAATTTGTGAATGAAAAAATTGTCCGATTTTTTTAAGCTAAAAAATGGGTCATTTGTATGATTTTTTTTCAAGAAATCTATTAAAAATGTGACAAGCGATTTTTTTAAAATTTTATTGATCTTTCGACTACATTTGAAAGTTTAGTTGTGACAATCCGGAATCGAAAACCCTCCTCTCCAGGTCTTCAAAGTTTGTTTATTCTGGCCGACACTGCTGGTTGGTTGCGTGTGTAGTTTTGCCCCAGGTGATCTGAAACCAACAATTAAACAAATAACTGAAAATTAACTAAATTCAGCCTAATGTCGTAATACATAGGACATATTGAAAAATTAAGCCGAAATTTGGAAACGACGAACATTGGAAAAAACATCCTCTCGCCTTTTTTAAGAACGTTTTTTAGAAATAACTTTGATAAAAAAAACAGAATAAAAGTAATTTCATCACAATGTGCGTATTTATATAAAAGTACATGTGCCAAGTTTCATTATAAAATTATTAGCCGTTTCCTTTTAAATATGTCAACCGCCAACGGTTTTGGCAAACAGAGTATTTTTAAATCAAAGTAAAAAGTGCATTATAGCTCGTAAAATCTCATTTTTTTTTAAAAAGTTGATTTTCGCCGGGATTTTTCTAAGGAAACATAAACAGAAAGAATTCGAAAATACTTACCTCGTTATATTACGTTCATAAATTCTGGGCGACAAATCTGATTATTATTAACACGCGATTGATAGCTAAGACATCACGTCAAAATGGACAAAGATTTTTTACCATCATCCGATTTAGCTAAAATTTTAGGTAATATCGGATACACCAAAAAAATTTTTTCAAACAATCTATACGTTATTTACAACTATAGTCGTTATTAGGTATTTTCAGGAGTTACGATAGCGACCCCACACGGCACACGCGAGCTCCGCTACTGATCACTTTTTTTGGGAATTTCACGCCAAATAATAAGCGCGAGTCTGAAGCAAAGCACCTAGGAGATCACCGTAGTCGCCGTACAACGATTTTCCTAAGATCGACAGGCCAATTTTTGTTGAAGGTTTTTAAAGCGTTTTTTACAGAGACAGCAGATAGACGAGGGACATAACCTAAATAAACGAATACAAGGCGCTGTAGAACAAAAACGAGAGCAGATGCAAATCGCTCTCTCCAGATCCGTGAGTATCGATTCGAGATCATACTCAAAAAATAACATTAATCTAGAGCCAAATTATTGAATAAACATCTTCTCGGATCATACTCCCTCGTCGTTTATTTCTGTCTGTTTTTTAGGCTACCCGTTCGTACAGACGCAAGCTGAATAAAACAACGATCAAGCAGTTGCAGGTTTTCGACTGCAGCTCTTACTGGGCTAAAAAAGGAGAAGACGTAAAAACAAATCAACTCATACAACAAAAAACGAAAAACATAGCCACTTCCTGTCTTGCGCAAATCGACGTCTCGCTCAAATCTTCCAAATTAGCAACTAATGATTTTTCGCCTCCCTCACTCCCGAAGAAACCGGTCGAACGCCCAAATAACCGCTTGCTTCTACAGAGGAAGGCACAGAAGCACCACGACCAGGGTTACATGATGATGATGGGGATAAAACACCAACCAACATACCGGAGAAAAAAACCAAAATGCATAGATAAGATAGTAATCTGGCGGATCGCGAATACGTCCAAAAGAGGTATTTTCCGCGAGCTCCTCGCACGCCAATTTTAAATCGATTTTACTTTTATCGGCAGCAAAATGTTCGGTAACTAGTAATAAACAAAACTGTCAGACAGAATTTTGATATTTTCGTTTGTTTATTAACAATCCATGAATATGTCTAGCAATGTCGAAAAATCGTTAAAACTCTTGAAAATTTCAAAAGGCAGTATTATTCAAAAAAAGTCCACTTTATCAAAATATGGAATGGAAAAAAAAATTTCAAAAAATCGATTTTCAACTAAAAATTAGTAAAGAGTCCCCTTGAAGTTAAACGATAAAACGAAATCAGTAACGCTATCTGGTAAAATGCCGGCTTTTGATTTTTCAATTGTTAATGAATAACTAAATATGTTATAAGAAATTCTAAAACGTATCATCATAATAAATACGAAAAATTCTAGCTCAATTTTTATACTGGAAAGTTTTTGTTAAGGGCAATATTTCGCATGAACAAATTAAATCAAAACCAAAATGTAAACAATGAATAAAATGCTTGGTCGGTAACGCAGTTTTTCTATTTTCTATAATTTTTTAGTAAAGTATGGGCGGTAATGTTCCAGAATGCATACGGTCTTTAAAACCTATTTGAAAGCCTTAACCTCCAATCAGCCCACATCTGCGTCCGTACGACCTGGTCTGTGACACACCCGTTCTATCGCATACGTGGAGCCACTACAAAACCTGGGACTCACCGGCGACACGAAAAAAGACACGAGACGCACAAGTGCCAGGTTGCTAAACATCTGCCACAAGAAACTGAGATTCTCGATTAACTACCATCGAATCGACCAGTGCTTGGATTTATAACAAAGGAAATAACAAAGAAAATTATCTGATAGACGGCTCCGCTTACTTCAGACCAACGCACGATATCGTGGTTCTCCTAGACCTGCTCCAAAACACACTCGAACAAGACTTCGACTTATCCTGACGTAACAATCGTTATGCTGGTAAACGAGCGACGAACCTCACAAGGCCTGACGTACTCATGTGGAACTCGACAAAAATCCACGACTACGCTGTTCTGCCACAAAACTCCAACCTCTTGATGCGTAGGATCCGGGAGGCTGCACACGAACTCCAGATGGTATCCAAGCTAACACTTCTTGTACCAACGAGTTGCCACAAACCTTGGTTCGGCCAAGATTGCCGCAAAGCACAAAGCTTTTCTTCCATCCAAACGCGAATATAAATCGGGGGGGTTATCGTAAATTCAATCGAAAAACACTATCAGAAATCTCTGTCACACTCGCCCAATGGGAGCATTTTTATGAGAACATTTATCTGACACGCATACTAGACGACAGCTTTTTTTTCAGGACGTGCGATTGTTTTTTAGACAAACCCGTCACGCTTCACAAACTCGAAAACGCAAGAAAAAATTAAGTCGGGCAAAGCTCCTGGGCCGAACAATGTTCTATCTAATTTCAATAAATACCCACCCAATACCTATCTCGAAGCGCTTCACATTGATTATTTACTATAGGCTAAGAGATTGGTCAAAAAATCTAAATGCAGTTGCGCTGATAATATCTATCGAATCTCCTACGTCTGTTCATCCTATTTATTCGATACATTCATATCTGTACATCCTACAATCTGTTACACTTTTCCGACTTGAACTTACGCGAACACGTGCCTCTGCTTTCTTCATCGATTTCCGCTTTAAAAACAAGCGAACATTTATGTGTGCAGAACAACATTTCGTAAGTAACGTATGATGGCACGTCTGTTATACGTCTACACAAGTGGTTTGAGTGAATCAGGTGTACGGTGATTCCCTTTCGTAGCAATTTTCGCAGCTATTTTTGTTAGTCGATTTTCACTAAAAGACTGTTCGTTTTGCAGTGCAGTTAAAAATTGATAGAACGATGCATGTGAACGAGCGACTATGAATGCAAACCGATTGTGCCATCCTTCGCAGACGTTTGTGGTTCGCGGTACATCCTGCAAGGTGGAATTGTAGTGATTCCATATTCTAACATTATATCGCGGTTCTTTCCAGGTGTTGCCGCGTTTCTTTTCACCGATCCATTTTCTTTCAAAATATGTCAGCATGCAATCGAAATCTTGACTGTTTTTGCGATAAAACTTCGTGGCTAATATCTTGTCGTACGCATAAAGTACATCTTCAACACGAACGAAAGCAAGAGCTTTTAATAATTTGATGTTTTTGTTGGAATTCAGGTTAGTGTTATATTTTCTGCTAAAACCAACAAGCTGTAAATGTCGCCAGAGACATCTGTTGAAATGGAAAGAGCATCCTTTTATTTCGGCTGTAGGGAACACTGCAGAAAACGCTTTGATTGGACCAGGTTCGATCTCGACCATTATTATATTTGGAGTCAACGGAGGATGACTTTTCTCGTACAGTTTTTCATCTTTCGAACGTAGCAACATGTAAACCAAAGGTACGGATTTATCGTCGTCGAGTAGACCATGAATTGTGTATAGCTGATAAAACGTGCTAGGAACCACATCGAACGTTCCGTCTGCCAACCATACACCACATGCTTCTAGACAATTCAGGTTTTCGTTAGTTGCAAATATAAGAACATCTTTATTATTGCCAAGCACGTTAACTACAAGATATAGCATGTGAAGGTATTTAACGACTGAGCTATGTCGAGCTCAAGAGTGATAATTTATAAGTTACATTTCGAAACACTTTGTTTACTTTCAGATTTCAAAAGAAACTGATCGCCACGTTTTGTTTTGCAAAATTCATCTGGAATAAATACATCCTCTCGAGTGTTGGATTTTTTGGAAAGTTATTTGCTGCTTGTCGTGTTCCCCGCACAAGTCAATGCAGAGAATCAGTTTGAGGGAGTTTCGCTGCGACTGTTCGAGGTATATTTGCAGTTCGTTTCGTTACAACAACGCACGGTTTCTCGTCAGTTCGCACACTTTCTGTTTTTATCGTTTCTTTTACATTTTTTGCTTTGACTTTAGCAGGATCACCTTCGTGATTATGTTCACCTTTCAGACATAAAAATTCTCCTACAAATACGAATTAAAAAATGCAATATTTCGAATAATAATTTACTATCTGCTACTTTTAAAAGTTACCGTTTTCATCTGCTGATGAAGTATAGCATACACATGAACATTTGAAGTGAGTGTAGTAATCGGCGCAACGCCAGGTAGTGTATTTTTTGCCTACATAATGAAGATGAAACAGCATACCTTCATGTTTTAACATTTGTTTGTTTCTTTCACTTTTCAATAATTCTAGCATGATTCCGAGATTTATTTAGCACGATTTATTATTCTACTACAAACATTAGCAGTCGGTTCAGTACAATGATGTTGACACTTTGTTGCCCAAGTTTATTCAAAACAAAGAAAATTAAAAGATGCCTATTTTGATCTGAATTTGATTCGAAATTAAACCAAAATATGAATTTCAATAGATGTCGTTATGAGTATGGTTCGATAACACACAGATTTATCACAAAACCATACATACACGTATGTTCGGTCTTTGGCTTTTTTGTTAGTTGTAAGGTGTGGGGGCAAGGGGGGGGTCTCCCCCCCCATACCTTGCTGTGTGGATGTCAACGTATTACACTTAAAAAATGGAGTCATTAATATTGTATAATTGGTTGGATCGTCTTTGGTTGAATTGTCTTTGGTTGAAATGTCTTTTGGTTGAAATGTCTTCTGGTTGAATTGTCTTGGTTGAATTGTCCTGGTTGAAATGTCTTTGGTCGAATCATCCGCCATTCGAGAAAATGTAAAGCCGATTGTTTACGCGGTAAACTTGAATTAATTAACACCGATTGTTTTTTATTATTTGGTATATTACCGACACTTGTTTATGTTTCGCCCATGTGGGGGCTACGATATCTCGAGCAACTAGAATTAATTCCAATCTGAATTCCTTAAAGGTCTTTTATGAGTAAATCTAAAATTGACATCCAGTTAGAAGAAAAAATATTCAATATTTTCAGATTCAAACTTTTTTGAACTGTTCGTGAACTTTGAACAGTTCAAAGTTTAAGATGTTTTAACAGGTCAATGTTCAAACAAACAAATGTTCAAACAATTCAATATTTGAAAAGTTCAACGTTTGAACAGTTCAATATTCAAACTGATCAATCTATTATCTTTCGTTAAAGTTATTATTTTAGTGCAATTTAAATGATGGAAACTACAATCATTCAGTTTGGTAGATTCACGTAAGTTTATGCATTTAAATTGAATGCATGAATTTGCATTTTTTTCATATTATTTTTTTTTTATTTTTCGTCGAATTAAGTTGTCGAACAAAAATGATAAACCTATACAACAAAGATTAAACGCAAATTTAACGAACAAACAAGACAAAATAAATTAACATAATACAAAATAAGAAAACAAACAAAAATTAAAAATGATAAATAAACGATTACAGACAGAAAAAAACATTTCACTCGGAGCGTTTTTTCGTACATACCAATTGCACACAGACTGATGCTGCTAGCATAAAAAACGATAACAAATGACGCAAAATAAAACACAGAAACTATAACACTAAGTGCGTTTGTTATGGTTTTTTATCCGACTATCGATGAATACCGGCAATGAGATTTTTCAGGATAACCTCCCGTGTTTACATTAAACAAAATACTTACACGAATACACAAATTACAAAATATATCACGAGTAAAGGCTTTGTTATTGTTTACTTTGTGTCAAATTTCGTTTCATCGTTCCGTCGTTCCACTGTTCAAATTCGGTTACGTTTCCAAACTCGTTTAGTTTGCAAATAAGACCGAAAAATCGCGAGTGCAGCTAAACTAACCGAAAACAAGCAACAAATTTAAACGACCGTTATCACAACAATGAGCGACGCGGAAGCAGAAATCAAATATCCATCTGATCCGCCATCACCCACACGAAAAGGCGCTTTGAGAAGTCGTGTGTAGGCTAATTTTGAGAAATTGTCCAGAGATGAATCTAAGTGTAAACATTGTGCAGAAAACATAGCGTTTTGGAATTTGGACGTTTGCCGAAAATATGAGAAACCAGGTAAGTGTTGAATTTTGTGGTCTCTACGTCATAATTTTTTGTGTAAACAAGCATAACGAAAACAATTGTGGTGGCAAGTTTTTCATGCTATTTCGCTATTGTAGTTTTTTCAACAGTTTAATTCAGTAAACATATGATGTAAACAATTTAAAATTTTATTTTCAATTTCACTTTCGAGTAATAACAAACGTAAATATTTGTCTCAGGTTATAATTATTTTTGTTGACATTTCAGCATTTTAAAGTGAATTTAATTATTTGTTTTGTAAACAAACAATTCAAACTCTTTTTTTGTGCCGTTTATATTTCGGATAGTTTACTATCTTAATATTTCTGGTTTGAATTTCGTTATCGTATTTTTTCACCTTTGAAAGAAAAACTAAAAAATAAAATTCTTTGACAGAAAATTGTCGAAAAAACCTAATGCCCTTTGTAATGCACATCTATTTGAGATAATCGTTACAAGTTGAGTAGGAAATAATAAGAGGATTGTCATTCGACTAGGGACAGGAAAAAACTGGAACAAAATTTAAAATTGCATAAACTTAAGTTAAAAAGATATTTTTAGTTGATTCTAAGACATAATTTTTTGAGATGCTTCGTCGAAGAGTATCGAGTACCTGTCTCGTACAGCGAAAAAATCGATCGAAATGAGAAACGGCATTTTGGCAATGGTAGCATGGGATCTCGCACCCTTCAACGTGGTGAACCATAGAGGTTTTAGATATTTTACGCAAAAAGCCGAGGAACGCTTAAAAATGCCAAGTAAGGGCACTGTTGTGAACTCGGTTCATACAAGGAACGGGCTAGAATTCGACAGAGTGCTACAGGAGATTCAAAATCATCTAAACAAAGGTGAACATTTAAAATTCTTCATCAACACAAAATTGTAAATTTTGTCTTTCCTACCCAAATTTTTTCGGTTAATTTGTAGTGATCAGTACCTCGTCATTGAAAGTGAGAAATCTTTTTGGTGATCAACGTGCCATTTTTTATGGAACATGCATGTTGAAGTACAAATTAGGATAGGACAATAGGATTCAGTGAGTGTCCTCCAGACCCTCTATCTGTTTGGGTTTTTCTAATCTTTTCATTGCCGTTGTGAATTTACGAACGATAACCAAAATTACTAAAATCTAAAATCCCTATTTCAAAAACTTCAACAAAGATAGGAACATAAATCAAGCGTAGATTCATAGTTTAATAACATACAAATTAGTTCTCAGATGCGAATTTTGAATAAATAAACAAAAACTTATTTTTAGACGATTTGAAAATTTATGTTTTCCAGTATTACAATTAATAAACCATTGTAAACAAGTGATATTTCTACAATGAACATTTTAATGATGTGAAGGTCTCACTTCTATGGGGTTTGCTGCTGATGGATGGTCTTCTCGCGCTAAACAGAGATATAGGTGTGCTAAATCATTACGCAGATGACTAGTTCACGAAGAAAAAGTTTATGCTCAAATGCAATGATGTCAAAAACGGCAAGCGTCATACCGGTCGAAACATTTCTGATTTTTTAAACAAAACCCTTGAAGAATGGAACTTGAATTCCGATACAATTACGAAATATTTCGTCACCGAAAATGGCCCAGACATAAAACTTGCTATAGCACTAAATCCTGATTGGATTTGGATTGGCTGTCTTAACGACAACCCAAATTTAGTGGTCACAGATATAGTCAAAGTGAGAAAATTTAATATTTCATTCCAGTTTAAATGAAAGTTCAATTACAGTTATAAAGTATAACGATAATTTTAATTTCAGGAGTCACAGTTTGATGCTGTTTTGAAAAAATGCCACAAAATTGTTGGCCATTTCAATTCTTCCGCGCCATCTCGAACCAGTCTGGTATAGAAAGAACAAGAGGCAATACTGAGAGAAACAGAAGAAGAAAATGGAGAGGACGGCGGTTCTGAGCGTAGAAGGCCTCTCCAAGTGATCCAAGATGTGGCGACGCGTTGGAACTCGCAGTACGACATGATTGAAAGACTCGTCAAATTGAAAGTTCATCTCGCCAACATTTTAATTAAAAGAAGTTAGTTTCATCATAATTATTTCAAGTTACTCTTTTAGATTTTAAAATCAATTTATTTGATTGTTTTTTTTTTCTTTACACCACAAATGTTCTCAAATTATAGTGTATTCCCAGTAAAAAAAGTTCCACGTGTGTTTATACCTAAAATAATACGTAATTAGATAAAAGTATACAAAATTGTGTAAAATTGTATAAAACTATATTCAGTTTTTATCATGTCTAATCAGACATAATAAGGTCTGAATTCAGTGTTGCCAGAAGTATGGTAATTATCGTACATGTACGATATTTTGCACGCGTGTACGATCCGAAAATGTTATCCTAAAATGTACGATAAACCAACGATAATTTTGATGTTGTACGATCTTTTTTACAATTATAATTATACGCATGTTAAAATTTTTTAATAAGATTTTTGAATTTCTTCATGTTACCAGCAGCCGATAACACAAATGACTTTTACAGTTTCTAATCGATGTTGCAATCGATCTTTTCATAACTATTTTCGCGTTGTACAATCTAAAGAGCGATTCATACTCTTTCCTCTTCTCGATAATTCTCGAGCTCTTGTTTGAACAAGTTTCAATAATGACTTTTCGTTATTGATTTGAGTTTTATAAACCATTTTGATGAAAAAATTAAGCGAATCAGTTCAACCACTGTGTGATCGTAGTGGAAAGCAGCTACAAGTTGGCAAAAAACTGTTGTTTGTGAAATGTCCAAGTAAGTTATTATGAAAACATTTAGGTATGTCTTGTTTTAGTTTTGCGAGACCTTCTTGTTTTAATATTTTGTTTTGGTTTTCATCAAGGTAGAGTTGTGTTTAATGTTAGAAAAGAAAAATCAGAACTGGAAGATTTCAATAGCAGTAGTGAGTCAAAATCGGATACATCTGTAACCGAACAGGAAGAAATTTATCGTGAGTAAATTTAAATTTTTTTTCAACAATTTTTGTTGGTTAAATTGATGGTTTTATAACGAATTATGTCTCATTTCAGCTTACGACGAACAACTATCTGTTGCGAGAGAGAGAGCCTTAACGATGAGAATTGAGGAAATAAACGACTCATCAGACGATGAAGAGCTTGTTCAAAATCAGACAAGGAAAAGTAAAGCAGGAAAAGGTATGGTCAAGGCGAAACATCGGACTCAGAAATACAGGGCAAAGTGGGAGAAACTTCCGGAGAATAAATATTGGTTGAAACCTGCCAAAAGCAGTGTATACAAAGCGTACTGCATTTGGTGCGATACATCAATGACTGCTGAACTAAAAAAACATGCAGCGGGCAACAAAAACCGAGAAAATCAGCGAGACATCCGCCTGGAAGTGCAACAATCAGTCAACAAATTCACAGCTCCTGTTGTAAACAATAGTGTACATCGGGCTGAAATTATCATGTGCGGATTTCTGACCGCTCACAGTATCTCGTATTTAGTAATGGATCACTTGTCTGAGGTTCAAGTAAAAGCTTTTCCAGATTCGAAAATTGCACGTAAAGTCAAACTCAAGCGAACAAAGGCCACAGCTGTTGTGAAATATGTTATCGGAAAAACGCAAAAAGAACTTTCGATATTGACACTAAAAGCTTCCAAATTTTCCATCATGGTCGACGAATCAACCGATATTGCAGCTACCAAAACTATGTGTGTTGTAGTGCGGTTTTACGAATTGAGTGTCCGGCGTGTTGTCAGCCGATTTTGGGACTTAGTTTAAGTGTTTGGGGGAGAAGAAGACCTCACATTGGATCACGTGATCACTGCAGATGCTGCTCATCTGTTCGAGTTAATCGTCCAGTGTTTTGACAAATACGACATTCCACGCGAAAATGTCGTAGGATTCGGTTCTGACGGATGCAACACGATGATAGGATGCAACAACTCCGTCGCAACTCGACTTCGTAAGATGTTTCCTGGAATTGTCATTATCACATGCCTATGTCATTCGTTGAGTTTGTGTGCCAACGGGGCATGCAAAAAACTGCCTCGAACTCCCGAAGACCTTGCTCGCAACATTTACAACTACTTCAGCAACAACAACTAAAGAATGAGAGATCTGCAGAAATTTCAAGTGTTTTGCGACACAGACATCCACAAAATGTTGCAGCCTGCTCAAACCCGCTGGTTGTCTCTGACTGCTGTGATCGACCGCATCATCGAGCAGTGGGATGCTCTGCGCCTTTTTTTCGACGCTGAATACCTGTTGGATAACACAAAAGCTGCAGAGAGCAACCATTCTGGTCTGCACGACCCTTTCATTCAAGGTTACTTCATTTTTTTGCAGTGGGCCCTGCCCAAGTTTACAAGTTTAAACAGATATTTCCAGTCAGAAAGCGCCATTGTCGCCAACGTACACGAGCGCATGGCGCTCGCGTACACGGATACGCGATACACGGATAAGCTTTTGCGAAGCTTTATGGACAACCAATGAGTCGCACGCACACCTCTCCATGAAGTGAACCCGCCTTTAGAGGACTTTTATATTCCGATCGAAAACGTTTACCTTGGAGTCGGCTTGGTGAAGCATCTGCAACTAGAAAAAGTAAAGAAACATCAAATGTTTTTTTTGTTTTTTGTTTTTCAATTTTTTTGTCAACAGTCACTAGAGCACTGCTGAGCAGCGAGTACATAAAAAAAGATGGTGGGTGTTGTACGACTTTTGAGCCGACGCCTAAGATGTTTGATCTCATGACAAGCTCCAATCTCTATCCAGAGAAAAATACTGCCAAAGGGAGTGACAAAGATGAGCGCCGGAATGGAGCTGAAGATTTTGCAATCGACGATTTTGTATTACCAAATTTAGATTAATTTAGATGAAGACTTGGACGCCAAAGTTTTCGATATTTTTTAGTGTTGCTGTTTCCTTAACAAAATTTTATTATTTTCAAGTGTTAATAAAATTTAATAATATATTGTTCGAAACCTGAATAAAATATTGATACATTCAAAAATATTTTAGTTGTACTTTTTTTGTACGATATTTTTAAAAAACATACGATAATTGTACGATAATCCTGTTATACCAACGTACGATATTTGTACGATAATTTTACACGGCGCTGTACGATAGTCACTGCTCACGAATCTGGCAACACTGTCTGAATTATTTTGTACGGTCGTTGGAAAATATATACCTTTTTGATATCGTACAAAATGTGAAATTAAATTATAGTTCTTCTCGAATTTTCAGACAAACCTGACAACTTGACAGGACGAGAGTGGCAGATTCTTGAAGATAACTGTGAGATCTCGGCTCCTTTAAAAGATGCAACAGTTCTCATGAGTTCAGATACCAAACTAACACTCCTTAGTTACATACCGATGGTAATTTTTTTGACTGAGTGGGCCCGAGAATGTACCAACAAAATGAAGGAACAAGGAAAAGCCATGGCCCAACTACTACTCCATTCAATGGAAAAAACTTTCGGTTCAGCCAAACATGATGTAACCTTGGTCTTTGCGGTGTTGATCAACCCCCGCTACAAAGATCGTTTTTTTTTCAACGTGGAATGAAAAAGTCGACGTCCATCGAAAATTGAAAGGTAAAACTTTGTCTTTAATCCCAAAAGACAATCAAGAAGAGTCAAGACAAGAAACAAATCGGAACAAAACTGGTAAAGTTTTTTGTTTTCAAATGCTTCGAAAAATAGAAAATTTATTTTTATCAATGATAACTGTAATGATTTTTAAGGAAACTAGCATGTAAGCTGATGAGGTTGATGCAATCGTTTCTGCAAGAAGAAATTACTGTAAGGTCAACTCAAGAAGATATTGTCAAAGCCGAAATCGAAAAATTCATGTCAGAAAAAGTAGAACCGACGGATTCGGATTCACTTTTGTATTGGCGTGATAATAAGAGGCGGTTTCCACTCTTGGCCATAACAGCGCAGCACTATATCGGTTTGCCCGCAACTGAAGTGTCCAGTGAACGGCTATTCTCAACTACGGGAAGACTTGTTACTCCACTGCGTAATGCTCTAACTCAAGAAAACGTTGATGAAGTCGCCCCAGGAAAAAGTCCGCACATTGGACTAGATTCGGAATCGACTCGATTTTGGATCGTTTTCGAGTCGACAATGGATCGAAAAGAAGTCGATATTTTGAAACAGTGAAAAATTTTGAAAAATCTTTTGGTCTTCGGATTCGAACTTAGGACTTTTAGATTATGAAGCCCGCACTCTACCCCTAAGCTATTCGAGACGTAGTATTTATGTAAATAGTATACTCAAATAAGTAGTACGCTTGTTGTTGTAGTTCAACAAGGTCTTTTATCAGTTAATTTCTAAGTATCTAGACAGCTCAGGGGTAGAGTGCGACATTTATAATCTGAGAGTCCCGAGTTCAAATCCTGAGACCAACAAATTTTTTTAAATTTTTCACTGGTTTCAAAAAACTATATGTCAAATCGACTTCTTTTCTAGCCATTTTCGACTAGAAAACGATCCAAAATCGAGTCGATATCGACTCTATTCCGATGTACGGATTTTTTTCTGGGGCGTTTTTCACATACAATTTAAAATTTGACGATGAATGACTTCACACTCGTTACGTTTTTGAAACAAGATTGTTTATTAGATGATCCAGAGAGTTGTATTTATGTTATTTCATTTCAATTATACGAGTTTAATTAATTGTTGAGAATTGTATATTTTATCCCGAATGAATAATTCAGAATCAATAGGCAAATCATTTTTTTCTGTTACTGAACTGAAAATCGCCTCTTTTTCATCACTTTTAGTGAATTTAAACATTGAGCAGTTTGAACATTGAACAGTTTGAACTTTCTGAACATTGAACTTTTAAAAAAGTTTGAACATTGAGCAGTTTGAACTTTCTAAACTTTCAACAGTTAGAACTTTTTAAACTGTTCAAACACGTTCAAACATTCTGCTACTTGTTCAAACAAATTCAATCATGTTCATTGACAGCCCTACTATTATTCTTATTGACGTTTACTTTCAACGATTAACAATGTATTTCAGAAGTATCTCAAATGTATTTCAGATTGTTTGGTTTTCTATAAATTGAACTTGCATGTTGAACAAATAATTACATTGGATGATGCAGCCATACAAATTAAACAATACAATAAAAATTAGAAATTCATTATCAGTTCAGTTGGATTCTTCCGAATACATGAAATGGTTGATAGGATAAATTATACGTCGAAAATTCCATAATAATAAATTAACAGTCACAACTAATGAAAACATTTATAAAATAGTTAATTATAATGAACTGACTTACACGTAGATTGGATATATCGATGTATCCACTGGATCAACTCTTGAACTTGGTGAACAGATTTAACTCTTTGCGCCGCGTAAGGATTCCCCACCACTGAAATAGACTTTCAATATGGCGGCCGGATTCACTGCCGTAATGAGACAAGGGCCCCGCGTGGGTCTATCACAAAATCTATTAAAAACTCGCAGTTTTACGTACTTGAACTTTATAAATAAATTAATTTAATAACACAGATGGTTCAAATGATATAAATTGTTTTAATAAATACACTTTTTGTTGTGTTACTGTACAATCAGGTTTTAAATTATGCAGAATATCATTCAGCCAATAAAAAGTGTGTATGCGAAACTTGAGTTTGACCTCTGACGAACAGATAAAATGATAACATCAATAAATGTTATGAATAATTACCTGCACTTAAGACATTTAGTAAATAAATTAAATGAAAAAGTCGAACAACAAGTCTGATATCAGAACGCTAATCATATGCCCCAGTACGGCACTGGCGCTTGCTCGCTCATTGGCCGGCTGGCGGTCACATGCTACATCAACAACTACGACGATACGTTTTCCCACGCTCCTCTCACCGAGACGATTGGAGACGTACGCGGCGCAAAGAGTTAAACTCGCGTAATGGTTACTGGGTAGGATTCAAGTGAGCAAGAAAATGGCTCAGAAAAAGGATTTTACGTCTAGAAATAGCTAAATGGAACCTCGAAGAGCAACGCTTGACGCCGGATGACAACTGATTTCCGATCGCGGTAATCGCTTATTTAAAGAAATTTGGATACATAGGCTTACATGGGAATTCCCATCCAGGATTCTCTCTCCTGAAGATCAGGTAATCTGTCCCCCTTTTATGATAGCTCCAAATTCTCAAGTAATGAACTTTCCAGACTAAGTGGTTAAAATCTTTCTGATGTTTTGCTTTTCCGTGATTTTTATGACTTGCCCAAAACAGTAGTTAATTTTAGGAAATATGCTAACTAATCAAGAATCACTCAAGATTTTTCTCATATTTTGCTATCAGTTACAAAAATGCTAGTATAGGAATTGCCTAATTATCTTTCGCATTTCGTTAGGTCCAGTTACGTCGTAACGCTGAACCGTTCCGATTTCACAACTTGTGTTGAAAATCTCGGAGGATAACAAACCTTGCCACGTTTTTTTTTACCTTTTTAAGGTATTTTTAGAATTTTGTAAGTTTATTCTTTCGTAGATAAAGATATTTTTTACATGAAAATTGAACCCTTGTTTTTATTTCACAACTTTTGTTAAAAATATCGGAGGATACCAAACCTTGCCACGTTTTACTTTTTGCAATTTTTATGAAAGATTTCTTGCCACGTACAACACAATTTCCAATAACGGAAATGTAATACTCAGATCAAAAAATGTTGTTACAAACTTTATGATTAAATGTTTGAAAAATAAATTTTTTATTGAAAATTTCAGAAATAAATACAAGAAAACGAACGAAACAGAATTAAAGTTTGTACTTGAAGAAGAGGACAGCAAATGAGAAGAAGGCAAAAATTTCAGAGACGATACCTCAACGTTGAGTTTGACAGCGCCATGTAGTTGGCAGTGACCTGCCAAAATTTCATGCGTTGACTTTACGTGGACGCTCTAAGTGCCTATAGAGATATAAGATGACCGAAACTTTTTGTCCGATTTGGTGTGGAATGTCTCAGCTCGCACCTGCTATCTAGCTCACCTATACTCAGGCGGCTGTGCGACGAGAGACTCGTTTCTTCTATATCCTGTAACTTTTGAACCACTCAAGATTTTGGTTCCAAATTTCGACAAGATATTTTGAAGAGTTGAACCAACGATCAAGCAAAAAGATGATTTTTCGAGGCAAAAAAATTGGACAGTCCCGATAAATAAGGAAGGTAATAAGGAACGTATGTCTTCAAGGTTGTCTATAACCTATGCACCAATTCTAAAAACTTTTTTGTTTTGTTTTCTTTGTTATTATTTTTCAACTTGCGTTTGCTTATTGTTACTTTCTTGTCCAAATAACAGTTACAAACCGCACAAAACGCACCAACTGTAAACGTTGTTTTCTGTTTTGTGTCCTTTGTTATCGTTTTTTGACTTGCATTTGCTTATTGCAATGTTTTTGTTATGTTGTTATTTTACTATTATTTTATTATTATTTTGGCGATGAGTCATCAAAACACTTATAACCCTTTTGAAAAAAAATCAAAATTTTAAAACCGTAACCTTAACCGTAACCGTAACCACTAAAAATCAAAAATCGTAACCGTAACCGTTTTTTCGATAGTGTTCCGCCCCTGCTAAAAAGTATACCCTTTACCGGGTTTGCCATTCCAATCAGGCGGACCACGCTTAATTGATCGGAATAACGAACAACTGAAATTGAAACCGCTGCATCCCGAATAAATACTTGAAAGTATGAAAAAGTTGAAGTATGAAAGTTGAAAGTATCAATCAACATTGAACTTTTAATAATCAGGTTGTATCTATTACAATTTTGTTTTCGAATCTTTTTTTTAAATCTTTTTAATCAGCCAAAATAAAACTTCGCTCACATCGATTGATCAGCATTTCGCAGAGATACATCCGAAAAAATTTACCACTAAATTAATAATGTACTCACTGTACTGGGAAAAGTCCAATTCAATAAAAAACGTTCGTAATCATTCGCGATGATAGAACAATTCGCTGTGATTCTTTCTCCTACGGTAGCGTCTTTGAAATAAAAATTTACCTCTGGAAAGGGCAACTCTTCTTTACCTGCAATGAAGAAATTGTCGATGCATTCAGTTATAATTCATCAACTTAATAATAATCAAGTAATATATTCAGACCAATAATACGCACTTTTGAACAATATACTATAATGTATTTTTTCAATCCTGTTCAGTTCGTTAATGACACATTCGTAAAAACTAAAAATTTTTAGGTTTATTATTTTAAAACCACACCTAGGATCATAGAAGACAGTTCTATTGTCAACGATAATTTCCTGAAAAATTCAGAAGGCATAAATCTTACATTTTATATATTTGATCTCGTGAATTGCCATGGGCAATCGGACTTCTGCCAAACACTATAGCTTTCTATCCAATTTTGATATAAATGCCGAGCAAGAATTTATAGCTTGTAATATTTTTACTTTCAAAATAATAAAAGAAATTTTGCAATATCCGATAATTAAGACTGTCTCAAAGAATACCCTAGTAACATTTTTCTTTGTTGTCAATATAGAAAATGTTATTCACAAATGAAGTTTCTAGGATTTCTCCTAAATCATAAGTTCGGTAAAAATGAATGGAATCGCATAAAGTTTCAATTGCAGATAAAGTTTAAACTGAAAACGCTACGAAATAATCAATCTTCCGAAAAAAGCAAATTAAATGATTTGTACGATAAACAAAATTGTACTTTTTGTATGTACTGAAATGGAATGACACAAAACTTGCCGAATGCTAAGCCGTCCGTAATGCATTGAGCAGGCGCGGTTCGTGTCTTTGCCTATGTTTGGTACGCACGCAATTTTTTTCTTAGTGTTTGTGCTTTTTTGTATTAAGTTCGAATTGCAGAAAATTCCATTCATTATTACCAACGTTATGAAGATTTTAACCGATTTCTTGCCATTGATGCGTAAACGAATCATTTTCAAAAATCGTTTTTTTAAATATTACTTCAACACAACAATAGATAAAATTTGTTCTGTTGTCTCAAAAGATGAGGCCTATTATGAAGTTTATTACCCATAGTAAAAAATATTTTTTATAAACAATTGCAATTGTTATTGCAAAAAAACGGAAAAAAAAATATTGCAAAATCTTCTATTTTCGAACATACAGAACACGAATCCATGAAGTTTTCAATGCAAAAAATTGTTTTTCGATGTTGAGCATCAAATAGGTTGAGGAAAAAACACGTATTTGTAATAAACAGGACAAATCTTTTCAGGGTTTATTATGAGACAGTCCCAATTACCTGAAGGGCAATTTTTCGATTATTTACCAGTTTTATCTTTGCTAACTGTTAATCGTTTCACCGGTATCTTAAAATTTGACCACAAAAATGCTGCATGCCTGGAGACTAGATGTCTCCATGCATGCATGATAAGGTTTCAAAATTTACCTTGTTATTTGAAAATAAATGTACTTTATAGTCCGGCGATGAAGGGCGACAAGGTAACGTAACATTTTCAGATAAATTCATCAACAACGGAACAGGAGCATAATTGTTTGGTTTTTGCACAAACAATGATTGGTTTGCTGAAAATACAACAGAATCCAATTAATTGTCTATTTATGATAGACTTTTGAGCTGATAATGAACAATGTGTTTGTTACAGGTATATTTCGAAATTGAAATGTGCACAAAATTTTAAGCTTGTTTACAATTTACAGCCATATGAGCAATATCGAGGTTATAACTGTTAACACTAGAAAACCTGGAGTTTTCGTATACCTAGAGGCTCAGACCCCACGAATTTCGTGCGTTACTGTTTTTTGAGACCTGAATTACTGCTTATAATCAGGGAGGGTTCCAATTGCCCACGAGATTTCCAGACTCGTACCAAATGTTGAAAAATGAAATAAGACTCGAGGTGAATTAGATTTTTGTAAATGAGGCAACATGATTGACGAACGTAAGTTTGAGTTTCGTGTGTTTGATGCGCAAGACATTTGAGATTTAAGAGAATGCTGCTCATTGATTAAAGAATGTAGCGATCAGCGCGTTTTAAATGATGCACGACATGAATTAGTTTTATGTAAATGAGGCACTAATTATTCAAATCTTATACTTGAGAAAAGATCTTGTGCTCAAAGTAGAGGAGATTTTTTTGAATTAGGGTATTGTAAATGGTGCAAAATAACGTTGGATCACATTTCTTTCAAACGCGATGAAATGATACTCATACAAATGGGGTACAATGAACAAAAACTTTGTACTTTCAATTATTATTTTTCAGACACATAATATTTGAGGCGCGTAGAAATGAGACCCAGTTTTTTTATGTTAGGTCCTTACATTTAGCATGCATAGCAATTAGATACAATAAATGAGAGATGTGTATGCAATGTTTATTTTGTACTCAAGTAATTTGACATTTATTAGGCCCGTTAAAATTGTAAACAATCTTAAACTACTTGATCACAAAATCAATTGGGCAAAAATGTTTGCGCAAAAATAATCGAGAACATGAAACTGCCTGAATTGCTTAAATATTTAGACAAAAAATACATGCAAAAATGAGAACCAACAGCACAAGACTATCTAAACTTTTACAATCTATTCAGCAAAAAATGAATACAAAAAATAATAACAAAGAGTAAGAAACTATCGAAATTTTTCGAATATTTGGACAACAAATAATTGCAAAAAATAACAAAAAAAAACGAAAGTGTTACTTTTTGAATATTGTAGATAGAGATTGCAAACCCGGTGGGTTTTTTTGAATCCCGGAATTTTGGGATTGATCCCGGGTTTTTCCGATAAACAAACAAATGCAAAAAAGTTAATAACAAAGAGCACAAAACTAGTTGATTTTTTGAAAAAATTTCGCTGACAAATCCAAAAAAAAATAACAAAACGCAGTAAGCTGTTTGAGTGCCAAAAAATTTTCTTACAAAACCAACCAGTTTTGTGATCTTTGTTATTGTTATTTGCTTTTGTTGTAATAATATCCATATACAATTTGTAGATGGATATTAAATTTAGAAAATCTACCAGCCAAAAAATGAATACGAAAATTAAAACCGAGAGCACAAAAGTACTCAAATTTGTCAAATCTTTTACATAAAAAAATAGATGCAAAAAAATATGACCATAAGCACAAAACTGTGTCCAATTTTTTCAAATTCTTTAGACAAAAAATAAATACAAAACAACAACGAACAGCACAAAAGTAAGTTCTAGTTTTCGTGCCGTTTGTTATCATTTCTTGCATTTATTTTTTGCCGTATACATTAGACAAATTTCGACAGTGTGTGCTCTTGGTTATTATTTTTTGATGCGGACAGTTGTCTACGCTGTGTTTTATTTTTCATGTTTTTTTATCTGAAAGATTTGAAAATGTTGGACACTATTGTGCTAATTGTTATAATTTTTTTTGTTTTAAAGATATATGAAATTCGAAAAGTTATGTGCTCTTGGTTACCATTTGTTGCATTAATTTCTTGCCTATATAATAAATTTAAAAATTCCAATAAATAAGAACCAAGATTACAATACGTTACAGTACTCCCCTTGTAAAAAAGACCATATATTGACCATACAATACAAACCGTATATTGACAATCTATTAACGATACATTAGTAATAATATATTGATCATATACTAACAATATATTGTCCATATGTGGACAATCTATTGACAATATATGGACAATATATTGACGATACATGAACAGTATAAAATAATTTTACTCTAGCACGAGAATCGATCCCAGGCCCTTGAGGGTATCAGTCCGCGTCGTTGTCCACTGCTCCATCTGCTTCGATAAATTCTTCTATCGAAATGAGCCACATACTTAATGACTACTTTTTATTGGAAATAGTTCAATGTGAATGCCTTTTTGTCAATAATACTTTCTATAAAGTTATTTTGTTATGAATCCTCAATTTTTTAACCAAATCCAAAAATTTATTTATAAATTTATTCATAATTTTTTCAAGTAAGAACTATGATAAACTGTGAGGATCCATATATACTATAGAACATCAATATAGCTAATCTTTCTGAATGATATAACTTTTGTTACTACAGAATTAATTAAATTTATCAACAAATCACTATTAACAATTGTCTATTGAAAATCCCAAGCTTCTTTTCGCAGAAGATAGACTTTTCACAAGATCGGTGATATTAAATGTTTTGTTATAAAATAATTATTAAATATCAGAAAAAAAGTTTTAGAGTATTCAAAATAACAATATTTGTTTAACAAAGAAATAACAAAGAAATTAACAATGTATGGGAATTTTGATTGTCATACATATATTGTCAATATATTGTTTGCGAAATATCATACATTGTCAATACATTGCTGTAAATCAAATTACATCGTTTGTGTATGGTCAATACATTGTTTGAAAATAATACTTTGTCCATACATGGGCAATATATTGTTCATATATTGTTAATATATTGGCAATATATTGTCAATATATTATTCTTATATGGACAATATACGGATCTTTTTACAATGGTCATAATTTCCAAATCTATTGAGCGAAAAATAAATGCAAAAAATAATAACAAACAGAACATAACTAGTCATTACTCCATTTCGTTCTGTTTTTTTATTGTTTTTTGCATTTTTTTGTCTGAAAGATTTGGAAAATTTGAATACTTCTGTGCGTTTTGTTATTATTTTTTACTAGTAAAAAATAATAACAAAGCTTGAATGATTTGTGAAATTTGGAAACTTCTTTCTCTTTCAAAGATTCAAAAAAATCGGAAAATTTGTGCTCTTGGTTATTATTTCTCTCATTCATTTTTTGCGTAATAGATTTGAAAAATGTAAGACGTATTAAAGTATTGTTTTTATTAGTATGATATTAGTATGATAATAATTTTAATTTTGAAAGCATATCTTTACGCAATTTTTTTCAAAATTTGAATAAGAATTCTTTTTTAATAGAAGCTGTTAGGTTAAATGTCAAATCTAATGTCATTTCTGTAACATCCGTCAACTATAAATCGAGAGTTGGCTTGACTTGTGTTTGTGGAGTCGACCAAAAAACCAACTAGATTTTCTATAGTTGTAGCAAACCATATTTCATGAATATAATAATAATTTTAACATTTTCCATGAATACTCACATTTAACGAAAACATATATTGATTTCCCATCCTGAGGTGCACAATCAGGTAAAAAATCATTTTCATTGTTACTTGTACAACCGTACCATCCTGCGTCACCATACACAGTTTGCAGTCTTCTGAAAGTATGAAAGTACTTTCCATCTTCCACAACTTCGTCATGCGATTCGTTTGAAACGTGAATCTGGTTATAAAAATTTACTTTGAAACACAGCCTTTAATCAATCATTACAATGTTCTGAATGATACAAATAGCATACCAAATCCTGTTTCATTTCCTTTGGATAACGAAAGTTCATATGTTCTGAGTGTCGGCATTTTATAGTTAGCTCATCGCCTTCATTTAGAACCAATTGCGGTTCATTTGGAGTAATTTCTGAAAATGAAAATGATTTAGTTATTATAGAATATATATGCAGAATAATTATAGAAATAAATTTATGTTTTCCGAATAAATATTTCATATAATCAATTGATAACTATACCAAAACGAATATTTCTGAAACAAATTTAAATTCATCTTATAAAAAAATTCAAATTTAAACTATCCACTTCAATGAAATAAATAAACTCTAAACAAATTGAACTATTTTTTTTATTCAAACGTGAAAATTCGTGCCATTTAGGTTACGTAAATTATGCATGTGTATTTAAAATAAATTTTTCGACTTGATCACATACTACGATAAAAACGTTTTGATAATTGATGACATAGTTGTCACACATAAGTAGGAGTATCAACATAAGAACTCAATATGAAACATTGAATGAAACCGTAGTGTACTTTCATAATTTCAAGGCCACTCTTCTTATAGTAAAATTTCAATAGTAATTCGACATTCATATTCAATGCAATATTTTTGTGAATTTACATGACTATAAGACTTTACTAAATAAAATATGTAAACTCACAATACATTAAAGTATTAAAGTAAATGAATAATTATTATAAAACAACAACTATAAACAAATATTCGACGCAGGAATCGTACAGTGAAAGTCTTTACTCGAGAGACTTTACTTTATCGAAAGTCTTTGAAAAGAATTGTGTGAAAAAATTATAAAAAAACTACAATGTAGTTTAATGTAAAAAATTTAATGAAAACAGATTACAATATACCATATTTTTCAGATTAAGGTATAATCAAAAAATGTATTGTTTACATTTATGTTTACTATTAATCTTAAAAAAGATTGTCTCATTTGAATATTAATAATTTAATTGTTTCGTTAATCACTCAATTATTGCCATAATTTACATTTTTCCACTTTAGTCTCTTTAGTTATAGCTATAATTCAGGTACGCCTTTCGTCACGAAAGACATTTTTTGTGCTGATCGAAGAAAAATATTTTTCCAAAAACTTTGTATAAGTAATATTCATTTAATAATAAAGAAATGTTTGTTTTCAAACATTTCATTTTCTTTCTTAAATGTTTGTTTTCAAACATTTCTTTGTCAAACATTTCTTTTTCAAATTTTCATACGAGATTTTTTTCTTGTGAACATATGCCCAGATGATATTTCTAAAGGCGATAAGTTAAACGGCCGCTTACCTATATCGCCGAACACAGAAACAGAGAGTACCCACATTATGGGTACACTTATGCTCCAAAAAGCACCTACAGTCATGGTTGTTCAACTAATTACCTAACTACAATAGTTTCTTGTTTACGAACAGTATATTAAACTTCGAAACACGCCGGTTACATTTTGTACACAAAAAAATGACATTGGAATTTGAAGTCTCACTACGTCACTCGAGTCCCGAGAAGAAACTGACGCTCACAGACAAATCAAGCCCCACCCTGCTGACTAACTTATCTTCGTTATTCCACTCTCGCACGCGGCTAACAGTTTGAAGAATAATAGCATGTTTCTCTTTTTACCAATGATTAAAAGTTATCTACCAGTTCACATTTATTAGATAAAATTTTTCTCCTGACATATACACATTTGCAGAAAGTTTTCAATCCAATGAATGGACTGTCAAGTAAACGTTTCTAGAACATTATCAAAATCTAAATTTCTCAATTTAAACTTTTTACAACGAAACAAATTACGTTTTACTTCGATTGGTTCGGTTAAATTCTATGGTTTCAGATTCAAATCGAAATTTCAATGGAACTCACTAAAGCATAAGTAAAACCAAATTAGAATAGATATAGTAATGTAGCATAACAAGAAAATAAGCAACTGTGAATCTTTCAAATTAAAAAATCAGTAGACCTTGAACTAAAATACCTCAAGTTTTGAAAAAAAGTTTATTTGTAAAATTTGCACAGCTCTTCCGCGAACAGCGTCTGAGCTTACGACGTCAAAACATACGACACTGATGAAGGACTGGTGGCGTTATACAGGGTTCATTTCATGAAGTCTTGCTGATGTTGCGCTGAGATCCAGAAGTTCGTTAAAACTTCCGTATGATTTTTTTATTATGATTTTGTATGTTCAAATGTAAAAGAAATGACACTGATGACATGAACGATGACTAACAAACGTATGTTTACCGATTCAATAACGCTCTCTTAATAAGCAAGTACTAAAAGTCATGAAAAAGATAATGATTTCGGTTTAATTTCGACAAATCAAGTTTAAATAATTAATAATATATGACATTTTCTATTCATTTTCATATGTATATGATCTCAATTTTGTCATTTTATTCTCAACGGGTCGGTTTCCCAAAAGCACTACGAGGGGGGAAGCACTTTGCATTCAAAATGCAATTATTATGAAAAGAAAAATGATAAGTATACCTACAAACAATGAATGTTACCAAACAAATTGATGTTCATAAAAGATTGTTGATAAACAACCAAATGTTTATAGACAAATAAATGTTTATAATAATTTCTACTAATCAAATGAATATTTATGAATATCAGATCAAGGGTCGCGCAAGCGACCCGACCGTGGTAAGGCGTCCCGTATTATTTAAATATAAATATATTATAAATGTAATTGTAAATGTAAATGTAAAAGATTTGAAGCGCTGCGCGACTATATATACGGGAGGATCCCAAACAAGCATTGTAATAGTAAACATTATCAAAAACGACAAATTCAAACGAGCAATTTAAATTTAAACATTGTTAATTTCAAACATAGCGTGAAAAACGGACAGCAGCTATGACGATGACGGTAAAAACAAAAAACAAAAAGATGATCAGGTCAAAAAGTAACGCTGTAAAATTAAAAACAATCAAAAACAACAAATCATGACAAGCAGTGTAAAATCAAAATTTTGTAAATTCAAACATAGTGTGAAAAACAGACATAAAATATGATAATCACTGAAAAGATAAACAGTGATAAGAAAATAGAAGTAATTTTATTTAATTATAGAAATAAAAAACATATAAATCACTACTTTGTAATAATACACACTGTGATAATAAACGAAGATGGCGGCTGATGCCAACTTAAATAAGCAAAAATAAAATGATAAAAATCGCTGTATTGGGAAAAAGTTTTTATTTTTGCTCATTTAAGTTGTCATCAGCCGCCATCTTCGTTTATTATCACAGTGTGTATTATTACAAAGTAGTGATTTATATTTTTTTTATTTTTATAATTAAATTTTCAGTGATTATCATATTTTATGTCTGTTTTTCACACTATGTTTGAAATTAACAATGTTTAAATTTAAATTGCTCGTTCGAATTTGTCGTTTTTGATAATGTATATTTTTACAGTGCTTGATTGGGATCCTCCCATATATGAGCAAATGCAGAATTAACATCCACTTAGCGGTTCAAAAAATTAAAAATTTTTGGACATTAGGCACACTCTTGGGATTTTTTTCTCACGATCTAGGTGTCAAAACAAGATAGAAAAATGGTGCGGCCAACCTTGAAACGAGTGGCGACATACTTTTAAAATTAAATCAAGTTATAGTGATTTTTGCCAAAAAAGCAACAAAAAAGCATGTAAGAAGTAACTCCAAATTTGGTTTCTTTCAAATTTTACGTTTTTTATCGATTATGGGGTATTGTACGTTCTACCAAAGTCATTCAAATACCGAAAACGAAGTATCAACATATTTCTGTGTCTCAATTTTAGTACTATGACTAAGAAATTTGAGTGAATTAAGGCGATATAAAAATGGCTGGTTTGTTTACAAAAACGGCTCGAGGTCGTGCGCCAAAACAATAATTTTGGTTATAACGAAAAATATATCAGGACAAAGACAATTTTCCAAAGATTGTCCTGATCATTTTTCGTTATAAACAAAACTACTGTATTAGCTCACGACCCCGAACCGATTTTTGTAACCTAAAAATTTCAATCGAACTTTTTATACCGCCTTAAGTTAATCGCTCTTTTTCTTCCAAAAAAAATACGAACAGTTGGTACAAAAAGACACACAACTTGCAAAAATATTTGTTTAAAACTTTTTCAAACTTTATACAACCATATCAAACTCGACCTTCACCCCTCACTCCCTGTCCGGATTAAGGGTGGTTCCATAGAAAATTAAAAAAATGAGAGTTTTTTGAACCCATATTTTTTATTACAGATTCGGATTCCTTATGAAAAAATAAAACGATTTTATTCTTATCATTTTTCGGTTTTTTAGGATAGATGTCGCTGTAATCGTAAGAAATAAATAATTAATAAAAATCGTTCTCTTGCAATTACAGCGCCATCTATCGTGCAAAACAAAAATAATATAAGAATAAAATCTTTTTATTTTTTTATGAAGAATCCGAATCTGCAATAAAAAATGGGGTTTCACGAACTCGATTTTTTTTCATTTTTTATTTTCTTCTTTTTTAATTAAAAAAGTATGTCGCCACCTGTTTCAAGGTGGGCCGCACCATTTTTACATCTTGTTTTGACACCTAGAACCTAAGAAAAAAATCCTAAGAGTGTGCCTAATGTCCAAAAATTTTTATTTTTTTGAACCGCTAAATGGATGTTAATTTTGGATTTGCTCATATACGGGAGTTTGGGCTTGCCGCTCACTGCGTCTCTCTCTGCCCTGGATATTACTAGGGCATAAGACAAAGAGAGGTAGTTCGTTTTCGCAGGCATGAAAAGAGATAGAAAACGTTCATCTCTAATAATAAAATGGAAAAATAAATTGTTTATAATAAAAAACGATCATGAACTATAGTAACAGTTTGTTTTCAACATAAAATGTAAAATCAAATCACGCGTTAAAAATTTTTGTAAAAAAATATCTTTTTCTGCAAAATAAACATATACAAAATTCCAAAAAATATTTTAAACAGGTATAAACTAACGTGACAAGGTTTGTGATCCTCCGATATTTCCAACACAAGTTATGAAATCAAAACACGTGGAAAAAGTTTTCGTAAAAAAATATCGTTATCAACAAAAATACATTTTCAAAATTACAAAAAATACCTTCAAAAGTTGTGAAATCAAAACACGTGTTAAAAATTTTTTTTAAAAAAACTTTTTCTAAAACAAAAATACATTCATAAAATGACAAAAAATACCTTCAAAAGGTTTAAACCAACGTGGCAAGGTTTGTGATCCTCTGATATTTTCAACACAAGTGGTGAAATCAAAACACGTGTTAAAAATTTCTGTGTCAGAGTTTAAACATACATAAACTCTTGTGTTTTATTTGTACAATCTTTCCCTAGTTGGCTAAGCTTTACATGAAGATGTACACCAAATTCACATGCACCTAAGTCCACATTGTCTTGGAAGATTCATACCAATTATTTTATAAGAATTTACCGAAAAAAAATAAAAATTCAAAAGTCAAAAAAGAAAAATTTTAAAGTTATTTAATGTAAATAAAAAATGTAAATAAAAAAGGTAAACAATCCAAAAGTAAATACAAAACACTTATAAACATTGGAAAACACGAAACTCTAAAAAATAAAATGACATTGTAAATTCCGTCGTATAATTTTCTTAATCACTTTTTTTATAGAAAATTTGGATTCAACCACACATTATGGTAAATAAAAACTGTATGCGTTTTGAAAAAAAAAGTCAGCCCTCTTTTCCTCGTAGAGGTTAGACGATTTTTTTTTCTTTTCAAAACGCATACAGTTTCTACATAGTTCCTTTTTTCCTCGTACTGGTCAGACGAATTCTTTTCTCTCGCGCCACTTCGCGAAAGGCCTTTTCGCGAGGGGGAAGAGGATGCTTTTCGTTCTACCGCATAACGATGAGAATAGACACTTTTCGCGCAGGTATGACGAAAATAAAAACTTTTCGTATTGGCGTGATTTCATTTTTGCAATTATTGATCGTGTTTGATTAAAAAGAAGTTTCAATTTCATCAAAAGCGTTTGACACTGCAAAAATAATTATTTAGTAGAAAAATGTTTATTTACTTAGAAATTAATAATAGTATATCAAGCTATAAGGAAGAGAAGAAAGCATTCATGATAAGGGTCAAGTGACCGCGCGAAACTTCAAGTACCGCTAAAACTAGCGGTCAGGTATCTTTCCTATGCTGGCCACATTGGTAAGAATTTGTTCATGATCAGGCGGAAATCCTTCGAATAGACAATTTCATGATGAAATTGATAAGAGAGTATATTGCAAGATCCTCAAGAATAACGGTTAATAATTACATCAATAGCCTCTACTACCCCAATGACAAATATTTAGAAAAAGCCCGCGGACAGGGATACGCCCCGGTAGAAGCTTTTATTTTACTAGATACCCACGTGGAAATGAGAGGCATGGCTGAACCTGTGGCAGACTGCGAGCCGCAGGCTGGGCCAGTCGTTGCCACAGGTTGAGCTGCATGTGGCTCAACCATGAGTTTCATTAGACAACCAGTGCTTCAACCAGTGTTTATATTAGACAGACTTCGTTAATTTTAATATATAACCAAAAACTTCATTAGTTGATTGAGGAAAACGTTGTTTTAAAGATTGTCAAATCTAATTTTGAATCAATTTCAGTTTCGTGTTTTTGATAGATAGTTTGGGCTAATTTTTAAGGTTCGATAAGATTGAAAGCAATAGTTTAAGATGCAGCACCGTCGGCTATTGCAATACTTCGTTTGACAGTCGCTGCAAATGATATTCGCGACCTCCTCTCCTCGTCCAGCTGCTAAGTAAGTTACAAGATTTGGCTTTGAAGATCCGTACTTTGACCTTTCAAGATCTTAACAGCCTCCGCGAGGCTTCTAAAAGGCATTAAAATGTATATTGTAAAAACTATTTTCAAAATAAAACAGAAAACGAAGAAGTGTGCAAAACATGCAGACAAAATCTAAACAAACAGAAACTAGGAGTTCAAATGATGACTTCAAAATTAGCGACCAGAGTCACGGTTTCTGTACGTACCTGTCTTCGCACATTGTTTTCAACAACTGGCGAATGGAAAATGGAGCGTCACCGATTCGCAATTCTGCTCTGGAGAGCCGTTAGCTTCCAGTTCTGTTTTGGTTCCAGATTGTAACTGTTTACAACTTCTGACCGATGAAAGTAGAGGTTGAGCAGTAACGATAGTTTGTTCTCGTCTATCCTGATTGACTCGGGTTAACCAGATGTGCTGTAGAAAGTGAATTTGCAATATGATATAAGTGGTTTTAAAATTTTGGAAGAGATAGAAGCGTAGTAATATTGTTGCATTTTCGTTACAACCTCATAATTGGTGTGTTCAATATATTTGGAATAACAAAATAATGAAATAAAGTTACATTTTTAAAGAATTAATATAATTTAGATTCTTTCATCTCTTTTATATTCTTTCACATCGAGAAAGAATATTTCTCGAATTATTAAGAAACTCCTGGAACGAAACATGAACAAATTGTTGCGCTTACCTTTTATTGTTGCGAAAATTGGCACAAACATGTTTTGGGAACTAACTTACGAACTGATAAACAACAAACGAACAAACAAATGAACCATGGAGTTTTCGTACAAACAATTGCAATTTGTTTACACACCCATGAACCGGTAAAATTTGCGTGTCAGAACGCGTCCTACGATGAAATTCAGATCTGACACTTCGACTTCCCTACGCGTTTCCCCACCACTTCACGCATTCCGTTGTGTTGTGATCGGATGCAAATCCAGAAAGAAACCAATAACAGCAAAACAACAACAACCAACCAAACAATAACGAACAAAAATACAAAAAAAAGGAAATTGGAAACATTCAAAAGGTTTCAAAACCTTTCAAAAATGAACAAATTATAAACATTTAGAACAGAGCATTGAAAAACAAATAAAAAAAATGAAAATATTTGAATGTTTGAATATTTGAATATTTGCTGTTCGATTTGGTTTCTTAAATTTCGGCTTTGCCGTTTGATTTTCTTCATTTTATGTCACATTTTATAATTCATTGTCCCAGTTCTTTTCGATTCTTTTTCTTTTTTAGTTTTCCATCAGCAGCTTCAAAATAAGACAATAAATTTATGGAAACTGATTGTCGAACGTTAGCTTATCGCGCCAACCCATTGTTGAAAAAGGAAGGATAGCAGATGAAAGTGTCAAGAAAATGCTCAATCGTAGAATTCGGTGCCTTTAACTATAGTTCAAACATAACTTACGAACTTTCTAATTCGTTCCTTCTGATTATTCATTTTGTATCTTGTGTTTCGACATTTCATCTTAAAACTCAAAACTCAAAATTTACAAAAGGCGAAACAAAAAGAATAAAGATTACTATCATCGAATATTTTATTCACACTATAATGACTACTGTTTTGTCACACTAGGATGACAAAACAACTTGAAATGAGAGTGCTTACAAACATAAACTAATCTGTAATCTTAACGCATTTTAATAAAATACCAATTTTCAGAACAATGCAAAATAATCGAAGTAGACATGAAACAAAATTTTTATTGAATTTTCAACAAAACTTATTTGTCTAATTCGTTTCTAAAAATCTAATTTTCAGATCATTCTGAATTACAATATCGAAAATGTCGATGTAAGAGACATATTTGTAGAACAATATATTTTTAACGAATTTTCAACAATACTTATTTGTCTGATTCGTTTTCATACATCTCATTTTGGGAAGAATCCCAAACAAGCACTGTAAAAATAAACATTATCAAAAACGACGAATTCGAACGAGCAGTTTAAATTTAAACATTGTTAATTTCAAACATGGCGTGAAAAACGGACAGCAGCTATGACGATCACGGTAAAAACAAAAAACAAAAAGATGATCAGGTCAAAAAGTAGCGCTGTAAAATTAAAAACAATCAAAAACAACAAATCATGACAAGCAGTGTAAAATCAAAATTTTGTAAATTCAAACATAGCGTGAAAAACAGACATAAAATATGATAATCACTGAAAAGATAAACAGTGATAAGAAAATAGAAGTAATTTTATTTAATTATAGAAATATAAAAAATTAAATCCTTACGTGTAATAATACGCACTGTGATAATAAACAATGATGGCCGCTATTGCCAACTTAAAATGATAAAAATCGCTGTACTGATATTGAGAAAACGTTTTTATTTTTGCTCATTTAAGTTGTCATCAGCCGCCATCTTTGTTACATAGGCCAAGTCCTGATCGAGGTATTATAAAAAAAATATGTCTAATTATCGAAAGCTGCGTACATCATTCCTTGATTAATTTTTCGGTCGATTATATTATATTAATCACTCGTGCAATCCTTTGAAAACATTTGAACCATTTTGTGACACTTATTTACACCATGCATTATTTTACTTTCTTGTGACCGACTGCAGTTCGTAATTTTAATTCTCTCAACTGGAGTAATTACTTGCACGAGTTCTCAAATTAAAGTTTTTGAGCTCTTTGCAAATTTTAAATAGCTTTTTTGTGCATAAATTTATGAAAATGTAAAATGTTCATTTTAATTATAATAATACATTGGTAATTAATAACTCAAAGGCACAATTATAAATAAACAATTCATAGGTGTTCACAAATTGAACTAAAAGCAATTCGGCGTCTGCTGAACATTGTGGGTGCTAATGTTAGTTTCATTCTGTTGCTCGTCTTGGTGGTGCTTTTTTTCAATCTCCAGACGCATGAACGTGTGGATGAAGTGAGTCTTCACGCAAACTGGATTGAACTCAATTCGGCCGCTTCTATTGGTGCATCCGTCGCGCGAACAACCACGAAGAAGTTTTGCCCTGTCGACCTGGCATTTGACATTAGCTCTGCTACAAGAACAACTTTCAGGGTCGCAGTATCCTTTTCAAGCAGAGCCCCAGTGTTCTGTACTAGCCCGGATGTCACGACAATTATTGTCCTTCGCAAAGGTGTGTCTTCTTCTGGCTCCTGCAGCTCGCAAGATTGCTCGACATTGTCAACTGGGCACAGGTTGCAGAAAGAAGTAACTGTCTACAGCAAGTTCTTGGACGGTGGGCTCCTCGTCAGTATCATCGCTGGGATCCTCTGAGCTTCAAGCTCTTTCTATCACGCAATTGGCTGTTCTCTCCGATCGAAGCTGAGGTAATCGTGTCCGAGGTAGTCTTTGCTGCTCCACCGCATGCCCTGTCAACGAAAACATTTCACTGTTACACTCATTGGTAATATGCTCCCACCCTGAAATTCATTCATTTCTATTTTATTTTTTTTTATTTTCATTTATTGTTTCTTTATATCCTAACATTTGATTAATTGAAGCGCGCGTTTGAATTAGTATAAACTTCATTAGCTTATTTACATGCTGAGTGTATCCGTCTGGTGGAAGCTCAAACGAACTGCTTCGAATAACGTCACCTTTAATTGAGCGCTGAGCTAATCAACAAATGCTTGGTGATAACCCTTTGGCCTATAGTGTGCCAAAAAACGTCGCATCTTGGTAAAACTGTTTTTTTTCTTAGAAAACAATTTTATTATTAAACTTGATACTCTAGGGATTTTGGGATCGCTGGACAGAAATTTGAGATCAGATTTTCGAAAAAAGTAAATGGCGGATCAAATATAGCGATTCAAAAGATGAACTTTACTGTAATTGATTTAATTTTCATTTTAATAAACAGAAACTCGTAAAACAGAGTATTTTAGATTCTTTCAGATAAATCTAAGATGGTATTTTCAAAATTCAAAATGACCGCTAAGATGGCGGACCAAAAACATCAAAAACGAAGTGTTTAGTATGAAACTTGGTATTTTCTGGTTTTATGACTCGTAGATGACGAATTTGATATTAGATTTGTGAAATTTAAAATAGCACATTCTATATGGCGGACCAAAACTCGAAGAAATGACCTGTTTACTTTGAAAGTCAGTGTATTCGGGTTTTTCGACCCGCAAATCACAAATCTGGCATCAAATTTACTAAATCCAAAAATTTTGAATGTTGGAAAAAATGATCTTGAATTTGTATTTAGCGATGAAAAAACCCCTGTAGGCAATTTTTAAGCACAATAATACATTAGAAAAATGTAAGGGTGAAAGGGTTAAGGAAGAGTCAAAAAATAAAGCCAAAGAAGAGTCTCACGATTGCTACGACAGCAACCAAAGTTCATCATTTTGGTACAACATCGTCGAACACAGCGATATAGCGATAATTCCTCTGAGATGGCTGAAGATGAATGTAAAATGATGAGTAGCAGGAAAGGCGCAATTATTTAACATCTTGTGTTGAATTAAGATTTGCGAGATGAACAATCAAAGAGACTGTTGCAATAATTTCGAGTTCATTTGTTTTTTCTGTTCAATACGTCAGCTCTACAGCTAATATGGTGAAATGTCGACTACGGTTCAATATACGAAGTTTTCTCTAGGAAAATGTGAATATCAAAGCATTCCACTTCCAAATTTTTAAATTGAACATCTTTCATTACAGTCCCAAAAGTATTTTGAATTTTCGTGATGAGACGTTCACTATTTTGTCTTACCACAACTACTGTTCCAAAAAAGAAAATTGTCCTGACCTATGGTAGAACACAAGTAAATCCTTGAAAAAAAGACATTCATGGAACTCGATTTGAGCGTGTATGACGTTGGAACCGTCAGATCCCGTAGTACACATCTGACTGGCCAACCTCTCTTGTGTCGAGTCATCATCAGATAACTTATTTTGAGTGTCTGCTGTACCTTTCCGACTGACGACGAGACGTTTGCCTTTAAGGCTCTCCGATTGCAAGTTTGAGGAGTCAGGGACACTTTCTGGAGGGTTTTTACTGTGAGTCCAACCATCACCGGGATGTCGTTCTGAAACTGCTGGGCCTCCTCATCGTAGGAGACAGTCGGTAGCAGCGCGTTTTCGACTGCTCGACGGTTGCTGCTCAGTTGGCACATCGGTGGTACGAAAACCTGTACAAGTTGGTACAGGGCACTGTGCTTCTGACGAGCGCTTCCAAACAGATGGAGTCGACTTGGGTTGTAACAACCGAAGATGAATCTATCCTTGCTCTATCTTCTTTGACTACGTTGATTAACTTGTCACATGTCTTGTGACAAATAGATTTTAGACAAATAGATGATATATTTTAAATGAAGTAAATGTAAATTTGAACAATGTAAATTTTCATTCACATTGTACTCTTTAATTCATTATTAATGTTGATGTAACGTTATGTTTAATTATGTTCAACTATGTTTAACTTAAGTTTCAAAACTTTAAAAGATTTTTTTCTCTCGTTCACAGATGGCCGTTGCTCGAGGAGAAGCTTTTGGGGAAATCGTCGAACGTGAACTACAGATTATCATTCCTGTGCACTTCAAATTTGTTTGTCAGATTCAAGGAATAGACTATGCTTCAGATTTTGGAGAAATCCAAGATAATGATTTCCCAGCATATGAAGAATTTGTGAGATCAGAAGAGTATTCTGTGAGTATACCTTCTTCTGTTGCGGATGTAGCGTTGTATTATGGTGAACAAATGCTCGAAGATTTCAAGTGGTCTGCGGCAGATGTAACAACATTCGAATTTGTTGGAAATTGAACTGAAAAATCTGCTGAAAGGGAGAAAAATTATCGCATCCATTTTTTCATGTTTTAAAGATAAAAAATTCGGCTATCAAATTATGTGGAAATCTTGTAATATTTTACCGTGAATCAAACTTGCTTAATTTGAGACTGAAAACAGCATCTTGTTTTGTTTTGGTTCTTTAGCCTAAGTGATTTTTGTCCGTTGAGCGTTGACCCGGCCCATCGCTCGTTTGAATTAGCCAAAACGGTAGCTGATAAGCGTGAGCGCATTTCGAAATAGGTCAGTGGCACACAGGACTGAGTTGAAATCGGACGCATTGACAGCATTGGCTATGCTTGGTTGTTGATCGCGAATCGTCCGTGTGATAGTTTGATTCACGGCATGATAGTTTTAGTCTATTCTTTTCTCGCAAAAATTGTGTTCGCGCTATTTTTCGTATTCTGTTTGTTCGTTGTTTTATCGGTTGTGTTGCTTGCGGTTGTTTCCTCGGCCGAGGGTCTACGAGCAGTTCTACCTGCAACGAGAGCCAGCGACAGCATCGCCAGGAGCCGCGTTTCCAGTCTACAAACCGGTGAGCGCGTTCCGTTTTGTTTCGCACGCGTTGATTTTGCCGTCGAACGGTCGCATCAGCGCCGTCTACGTGGTTTCAAACGCGCACTTGCATTTTATATTTTGACTGTTTTAGCATTTTGTGATTCTTATTTATTTATTTATTGGGAGTTTTATTTATTGACCATGTGTCTTACATTTATTTTATTTAACAATAGCAATTTTGGGCATCAATTTTAGTCATAATTAAATCGCATTTATAGAATATTATATCGAGCTAAATTCGTGTTTGATTTTATTTAAAAATACCGGCTGATCGTATTCAGAAAATAATCGGATTGATTCTTATCTTATTTCCTGTCTCGCTTCAACGTACGGTCAGCGTCTGACAACTTCGCCCTTTGCTCGTCGGAATTAGATTCGTTTTTAACTTCGATTTACACTTTATTCTTTCCCGCGATTTCGAGAATTAGCGCCTAACGAATTTTTGTCGATTTATTGAACAATTGAGTCTATGACTTATTGAATTACGAATTAACTGTTTCTTTGTTTGCATTTTTTTTAGATTAGAAATAATTAAAATGATTACAGTCCACTCTGACAACAAAATTAATTAAACAATTCGTGACTGAATGTGACCCAAGCATCTGGAAAAAGAAAACGCCTGAACGTACGACGAGTAATTGGAAGCAATCAACCTTTTTGACCATGCTGAATCGTTCTGACACTGACAAAAGAGATATAAATCTGAGCCGTCGTAGTTTCAAACAAAGTTGAAAGCTTGTATTTGCGTTTATTCGTATGATTGCTGGTTCTCTCTTGTATGGTTTTTTTGCAGCGAACTTGACGATACCCGCTCTAAGTACAATAGATGATTTTATAGGTACATTTTTTGCACCAGTTGTTGAGGGAAATTTGAGAGTTAATGAACTTCAGGAATTCCTACGCAAACGTAATTATCCTAATTGTGTCTGGTTAAGCGAAGACGCTACTAGTATATCCAGTACAGTCAAATATGATTCAAAGACAAATCAAATTGTTGGTTTAATTTTACCGCTCAACGAAAACGACGTCAGCTAGAGCTATTGGTGATTTTTTTGAAAAAGAAAAAAAAGCTTTTTTGCTGTATGTTTTTATGGCGCCACCAAACGAAAAAGATTCTGCTTAATAAAAGGGATGCGTATTCTGATAGGGTTAGACAAAGTAGAGGCAGATACTAGTCACAAGTTTTACATCGAAGGGTTCCACGCTAACATTTTACCGAAGCCAGTTTTTATTCAAGATACACCTCATCTCGGTAACGAATTAAAAAACAAATTGATTAATTCTGGGTACAATCCCATGGGCGGTTATGCTGCAGGTTTTGCAGACTTGAAACTGTTAGCATAAAAAGAAACTAAAGACTACCATCGTTCACAAGATCTTGACCTCACGGACAAAGACAATGAATTTCGGGGCGACTATGAGAATTTTTCATCCAAGAATATGGAAGTTATTGAAGGAACATGTCCCAGGCAGTGATGCGACTCAGGTTTACTTGCAAATCATTTTTTTTCCATGCAGGCCATGCCTAATGTTAACCTCAATTCTTTAGAAAGAATTTATTGCATGTGGTACAGTGTATTTTTTGTCAGAATCTGGCGCGTTTGGCTTATAGAAAATGACTTTTCCTTGCAAAAACACTTTATGACTTCTAACGCTTACGACTGTTTAGAAATTAATGGACATAGTTTGTTGAATTTAGTCTTTCAAAGTCTAGAAGAAGAAGGGTCGTTAGAATTATTCCCTTGGTTATATTCCAGTCAAACGTGTGAAGGTTTTTTTCGAAATTTGAGGTCATTATGTTCAACATTCATGACAGCTGTGAACGTCAGTGTTCTAGGCGCACTACGAAATGTAAAACAGATTCAGTCATTGAGTGATGTTATTTCACTCTTCTTTGAAGACGTTGGCCATAAAATTATTTTTCCCCAAACAAGATTCTCGAATGCATCTAATGAAAAACAATTTGATCTGTTCGAAGAAATTCCGCGTTTCAACCAAACACTTTCCATCGAATCAATCAGAGAAGTGATGGCTCAAGCAAAAATCGATGCGCGATTACTTGATTTTTCGAATGCAAATAAAACATTAACACGAAAAAGCGAGTATGTAGCTGTTTTAGATGCCTCTGAGAATGTTAAGTATGTTAAGAAAGCGAGTCTTTGTTGGTTCTTGGATAATCGTCAGAAATTGAGCAGTGATCGACTTCTCACGGTTCAACAAAGTACAGATAGAGATTGCAAAACAATACGCTCTGAAGAAAAAACAAGTGTTGTGAAGTTAGAAGAAATTTATGTAAATGATTTTTGCATTTTCCAACATGAAGGTACTTCGACTGAGAAAGGTAACTGCCTGATCGGACTAGTATACAGATCCTGTTACATAGGGGATAAAAGTACACTTCCACAGGATCATGTTAAAATTCAATCCACGAAATCAAAGAGTATTAAGAAAAATGTGAAAAAAGATGAACTTGGAGTTTTAGGTAGGTGGTTCCGCGTTGGTCCATCAGACAAGAGTTTAAGTGTTCTTACTTCAATCGGTCACGGTCCCATTGCTATTAGTCAATACTGTTTCACTATTCCACATCCACACTGCGTAAATAATAAATATCACATACAGCAGGATATTTACGAGACTATTAGTGAATTATTGAATTCGCAAAAAAGATAAGATAAGATAAGTTCTACTTTTGTTAAATTAAAAATTTCAAAATCGTAGTAAAATGTAATGCTGATATTTTGAAAACCTTTATTAACACACTGCAGTCTTTAGTAAACTACATAAGTAAGAATGTGTGTGCAAAACTTAATAATATTTAAGTAACGTAAATTTCAACGTTGTACATCTGTGTGTGTGCATAAATAATTTTTATTTTTCCTACAGTACTGTGAAATAACATAATGAACTTTGTACAGTCTAACAATATTCTATTAAGATGTAAAAGTAAAACATTTGTAACAGCCAACACTTAAGAGTATATATCAACTATAATAATATGAAACTATAAATTAGCAACAGCCTATAGTTAACGATATTGCTATAAAAATTTCGATAATAAATACATATTATAATAGAAATATATACTTTGTAAACTATGAATGTAATATGAAATTAAATAATGAAATTAAACATCGGCAGTCTTACTTAATAACGAATTTTTTTTACCTAAAACCTACATAAATTATTCTAATACTTTTGCTGTTACGACTTTGCATTTTGTTGCTTTGACTAGTTAAGGCGTTTGCGGAGGTTGTGGCACTGGCTGACCACCTGGTGCACGGGGTGCTTGGGCATGAGTCTTGAAATGGCTCGTGAAATAGTCAATCCCCCATTTCCATTTTGTTTGCAGACGCTTTTGGATAGTGACTTTTCGAAAGCATCCAGGAAAGGGACAGGTAAGTTCGGCTGTGGGCGGCTGTGTGCGTTGGAGACGAATGTCCATAGTCCCTGGCACGACGAGTCCTTGTAAATTAGCAGGATTCTTGCTGTGCCTCGTTAGAGCTTCGGAGATGTCCTCGATATTTTTCCTATCGTCGTCGTTATCGGGTCTGTCGACAACACTCTTCCTTTTCTTATAGCTAGCTGCAGTTGTTTTTTTGATCAGTGCCATAAGTCTTCGGAATTCCAATTCATGCTCCTTCTTCAAAGTGAAGATGCGTGGATAGGGTATTACGAAGCCGTAGAAATTCTCCAGACCTTTTCCGTCTTGGACGTATCGATTTACGGAGACGTAGTACTCCTCCGAAGTCAGTCAGTCCTTCTCGAAATTAGCCAAGTTCATGTAGGACAGGGGATTTTTCACCACTCGACTGATTTCGGCGTCTAAGTCTCTGTCAGTCCACCCCCAAAATACCAAATCCCTCGGATCATCACAAAAACCCATTTTGAAAACTGAGACAAAAAATATAACATAAGAAATATAGTTGACAAGTTAAACGCAAGTTATTGCTTCGAAATTTGATCTTTTATTAAGGAAATCATTTTTAAATTTTTGAAAATGAAAAATGAAATAAAAACCAATAAAAGAAACCAAAATTATAGGTTGAATTCAAAATGTTTAAAGTCATTGGTTGAAATGTCTTTTAGTTGAACTGTCTTTTGGTTGAATTGTCTTTGTTTGAATTGTCATGAATTGTCTCGATTGAATTGTCTTTGGTCGAATCGTCCTGAGACCGCGGTAAAGAAACAAAAAACCTGCATCGTTTATTGCTCATTCATATATTGACTGTATTTTTATGTTTTCTAGAAAACTGCAGGTTGGCTAACCAGATGGGATGAGACAAGTAAGCCACAAAAATTAGGCAGATACCAATGAGATATCACCACTTTTCTTGCACTGTATTAAAAGAACTTCAATAATTGTAGTCTCAAAAAACTTGTTCAAGTATGAGTACTTCTACTTATAACTACTACAAATTTCATCGAAGTCCTACTACAGGTACTATAGAAGACTACAAGTACTACAAAAATTGAAGTCTTTTGTACACCGTCAGTGGGAGTGATCAACCCCTTGGCAGAAACTGACTAAGTGTCTGTTGTTGAAATCATGTACTGTTGCTAAATCTTCAAATGTTAATCAGAACTTTTTCGCTTAGCTAAAGTTGTACGAGAGAATTTACTCGAGTGAAAAACCGATCGAATGTAAACAGTGAATTAAGAGATTCTCTGATCCAGGTACATGAAAATCTTGAACGAAAGCGAGTGGACTTGCGACGAAACTGAAAAGTCCAAACTTCTGGACAAGCACCAAGAGTCTCACTTCGACTTCGCCAGGGAAAAAGAAAAGGAAATCATAAATTCTGAATTTTTTATCTAGAGTAGTAGCAAAGTTTTGATCAAGAAGGAAACCGAAATTGTGGAAAAAGCAGACGAGTGTCAAGATTTAAAGACAGAAGTGGCTCATAATTTCAAAACCTAGTTGGTTGAGAAGGAACTGGAAGCAGAACCGAAATAGATGGCAGTTGTTTTTTAAATTCACACGCAGACAAGTTCAGGAACAAAAATTTGTTCAGTTTCGACAGGCAGCCTGAAGAGGAAGATCGTCCAGGATCCTATTTCAATTTGATCTTGTAAGCTCTGACGATATCTAATGCTAATGACAGGATAAATCTTGAGCGACTGGAAACCACCGGAGACTCATTTTTAAATTACGCTGTTGTGAGTTACTTGTTCTGCACGTACAAGAATATTCATGAGGGAAAACTAAGTCATTTTAGGTCAAAACAGGTGACCAACCTGAACGTCTACCGGTTGGGTCGACAAAAGGTGCTTGGAAAAAGTATGATAGCGACGAAATTTGTTACAAAGTTCCTCGCGAGCTAGAACAGGCCTTGATAGAATTAGGTGTTTCGTCAGTGTATCCGAACCAGGCGAATATTCGGTTAAATTTCTTGCATTTTATCATTTTAAAATGATTTATTTGCACATTGAAAGGCGTTCTTTTTACATTATTAAAAATCACCATAGATTTAAGAAAAATTTCTTGAATGTCATTTCTAATTGAAATCAAATGTTTCAGATTTGAGTTTCGGCGTTGAAAAATGCACTACAAGAATTAGAATCCAAGTAGGAAAAGATCAAGGACATAAAAGAGGAGCTGCGAATGAAAGGAAAGCTTACATTGTAACGTGCTACCTTCGGGCCACGTTAATCGAGACCGAAAAACACCGTAGAGCTCTCGAATGCCAAGAGTTCTGTGAGGTCCCGAGATATTCCCAGATGATCAGCGTTTGTATATCGTATCGCTTATTTTAGTATGCGTGTGACGAATGCTGTATGTGTGAGAGTCAAAAGATTAAATCGTAAAGGTAACAAATGGCTTTAGTTTTTTCTTTTGAATTTTGTTGTGTAAATTAAGTAAGTTAAAGGTAACAGATGACTTTAATTACTTTAGTTGTTTTGTTGTGATTAAGGGAATAAAGTAAGGGTAACAAATGACCTTAAAGTTCCAAGTCATGATGTTGTTGTTGTGTGAGAGGGCGAGTAAGGGTAACAAATGACCTTAAATTCCTGATGAGAACTCTAAAAGTAACTTTGTTTGTAGCTTGTAAAGGGAGACTTGGACCCGGTCCAGACGGGTTTCGCACCACCGTGGGACCTACGACCAAGAACGACGACATCAGTTCCAGTCCAAGTATCGTCGCCTATGCCACCTGGAGACCTGCGTGCAAGCCTCGGAATCCTGAATCTGCGATCGTCCGTCAAGTCAGTCAATGCTCTTCTCCAGACCACCAGCGAGAACGAAACACCTGAGGGAACCTGCTATCGTACCTGATCCGGCCTCGACCTGATCGTAGCAGATGTGAACTGTTCCAGAATTGTCGCCTTTCGAGAATCTATCGCTTGCCGATTTCGTCCAGTAGCCGCTGCTGTAATGAGGGGATCATCGCTGCTGCTGCTACCGTTGCTGCCCAATGGGCCTGTTAAAACAGCACTCTCTCCAAGCCAAGGGATGTACACCCCGGATTGGCCGCTCTCTGCCTGCTTGTCGTAGAAAAGAGTGCTCAACGCTGAACCGAGGAAATTGCCCGTCGTGGATTCATCTGATGGAGCATCGAAAATCATGTCATGTTGTACCATCGAGCTATAACCTGTTGCCGCCAGATGTTGGTGCGGTCGAGCAGGGCTCATATGTAAATGTTAGCTCTCGGATGAAGTTCCTGCGGTCACGGGCAGGACATTGGCCACAGCAAGGACGTCTTACCGGATCGCTACCGATGAGACCAGACCATCAAGAAGCAACGAAGGATTTGAAATTGGCGCCATCATCATTGACTTGACTTCGGTGGCTCGAAAGCGGAAGCGGGAGGAAGGGGTGCGCGCGCAGAAGAATTCAAGCTACCGGTATCGAAGATTATTGGCAATTGATTGCGATCCGAGAAACAGAAGAGAACCGAAAGACTCTCGGAAGACATCGGACGCTTTGCGAAGGCGCTCTTCCAGCTCTGCCAGTGGGACCATCTCGGGACCCATATCGACCTTCTACCGTGCGAACTCGTTTGGCCGACCAAGATCCAGGGCCTATTATAGTTGCTTGCTTTTGTGAGTTCGTTCTTTTTGTATGTTGTATGAGTGATTTTATTTTGTAGATTCAGTAATTTATTTTGGTTTTGATTTTGATTAATGTAACGTAACTTATTTTATTTTTCAATTCTTAAATATCGAGAGTCTCGCTGATCATCGGTTCACCTCGTTGAACCCTGGCGAGTTTATTTTAGTTTTGACTTTGTTTGAGTATTTCTGACTATTGTAAAGATCTATCGATTCATTAGTAAAGTCTCGCTATCGCATTCACTATCGTTGCGTTTCGCCCCTCGTGGCGTTTTTGTATTGAATTTGAATTTGAATCGATGTTAAAGTAGCGGCAACCGGCATTATTGTCCGTTATGTAATTTTGTTGTTGTTGAAGAATATACTCGCAAGATATTGGACTTTATTTTGTATTATTTTGAGATATTTTGTTTTTGTGAATAAATCCTAAATCCGCTTATTTTGTGTTTCACTGACTTGGGAACAAATTAGAGATCTTGCTTGGCTTCAGATCGGTCAGATCTTTCCGTACAGGACCAACGCGGATAAAACTTAAAGTACCGGTTCTATTCAGTGGGGTAATGCGAAAGCGTTAGTATCGGGACGGGTAAATTGATTAAAGATTCGGGAGTCGATAGCTGATTTATTTTGTAATTTTTGTTGTTGCGAAAACGGCGATCCTGACCACCTTCTGTGATTTTGTTTCGATTCTCGAGGAGTTTAAGATTAAACCCGCGGCCGGTATTACCACTGGGTGCTGAAGGTAGCGACGGCCTCATTGCGCGAAGCCGTCACGTTACAACATCTTGGAAAATGGACACTATTGCGCAAGATGGATTTGTCAAGACTGTTATCAATAAGAAACCAACTAGGAAAGACGACGAAGACCTTACAGATGAAGAAAAAGAGGTGCGAATGAAAACGTTTGTGAAGGAGAACGAGAAGAAACTGAAACAATTCGGGATGCTGAAGAAATACGACAATAGTAAAAAGTTTTTGCAGGACAATCCGCAGTTGGTCTGCGAAAATACTGCGAATTACTTGGTCATTTGGTGTATCAATTTAGAGATGAAAGACAAACACGATTTGATGGAACACGTTGCCAATCAGTGTATCTGCATGCAATATATCCTGGAGTTGTCCAAACAACTGGACGTCAATCCGAGAGCATGTGTCAGTTCGTATTTCAGCCGAATACAAGTCGCTAAATTTGAATACAAAAATTCATTAGACGATGAACTAGGTAAATTTAAAGAAAGGGTTCGAAAGAGAGCCGCGGCAAAGGTTTCAGAAGCTTTCAAAATAACCGACCAGGACAAGGCCTTCCACATCGTCTTAGGCGTGCTGGACGCCTTGTCGACATAGACGGGAACTCAGGCCTCCTGGTCACAGCTTTAAAGCTGTGAACTGGTGCAACGAGAAGTTTTAAAATTACCACCAGCTTGTCATGTATTTTTCTCTTTTGATTATGGTTTGTTTTTTTAGATTTTCTTTTCCATTTTGTGGTATGTACGCTCTTAGCAATTACACCTATTTTCTCTGGTCTCGAGATCGCGGAAGTACTTGTTACAATAATAATGTCATACTAAAGTCGCATAGACATCTTCAAAGTGTTTCATGAAATTATAGACTGTTGTTTCTCAAAGATTTTCCGCCGGCAAGTGAAGTTCAATGAGTGGCAAAAAGCTGTCCAACTGAGTTTAACTGATTTTGTACCTGTATACGTAGTTCAGGATCAACAGCAGACTTTCATTTACAGTCACGCGCGCACCTTCGTATAGAGGCTGGTTGTTCCTTGCGATATTCAAGTTCCGTTCTGCATTCGGATTATCCGCGACTATAAACAAATTGTTTTTATTAGGCGAGCCTATTTCGGACCTAAAAAATAAAAGAAATAACAAAACCAACCTCCATGTAACTCTTCTTCATCAGCGCTCGCCTCAGAGTCAAAGTCTTCAAAAATGAATCATTTCGCCTATCGTCATGATTATTCTCTTCATTTGCTGCGATAGCATAATCTTTAAAATTGTTTTCATCAAGAGCGGCATGAATAACGACATGATTATCCTTTTCATTGCTCTCGTCAGCGGATTCTTCGTAGCTACATATAATATAAATTTTTTAAACAAGTTGCAAAAGATATGTTTTTCATCATCAAAGAAAGACATTAAATTTTAAACTAGGACCTCGGTTTATGCATCCTCATTTAAAGAAAATTTTATGGCTCCAAGCCGAAAATTTTATGGCTTTTAATGCCTTTTCCGTCACATCCCAGGATCGTAGTTAGAACTATGGTCCCGAAGTGATGTTACAATTATTCAGCAGCGCAAATGCCTTATCTTAAGCAGCGCAAATTGACCATTTCTTTAAGAAGGCAACCACAATCAAATATTAAAAAAGTAAAAACGTTGTTTAATTTTTGCAATCATATGCATGAAAATTATATGAAATCAATTTCAAGAATTATAGAATGTTAACATTTTATAATTTTTTTCTCATTAGAAAAAGAAATTTCAAAAAAGCATTTGTTAAACCTTGTAAATAATGAATTAACACAAATTGGAAGCGAATTCCCAGTCAACATTTTTCGGCTCAAAGTTGGCGTAAAGGTTGCTCACAGACTGCTCGTTCGCAGCGTTTAGAGGACGTTAGCGCTACTCGATTTCCGCTCGCCGCGCCAACTTTGAGCGTGGTTAAGTTTAAGCAGTCTTTGAGCAATGTTTGAGCAATCTTGAAGCAACACTATTACAAACGTAAAAAAACATAAAACAATAAATGGAATCAAAAATATATTCGAAAAATCATACGCCGAAAACAAAACAAAAAATAAAAACACATGAAATTTGAAAAACAAAAAAACCGAAAATTAGATAAAATAATTAAAGAACGGAACAAAAATTAAAAATTATATCAAAAAACGATGACCAGTAAAACACTAAATCAAATTTGTTGGGATTATGGAAGTGAATAAACAACACTTTATATTATTTTAACTGAAAACTATATTCAGACATGGACTCTAAATTTTATATCAGCAAGGAAGGTCCTTTTCATTTAAGAGCTGGACATGAAGTGACTCGTCTAGTCGCACATCTTACATTTCTAAGTGCCATGGGCCTTTCCTTAAAATAAGCCATTTTATGACTTACACAGAAAATAGAAATACAGAAAAATAATTCTATAGAGAACCTTGAGTTAAAAAGTACATCTTTTCCAAGCCGGAAAGTAAAGTTTCTAAACATATGTTCTATATTGTAAAAGAGTAATAAAAGTATAAAAAGTCTAAATTAATTTTTGCTAAGAAATGTCGAATATTTCAACAAAATTTAAAAAAAAATTATTAAACGATAACATTTTATTGTTCAAATTTTAGTTCAGTTATTTCGTTTTTTATTTTCTTGAGATTCTGGTTTGATATAATTAGCGTTGTCATCCCTCGTTGTCGGTCGGACTGACATCAACGGTGCTGCAAACCAACCTAACCTCCAGTTCGTCTGCCCCCCGCCTCAAAAGAAGATTATTCTCCTAATTTTATTTCTGTGCGTTTTCATGAACTTGACAATCACGGAAGTAAGCTTAACGTGAGCTTAAATTGATGAAGAAAACTCGCTCTTCTAATGTAGGTATCAGGAAAAGGCAAGCGAGACATGCAAAGTAGAAACTCAGAACAGAATTTTTTTGAGATTTTATTGAAATACTTTGTAGAGCACTGATTGCATAGACAAATGCTTTCTTAATTTCTTAACTTGGACAAAATTAGTGCTTCATGATTGGAAAGGTACCTTTCCGGGGAAAAATTTTTGTCCACGGGTCGCTCGAATTACTAAATTTATTTATAATCACTAATTTATATCATAATTAGAATACTACAATATTGATGCGTTATAATAATCGCAGTTTTTTGTTATGAACAATTGAACCTGTGTCGCCAAGTACTTACTACTAGGTTTGTGTGATTAACAGTTTCATGTGTTCTTTCTTGTGGCCGATTTCAAAATATCTCATTTATTCTCTGACTTCACCCGTTATTGTGATCCTACTCATATATAAAAGTGTAACTATGTTTGTCTGTTTGTTTGTGTCGAAAAGGCGCCGAAACAAATCGATAAAAACAATTTTGAACGCATCAGGGTTACTCTACGAACTCTCAGAATTACTATGGGCTATATAAAGAATCGATTTTTCAACTTCATTTTATCAAAAATTGCAAAAATTTAATTTTGGTTTTTTCACAATCGAGCTTTTTTTCTGCAATGTATAATTCAGGTATCACTAAATGATTTCTATTTATGAAAATAGATCTCCGATTTCTTTAAATTATCGTACTATGCGAAAATAATTAATTTGAATATTTTCTTAATTTTCTTGAAAAGGTAAGCATGAACATAAACATTCAATTAAAGGGGAGAATCCCAAACACGCACTGTAAAAATAAACGTTATCAAAAACGACAAATTCGAACGAGCAGTTTAAATTTGAACATTGTTAATTTCAAACATGGCGTGACAAACGGACAGCAGCTATGACGATCACGGTAAAAACAAACAACAAAAAGATGATCAGGTCAAAAAGTAGCGCTGTAAAATTAAAAACAATCAAAAACAACAAATCATGACAAGCAGTGTAAAATCAAAATTTTGTAAATTCAAACATAGCGTGAAAAACAGACATAACATATGATAATCACTGAAAAGATAAACAATGATATAAAAATAGAAGTAATTTTATTTAATTATAAAAATAAAAAAAATATAAATCACTACTTTGTAATAATACACACTGTGATAATAAACGAAGATGGCGGCTATTGCCAACTTAAAATGATAAAAATCGCTGTACTGATATTGAGAAAACGTTTTTATTTTTGCTCATTTTAAGTTGTCATCAGCCGCCATCTTCGTTTATTCTTACAGTGCGTATTATTACACGTAAGGATTAATATTTTTTTTATTTTTATAATCAAATAAAATTACTTCTATTTTTATATCATTATTTATCTTTTCAGTGATTATCATATTTTATGTCTGTTTTTCACGCTATGTTTGAATTTACAAAATTTTGATTTTACACTGCTTGTCATGATTTGTTGTTTTTGATTGTTTTTAATTTTACAGCGCTACTTTTTGACCTGATCATCTTTTTGTTGTTTGTTTTTACCGTGATCGTCATAGCTGCTGTCCGTTTTTCACGCTATGTTTGAAATTAACAATGTTTGAATTTAAACTGCTCGTTCGAATTTGTCGTTTTTGATAATGTTTATTTCTACAGTGCTTGTTTGGGATTCTCCCAATAAAAGTGCTCATCGGAAATTCTGCATTATTTTGATGCTGTCTGTAGTAGTGTTATAATTGTGTCACTGTACTGAACGTTGTACAATTATAATATGCCGCTTCGGAAAAAATAACATTTAAATAACAAAATTTCTATTTGCAGTAGTAAACAGTGCAGCGAAGATGATGGCCGTGCGAAGCACGGCCGATCAGCTAGTCCCTAATATTACGACAGACATTAAATGAACATTTTACATGTTTTTAACTATTTCATTATTTCCCTTTCATTGGACCACAAACGTTTTGAACAATTTTATTCAATCTTCTTATGAGCGTTTGTACACGCTCATAAAAACATTTGTATCACGTACCACATTAGTATGAGCCTTACCACTACGCACTCACTTTTCATGACTCTTTTTTTGCTCGAAATTGTTTGTAGAAAAATTTAGTGATTCCAACGACCCGTGGACAAAAATTTTCCCCCGAAAAAGACCTATTCCTTCATGATTTCTGCATCGGCATCGCACGGTTGGGAGAAACCGTTGTTGTGAAAGTATCGTAAGAAGAGTCGATGTAAACGGAATAAACAGAAGAGGAGGGGAATAAAGGGGTAAATGGCGTATGCTCTGGCTGATGTGCATTGCTTTTGCAACATGCTTAGCCAGTCTCCACTGCTTTCACTTCACCGACTGTTCTCTAGAAAGTCGTCTTTAGATTCATTAGTGCGTCGTGATTTTTTCTACGATACTAAATTTTAACCCAAGGTGCTATGGCTAAATGTCAGCAAATGACGATTATCAGGTCCTAATACGGTAGCATAGTGACAAAGAACAACTGGTATGTGTTGCTGTATGAAAACTCCGGAAAGTAAGCGTCGCGAAATCTTAGATCGCTGTTGCAAAACTGATACTATAAAGCCACAACTTTGACGCAAAATCGTTTTTCAGAGCGATCCTAACCCACTTTAAAATGATGTGTCAGATTATTATTTTTTATGCTCATTTTAATGTTCAATTATATTTGCACAAATATTATATGTATTTTAAAGGTGTTTTAGGTTTTTTATGTTTTTTTGGGATCCTTAAACTTACGCTTACTTTAATTTGTTCAACTTGAAAGAATACGTATAATTTTCATTCATAGAACACAAAGACAAATCTTTATTGAATAAGGTGGAACAAATTTTCTTCGTGAATAAACTACAATTGGTGAAAAATATGTGAGAATGTTTTCGGCGGAAGCTATTGCAATTCATATTAACTAGTTGTTGAGATTCAGTTTCAAGAAATTCTTTTACAATTAGCTCAAAAAGAGTGGTCATATTTTTTGTGAAATTTCCGAAGCTAAATTCATATGTAATATACAATCATTAAATGAAAATTCAAATTCTAAAACTAAATTCTAGTTTTACACGAAGGAAACACAAGGTCAACGAATGTGTACATATGCAATTGTTTGTACAAACACCTGAGAATTGCAATACAGTAGTCTGAGACGTTCCCTAATAACCAGCTTTATATAAATTTACACATATTTGAATTAAAATTTTTTGTATGAAGATTAACAAAAAATTTACAGCTTTAACCCGCAATGTCCTGGAAGATTTATGTAAACGCTAAAGTAGGGAAAATTATTCAAGTTAAAAAAACTTTTTATTGTATTTTTGAGTGCTTTTTAATTAAAATAAAAATTTTTGCGAAAAATACTCAGAAAAACATTTATATAAATTCCGACAATGCGGAGTTAGGCTAATGTAAATTTTATGTAAATCTTGGTTAAAAAAGTTGGTTATCAGGGTTCATTCATTTTTTGTGCTCGATGTGCCAAACACGACTTTAGCCTATGGTACTTCTGCGTCAATCATGTGTTTGCACGACCGAGTCCTTTTAATTTTAATTAATGTAATTCGTGACAGGCTGAATAATTATTTCAAGATGTGAGAAATAGCTTAAAGAGTTATGTCAAATAATTCAGAAAAAATTTTAATTCTGATTATTTGAAAAATTCATTGTTTTAAATATTTGAAGGTGCTTTGTCACGAAACTTTCGAAATCAAAGTTTTAAACGATAACTTGAAAGTCTTAATTTTGTATCCAACGTTCTTTTTTGGTTCGAATTCATTCTTTATGTTGACAGCCTAAATTTTAATAATTTACCGTGTGAAGTTTCATTTTTATTAAAATGAATAATTAATGCAGATGTCACAATTACCCCATATTATTTGCGCGATATGGGGTAATTTTGACAGGATTCATGAGGGAAAATGTGACATGATTTGAAGCAATAAGTGTTATATTTATTTTAGATGATCGGCCGTGCTTACTTATTATTATTATTAATAATAATAATATATATTATATTATATTATATTATATTAATAAAATTATCTTACTCTCCATTTCGACACAAACAAACAGATAAACAGACAAACATAGTTACACTTTTATATATAAATGAGTAGGATTAACAAAATCTCTGACAAATTGAATCAATAACTGTTTTACGTTAGATAAGTTTATTGTATTGTCTCAGAAGCATAGAAAATTAGCTCTTTGATTTCAGTGGATGAGTGAATTCATCAACATCATCGCCTAAAGGTGCATTTAGTGTTTTTATTAAGACGCGCGTTTTACGCAACGCGTTGGTTGTAGCGTACGCGTGAAGTCAACGCGTGAGATTTTGGCAGGTCACTGCCAACTTCATGGCGCTGTCAAAACTGGACTGAAGCAAATTTATGATCAGTATGTTAAAATTCACCATATTTTGAAGGTACTTACATTTGGAATTTTAACATACTAATCATAAATTTGCTCCATTCCAGTTTTGACAGCGCCAAGAAGTTGACAGTGACCTGCTAAAATCTCACGCGTTGACTTTACGCGTACACTCCAACCAACGCGTTGCGTAAAACGCGCGTCTTAATAAAAACACTAGATGCACCTTAACGGGCCTCGAAACGTGGCGTAATAATTCAGTATTGTTTGTAACATAATTGTAATCAAAATCAGAACAAATTATTACAAATCAACAAAAAAACAGAAAATAAGCAACTATAGAAAAAATTCTCAAACAGATCTATTGAAAAGACTTCTAAAAACGATGATTTAAAATGAGCGCAAAGCAAATATTTACAATATTGAACTAGAAACATTCGATTATTTGTAGTTTAAATAAAAACCTAAGATTTCTGAAAATTTCAAGCCTTTACATTGAGTTAAACAAGTGATTTAATGTATTTTTTGATTAAAATCGGTTTTTATTACGTAACAAAAACAACAGTAACAAAACAATTTTTTTCTTGTCATACTCGCGTATTGTCAACAGGGGTACAAATGTCTGCAAAGTTTCATTCAATAACATTGAGTGTAAGCCTGTCAAATTGACGTTACAAGATGTGGTCGAAAAGTGTGATGTAAAGCACAGCGTAGATGAACGTAATAAAAATGCATGAATACTAACAAAGAAATATAAAATAGTATGTTACGCTACAAGGGAGAGAAACAAGCGTTTATTCCGCGGGTGAAGTGACCGCACGAGACTACAGTCACGTGCGGTCACTTCTCCCGAGGTTTAAACGCTTGTATCTCCCATGTGGCATATACATCTTTTCATAACAAATTCATCAAAGACGGCTAACCTCTCCGATTTGTCGGGACGGAAACATCGTAGTATTCCCAAGGTGCGGTTTATTCCCTGTTATTATGGTTGTTACCATGGTAACAGAGAATAAACCGCGTCTTGGGAATAAAACAGTGTTTCTCTCCCGACAAATCAGGGAGAAGTTGGCCGTTTTTGATGCACGTGTTATGAAAATCATGTTAAATAGCATTACTTACTTTTTTGACCACAAATTTATCACGAAATCACAATTACACCATATGCCGTCACACATTACCTTCTCACGTGGAGTAATGTGCGATACCCGTATGAGTAATTTATTTCATGGATTTTTGCATTGGTCATCCAAAAATTTCTACTTTTTGTCAGTCATGATGAAAACTCGAGATCTCAAACATCAAGACTATGACTTAGTTGTACTACACGGAGCAAACAGAATAATAAACGTTCTTATAGAATGAGAAAATTTTTAACATTTTTTAATGTAACCAGTGACATATGGGCACATCCAAAATTAACATCCACTTAGCGGTTCAAAAAATTAAAAATTTTTGGACATTTGGCACACTCTTGGGTTTTTTTTTCACGATCTAGGTGTCAAAACAAGATAGAAAAATGGTGCGGCCCACCTTGAAACGAGTGGCGACATACTTTTAAAATTAAATTAAGTTATAGTGATTTTTGCCAAAAAAGCATGTAAAAAGTAACTCCAAATTTGGTTTCTTTCAAATTTTACGTTTTTTATCGATTATGGGGTGTTGTACGTTCTACCAAAGTCATTCAAATACCGAAAACGAAATATCAAAATATTTCTGTGTCTCAATTTTAGTACTATGACTAAGAAATTTGAGTGAATTAAGTTAATCGCTCTTTTTCTTCCAATAAAATACGAACAGTTGGAACAAAAAGACACACAACATGCAAAAAATATTTGTCTAATACTTTTTCAAACTTTATACAACCATATCAAACTCGACCTTCACCCCTCACTCCCTGTCCGGATTAAGGGTGGTTCAATAGAAAATTAAAAAAATGAGAGTTTTTTAAACCCATATTTTTTATTACAGATTCGGATTCCTTATGAAAAAATAAAACGATTTTATTCTTATCATTTTTCGGTTTTTTAGGATGGATGTCGCTGTAATCGTAAGAAATAAATAATTAATAAAAATCGTTCTCTTGCAATTACAGCGCCATCTATCGTGCAAAACAAAAAAAATATAAGAATAAAATCTTTTTATTTTTTCATGAAGAATCCGAATCTGCAATAAAAAATGGGGGTTTCACGAACTCGATTTTTTTTCATGTTTTATTTTCTTCTTTTTTAATCAAAAAAGTATGTCGCCACCTGTTCCAAGGTGGGCCGCACCATTTTTTCATCTTGTTTTGACACCTAGAACCTGAGAAAAAAATCCTAAGAGTGTGCCTAATGTCCAAAAATTTTTAATTTTTTGAACCGCTAAGTGGATGTTAATTTTGGATTTGCTCATATACTCAAAAAATACCACCGAATGATACTCAACTCTAATAAATGATGCTAACACAAAGCCTAAAAATTATTACATCGAAAAATTACGTCGAAATCTCACACTATAATATAAACACTCTACCAAATTGTACCAAGTAATGCCTCAAATTTTAAAATGTGAAAATGTTAATTTTTCGTAAACACCTGTCGACAAATTGTAGCATTCAAAATGTTGAAATTTGATCTATTATGATTTCATTTATTAGAATCAAAGCTACCAAATTTTATCAAGTAATGTCTCACAATTTTTAACATTTAAAATGTTAATTTTTCCTGTGTATTTTGGTACGCAAAAATTCAAATTAGGTGAATGGTTATTTTGTAACTTATGGTTTACGTTAGTTTTTCTCTTTTTTTTATTTTTTTTAAGATGTTTACTGATATTGTTATGGGTTTGCGGGCCGGGACCTGAATGAACACCGTCTAAAGAAAAACAATCTTAAATTGTCAAATTGTAACGAGCACTGTCGTAACGGATATAATCCAAAATGACAGTGCTGTACTGAACGACTGCCGTTCAAATGATTACCGTATAGAATGAGCACCTAGAAATAACAATGCCAAAAACGTCTCAGGTCGTATGAGCAGTCGTTATTGACAAATATTTTTTTTCAAAATCAGCTGGACTGATTTATAAACACTTGGTCTAATTGACCCAAATACGAAACAGACGCGCCGATCATTTAAACGTAGCCAAAGTTTGAAACCCCGGAACCGTCCGTTCCGCGCGTTCCCATGACCCATTCATGGAAAGAATTTGATTTTTTTTTCAACGCAAAAATAAACAATTATTTTACACGGAACGCGTGGAACGGAAGGTTCCGGGGTTTCAAACTTTGGCTACGTTTAAATGATCGGCGCGTCTGTTTCGTATTTGGGTCAATTAGACCAAGTGTTTATAAATCAGTCCAGCTGATTTTGAAAAAAAATATTTGTCAATAACGACTGCTCATACGACCTGAGACGTTTTTGGCATTGTTATTTCTAGGTGCTCATTCTATACGGTAATCATTTGAACGGCAGTCGTTCAGTACAGCACTGTCATTTTGGATTATATCCGTTACGACAGTGCTCGTTACAATTTGACAATTTAAGATTGTTTTTATTTAGACGGTGTTCATTCAGGTCCCGGCCGGTTTGCGGTTTTGTTTACTTTTATTTCGACAGAGATGTCAGAGCGGGAGAATCCCTAACAAGCACTGTAAAAATAAACATTATCAAAAACGACAAATTCGAACGAGCAGTTTAAATTTAAACATTGTTAATTTCAAACATAGCGTGAAAAACGGACAGCAGCTATGACGATCACGGTAAAAGCAAACAACAAAAAGATGATCAGGTCAAAAAGTAGCGCTGTAAAATTAAAAACAATCAAAAACAACAAATCATGACAAGCAGTGTAAAATCAAAATTTTGTAAATTCAAACATAGCGCGAAAAACAGACATAACATATGATAATCACTGAAAAGATAAACAATGATATAAAAATAGAAGTAATTTTATTTAATTATAAAAATAAAAAAAATATAAATCACTACTTTGTAATAATACACACTGTGATAATAAACGAAGATGGCGGCTGATGACAACTTAAATGAGCAAAAATAAAAACTTTTTCCTAATATATATCAGTACAGCGATTTTTATCATTCAAAATTTATACACATTCATTCATTCATTTATACACATTCAAAAAACTCTCATTCACTTTGAGCACAAGATCAACTTTTCTGAAGGATAAGATTTGAACAATTAGTGCCTAATTTACATATAACTAATCCATATCGTGCATCATTTCGAACGAGCTGATAGGTACGTTCTTCAATCAATGAGCAGCCTTCTCTAAAATCTCAAATGTCTTGCGCATCAAACACACAAAACGCAAACTTACGTTTGTCAATCCTGTTGCCTCATTTACAAAAATCTCATTCGCCCACGTATCATTTCATTTTTCAACATTTGATACGAGTCTGGAAATCCCGTGGGCAATCGGACCTTCCCGCCCCCCCCCCCTCCCAACCACGTTATCCATGGCTCTTTAATATGAACATTTAAATCATCATAAAAGCTCTTCAGTATTTTCGAATATGATTCGCGACGGATATTCGAATAAAACCTTACTTTTATAACCATTGTGTTTTACGTTTAATCATTTCTTTCAATCATTTATTACTATTTACATTTAATATTTTCAAATTGTCAATATCAATCTCATTAATATGATTTTCAACAATATTTTGCATGTTATCATTAAATGAAATCATGAAACAGTCACTCAATTTTTTTTCAAATGAACTGCATCGAAAAATATAAGTATTATGTGAGAATTTAGTCACAGGGCCAACTTCAGGGTCTGTCTTTTATAGATCGAAAATAAATTGAAAAATATGAACCAATAAAGTGCATCAATTTTTGGACTTCATTGAAAATTTGTATTTGTATTAGTTGTAACATGGTTACATATGCTTTTCACTTTTCAATATTAGTTACGCAAACATCCGCATTCCGCGTAAAAAAATTTACGAACATTGTTGTGATAGTTTTTACTTGAGTAATCGTTATCAATCTGTAAAACTTACTATGAAGTGTGCCTGTAACATCCGAGATGTATGAAGCATTTACTTGATTCGAGCCATAAGGAGTTAAAAGAATGAACACAAGTGATCGCGAAATGATATTAAACGCCCTTTCATGTTGGATACTATACGATGTTTAAATTAAAAAACTCGTTCAAGATGAAATTGATTTGAGTTTCAACTCAATTTCGTTACTCTTCAAATTCAATGCTTATTGCTACTCTCAGAAAAAAAGGTTAATTCATATCAATCAAAATATAATATACCAATATAATTCGATTTATGAAGGAATTTCTGAATCTAGAAAAAAATATTTATTATGTTTTCTATTTTCGATGTTAAATACGAGATAATTGAGACAACTATTTTCCGGTAACAGCGCAAGTATATATTGAGCAAGCATAAAATTGTTTACATTACGCTATGATTCACAAGCAAAAATTGTCAATTCATTGTAACGGTACCAAGAGTAGCCACGGTATTTATGTATGTATTGCTTCGGTGTGACATGAAACGGAGGATTCGCATTCCGATTACATAAAATGAGCAGCGAGAAAAAGGAAATAGTCTGAAGCAACTGAATTAATGAATAACAATATAATTAATGCTATCTGTATATACAATATAATTATGGTACAAGCGCAACTCGCTTATACAATCGGTTGCTTGCGCATGATAAAATTTTCATATTATTAAGTCCATTATATACCGTCAAATGGGGTAAATTTGTGCAGGATTTTCTGGTTATGAAATTTTACATGTTTATTGATAATATATTTATTCATTTATTTATTTATTATTAATTAATTGATTCATTTATTCAACCCATTCGCTACGATGCGTTTTCGCGAAACTTCAAAAATGTGTTTTTAATTTATAACAGAGACTCATCACAATAAATAACAATTGCTTCGATACCAAACGATAAAGCACATCATTAAGGACATAAATTAGAATTAAAAATATTTTTTATAAACAATTGCAATTCTTATTGCGAAAAAACGAAAAAATTTTTTATTTCAAAATTGTCTTTACTTGAACATGTAGATCACGAATCCACAAAAAATTTATCACAAAGTCGTGTGCTTCGAGGTGTCGCAATTAATGGGTTAATCAAATCAATTGCATTTAGAGTATTTACTCCGTACAGCAAAAGTACTTATATAAAGTTCCATCATATAAAGTTTCATCAAAAGTTCCAATAAATTGGAACTTATATTTAATTCATTAACAATAAATAGTGAATATTTAATATCACAGCAACAAATCTATATGAAATGAAAATCATAAATTAATAAATTCGTAAATTCTTGAGACTTCAAGCACATTTTGAATTACATTTACGTTTGCGTCAGATAGTAACGCGGGCATTGTAGGTACCTTTTGCTTATAATTTGAAAGGTATTTTTTTCTTGGTTCTTTATCTATCGGACAGTGAAAAAGCATGGGTTCGATGGTGTTGACGTAATGTAAGTTACAGAAGTACAGATCTCTGAGTTTAGTATTAGAATACTGTCTCTAGTAACGCGTATTCTGACTTTTTGGTTTTTGGCGAGTGTAATTTGCATAAAAATGCGAATTTTCGCTTGATTGATCGTAAACTTATAATACGAGAGACAAGATTCTGAAGACAACGATTGTATCCTATAGGATACAATTGCGAGTAACTTGAAATTATAATTCGTCTGTAATCCTCTGCTTTGAGCTTATCTAGGAATTTACAAGCAATTAGTTTTTCGTTTATCAAAACTTTTGAATTTTGGTTTAGCCATAGCTCGTTTTCATTCATTTTATATTGTAAATAGTATATAACAACAAAAATATAAGTAACCAATTTCTTTATAATTACGTGTTGGATATCTGTCAGCCCAACTGCACAAAGTTTACTCGAGATGAACTGACTTTATTCATTGCGATCTTGAATATTACTCTAAAATTACTAAAAATTTTACTTCAAATCTATAATCAAAGATAATTTCTGTGGTAATTGGGAAGAACCAGTTACGTGGTTTTGGAACTTGTTTTTTTGAAGTTTTGAATTTAAAATTTTTATGTAGGAGAAATGTGATAAGTGACACGATTTGCAGTCATATGTAGGACGAAATATAAATCGAATTCCACACGTTATGTTAAAAAAGTAAACTTTCTGGAATAAATGCGATTTTTGCGAAAAAAATTACGCTTTTGAAAATGTCACTTAACTAGTTCTTCCTAATTATCAGAGATTTGATAAGTGACAGTAAAAAAAAAAGGACAGTGAAATATTTTGTTCGTCATACTTGCGCGAAATGTGTCTATTCTTGTCCTTCTGCGCAAGAACGAAAAGAACTTTCCTCCGACGAAATATTTCATTTCTGTCGAGGGCGCCACTGTGCGCGAGGCAGGAGGGGGTCTGGCTTGCTGTAGTTGGATGTTACGTATTGAAGAGAAAAGTTGATGGTGGCGCGTCAATCGATGTGTCCCCAGAGCTTTTGTATTCGTATATAATCGCATGGAATTAAACATTAACAAAAAAAAGTAGAATCACTTTCTTTACATTTCATAAGTAGTCAATTCACGGAATATGAATTGATTAGATTAAAAACTGTAGAAACGTGATACTTACTCTAAAATGGATGTTTCTAAAATAAAATTAAAAGATTAAAAAACGTAATAAGAAATATTTATTCAGTCCTAAATTATTCATTCATTTTAAAATGCTTTTATCATCACTATGAACAGTATATTTACATCATTTTGAATCTCGATTCAACAGTCTTTCAAGTAAAATTGAATAGAGTGAAAAACGCTTGAAAGTTTTTAACTACTGAACTTCGTGTTTAGCTAATTTCTTTTTGTGGAGACTAATTTTTACGTTATCATTCAACACATATGGTATGGCAATATACCTTGGCGAATTAGCTGAACACGAAGTTAAGTAATTAAAAACTTTTAAGCTTTTTGACACTATTAAATTTCATTCATCAACTATAAATTAAGTTGTTTGATTTTGCAAAAAGAAAAATTTCTGTGCATGCCAATTTTTGTTGAAGGACAGTTAAATAAAGATTCATAAAGATGTATATAGGGGCAGCCGGGTTAATTGTGACACTTTAGGGTGAACGTGACGCATTAAATAACTTTATCAAAGAACACTATTAGTTTGTTGTTAATTTTGACATTATGATTTTCGATAGTCAATTAACTAGCATAAATGAAAACTAATTGAGAAAAAAACTGTTTCTTTTTCAAAAATTAGAGGTCTCACATTTACACCCTATCGCGTCATAATTACCCCGATTGCCCCTACATATACTGTTCATATAGTGATGATAAAAGTACTTTAAAATAAACAAATTAAAATTTGAGACTAAATGAATTGTTATTACTGTAACACGAGATTCAACCCTGGACTCGGTTCCACGGTCCAGGGTGGGAAGTCGGTACGATGGCCACGTCCAGCGAAATAAAATTTGAATCAAAACTGCGGTTTGTTGAGCGCCAGGTTGTCTTTGACGGGAACAAACAAACCCGAGAGTAACAATTTCAACGACAACGGGTTCTGGGACAGTCCAGCTGGCCCACCGGTGTGAATCCGGTAAACAAAAAGATTGACAGGAACAGTTAAAAGAACCGAGTAACTAAAATAAAAGAAAAACCAAAAGTAAACAAAAGCAAAATCGCGTCTTGGACTGCCCGCGGGCCGAAGTGCGAATTCGGAGCAAAACTTGAAAGAGGGAAAAGGCAGAACAAGACACAATGTTTACAAGAAAGAGAACAATCGCATTGTTTATTCATCAGGTCTCCCTAGTGGAGCCTGGTCCGTAAGGTACAAGGGCCTGTTGCTCTGAATGTCACTAAACAAAAATGAGAATTAACTAAACTTAAGCTATCTTACTGTAAAGAGAGGCAAGATGTTGACCTAGGTCCGGCGTTAAAAAGGAACAAAGTGAAATTACGTTAGGCCGGCCTGGTCCAACAAAACTATACAACTGCACCGAGGTGCACAAAGTAAATTTATATCAAACGGCAAAACGGTAGAGAACGGGAGGAGACGCCGTTGCGTCTCAACGTATTTGTGCAGGTGAGAGAGAGAGAGAGAGAGGGGAGACTTGCGAGTCGACACTGGCCCCGGAGCCAAACATCGCCGTGAAACCGCGGAAAACCGAACGGGTACCCCTTCGTCGCGTCCACTCGGCCATCGTCGAGTTTAGGCGTCGCAGAAACGGCGTATCCCTTTCAGGGTGCTCCTCGGAGGCTTGTTGGCGTCGCAGGCTGCTGGGCTCGTCCCGGCGAATTGACCACACGTGACGCGTACTCACTTTGGAGTTTACGGAACCAAACAACGGAAACGGTGCTTCTGTTGCGAACTCCACTTGAAATGGCATCGCTAAGTCGCGTTCACGACCGTGTGCCAGGAAGACGCGCAACGAGCATGCGTGCGCCCATCGATCGCCAATCAACGGCGACGGCGCGCGAGCCCCGTGTCGGGCGCGAACTGACCGACAACATGAATTGCCGGCCACATTACATTTAATTTTGTAATTACTAATTTACTATTTCTATTTTATTTCAAGTTTTTACTATTTTTAATCTAATCTTGATATTTCGTTACTCGACTAGTTATGAAAAGTAGAAACAATGATTCTACTTTTTTGTCAATGTTTAATTCCAGATGAATGCATTTTCATATTAATACAAAAGCTTTTGGGACACATCGATTGACGCGCCACTTACAACTTTTTTCTTCAAACGTGAGCCGCGCATTTACATTGGTAGATCAGAGAGTCGAAAACCCCTGAGGAAAAATACTTTTTATGCCTATGACAGCGGCTGAAAGTGGAACTGACCATGCCTTCATGCCTTCGGCACTCGTGATTAGTCAGTTCCACTTTTCGGACCGCTGTCCTAGGTCTGAAAAAAACTTTTCGACATGCGCAGCGGAGAAGAATGACACTTTTCGCTTCCAGGTTATGACGAAAAATATTGTTCGTATCACGAACAAGATGGTCCATTATCTCTCGGACTGACTTCCAACTCTCGTTTCGGAAGTCGTCCTCGAGAATATTATATTTCGTTCTTAGATACTGAATATACCAATTATTTATTTATCGAAATATTCATTTTTATTTCTTTACAATGTTACATTCGTTTAAAACGCATTACAATTTTAGGCATATTTTCGTTCACACCGTTTGATGAACACGTAAAATGTTAGTTTAGCCTTTAACAGTGTAGAAAAGAACACATCAGTACTGGTTTATACTTTTATCGTACTTTTATTATCGTACTCATACTTTTTTTGTAAAAAGTGTGCGAATAGTTTTTTATACTATTATTAGGTGCAATAAAGCGCGCCCGTTGGGCGCGCTCCCCTTGCAACATGTTAAAAGAAATGAAATTTAAATAATTACATATGATTTTTATTTTTTCAATATATATTTTCATCTGAACTCAACAGTACAGTTCAGGTACTTAAAATTTCCATATTTAAAAAATATTTTCAATTTATTACATTAAGTCTATTTTAATGCACCCGTTCCTTCTACTATAAATATCAAAAGTAATCTAATTGCACAAAAAATGATTTTCATTTTTGTTCAACTGACGCGCCGAGCTAAACCGTTAAACGCTCGGCCAGCTCTTTTATCACATACATTAAATAATCCAACGAGTCAATGATTAAACTCTTCAATGATCGAAAAAATTAAATAATTTATAGTCAGATGATCTTCTGACCAAAAGATCTGATGATCCAACAATTCACTATTCCAAAAATTTATAATAATCCAATGATCACTGATCAAAAAACTCTTCTTGAATTGTTTTAGGTTTCATAGTACTGTAACAGTTTTATTTACATAAGTTGTTTTTACTGATATACGTTTACATTAGTACTTCAATGTAACTCATGTAACAAAAACTAATTTTATTGCGAATATTCATTGTGAAAAATAATTACTAAATATATGCATAATTATTGATTAAATAAATTATTTGATCATTGGATCATTAAATTACTTGATTATTGGTAATTTATTTCCAATCTTTCTGTATCATCAAAATACATGTACAAAATGTGATTTAACTATTCCTATTTACATATTCTCATCAGAAATAAAATCTATAATAACTGAATAATCCAATCATGCTAGATTCAATGTAATCTAATGATTTGATGATTGAATATGTAATTCAATGATACAAAAACTTAATAAAGTATAAATATTCGAATGATGAAGTGTTCGAATGATCTAATGATCAAATAATTCCATGATCTTATAATTTAACAATTCACTGTATAGCAAAATTATTCATGCTGATACCTCTCAAACGCGTAGAGAAATTCTGCACCGAGAACTCTTTGCTACCCGAATTCCAATCTGGTTTTTGAAGTGGCCGCAGCTGTATGGATAATATTTTTTCTCTCAACTCCTTGATACAAATTAATACTGTTAGGCCCAAGACAAAAGTATTCGCATTATTTGTTGATTTCAAAGCGGCTTTCGATTCTATTAACCATTCAATTCTTTGGAAGAAACTGCAATCAATCGGCCTTAGCTCCCGTATCTTAAATAGATTGCGCAGCTTTTATTCCCGAGCCACAGCTGCAATTAGAACAAAATACGGCATATCTTCCTCGGCTGACATCTCAAAGGGTGTTCTGCAAGGAGAGGTCATGAGTCCTTTACGTTTTTCTTTATTTTAGCTGATTTTGAGACTTATTTTCGCGGAAAAAACTGTAAAGGAATCCGTCTTAACTCAACAAGTGATGTCCTGCTTCTGGCATATGCGGACGACCTTGTCTTACTTGCAGACTCTCCCTTTGAGGTCAACCTAATTTTGAGAACTCTGAGAAAATACTGCAACGATTTCGAGCTTAATGTTAACACCGATAAAACTAAGATTGTAATTTTCAAAAAAGATCGCTCTATCTATCCTCTACAAGCTTTCAAATACGGCGATCAAATCATAAAGACTGTAGAGTCTTATTCTTACCTAGGCTTTACGTTTGAAAAAAATTGTAAATTCAACACCTCGATCAAAAACACACCTTTAAATGCGAGAATTGCGATGGGCTCGACACTGAGGGTCATAAACTCACTCAAAATTAGCGCATGGAATCACGTCGAACTTATTTTTAACAGTCTGATTACCAGTATCGCCCTTTATGGCTATGAAGTCACTGGACCCTCTCATCTAAACGAACTCGAAAAAATACAGAACTCTTTCCATAAACAACTCTTGAAATTACCGTCTAATTGTCCATCTCATGCGTTTCGTATTGAAACCGGCCGTCTCCCTATGAAATATTTTTTATTCAAATCTATTGTAAATTGGACTGAGACACTGTGTAAAATAGAAAACAATAGAATCCCGAAATTGTGCTTCTTGGAACTGTGTAATTTGCGGAAACTCTATTCGAATTACGATTATAACTGGTTAGTTGAAATCAAACCTTTCTTTGCTACATGCGACGCTTTAGGCTCTTGGACAGCGCTTCCAAATGATTTTGACAAAACGAAAAACCAATTGTTGCAACGCTATGCCGAGAAATTGTCTCGTCTCGACACGCAAGCTTGCCGAGCTTCTCACTCTTCGCTTGTACATAAATTCATGACACTTCCATCGCCAAATCCTGCGGCATCATATCTTACGCTCAGAGAACTTAGTCTTGTACACAAAAGAGTATATACGCGATTACGCCTCCTTTCTGTCTACAGCAAATGTCTGATAGCTTTTAAAACAACAATTGAGGTTGATCTGGAATTTCGTAAATTTTGCTACGTTCAACTATCGAATAACGAATTTATCTTTCACTGTCTTACTGAATGTGTTCAAAACACTGTCGTTAGCCGAGCAATATTTCAATCTATCTAACGCAGACACCTTATGTAATTTGGTATTTAATGATCTTGATTGTGACTTGATTTTAAAATTTTGTAATTTTCTTGAAGCCTGGGACACACTTTGTCTGTGATTTATGTGAGCTGCTTGCTCTCTTTTTTACCTGAGCCTTATTTATAATTATCTTCTTATTTTGTACAAGTTATTTATACTCTGTATTAATCTTGAAACTCACCCTGTATGGCTCCGCCAAGAACAAGGTTAAATAAATATTAAATTAATTTAACAATTCAATGATGCTATAATTTAAACATCTAAAGACATGATGATCAAATAATAATAACCTATAACGATCAAGTGATTCAATGGGGCTGTCCATAAATTACGTAACGCAATATTTCATGATTTTCGATACGCCCCTCCTCTCTTCGATGGACCATTTTGTAACGACATGTAACGTTATTGCAGACCCTCTACCCTCCTTCAGAGCGTTACGTAATTTATGGATGGCCCTAAAAGATCGAGTTATCTCTTATGAACTCAATGATCCAATCCTATGATCAAATAATCGATTCATTTTATTTGAGCCTCATTTAAATGTAGTTCAATCATTGTTGCAAAAGTTTTGTATACCTCCTTTAAACTTCTTCTGAAAAATTTTTGTTGTTTTCATGTTGCTACTTCATTCATCAACAAATTTATTAAATTATCCAACTCCTGAAAAATAATTGTTACTGCAGTCCATAAATCATCACTGCATCACTGCATCACTACATGAATTTTTTTCTAGGAATGGACGATTATTTTATTCGATGTTTAAAAAAAAATGATAAAAATAAAAATTCTTTGTTTGTGAACATTTATGTGTGAACATTACTTAGTTTATAAATATTTGAATTCAAACATTCATTTGTTTATTACCATTTGTGTGTAGACATTCATTCGTTTATAAACAGTTGTGTGTAAACATTTGTCTATAAACATTCATTTGTTGATTAACATTTGTTTATAAACATTAATTTGTTAATTAGGGAGGATCCCAAACAAGCACTGTAAAAATAAACATTATCAAAAACGACAAATTCGAACGAGCAATTTAAATTTAAACATTGTTAATTTCAAACATAGCGTGAAAAACGGACAGCAGCTATGACGATCACGGTGAAAACAAATAAAAAAAAAGATCAGGTTAAAAAGTAGAGCTCTAATATTAAAAACAATCAAAAACAACAAATCATGACAAGCAGTGTGAATTCAAAATTTTGTAAATTCAAACATAGTGCGAAAAACAGACATAAAATACGATAATCATTGAAAAGATAAACAGTGATAAAAAATAGAAGTAATTTTATTTAATTATAAAAATAAAAAAAATATAAATCACTACTTTGTAATAATACACACTGTGATAATAAACGAAGATGGCGGCTGATGACAACTTAAATGAGCAAAAATAAAAACTTTTTCCCAATATCAGTACAGCGATTTTTATCATTTTAAGTTGGCAATAGCCGCCCAGGAAAAAATCCGCACATCGGAATAGATTCGATATCGACTCGATTTTGGATCGTTTTCTAGTCGAAATGGCTCGAAACCAAGTCCGAATTTGGTGCATTGAAAAAGAGCCAAAAACGAGTCAAAAATGGCTCGAAAAAAAGTCGATTTGACATATAGTTTTTGAAACCAGTGAAAAATTTAAAAAAATTTGTTGGTCTCAGGATTTGAACTCGGGACTCTCAGATAATAAAGCCCGCACTCTACCCCTAAGCTGCCAAGATACTTAGAAACTAACTGATAAAAGACCTTGTTGAACTACAACAAGAAGCGTACTACTTATTTGAGCATACTATTTACATAAATACTACGTCTCGAATAGCTTAGGGGTAGAGTGCGGGCTTCATAATCTGAAAGTCCTAAGTTCGAATCCGAATACCAAAAGACTTTTTAAAATTTTTCACTGTTTTAAATCATCAACTTCTTTTCGATCCATTTTCGACTCGTTTTCGGCTTTTTTTCAATGCACCAAATTCAGACTTGGTTTCGATCCATTCTCGACTCGAAAACGATCCAAAATCGAGTCGATTCCGTATCTATTACAATGTGCGGATTTTTTCCGGGGCGCCATCATTGTTTATTATTACAGTGCGTATTATTACACGAAAAGATTTATATTTTTTTATTTTTATAATTAAATAAAATAACTTTTATTTTTTATTATATTGTTTATCTTTTCAGTGATTATCATATTTTATGTCTGTTTCTCACGCTATGTTTGAATTTACAAAATTTTGATTTTACACTGCTTGTCATGATTTGTTGTATTATTTTTTTTTAATTTTACAGCGCTACTTTTTGACCTGATCATCTTCTTGTTGTTTGTTTTTACCGTGATCGCCATAGCTGCTGTCCGTTTTTCACGCTATGTTTGAAATTAACAATGTTTAAATTTAAACTGCTCGTTCGAATTTGTCGTTTTTGATAATGTTTATTTTTACAATGCTTGTTTGGGATTCGCCCATAATCATGCATAAGCTTGAGCTAATTTAATTGTTATTATAAACAATGCATGCAACTATCTATCATTATTCATCGAGAGGTTCAGAAAATAAAAATATTCAAATAATAAACGATGTGCGATGTGTAAACAGCTAAATTCAGACCGGTGATGTTATTTTAAGAATGGAATGATCAAGCCTAAGACTATCATGGAAAAAAATGCTAAGGTGTAAGATGACTCAATTCTTGCATTCATGTGTCATCAATGTTTTTGATTTTGTTATGATTTTAATAATATCTGGTTGCATTGATCAAGTTGATGAATGACTAATATCGAAGAATTTTTGGTTCTATTTAGGAAAATGTCAAAAAGTCAGCAAAATAGTTTGGTTACGGGAGTAAACGGGGGACTTGACGAGGGCTCGGATGATGGACATCCTCTCGAGTGCGATGGCAGGTATGTATGTTCAACGATTGTTTTAAGTTCAAAGAAGTTAACCCTTTATCTACCGGATAGCTTGCCCAACTTCCATCTAACCCCTATGTAAAAGATCCGGCCCGGAATCCGGCTCGGAATCCGTTAATGGATCCGTTAACGGATCCGGGCCGGAATTTGGTACCGGATTTTTTGAACAACTACCGAAATCTCTATGAAATCCAGCTCGGATTCCGGCCCGGAAAAATGAAAAATTTGAATGGAAAAATTTTTTTCCTCGAATCCAAACTGAAAATCAGAGAAGTTCGAGGATTCGAACCAAAGTTCTCGAGGATGTAAAGCCGAAGCTCTAACCGTTGCGCCACGAGACTTTCTCTGAGGTACATACCTGCTGGACAAACACACTCGACTTTCTAAATTTTATTTGCAGAGTGTGTTCCGTTAACGTGTGTGTATCCTTTAACGGATCCGTTAACGGATTCCGAGCCGGATTCCGGGTCGGATCTTTTACATAGGGACCATTCAACTTTGGTTAGGTTAAAATCACCCAATAATAGTCAATTAACATTTGGATATGAAAGGTTTATTTCTTCTAGACTAGAGCAATACGAATTCATTATTCCATTTGAATTTGTCGGTGAAAAATATAAGGAACTGACCACTACGTTGATTTCACCAAGTTGAATCAAGACAAAAACATGCTCAACATTAGCATCATTATTTCGTAAAAATTCAAATTCTATGGGGAACCGAATCTAGCCGATAACTAGAGGTAGTTCCTTTGAGGTATTCTTCAAAACACTAGGAGAACCGCGTACGTAAACTTTACATCTTTGAGTCTTTTTTTTATTACCATTTCCGTTTGATTCAATGAAACGATTTTCTCTCTTGTGACTTTTCCTAATTTTTTGGGCTCTTCTCGGTTTGTTCGTTATAGTTTCTGAAAAAAAGTCTTTTTACCTGAAAGGACCGTAGTACTTAAATTTAACGTATTCCTGTATATAAAATCATTAACATTCCTAGTCAAAGTAAGTAGATTATTTAATCATCATAAAATGATTATTTCGTAACCTATCCTTTTATGATTTTGAAATGATCAAAACAATGCAACATCTCAGATGATCACGAACAGATCGGTACCAATCGGATCATTAAGTGATCAAAAAACGATTTCTAAATTTGGAGGTTAGCAAATTAGTGTTAAAATAGTGAAAATATAGAGGGCTAAAATGACTTTTTGAAGGTATTTCCACACTTATTCCCTAACCTCAAAATTTATCAATCATTTTTCGATCATTTAATGATCAGATTTGGCATAAACCGTTTGAGATTATCAAGGGCGGTTGGAAAGCGCGAACTCCTCTGATGAGTTTTCGAGAGTTTTGAAGAGTTCTAAGGAGTTTTAAAGAGTACCAATGAGTTTCGAAGAGTTTCAAAGAGTTTCAAAGATTTTCAAAGATTTTTAAAGAGTTTCAAAGAGTACCAAAGAGTTTCAAAGAGTTTCAAAGAATTTCGAACAGTTCTAAAAAGAGTTTAAAAGAGTTTTAATGTATGAGTGTCTAACATTAAGATGTGAGAAAATTTTTTTTGACTTACTCTTGTAATAATACGTTGTTATCATTGAAAAAAGGCGTAGAAAAAAAATTGTCAAAAAATTGAATATCACTCGGTGATCAGATTTTTCTGTCAGATAAAAAATTCGTTTTTCAATTTTTAATTAATACTTGTGGCATGATTCCTCGCAATTTCTTCTTCTTGTTAAAAACTAAATGATTTTTCGATGTATTGAAAGTTGTTGGAAACTTATTTGTTATTATTCGATCAAGATTTGTAACAATCATTGTAACAAAAATGTGGGTCAGCAACAAACATTTTTAATTATTTTTTCAATGCACGTAAAAACGAGTAGAATATATTTGATTTATTTTTTAAAATCAAGAAAAATGTAACAAAAATTTTCATATTTTTAAAGATTTAATATATTTAACAATATAAGACATTTTTGTTGCATCATTTATGTTTTTAACACCAGAAGGACTGAAATACTTTTCTGCTTCGAAGAACCAAAAAGACAAATTTGTCCACTCGTGTTTTACGTTAATATTTATTGAAAATATCAGTTTTTTAATCATAGTCTACTTAAGCAATGCTTAAATAATCAATGTAAGACATAGATGTTTAACATAAATTGTATTGTTATTAAGAATTTTAATCAAAATTATACACATGAGACTGTAGCGCAGCGATATGTGAGCAAATCCAGAAAGATTGTCCACTCAGACGGCGCACTCAGACGGAAAAAATTTTCTTGATTTTCGTGGCACACCTGTATGGATCATTTTTTGTGTACTCTGTGGACTCCAAACAAGTCGAAAACATACCGTGCCTTTCCAAGGGTGTGCCACAAAATTCAGAATACAATTTTTTGCGCCGTCTAAATCTAAATAGTATATTTCTAACAAGGACCGCGAAGGACCACCATGACGAGGCGGTCGTCAGCACAAGAAACAACGCTCTCGGGTACCCTCGGCTTCACCTCGGGCCCCCTCGCGCGTTGTTTCTTGTGCCAGAGACCGCCTCGTCATGGTGGTCCTTCGAAATCCGTGTCACGGACAATATTTTTCGTTCCGAGTCGAGCGCGAAGAGAGAGCTTCGAGACTCTTCGCGTACTAGTAACGCGAAGAAGTTCTTTGCGCACGCGAAGAGAGTGACGCGAAGGTTCTCTTTGCGCGTGCATGGAACGAAAAAGTTTTTTTTTAACGCCAATTGAGATTTAAATATCACATTACTTACAAAAATAACAATCGCATAAAAAAAATTGAACGGATTATTTGGTTAATAATGTAAGAGTTATTGCAATCTGAATTTCAAAATTAGACAAATCTGTATCTCGGTCCTTCTAGTAGTAAAAAAAGTAAAATAAATTACAATCAACTTTGCGTGTATACGTGAATATTTGTTAATTGAAATTGGTTAGTTCTGATTCATGTTGTTATTTTTTTAATTATTGTTTTTGGTTTTGATAGAACTGCTTTTAAGAACTTATACATTTTCCCTTGGTCGGTTTTGCTAGCTAGGTTCTGTGGTTCGAAACCGGAGCCAAACTAATAACGGAACCAAATCGACACTATACATGGAATAAAAACAGAACCAACTTAGAAAAATAGTATATTGGAGTATAATCGATGTCAAATTTTCAGAACCAAATCAGAACTCATGAATAATAATTATATAGTGCGCATGCCGTAGGACTACTTTACAGCCGTCACACAACCACACAAAAAAACTTCGATTGAATCGATTCTATTCAAATTCTTTGTTATTTTTCCTACATTTCCCTACATTGGTTCTATTTTAGTTCCCATCTGCAGTTCGATTCGGTTCCGGACTATAGAACCGACCGAAAGAAAATGCCATAACTTAATTTCTTCACAAAAAAATATCTTTTCCCTTTACTTTTTCTTTTATTTATTTTGTTAATATTCTTAATACAAACATTCTTTGTATATCTTTTTCGTTTACAAGATTTGGATAAAAAAGTTTGTGGTTAACTAATTGTAGTTTTGTTTTTTCACGCTTATAGTTCAAAACTCTTCAAAACTCTTTTAGATCTGACAGAAAAATCTAATTACCGAGTGATATTCAAGTTGTTGACAATTTTTTTTACTATTCCTTTTTTTGAATGATAACGACGTATTATTACAAGAAGGAGTCAAGAAATATTTTCTCTTCTTATCTTCTTATCTTAAAGTGAGACATTCATGCATTGAAACTCTTAAACTCTTTTTAGAACTCTTTTAAACTCTTTGAAACTCTTTGGTACTCTTTGAAACTCTTTGAAACTTTTTAAAACTCTTCGAAACGCATTGAAACTCTTTAAAACTCCTTAGAACTCCTCAAAACTCTTGAAAACTCATGAGAACTCATCAGAGGAGTTCGTGCTTTCCAACCCTTGGAGATTATCTCAGATGTTGCATTTTTTCGATCATTTTATGATCATGAAATGATAGGTCACGAAATAATTATTTTATAGTCATGAAATGATCTATTCATTTTGACTAGGGATCCACTTAGCGGTTCGAAAAAATAAAAAAATGGCGGACCAAAATTTTACTGGGCCGCCATTTTGAAACTCACGTTTGGATTTTGCAAATGGAAAATTTGAATTCAGATTCATGGTCAGCAACCCCGAAACACCCCTTATTGCAAATTTTCTTTGATAGTGCCATTTATAATCTTTAGTTTACTTTTTTGAAATATAGAGATTATTCAATTATAATCAAATGTTGATAAATATAATTTTTTAACAATATTTTAGTTATTTTTATCCTAGTTATTTCATCTCCAAGCTTCATTTTTATATAATCTGCGTTTAAAGAATAATGTTAACAAATTATATGTAAAAACAAACATACCGTCAAATGGGGTGACTTTGTGAAACCAGGGGTGACTTTGTGACAGCTTCCATTTTTTCAGTTTTTGCGTCGTGCCATCTAGGGATGTTTTTTTTATGTTCGGTTTAACTGATTTCACTTGTATACATTATGAACTATATTATTTTTACTTTTTTGTTCAAATTTGTCTGTGCAGCATGTTTACAAAACAACTTCTCAAAATGAAGTGCTAACGGAAAAAATGTTTTACAAATACCATTTGATCAAAATTACCATTTTTGCGATAATTTTGAATATCCAATTACAGATTATTAATAATTATTAGTTATAATTGATTAATTTTTGTCAAAAAACAGGAGTCCGACTATCAAAACTTCTTTGGAACTTCTGTTTTTTGGTCCTTATTTGTTGAAAAAAAATTGTAACAAATTGACTTTGAACAATAATACATATGTTAATTAGATGTTAATCATCATTTTTTATTAAGATATTATTCATAAACGACATGAATAATTTTATCAATTTTATCATCACAACGCACGAAATTTGTGCGTCCCGGCTTTTAGGTAGATAGTGTTTTTTTTTTTCATAAACAACGCAATTAATCAAAAAATTGATGAAACCATCTTAAAGTACTTCAAAAAATATTAAAAGTCACAAGAGGAATTTACTTTATCTCAAATGTAGCAAAAGTAGTGGTGGAATTAAAATCGAAACGCACAGATTTTGCGCGGTCCGGGCTTCTAGTGTTAAAATGTGCTTGTTTTGACATAAGCTTGACCAGAATGTTCGAAAATCCCCGATCGACATTGACCGACTTTGAACAAGCTCATGATTAAACATTGTTAATTCTTATAAAAAAACGAACATGATTAATTAGATATATTTTCCTCGCTCAATACGAAAATCCGTTGGCATCCCTGCGGATTGCCAACTACTTTTTCTTCTTTCGTAAGGAAAAATAGCGTACTCAAAACTCGTTTTCCCCACGTTAAGTAATCTACTATTTTTGCAGAGAAAGCCGACAACGTCAGATCGTGGAGACGAAAGGATGGGACGTGTTTCGAAATCCTCCACGAAAGACCGACTCTGGCTCGATGGCCAACCAGCGCTGCCTGGAAGTAACTGTTCAAATTACAAAAGTGTTTGTGTACCTGCTAGTCTTTATCATCGTCCTTGGAAGCGGTACAGTGGCCAAAGGAACAATACTGTTCATGACATCACAGCTCAAAATTGACAGAACGATACCCTACTGTAACAGGCAATTGGGTGAGCACTCTCGGGTCATTGAATTTCTAATTATATGCTCAATCAGTAAGATGCTTTCATTTGTTTATCCAGGACGCGATAGACAATTCGTCGTTTCTTTACCGGAGGAGGAACGAATTGCCTGGATCTGGTGTATTCTGGTAGCCTTTGCAGTGCCAGAATTTGGTACACTTTTTCGCAGTATTAGGATGTGCGTTTTCAAATCTTGGAAAAAGCCTCTATCCTCACACTTTTTTCTTGTTTTTGCCATGGAGACATTCCATGTCCTCGGCTTGGCTTTAATGTTCCTGGCGGTGCTTCCTGAGCTAGATGTTGTAAAGGGAGCCATGCTGACAAACTGTGTCTCTTTTGTGCCTTGCCTCTTAGGTTAACAATTTTTATTTTACATTTGTATTTGAAATAATTGAACTTGGCTTGATAAAACATTTTTCAATATCTCAGGTCTGCTGTCTAGAAATAAGAACAAAGACCAGTCGAAAAGATTTGTGTTAGTACTAGTAGACCTGGCGGCTCTAATAGCTCAAACGACGGGGTTCGTTCTCTTCCCCCTCTTGGAAACCAACAAACCAGTACTATGGCTGATCCCTGTTGCACTTACTTTGGTGTCCTGTGGCTGGTGGGAAAACTACGTCTCTATTCAGAGTCCTATTAGTAAGACTTTGAATATACTAAAATTTGTATTTTGTTTAACGAAATGTAATCAAAACTACATCTTGGAATTGTAATTTGACAGAAATAGTAAAAATGTTAGGAAGAGTGAAAAAGGACCTTCGACTAACAAGATACTTCACGTATATGTTCATCTCGGTGTGGAAAATTATCAGCTTTGTTATTTGCTCTTTGATAATCCTTCATGCTAGAGGAGAAAATGTTGGCCATCTTTTTACCTTGTTTGGTAGTGCTTTTGGCAATCACAAAATCACCGTTCAAGGCATACGACCGACAGCCAGCGGAACCATTACAGACCTAGCTGAGATTCTTCCGAACGGTGAAACCGAGACAGTATTTGCTGACGTCAGCACTCCGTTTTACGTTCTACTTGTGCAAATCTTTGGCGCCTACACGGCATACGTTTTCGGTAAGACTCCCCCGCAGAGCCATTGTATGCAAATTTGATGTTGAATCATGAACAGATGCTTTTTTTAGGAAAATTTGCCTGCAAGATTCTTATCCAGGGCTTTAGCTTTGCGTTTCCAGTGAATCTGACCATCCCACTTTCTATCTCGCTTCTGATAGCTGCATGCGGTCTTAGGAGTGAAGATCCTTGCTTCTTTCACGAGACCATTCCGGATTATCTCTTTTTCGAGTCACCACCTACGAATTTCCTAAATGATTATGTGTTCAAACAATATGCCTGGATTTGGTTGCTCTGGCTTTTGTCGCAGACGTGGATCACTCTGCATATCTGGACACCCAAATGTGAACGCTTGGCTTCCACGGAAAAATTATTTGTTGTTCCAATGTACGATTCTTTGCTTATCGATCAGTCACTTGGACTAAACAGGAAGAGGGATGATCAGCCAGAAGTTAAAGTGGAGGTCAATATTCTATTTCTTAATGATTGTTTATTAATTTATTCGAACGTCAACGACTACGTATCAAATTTTAGGACTTGGCTGACATGGAGAAAGAAAAAGGTGATGGCGACTACGAAACAATTTACGAACAAGCGGATGGAAGCAGTACTCCGCCTTCATCTGTTAAAAGTTGCGATCACGTAACAAGAATATTTGCGTGTGCAACTATGTGGCACGAAAACAAGGAAGAGATGATGGAGTTCTTGAAAAGTATTTTAAGGTTGGATGAAGACCAGTGTGCTAGACGAGTCGCTCAGAAATATCTAAAAGTAGTGGACCCGGATTATTACGAATTTGAAAGTAAGTCTAGTGTATCATTGATTATCAAACCAACACCAAGTTCAAATTCTTATTACCAATTTAATTTATCATTTTCAGCTCACATTTTTTTCGATGACGCGTTCGAATTGTCAGACATTGACGAAAATGAATCTCAAATAAACAGATTCGTCAAGCTTTTAATTGGTACTTTGGATGAGGCAGCTTCTGATGTACATCAAACAAGAATGTACGTGCGAGCTCCTAAAAAAATTCCGACACCTTACGGTGGGCGCCTGGTATGGATCCTTCCTGGAAAAACTAAGATGATCGCCCATCTAAAAGACAAAAGTAGAATTCGGCACAGAAAACGTTGGAGCCAAGTGATGTACATGTACTATCTTCTGGGGCACCGCTTAATGGACACACCAATCAGTGTTGACAGAAAAGAAGTCATTGCTGAGAATACATTTTTGTTGACTCTTGATGGGGATATTGATTTTCAACCATCAGCTGTAATGCTGCTTGTTGATTTAATGAAGAAGAACAGAAATCTTGGAGCCGCATGTGGACGAATCCATCCAGTTGGATCAGGTTTCTCATTATATCAAATACTCTCCATCAGATTACAAAAAAATCAATTTTTTAACTTCATTGTTTGATCATTTTCTAGGCCCGATGGTATGGTACCAGATGTTCGAGTATGCTATTGGCCATTGGCTGCAAAAAGCTACCGAGCACATGATCGGCTGTGTACTTTGCAGTCCTGGTTGCTTCTCTCTTTTTAGAGGAAAGGCACTTATGGATGATAATGTTATGAAAAAGTATACAACTAGGTCTGACGAAGCAAGACATTATGTACAATACGACCAAGGGGAGGATAGATGGCTCTGTACTTTATTGCTGCAAAGAGGATATCGAGTTGGTTGAACAATTTATTATTTTATTTTTTATTCATTATTATCATTGTTTTTTTACATGCATTTTTTGGTTTTTCATCAAGGTTGAGTATTCTGCCGCGAGCGATGCTTATACACACGCCCCTGAAGGTTTTAACGAATTTTACAACCAGCGACGAAGATGGGTACCTTCAACAATTGCAAACATCTTAGACTTGCTCTCGGATTCAAAACAAACTATAAAAATAAATGACAATATATCAATGCCGTATATTTTCTACCAAAGTCTACTAATGGGTAATATAAACAAAGAAATATTTAGCACGCATACAAAATAAAAAAAGTATCGTAGATTTGATCGCAGCATTTTATTATTATTAATTATTATTATTATTATTATTATTATTATTATTATTGTTGTTGTTATTATTATTACAGGCGGTACAATTTTAGGACCTGGAACTATATTTCTCATGTTGGTGGGAGCATTTGTCGCGGCATTCAAAATTGACAACTGGACTAGTTTCTATTACAATATAATCCCTATTTTAATATTTATGATTGTTTGTTTCACTTGCAAAGCTAATCTCCAGGTAAAAGAGCAAGAATTATTAACGTTTCATTAATATCACAGGAACATAGTTTAACTCTGTCTTTACTTGGTGCAGTTACTCTGTGCTCAGATATTATCGACAGCCTATGCGATGATTATGATGGCAGTGATTGTCGGTACAGCTCTTCAGTTAGGTGAAGACGGAATCGGCTCGCCTTCCGCAATATTTTTGATATCTTTGTCAGGCTCGTTTTTTATAGCGGCTTGTCTCCACCCACAAGAATTCTGGTGTATCGTGCCAGGAATAATATACTTGCTGTCAATCCCATCAATGTATCTGCTCTTAATCCTTTACTCTATTATCAATTTAAATATTGTTACCTGGGGTACACGCGAAGTCCAAGTCAAGAAAACAAAAAAGGTTTGAGGTTATAATGATAACGCGTGTTAAAATTGCACAATACACGGCGAATATAACAAGTCTAATTTCGTAGGAACTGGAGCAAGAGAAACGAGAAGCCGAGGAAGCAAAACGTAAGGCCAAGCAAAAGTCATTGCTTGGTTTTTTGCAAAATGGAGCAGGCTACAATGATGATGATCAAGGGTCTATTGAAATCTCGCTAGCTGGATTGTTCAAGTGCATGCTCTGTACTCACGGTAAACCATCAGATGAAAAACAACAGTTGGTTGCGATAGCAGAGTCTTTAGATCACCTAGGCAGACGACTCGACAACATAGAGAAGTATAATATTGTTTAATTAAAAATAGAACTCAAAAAAGTAATGGCATAATAATACAAAAACTAAAATGTTGCAGGCACATCGATCCGCATGGACATGTACATAGGAAGCGCGCCTCGTCAGTGGGTTCGAAAGCTGCAGATCATCTGGGAGCTATAGGAGAGGAAGGTACACAAGAAGACGATAGCGATACCGAAACCATAGCTAGCAACAACACGACCGGTAATCAACCGAGAGACTACCTGTCACCTCTTTGGATCCAGGATGACACTCTGAAACGAGGAGAGATCGAACACCTCACCCAACAGGAAGAAATGTTTTGGAACGATTTGATTGAGAAATATCTCTATCCGATTGATGAGGATAAGGCCGAAAAGGTATTATTAAGGCAAAACGACGAGAAAGACTGTGAGAAATATATAACTTAAAAATCGTTTTATAAGTATCAAACTTAAAAAATTAAAATTAAAGATTAATTAACGTTTGTTGTGACAAAATCAGGCCCGAATCGCAAAAGATTTAAAGGAACTTCGCGACCAAAGTGTGTTTGCGTTTTTCATGATAAACGCTCTCTTCGTGCTGATAGTGTTTCTCATGCAACTAAACAAAGACTCCCTGCACGTTAAGTGGCCCTTCGGTATCAGGACAAACATCACCTATGATGAAAGTTCGCAAGAGGTAAAGATCGCTTCGCTGGTGACTTCACATATCCGATTGACAAATTTCTGTTCTACAGACGACAGAGATTCAATTTAAGACATGGTGAAGGTTGCCAGCGAAGCCTTAATACAAATAAATAATGTTGTTGTTTGTTTGACTTTGACAGGCCAGAATTGCTGCCGACCTAATCGAATTGAGAAACAAGGGTGTATTTGCATTTTTGATGTTCAATGCGTTATTCGTACTCGTTGTATTCTTACTACAGTTAAACAAAGATCAGCTCCATGTTGTGTGGCCCCTCGGTGTTAAAACCAACATCACCTACATCGAAGAAACCGCGGAGGTATTGGCCGCTCAGTTCCAGCCTCTCGCACAACTAACCGACTTGAATCTTATTTTTAGGCCACTAAACAAACTATTAATCAAATGAGTTAGCCGGGTCCTGGTTCTATCTTCTTCTTGTTCTCTCGGTCCAGATCTTATCTCAGATATTAAACGTCATTTTTGATTCATTCTGAGGATTAATTTTCAACTACACCTAAATTCTAATTAGCAATTAGATTTGGTATCCAACAGTAATATAATGGATTGTAGAATTGAAATCACTGGTAGTTGAAGATTAAACACTAATAGCTGTCTTAGAAAGGGTTTGACTACAAAATGCGAAAAGTCGTTTACGAAATCCCTGGATTAAAATGTTTTTGTACTACACATGTGCTAATATCTGTGACATGGAATATTTATGTGAAAGGTTGATTGAATGGATAACACCAATTGACTTATGTTTAGGATGCACATTCAACGGACTCGGCACGTTAACGGTGATCTCATGTCACAGTGTTACTTATATTTCAACGAGCAAGTCGAGTTGATACTATACCGCACCGCCAATATTCGAACAATGAATCATAATAATAATCAAACTTATAGTTCATTTTCTTACTGAATCTCAAATGTTTCATTTTCTGTTGAAAAAATGATTGTATTACTTACTATAGTATACATAACACAACTTGGGCGATCTCCAACTAATTTAATGATTAGATATACCTTTTCTGTGTATTATGTACCTAACGTATGTAAATAACTATACTCAAAATGTGCCATTAATTGGCAATTAATCTGAAAATTAGATCCGTGAACAATAACATAAATGAAGATTCGCATCTTTCAGGTTCACATTTCCAAGGAGTATTTGCAATTGGAACCAATCGGGCTAGTGTTCGTCTTCTTCTTTGCATTAATCTTGGTGATTCAGTTTACGGCCATGCTATTTCACCGATTTGGAACCTTTGCTCACATCCTCGCTAGCATCACTCTTGACTGGTACTGCTGCAAAAAGGTAACAGTACAAAATTGAACGAAAAATCAACATCAGTTGATTGATAAATCATTGTTTCTTATTTTCATCATCAGCCTAAAGATTTGTCCGAAGAAGCTCTACTCTCGAAACATGCAGTAGAAATTGTGCGAGATCTGCAGCGGCTAGATGGTATGGAAGGAGACTATGATGAAGGTAGTGGCAAAGGTCCTGGCAGACGCAAAACTATTAGAAACCTTGAGAAGAGTCGACGTAAAACTCAGGCCATCAACACATTGGACGTTGCTTTCAAACAAAGATTTTTCAGCTTGGCCGATGATCAAGGTGAAAACAACATTCTAAGATTGTTTTTCATTATTATATAATTCAACCAGTTTGCTGATCAATTGATTTTCGGTTAGGTCTTCCACGTAATATCTCTATGAGAAGATCAACAAAGGCCTTCAAGGCGTTTGAAGGCAGAAGAAACAGTATAATGGCTCAAAGAAAAAAGTCTCAAATGCAAACTTTGGGAGCAAACAACATCTACGGAGCTCCTGGAAACCCCCTAGGAATTCAAAATACTCGACCTAGGCAAGCTAGCCAAGTGTCAGTAAAAGATATGTTCGCTCAAGACAATCACAGTGGACACGTGAACCCTGCCTATGAGGAGGACAATAGTCCAAGAAACAGTCTACGACTACAGCAGTTGTCCGGGCATGTGAATAACTGGCAGACTGGGATGTAAAATATATAATTAGTAGTCAGATTGTAGTGTACATAGCGCCTGCATGAATGAATGATGATGAATTTTATAGAAATCGTTGACTTACTATAGATTTTATTTAATGACAAAAATAAACACTTACTTACATTTATGTATTCATATATGTGATAATAAGAACCAACAGTATCCATTTCGATCAAAGAAAAATAATCAAGTTTTATCTTAGTTGAATTTTTATATGTTTCAAAATGAAATAAAAAACTTGTTTTTACCAATAAGATTCATAATTTATTTTGTGCGTGTGAAAGTCAAGGCAAAACGATCAAGGCTCATAACGGAGGTGATTTTTTATTTCAACAAAAATAACAATTTACATTGAATTGTTTTGATAGTAATATTATCGTGTATGCTACACCTTTAGTTAACTGTAGGCGTGCTATGCGCTCGCTATCTTTTCCATTAGTGGCATTCCAAATTATTCATAGTAAACTCGTAGCATCATGGAAGTGAGCAGCTCGGCGTCAGCATATTATGCAGCCTTTTTCAATCAAAGACCTATTTATCAGTACACAAGAATTATTTATCATATCAGGTTTTATTTAATTTTTTCCCTCCATTTTCCATATCTATACAATTTACATTAAAACGAAAACGATACCAGATTCAAGTACAAAATGTCCCGACATTTAAATATCATCATCTTCACCGTTGAACAAAAAACATTCACAGATTTTTAACATCAAATGTTCAATGTCAAAGGCAAAGTATTGTATCACGCGCGACTTGTATGTTGCTCCTTCTGTATTAATGTATGAACGTTATGCAAATTTAAAGATTTGATGAAAATCGGCAAGCATATTGAAGAAAAATATTCAGCTCCATTTTCTGGGTTTTTCGGATAAAAACTCGCTTGAGCACAGTTTTTTCAACAGACGTTTAGCCTAGTGCAGCGTAGTTACTAACAGTCTTCAAATCACCCGTGAAAAGTTGACATTCTCCATTCTCATTTCAATTATTGAAAGGAAATTGACAAATTAAATTTCCAGACATTTATGATCATGTAGAGGTAGTTTTTCATGCTGAAGAAAGATGACAATTTTGTCGGTTACAGTCCAAGGGGAGATCAGGACAGCTAACGTTAACCAAACAACGAAAAACATTATTAATATATACTGCAGAAAATTCTTTTATTATAAAATCGCATTAAAAACAAATCCTTCCTGTAAAATTACAATTTTTATACGTGGATGGAATCACTTCCAATATAATCGTGTCGTATATATAATGAATTCGCCTTAACAGACAATGTTAACCGATTTCTTGCCATTGATGCGTATACGCATCATTTTCGAAAATTGTTTTTCTTAAATTTCTTGGACTTAACTATGTATAAAATTTGTTTAACAGTGTCAACGGATGGGGACCACCATAAAGTTCGTGACCAATAATAAAAAATTAATTTTTATAAACAATTGTCATTGTTATTGCAAGAAAAAGAAAAAAAATTCATTGCAAAATCTTCTATTTTTCAACATAACAAACACAAATCCATGAAGTTCTCATTGAAAAAAATCATTTTTTTTATGTTTGGCAAAAAATGGGTTAATTATAAGAAACTTAATTTTTTTTGTTTCGCACTAAAATGAACATTAGAATGACCCAGTCTCCCCTTGAAAAATTATTTCTCTTTCGCTGATTCAAGGTTAAAATTCTCAATGTTCAATTCAATTGGTTGTATATCAAAACCTGGATTTCCAACTCAAACTCTTTAGTTTCAAAATGTTCGAAATTCCAAACAAACAGATGCTATATTATAAATTCGCGCAGTACTGCACATCGCGCACTAGTTCACGATGATTTACTCGCAATGCACAGTAATGTCAGCGTACAAAAAATTCTATATCCGAAAACCATGAGTTCAATTCTTTTTTATTTTATTTATTTAACTGCATTCTTTACTGCATTTGAATTGTCGTGAAAACATTTTTTCCTTTTTCATGAGAACATAGTCTCGGGAACAATATTCCCTAGTCAGTTCGTGATCCCTACCACTAGACGCTAACTACAATACTTACACTGAACCTAACTTTTTTCCTTACATTCTATACATATTAAATTTATTAATCGCATAATTACTTGCTCTTACGAGTTATTACTATTTACTATATACAATGTTTATATATGTATAATATTTATATGTATAATATTTATATATATATTCCTCTTGAACCATGTTACCAAAGAAGACAAAAAAAGGTAGAAAATAGTAAACCAGACTCGAATTGAAAATATATTCGCAATTTTGCAACATCCCGTGGAATTTTACTTTGCTTCTCATACACACGGGTTCTCAATTAGAAACATGCACACTTTCAACATTTTGTCTTAATTTCGTTTGCTCTTCTTTAGACTCCGCCTCTCAAGAATTCTCGTCTCTTCCTTTTTATATCAACTATTACGATATAATATAGTATGTACAATTAAGCGTGAACAAGTTACAATGGAAAATTCTCCGAAACCGAGACATCATATTTACATCCCGAAAATTTAATGAACATCTCAGGAACAGTCGAGCACAGCGTGCAAACAAAAGTCATACTCAATCTAATTGAAAGTCAACTCGAAAATGCGACCGCGAAAGAAATGGAAAAAAAAATTAAGTTCTATATCGTCAAAGGGTAAAAAATATCACAATTCGCAAACGAAGCATTGCGCATAACTTCAACCTGCACAAAAATATTACGATCAAATGTCGGGAGAGGGGGGAGGGGTGGTACTCGAAAGCCTCAGGATCTCAACGTCTTACGAAATAAACAAGAGTTACACGCAAAATCATGCGACGGCAGTTTGTCGATTCATTTGCAGTTTTGTACAAAAAGTCGCGTTTACATCAATCGAACTTACGATAGATTTATATACAAAAGTAAACCTAGTGTAATTGTTGTTAAATTGAATTTATGTTTGTACAAAACAAACAGTCGAGTTCAAATAAAATTGAATATAAACGTTTTTACAAGCAACATCCATGTAATTGCAGTTGCTATTATTATTACGAAATGATTTGTTGTTGTTGTTGTTGTTGTTGATAAGTGTATTACCAGCGGAATGAACGTTATCTTGTTCGACAAGAAACAAAGAAACGAATACGTTTGATTAAAAGTGTTCTCCTTTTTCTATCGTTGATTACAGTAAAGCCAGAAAATCGTCAACCAAGCGAACAGTTGGTCTACTCATTTTTCCATTAACTGTTCGACAAATGCTGACATGTTTTGGTAAGAAAAAAATTCTCCGGATAAAGTCATTCTTACAAAAATTTACTATAAAAAGAATACAATTATTGAGTCATTTCACAGACTACTTTTGAACATCATTGAATTAAAAACTAAGTTTTAAAACTTACAAAACTGGAAATCGCATTGATCCAAAACTGCGAGGGCATTTAAAATGAAATAACAATCAATCGCAATGTCGACGGCAATGGCTACATTCAGTCATTTCTAATTGTACACTCTCCATTATTAAATGTGTAGTGTACAATTATTATCCAGCACTACAGCGCCATCTAAAAGGTTCAAAATCACTTCTTGATTTAAGGTACACATTTGTTTTTCTAATTAAGAAGAGCTGTTATGTCCGAAAAAAAGACAATCGGTTCTTTTAAATTTGATTATTTAAATCATAAAAATGACTTCGACATCACAAGATTCACAAAGACCTTAATTTGTTTCCGCAGGAAGAAATTGTTTGTTTACTTCATAATGATTAATTACACTACTACAGCATCGCGTATTAGAGGACCGCTTGCTAAGTCATAAAATTGCAATTTACAAAATTGTTTAAACCGAAATTTGAACAAAAAGAAAAAAACTGAAACTTGAAGTCAATCAAGCGAATTTGAATTACGATTTCAAATAGTCAAACTCAATCCATGTACCAATTACCAATTTCATCATTCTTGCTTTCAAATCAAAACAAAAGACAATCATATAAATTTAATACACAATTCAACGGAAATTAAACCTTTTACTCGTTCAATTAAAAACAATTTGCACTAAAACGTATATGAAATACTTAATTCTACAATGTATAACGTAATGTACAAAAGAAAGGTAGAGAAAAATAGAATGAAAGAAATACCGGTGTTAATATTGCTCTACTGAGAATCGTCGTCAAAGATGAGCTTAACTGTATGGTAAGACAGGCTTTTGTGATAGATGGCGCTGCTTATGATTGTGACGGGATCATCAGTCCTCATCTGAGAGGGGCTCATACTGCGCAGAGAGGAGAGGCGCGGGCTCAGCCTGCATCTGTTCAGGTTTCACCGCAACTGCAGCAGTGCTCTGGGGCGGTGGTGCTGGTGGCGGCCCTGTGTGCACGCCCAGAGCGCTGAACGGATAGAACGTCGTTGGTGCCGGCGGAGGTGCTTGCACTCCTGAGTCATCCACATTCTCTGTCGAATTATCAGCCGCATTTGCTTTATCCTCTTTGTCAGATTCTTTGGCAGAAGAAGCACCGTTGCGCTCACTCGGTCCGCTCTTGTCGTCCTCCGATGTGCGCATTACTTCTACAATCTTATTTTTTACGTAATCGAGTGGCGACAAGTGCGATTTGCTTGCAGCTGCAGCGGATGTCGTACTGGCAGTGCTCGTGGTTTCGTAAAAGCGCCGAGCGTAATGATTCGTGCTCGCGTCCGGCGGTGAAACCGGCTCGATTGAATGGAATGACGGTTTTGACGATCCTGCCAGCTGTCCGGATGTTTGCGGCTGCTGTTGCTGTTGCTGCTGCTGCTGCTGCTGCTGCTGCTGCTGTGCAACACGGATGATCTGTCTCTCGTCTGCAGACTTTGATGATTCTGCATCGGCTGCGCCCTTACGTCGCTTCCATTGCTCGTCGTACCTGTAAAATCAGCAATCCCAAGATCAAACTTCTTTGTTCATCTTTGTTCCAACAATTTGATACTGATGTCATTCCTAACTTACCCTTGGTATGGTCTGTAAGAAGAAAGAGGAGGCGCAAAATCTTTTGTCACAATATGATCTACATGTTCACCCAGTGTAATACCCTTAGAGCTGGCGCTGCTAGCACTGCCTGATTCTCGGTTTGTGACATTGTTTTCTCCTACCGGACTGTGTGCAACTCCATTCGCTTCTAATCCCTGTGAAAGTTCAACACCCATTAGTTACATACATACATGTTTCTAAATGGTACATGAGCTTCGAAGCAAAAGCTGTTGCAAATTACCTGAAACAAACGCTCACTGATGTCTTTTTTTGGCTCCTCGTCCGCATTGCTATTGATGCTCTCAGCACTCTGGTTGATCTGGTGCGTAATTATCGCATCGATCAAACTTGCCGCAGTCATTGTCGCCGAGTCCGCTGCATGCTGATTCGTACTCGAAGAGCTTCTAGAGCTTGACTGGGACGGTGCTTGTTGGGCCATCTGGTGAATGCGAGAAGATGTCGCGAAACTTGCACTCATCAATCTTGAAGCGTCACGTTCCATCTGCTGCTGATCCCGATAAATCTGTGCCATGTGCCGACGCTCAGCTTCCATGCGCTGCTGCAAATAATTCTATTTTAAATTAATTTTACATGTGCTTTTAAATTAATTAAACAAAAAGAAGCAGAATTCAATAAAATCTAATATCTGACAATAAAAAACTATATTGAAACGAACTTGTTGTATGTGTTGCTGGAGCTGTTGCTGTTGTCTCAAGTGGGCAAAATCACGCTGATGCTGTGCCATTCGGTTCTCCATATGCTGATGCTGCATATCCTTTTCTCTTTGCTGTTGTATCTCCTTCTCCCTTTGCTGTGCAAGCCTCTCTTGGTGCTCCTTTTCGCGTTGCACCGCTGCAGCAGCAGCGGCTGCAGCCATTTGTTGTTGCATCTCCTTCTCTCTTTGCTGATGAGCTGCGAGTCGATGTTCGCTGTGCAATTCTTTCTCGCGCTGCTGCAATCGATGCTCCTGCATTTCTTTTTCCCGCTGATGGTGATGCTGCTGTTGCTGCTGTTGTTGCTGTTGCACTGCAATACGGTGTTCGAGCTGTTGAAGCTCCTTCTCCCTGTGGAATCTTTCTTCTTTCTCTCTGATGTGTGCAAAATCTCTTTCTCTTTGATGTACAACGGCCATGCGATGTTCAGCTTGTTGCAAAGCAATTCGATGCTGTTCTTGGATGCGCATCTCTTGTTCACGAAATGCTCGATTGTTGTCAACATATCTGAAACAACATTGGCGATCAAATAAATGTTCTTATGACAATAAGGATGTTGATAATACTATGGTTGAAAACCAAACAAACAAACAAACAAACAACAAACAAAAAATGGTGCCTCACCGATCAGCCATAAGCCGATCAGCCATAGTCTTGCCAAGACCCTCATGACTGCCACTGCTAGGCGTAGAATGTCCGGCATGGGAATGAGGAACAGGCAGACTCGGCTGTTGTACAGCGATGTCAACCAAGCTTGAGAATGCTTCAAGACCAGGAGGTGGTGGCGGATAATGCATCGGTTTTTGTGTATTGTGTCGTTGTATTACACCTTGACGGGGCTGCGGTGGCGGAGGTGTACTCGCATAATAGAGCGTAGATGGCGCTTCAGTCTTGACCGGCTCACTAGAGCCTGTGGCAGAGGCGCCAGCAGTCGCGGAGGAAGCGCCGCTGGCTCGGCCCCGAGGATGCATTTGCTGACTCGTGATATAATCATTCATAATGATCTGCCGCGAGGACATCTGCTGTTCCATTGTGTAGCCTACCGGCGGTGGCCGATTTTGGTACGAGTTGTACTGACCACTGTGAGAAACAACGATACCAGGAGACTGCGCGACTACGTTGCCGCTCGTAACAGGCGAGTGGCGCATTGAACGATGATAATCGTAGATGGGTGCACGCTTGTCAAACAGGTGTACAGGTGTGCCTTGAGTTATCGAGCCGCCAGTCTCCTTCGGAGGTGCCGATGATGCCGACGACGCACCTCCTCCGCCACTTGCACTGCCTGGTGGTGTCATGCGAAGCAGTCCATCGTATCGAGCTCCCGAAACAGGCGTACCATGAGTTATAGAACCCCCTGAAAAGCAAACAAATTAAATCCTGCATCCAATAAAAAAGCATTTACACACGCTTATCAAGTTGATAAGGACAAGACCAACAGACAAATAAGACATTCAAATTAAATCAAAGTTAATACCGAATGACTTTTCATTCTTTTGAATATTATTTCTTAATCTGGCAGTCAAATCGCGAAGGTTTTTTGTGCTGGGTTTAACACCTTTGTGCGATGCGACAATCGACAGCTTGGGCGAAACTTTCGGATGCGGTGGCGGCGGTGGCGGTGGCACGACTTTGTTCATTTTTGGTGTGTGCGGAGTCTGCGGCCGAGGCGACGACGAAAACACAAGAGGGCTCTTTGCACCACGACCTTGTTCCGAGTGTGCTGCGTGGGGATGATAGTACGCACCAGGCGGTGGCTCCGGTCGATACATCGTCACCGAGGGCGATTTGTGGATTGGCTGCTGCATCGAATGATTGTACTCCTGTTGACGTGGCTTTTTTATGCTCAGATCAAGCGTTCCCTCGGTGTCCCTCACAGGTGTTGCTGCTGCTGCTGCTGCTGCTGCTGCTGCTGCTGCTGCGGCGGCGTCGGCCCTGCCGCTGCCTGCTGTTGAGAAGACTGTTGCTGCTGTTGCACTTGCATCACTACCAAACCATCCTTCGACATCATCTCCGACGGCGGATTCTGCATGGACGCCGTTGTCCGAGACGGTTGACAAGGCGTGATTGTCGCTTGCATCTGATCTGTTTTTTTTGCAAAAAATACTGTATTAATAAATGAGATTATGTTTGAACAAACAGTTGTCTTTAACAAGCAATAACCAAATCGAAAACAAAACGAATTCAACTCATTCTACAGTAACAAACTCGATTCGAACCAAACAGTGTAAAAACTCATGTTTGTTTTTTTATTCTGAATCATTTTGAATTAAAATGCGAAAATAACAAAAATATACGCCAATTCAAAAGCAAACACTGCTGCACAATGTACATATATCAGAACAGATTCTCTATTATTCTCGCCTTTCCAATAAATCATTTAAAACCGCACGATCATTTCAGCACGTTTATTTAAGATGTAATGCAAATAAAAAAAATTCATCAGGAAAATATTTCATACAAATTTGTTTCACAGATTAATATTTCAACATTTTTGTACAAAATGAAATGAAAAAACGTGATAAATGATTGAAACTGTATCGAGTAAAGAAATATGTATGACTTACTTATCTGCTGAGGTGATTCGGTTGGATGCGCGGGTCTATGAGTGTGTAAAGGTCCAGAGACTACCGATAAGGTGGCAAGATTGGAATCTCTGGGCGGAATTGTCGCGGTGGACACGCTCGCGGCGGATTTAAGCATCTGAGTGTATTTATCGCCGAGCGGGTTGTTGTCTCCCTGCAGGATGCTGGAGATAGTTGGGGTGCCGGAATTGACAGTGACGGAAGAGCTGGTGCTGGAGGCCGGGCTATTGGGGTGTTTTTTGAGCTGCATCTCGATGAAGCCGAGCATGAGATCCTTGACGGTAAGCGGGTTTGCGTTAGAGCCCATTGACGGAGGCGACTGCGCAGGTGGCACGGCTGTCATAGCAGTCGTCTGCACTGGCTGTGTGCCACTCTGCTGACTCGTCGAAACGCTAGACGCCGTAGTCAGGGTGACGACAACGCTGTTAGAATCCATATCGGTACCACCCTGACCTTCGTCCGCTGTCTCCTGGAAACAATCATCGGACCTCTATCAGACGGCCCTCTCACACTTGGAGAGGCTACGTGGGTTCCAAACGTCAGGCAAGTTAAAATAAATACCTCTCAGAGGCTGGCAAATCAAATCTTTGAACTCGAAAGGGCATTATTCTATACACTTATTATAACAAATAAAAGAACAGGTGATCGCGAAATTTGAATGACTAACAAATTATTGCAACTTCAAAGACATTTTTTGAGTTGATAACCCTTACCGTGGCGGAACTATCATAATCCTCCTTGTTGCTGCCAGTGGGTACACTAGTGGACGGAGCTTGCGAGACGGAAGCAATTATCGTAGGCGGCACCAACGACACAACCGCCATCTCTGAAATTTTTTCTACCTTACTCTCAGCAGACTGCTGATAAGAAGCCGGCATCGTTGATACATTTGATGAAGACACCGAGGCACTTATCGTGCTACCTGATAGTGTATTTGCCGGACTGCCAGCTGATGCTGTATCGCTTGAATCGTGTACCTGTAAGTCGAACGTTTAGTTAACAGTTTAAATTAGATCTACTATTTTAGATTAGACAAAACAATAATAAAGTAATACGCACAACCATTTCGTCACAGCTGCTAGTGCTACTTCCGCTCTCTTCTTCATCGGTGAGGCAAGGACGACGCTCTTCTCCAAGCGACTGGTAATATTCAGCTACAACTTGATCCAAGCCCAGTTTCTTGCGATAAGTCAGGTAATAGCTCTTACACTGATGATTAGACTTGCCCGGGATCGCCTCGGATACCTTGGACCAATTGGTACCGTTTTCTCGAAGCGCCCTTTTTAGCAACTCAAGTTCATCGTCTGACCACAATTTTGTCAAGTCACCGCCAGCGTCCTCTGACGTTTCGCCAGCTCCCGAAAGATGCGGCGCTAATCGACGAGAGATCCTATTGAAGCATGCTGAACAGCACTTGGTCGTGTTACTTGGAATTTCTGCAAAATAAAAATAATATCAATCGAACAATGTTTTTGTTTGAAAAAACAAACAAACAAACAAACAAAGACAAAAAGAAAAAAAGAAATTGTCGCGTGATTGACTCACGGAATTCTTGGATAACAGGATCGCGAATCTCAGCTGGCAATTCGAGCCACTTGGCCGGCAATGCTCGAAGTCGTTTAACTCTAGTTTTGCTGTTGACATTGTTGAGATTAGGGCATCCCGGGAGAGGGCAGCTAGTGTACCTGCCACGAACGGCCTTGCAACGACAAGTGTTACAGACTCTTGCGCCTAAAGTAACTTGTTCCTCGCGCAATCCATAGAGCGTCGCCTGACTCCTGAGCAAAGGTCTACTTTGGTTTACACCTTCCACCGAGCTCAGACAGACCGAACACGTGTGCGGTCCGAGAACTTGCTGTTGACCCTGTTGTTGTTGTTGTTGTTGTTGTTGTTGCTGCTGCTGCTGTGGCGGCGGCTGCAGAGGAGGCGGCTGTTGCTGCTTTGTGTGATCTGCAACAAACACATTAGCCTTATGAAACTCTGAATCTTTCATGCGCTTATTCGACAAATGGGAAATAGCGAAAAAGCAATCTGATTGAATATTCATTAGATCGCTCACGCAATCGTGCGGTGTCGCAAAGACCACCACTCTCCAAATCATTCTCCATTAATTGATCCACATTCATTAACATTATATTATCATTTATTTTTTTGCCAGTTCAAATATAAATGCATATTATTTTCCAAGCCCACTTGCGGAATATTCACTAAAATAAAAGTAATGGAATTTGTAGCGGCGATTTTTTTTTCTTATTTTTTTATTATTTTGAACAACAATTGGAAATTCATGAATAAAAATTGAACTAAAAGGGTTTTAATGTTTGAAAATGAAAATTTGTTGAACCTTACAAAAAGGTAATTTTACCAAATATCAAATAAGCGATAAAAGTTTCAATAAGTTTTTGATTGGTATACAAAACAGTTGGATAGAACTTTCTACTGTTAATTAGGGAACAGAGGCTCTTCAATTTTGCATCAATTAAGTCGTAACAATGTTGAAAGAAGTTGAAAGATGATTGTTGAAACAATGAAATGAAAGCCAACCCTCTAATCAAATCGCCCTTGGACAAATTCACAAAGCAGTTTTTTAGAATGATATAATAAATAAGATTAATGGGCGTATAATTATGAGCACCGCGTTACGTTTTATAATAAAATAAAGAGAAAAGTGAAAAAAGCAACGATAGCGCGCAAGCGAGAAACAGAATAATTACCGAGACTGCTCGTTAACTAATTAGGGATGGCCAATTAAAAAGTTTCCGCTCATCTCAGAGGCCGGGCGATTTTTATACTCTCTTCGAAATGTTTCCGTTTTGCTATGCAATAAAATATTACAAAATTCGCAGTTGAAATTGTTCAAAAGGTACTTGCTTTGCGCGCGCAAAAACGAACAAGACGACTTGACGACTAAAAAGAGAAGAATTATATAACCAAAATGATTAAACGAGCTTGTGCAAATGAAAAAAAAAGTGAAGGACATATTTTCGTTCCTGCAATCTCATTTTGCAATTAATTATTCGGTTAATTAAATCGGCTTATTTTCAATTAAGTTATAAAGCTTGGAAACATATTTTGTCAATTGAGCCGGGGACGAAATGGTATTTGACGTGATTTCCCAGGCGAGTCGGCGAAACGCCGCGACTATAAAATGCAAATCGTACCGAGTTAATTATACGAGCAATATAAAAGTGACAAAATGGCCCGGACATAATTTGGATGGCCCACTTTTGGGCCAAAAAAGTGAAACAAGTCATGCCGCTTTGTATAACATTGACATTCGCTTCCTGTTAGCGCGCTTAAATAGCACAATTTGCTCCGTTTGATTCGTTTGTTCGAAATTCGACTCGTTTGCGCTATTTCACAAATAAAGCGCCAATCGTAGAAAAACACACGTACTGAAAAAGCAAGACATTGAAGAAACGTATGATCCAATTAAAACCCCATAAGGAATTGTTTTGTTCATTTAGATGATTCCCGAAAGCCAAATAGTAATTCAAATGCCTTTTACAATAGGAGAAATTTTTGAAATTAAAAGTTGCTTTTTAAGAGACATATTTATCTGTTTGATTGGTTGGTTCAAATCAAAGGGAATACTTGATAAGTGGTTTAAAAGTGGATGAGATGAGATGATGTGTCGAAGAAATGTTGACCCTTCGTTTTGGCTAACATCACAAACAACAGAACATAATAAACAAAGTGGATGAAAAAACGAGATCGAAAATGAAATTTAGGTACCAATGAATGGAAAATGATGCTCCGAATTCAATCTGCAAGTCAGAATAAGAGAAATTGTTTGACTTTTCTGGCGGAATAACTTGCGGAATGATCGAGTCCACCGAGAGAATAGCGAAAAGCCTTGCGGCCATTCGTTTTTATATTTATGTATTTATGAGATTTGAAGAGCAAGAAAGATTCGTAAACAGAGGGAGCTGTGATCAGAAACTTGTTTTCAAAGACCTGTTCTTTCATTAGTCATCGAGAGCCCTGAATGAATGATCAAGTTAACTGACGACTGTAATAATTATTATAAATGCGGGGAAGGAAAAATTGTTGAAAGAAAAAATGGACGTTTTTGGTTGCGAATGAACAGACTCTGATGACGCAGCGTATATCGCTGCGCAAACAGACCATCGTTATGGTGTATTACTGTGCAAACAACACATATGTCAATTAAAACCGGAGAGGGCTCATTTGTCCGTACAGGGGCTGCACAAACCCAAATCCAAATGCTCAAAAAAGCCGCATCAGTTTCGCACAATCTATTTCTTTTCAATTCTCTTTTTGCACAATTTTAAACATTAAAAAAAAGAGCCTCGTTATCCCAGATTATTGGATGCAAAATTCGCATCAGCGATGCGACTTGATAATTAGATTAATTAACTGCCAATAAATGCTAGCTGATATTAGAGAGCACGGGCGTTATTAATTAGCCACAGCGAGAATGTTTATTGGCTGTAAATACTGCTGGCAACATTATCCGCGTGTGCACAATTTAATTCGAGTGATGAGCAACAAATAGCTGAATTATTAATCAACCTCGTCAAACGTTAATTAATCGCTTACGAGTTCCTCAAAACCTAATTTTAAACTTTTTTTACACAATCAATTTCTTTCAAAATTGACACATTTCAATCAAACTGGATATAATGATTTATGTACAATTATTATGTCTGAAGATAAATAAATGCTTTCAACATACAGGAGAGAAAATTATCAAGGTGATTACTGTTGTCATAATCAGCTGTCCAGCAATCAAACAAATTTATCATAAAATATGAAAAGTATTGATCGAACAGTTCACAGAATTTTGTCATTGAAATCCGGCAATATTTAACATCACAAAATTGGACTTTGCCTACTCTTCGAATTTACCCTTTCTTGTAATAAAAAAAGTGAACCTTATAATATTATTATAAATTGAATAGCTAGAAAGAATAAAATATGAAAAAGTGGATAGTTTGATTAAGTCGCGTGAATGAATTGGGTGGTTGGAGATTAGTTGAGTTGTAAGCGTAACGTACATAATAATCGGTTGTTTGACTAAGCTGCCGCGCGAGAGACGCCAAAGTCGGTTGCAGATCGCAGCGGTATTAATTGGGATTAAGTAAATCAAGACGCTAATTAGCTCGGTCGCTTACAACTCAGCATCAGACTTCATTCCATTTTACCATAATTTGCTCGCACAACCCAAAAAATGCTAATTAGAACGTGCGCTAAGAAACAGTTAATTAATACAATTGTACCAGTTTTTTGTTTCTTTCTTTTTGTCAGTGAATGAGAAAACAAAGGACGAATATTTTGATTGAACTGTCACGTCCGATCGCAAAGGGACCTGCAGATCTTCAGCGCGAGCTTTTAACTCAGGGGGACTTTGAACTTGTGTGTGTGCGTCTCTCTCTCTCTCTCTCTCTCTCTCTCGCTCTCTTGCTCTCAAGGGAAATGTGCGTAATCACCATCTATACAGCGAGCTCCGTTTGTTTATCGGCGTGAATGTCACGACAATTATCGCAGATGCACCAGGGAACGGCTATTTAAATATCGTCACTCTTTTGGATTTATGATTAGCACAACTTCATTCTCCAGTTGCTAGAGCACCAAGAAATAAAAATAATCGAATTTCAGATAACCTGACAATAAATCGTTGAGATTTTAAAATTATGAGATAAAAATAAACAAGTGGAAGAAAAACGTTCTTGTATTTGCTTTGAGCTGTAGAGTATCGCTCAATTTGGCCGTCGGTGGCGAAATAAAGCGAAATTAAACGTAACCTGAATTATAAACGCCGGTGTGCAAATACGCCGGCGAACAGGAGTCGGGGTTAATTTGATGAAAAACATTGCCAGCGACTGAGAAACGGCACGCGGGATTACCAACTCTCGAAAGGTTTTCTCGCGAACAAACAAGACTCGCGAATAGGCATACGCGATTTATCCTTCCCCCTCCCCCCCCCCCTCAACATCATCAAACACCATCATCTTCGTACCTACAATTCCGACTTGACTACAGATTCCGTTTATAATTTTCAACTGCAACAATCTTTGAACATTTAAAAATTGAACAAATTAATTTAAATTAAGGTGATACAATGATTGCAAATGAATAACAATATCAAATAATTCAAAAACACGCTATTACGTTTTAAAAGCAATATGCCTGATGATGTTTATTTTTGTCTCGCGAAACAGAGATAACATATGTATAACCTTTTCCCAAAATGGTCAATTAAGTTGGTTATATTCAATTATAGATTAAAAATTAATAATATTAATCGAACGAGTTTGTACGGGTAAAGAAACGCGGTTATTCTAGCAGCCAATCTGGAGGCCGCGGGGGCGGCACCCAGCCCACCAGAAGAGGGGTGGCATCGCGAAGTACAGACCAGCAGTGTTCAACTCCTGGCGTTCAAATCACAGTCGTACACGTCGCAACAACGTCGTGATCACGAACGCAACTTTTATCGCTACTTTATTCACTCTCTTCATTTTGCCGCTAATATGTTTCTGTAAATAAAACGATCAAAACTATCTCAAATTGTGCGCAAACTGACGATTGCAAATCAATCATTTCTCGGCAATGCTGCTACAAATCGGGAAGCTATTTGTGCGATCTTCATTACAGAAATTTTGACGAGTGCAGATAAAAGTGTATAGTGAAGATGTACAGTTTATACAGAGCATGGTTCGGCGCGGAGGAGAGTTATCCTCGGTTGGATAGGCTCTCACCGCCGGACATTGTGGTACGAGTGGGCAACCAAGGCGAGCAGCAGTTTGTTGCCCACAAGGAAGTGCTTGCGACTCACAGCGGTTACTTGAAAGCCCTTCTAGCGACGACTCCTTCTTCTGGCGTCGCAAGTTCTAGTACAACTGGCAGCATCACCTCTATCTCGGTGACCTCTGTTGGTAAACAAATCTTACGATAAATCAAACTAAACTTTTTCCTCTTAAACTCCTAGTCGAATAATAAGACAAAGGATGTGAACTTTGTTTTCAAGACGGCGAGGCGTTTGCACCGTTGTTAAACTACATGTACACCGGCCGATTAGAATTGAGTAGCGAGAACATCTACAGCATCCTGTTGGCAACTCATCTGTTACACATGCCAGGCGCGTTGGAGGAGTGTCGACGAGCTTTGATGCGGTTACGAAGTCCAACACTGCCACTCTCAACGACGTCAACGCAGAGCGCGAGCATCTTGCGTCCAGTTCCAAATCGACTAGCGCCTTTCTGTTGGCCACAACCGGCACTTTATCCAGGCTCCATTGGTTTACCGCACTTGAATCATTTGCAGTTGCCAGCTTTGTCAGTTTTATCGCAGCCCCTGCTGCATGACCCGAACGCACCCTACAGGTATACATTTGTTTCTTACAAGTTAAAATAAATGTGTGATGCAAAATTATGATGGGCTTGTTGGTGTTTTTTGAATGCAGTCTTCAGAGGCCGGGGTCGTCATCTTTCTGGCCGGCGCAAAGTCGGAGGTCGAGATCAAGCTCACCAAAGCCTGCGGCGAATTCACGCGAAACTGTAGATGAGCCAGAAGATGCTGGACGCGAAGCGAAAAGCGGATCGCGAAGCCCGTCTGACGGCAGCGAGCACGTTTGTGTGACAGACACAGAGCAGCCGGGCCGGAGTCGGCCACGCTCGCGGTCCAACTGCCGGCGCTCAGAGACCCGGGCCGATGTGATTTTCGATGTCGCGTGTTGCGACGGACCCATCAAATTCCACCGAGTACTCAACGAAAATTACGCAGCGCCGTCTGGTGCTGCAGCAGCTAAACCCAGACCGTGCTTGGAAGAAGACACATCGAGTGAGAATGACGAGAATGGAAGACCGGAGAGCGAATCGGACAGAGCAAGCAGCAACTACACGTGTAAGTACTGCAGACATACTTTCAAGTCGCAGTACTGTTACAAGAAACACGCACGACGCCACCTGTTTTGCACGGATGTGGAGCGATTTGAGGATCGCAAGAAAGAGGACAAGTTTTGCGACCTCAACGTGCAATACTATCCGTGCAAGATCTGCGGCAGCAAGTTTCCGAGCTACTACTTTGTTCATAAGCATCGTAAGCTCTGTCACTCGAACGTAGACGACTCAGCCAGCGGAGGGAGCGTAAGTGAGGAACCGCAGCAACCAAATGAACCCGATGATAAATGCAAGACTTCCCAATCGTATTAAGGCTGTAACAATACACCCAAATACACGTTTCTAATTATAACTACCTACCTCGTACTCTCATTTCTACCTTTCCCACCTCAAAATCCCTAGTTTCAAAATAAAACAAAAGCCTTCTTTCCATATCACTCGATTATTCTTCTGAGAAATAAAATATTCAGAATTACTCAGTGAGCACAAAACATTTTTGCAAATTGAATGATGAATAATTTTGCTTGTCCAATTGTTGCTGTTCGATGGTGCAATCAAATGTCAATTATTACAAACATGGATACCATTTTGAAATAATATCTTTCGCGAGTAATTTCAAATAAAATATTCATCATTGATACACTAAAAGAATAATCAAACTTTGGAAAGGTGTCTGTAAAACTGGATTTGCGCCTCGGCAACACGCGATTCAAGTCGCTGATTATTAAACATTAAAAAATACATGATAATCCGGACATTTATTCATTGTCTGCAAAGACAACAACGCTCTCTTGTGTAACAGCGAGTTATCAATATTTCTCTTTATTTTATTTAGTTTTAATTCAATTGGCAGACGCGCGTTCGCCTTCCGTAACAATTATTATTATTTGCACAAAGTGCACAAACAGGTGTATGAAATACAGCTCAGCGTCTTTGTAATGTAACGCTTGTTTACAATTTTAATTCGACCCAACATGAAATATTCAAACACTGACTTGTTGTAAGGAGAAATGTAATCAAATTATCTGACAATTTGGAATATAAAATTTGTTCATTTTGAAGTAGATGTAGAACTTACCAACAGCGTCGGTTGTTTGCGCCTCCTCGTCACTCGTTTCCATGGGCATAAACTGGACCGCATGATTATCCTTTTTCTTGTCCTTAGCGCGACCGCTGTTAGTTGCGTTTGTATTTGCCGTTGCTTTCTTTTTGTCTTTTTCCATTTGGACGTTCGTGGAGCCAATACTCGATGACGATAATGCACTTTTCCCCTCGGACCTGCATACAATTAAAGAAATAAATGAAAATTACTTTGCACCAATAAAACTAGCATGTGTTTTAATCTCAATCTCAACAATCCAAGTTTGACTAAATCGCACGAAGAGTTGATATGTTTGATGGAAATTGCAATGTTGAGAGATTGGAAGTTTGAAATAAAAAAAAAAAAAACGTTTTCTCGCGTGTGTTCTCGCGATGAAACAGAGATACGGGGACAAATAAAGAGTGCACCGCGTGACAGCGATTCAAACTTGATATGCGTTACCAGGAATTCATAATTTAATTTACACATTGTGTGCGTTCTATTTCCAATAAAACAAAAGTGTTCTCTGATTGAATGAATTGCGCGCATTCACCGGAAGATATTCTTTGTCCAAACAAGCACTTGCCTATTACAAGATATTACGCAGGGATCGCGGTTTGTTATTTATTAGCCCGATTGGTTTTTTATGCAGCCACGTCTATCGATTGCTTGAATCGAAATTGAATGAATAATTAAATTTCAAATTGAATGAATTTTGTTGAACACAATTGGTTTGTTTATCCAAAGTACAGTTCAAATATAAGGCGGGCGTACAAAAAGTGTGTTTTGATTGATTGAATCATAGGCATTCGGCGGAATGTAATCGCTGGGCAAACAGCGTCAGCCCCTTGGCCATTACAAGATACGATCGCATTTCCGGCGGGACCTCCTTCTCGTGGCAAATTTTATTACCACGGTTATTAGCATATTGTAATGTTAATCACCGGTTATTGATTAGCGAGTGATGTTTACACGTCGGCCTCTCCACGTTCATTATCCTGATTGGAGCGCGCTTTCTCATCAAAATCGAATTTACGAACAATTTTTGCATTTCCATAGTTTTTACCTCAAGACTTTTGAATAAAACTCAACTCGTCATTTATTTGGTCTCACTGTTTCTACGTCACATCAAATGGAATAATTTTTTTGTGAATGACAAATGTACAAAATTGTCATTTCATTCTGATGTGCACACACAAGTATTCGGTTTAATTTTTCATTCGCTCGCAGCCAACGAACATAAGTTATTTTAAATTAACATAAAGAATATTTGAATGAACTCGAATTAAATTGAATTGCAAGAGCGCGCGCCGCCGCTTACATTGGGGAATTTCAAATTCAAGAAAAACCCATTTCGTTTTCCCTTCCAGGCTCTCTCGATCATATCATACCATATTCTGCGAGCTCCTTGCCTTTACCGAGATTAAGTGCAAGTCAATTGATTTAACCCTTTGCAAGCAAACTTGTCTGATGTAATTTACCAACCTACCTACCTACCTACCTACCAAATAGAATCTAATAATTTTTTTTTTAACATCTATCGCTTGACATTCAGTATTGGTTTATTACAATTGTGTGATCAAAGTAAATCTAATCGTTCCTCGCGAATGAATTCACTTTGAATGATTAACAAACATCATGATTTTCAACTAACATGACGTTAATAATTTGCAACAATTCAATTAGACGAAGCAGAAAACTCAATATCAGCGCTTACGTTTTCGAATCTTTTCTCGAGTTTGCGTCAGTCTGATTATCCTCTTTTTCCTTCGTCTCTTCCTTCACTTCTTTGTTTTCTTTGTTCGCGTCTTTTGAGTCTTTGACGTTAGGTGGTGACGTTGACGGCGAAGTGCCCTCTGACGACAAGCTTGTTGTTGTTGCGATAGTAGTGGTTGTGCTTGTAAGCACGCTTGTGGACGTCAAGGTAATTGGCGTAGATGTGCTGGTGTTCTTATCGCTCGTCTCATTGTTGCTAAAGGAAGACGGTGTCGTGGTACCACTCGTTGTCAAAGTACTCGAATTGGTTGTCGACGCAGTGCTGGTCGATGAGAGTAATGTTGTTGTAGTCGTCGTAACCGTTGACGACGTTGTTGACGTCGAACTTGAATTGTTTGCTGTCGAGGAGGCTGACGAAGTCTGAGGATTTTCTTGGGTTTTTTGCTGTTGCTCGCGCTGCAGTCTTGTTGTTACTCCAGTCGTAAGGATGTCAATCGAACCAATCGTCGAATTGTTGCTGTTCACCTACAAACAAAAATAGTTGCATTCAGAAAAGAATCACCAAACAATTGTAAATGCGCAACTAAAAAACTATAAAATAATAAATATATATATATTACCTTATTACTCGTGTTATTTCTCTGTCTAGTTCTTCTAGATTTCCTTAACAGTCCCTTGTAATTTTCTGCTTTCTTGGTAAGATAATAATGTTGGACACAGTCGGCAACAGACTTGTGTTCAAGCGACTGAGCGATCGCAACGAAATTTTTCGGGTGCTGCAGATATTTTTCTTTGAATATCTCGTGCTCGAGGGAGCCCCACGCGTTCACCAGCTTTCTTTCGTTGTGCAGAGTTTCAAGCTCTTCCGGCTGCAAAAGTCCGTTCTTGTTCTGAAACGCTAACCTCCTCTGTTTGACGTCAATAAGGAGCGGCGGGATCACGGCATACGAACGCATCTTTTTGTCTTCCATCTGTTTCAAGAAATGTCATCATTTTTGTTTTAATCTCACACATCGACTCGCAGACAATCGTTTAAAGTATATAATCAAATGACATGTAATTGAAGACTTCAAAACTAATAATAATTCTAATAATAATGATAATATCAATAACAATAACAAATAACAATAATAAATAATAGATCAAATCATGAAAAAAAACCTTTTTATTTGCTTTGACCATTTTAGTCTTAACAAAAATGTCGCAATCAGATACTTGAACTTTTGTCTTTTTGTTTAACTATAAGATACTGCTTATGTACTAACCTGACATGCTTTAATGATTTTTTTTATGTCTGCCATTGAATCTTCCTGAGGAATCAGTAAATCAATATCTTCCATTGAAGACTCCGATAAACATTTCCAAACATTTTCAGTTTAACATAATGCATGCGACAATTTATGCGAATAACTATCACAATGATACTTTTAATTTGACAAATTCACAAATTTTAACTGGTTAATATTTTTTTGAATAAAAAACCATATTTGTTTGAACATCGGTTGTCCCTTTACCCGTAGCATCAATCGAGCGCGTTCAATTCCTTCCTAACCAACCCTCGGAAACAGCGTTATCAAAATCAATAACGTAACTTAGCTCGACGGTTCAGCTATTTAGAGCACAGAGCCAGGTTTTGCCGACAAGCAATAATATTAAATCCAATTTTCCACCGGCTGGTTGCAATTGTAACTAGACAAGCATTTCTGTTCCCCAAATAATAGAACTGACATTTTAAAAGCGACATTTTTGTTAATTTGCGTGAAAGTGAATAAGGATGCTGGATCGTCTATTTCAATTTCATTATAACCAAATAAAATTAGGTAGTGGCTATTCGCATTCAGTTGGTCCGTCCGGACGGACCACGGACCATGTTTATTAACGTGCTAATTGATAAATAAACTTTATTAAACAATTGGAAAACAAACAATAAACAAATTCTAATACTTGTTATAAAAACAAGAGGTCATTTATGAAAAATTTCGAACATTTGAACAGCATAATCCTCCATTCCTAAAAATCCTCTTATTTTTTTTTATTCCTAAAGAGTTCATCCTGACATGAAGTTGTCATTGAAGACATCAAATGCGCGCGCACTCCCATCATGCACAATATCAGTTGCGTATAAATAACAAAAAGTAATTGGTCTCGGGAATTTAGCGTTATTAGAATCTGATCAGTTTCCTAATATTTTTCATTTCATTATAACTGATCACGAAAACGAATTAATTATAATTATAAAAAAAGATTTCGACCTAATTTTGCAATGCCAGCGTACACTCACATTTTACTTTAGTTATTTAATTGAACAATATTTATCTAAAAATTAATTTTTCGAAACTTTTCGGGTAAAAGCGCCCGGAGGGCGCGCGGCTTTGTTTACTAATTGAAATAAGAAACAACGATATTTTTCAGTCTTGATTTTTGCTTTTATTCCAAGGGGTTGCTCACTGTTGAAGTCTTTAAACTACTTGGCTTGTATACTTTTGAAGTATACATTTGAAGTATTTTTGAAGTACTTGTTGTATGTTGTATTATTATATTATTGAAGTAGTATTTTTGAAGTCATACAATTTTTAAGATTTCAAAGACTATTGAATGTGGTACTTTGTAATACTTTGTAGTACATTTTCGAACTGTATCGATTTCATGAGAATTATTGCTGTTGAATTTTATTTTTTTTAATAAACATTCAATTCAATTCATTCAATTCTTTTTGAAGTCTTATTGAAGTCACTTGCAATGTATTACAAGAACTTCAACAATATTGTAGTCTCAAAAAACTTTTTAAAGTATAAGTACTTCAACTACTACAAATTTTAATTGAAGCCCTACTACAAGTACTACAAAAGACTACAAGTACTACAAAAATTGAAGTCTTTTGTACACCGCCAATGGGAGTGAGTAACCCCTTGTTTTATTAACTACAATTGAATAAACATTTGATTAAAGTCAATGCATAAATAAGATGTTAAATAACATTAATTTGAAATACATCAATCTACTTTCTCTTAAATTTAACTTTGTTATTGTTAAACTTGTCAAGCTCTCCTACAACAAGTAAAAACGCTTTTTCAGTCAACAACAGTCTGTATTCGTGTTTAGCTGATGATACGCAATCAACCGTCACCTGACCCAGGGCAGACAAAATGACTGGATCTTTTAAAAACGCTTTTGAAACAATATCATCTGTACCGAAATTGTTGGTATTTAGCCATATAAAAAATTGTTAACAAAATCAATTAAAAAACTATTTCGGAGAACAACATAATTTATATTGCCATTTATTGACTTGAACCTAAAGATTATTTAGAGACGACAGTTTAATTGAAGCAAAAGTAAATTGCTTTATTCAAAATTACTGTTAATAAACATCTTACATATGCATTGACTTTAATCGAATGTTTGGTCACTTGTAGTTAATAAAAGCAAAAGTCAAGACTGAAAAATATCGTTGTTTTTTATTTAGATTTGTGCTGTTAGAATGTTTGAAATTTTTTATAAATGACTTCTCATCATTATAACAAGTATTAGGATTTGTTTATTGTTTGGTTTTTAATTGTTTAACAAAGTCCCCCAGACGGACCAACTGAATGCGAATAGCCACTACCATAAAATTATTATTCATCATAAAAACTGTTGTAGAAAGTAAAATCACAATCCAAGCATAAACAAAAATCAAACTTAACAAAAGCTCAGAAGGGGGAGAAGGACCACTTTTGGTCCAAAGAAATTGACTTTTCGAGGTTCATGCACAAGTTTGCTTTCCAATGTTTGAAATATCTGACGATGCCAGGAATATAATGTTGCTTATAAAAGTAAAGATGTATTTTCGAAAAGTGCGGAATACAAGCTTTAACATGACCTGAATGGACGAAAAAGAATAAAATGGACAATCTCAAAAGGGTAAGAAATACCTCCTGCTCTTGGAGTCCATCCATAATTTCCTCAAGATCCGCTTCGCTTTTGATGCGAGCGCCAACACGATTAAATCGTTCTTTGTCTTCACGCTGCTTGCGAAGCTCGGGGAAGACTTTTTCAAAGAATTCACGATTCTTTGCCTCCTTGGTTTTGCGCTTTTGACCAGCCTCGAGACGCTCAACCTTGCGATGCCACTCCTGCACGAGCACCGCGTACGTTTGCGACTGCTGACGTTGCTGTGACGCTCGTTCCGCATGTTCCTTGCGTAACCTCGCGATCAACTTGGTCTTGATGTGTGTCTGATGTCGAATGTGATTCTCCTGATAGACGTTTGTGTCCGAAGGTTGGTTGTACAACGGCAGGTCAATTTTCAATCCTAATCGATCTAACAATCGGTGCGCTTCCTCTGCTTTTTTCTGTCAAGCAAACATGTTCAATTAGACAAGATAAGCCCAATGCTGTTCAAGTTTGAATAGTAATTAAATTAATGAAATTTACCCTATTGTCTGCATAAATTTTTTGCATCAACGACTGGTGTTTGGGCTGTAGCTGTTCCTCGACTTGACGTTTAAGGCCACCTGCTTCTAAAGGCTTATTCGCATTCTCTTCCAATTCAATCAGCTTTTTCCTCAACTTTGAAATAGTTGATTCTCGTTTTGCTATTTCCCGATCGACTTTTGATATTTGCTGCAGAAGATCATCCTTGGAGCTCCTATATTGCGTTTCTTCTTGTGTCGTGGGCTCCGGAAGGGTTGGCGATATTGCCTCCGTCTTTGGAGTATAAGCACCAGTCGTCGGCTGTAAATTGCAATTCATCATCAGAATGAATGCTTTTTCGATTAATAAATTGTTAAGAAATGAAAACAAGCATTGCGGTACCCTAGTGTCTATCCTGAGTGGTTGCGGCAACTGCTGCACATGTTCCTGCTTGATATTGTCCGAAGGTTGGCCCTGCGTGTTGACTTGTCCAGGCTGCGTGTTGGGCGCTTGCTGAGTGGGTTGCCCTAAACGGATTTTTTTAAACGGAGGCGCGTCCGGCATCGTTTGAGTGAGTTCGAGTCCTGTCGAGCGGTACGGTTCCCCGGTGATGATGCCGCTGCGACCGCTCCGCGCTGAATGGTAATCGGGCGCTGTCGGCGACGCAGATGGCGCCACCGACCCAGCTGACGGCAGCAGTGATATTCGCGGTCGGTCCGCGCGATTGCTAACTACGTACTCGCTTCCCGCCGGCATGCCCACACTGCTCATTTGTGATACCGGACTGCTACTCACACTTATTGGCACCCTTTCGTTCACCTGAAACACACACATTTTTATTCACAAGCTTCGCCTTTCAATACTACATCAATAAAAGCTTCAGTTTTAATAACATTTCTCTTTGCTTTTTTTTTTTTTTTTTTTTTTTTTTTTTTTTCGTCAAATGTTGTAAGTCATTCAGAGCGTTAAATAACTCAAACTTTCACTCATACTTCTTTTTATATCTTCATCATTCATCGAAAAATAATAGGTAGGTCAATGAACTCAACAGACTACTCAAAATAATGTTTATGCGAGAAAAACCTGCTATTATGAAATGGCATATACAAAACAGAATGTTAAAATAATTCAAATCAATTATTTTATTTTGCAGAAAATATGAAGAATGGTAGGATAAGGCAATAAAATATTAAGTTACAAATTAGTCTGAAATACGAAGGAAAACAGCCAGGTTATTAATTCATTTATGAATTCGAATGTTAAGAGAAAAATGGGAATCGCGTTGAAAGTGATTACAAAATAAGTTGAGAAGTTTCTTATGTTTTATTTGTTCGTCTATTTGAGTCTCATCGGAAATTAAAAATGAAGGTTAATTAGAGTTTTCGTTTCGATGACGCTTGAAAATTTGCAGCGGTAATCATTTATAAAATTTGTGGGTCAAGTTTGTTTGTCAGTCGAGCCAAGTGAAAAACAAATCACAAAACGGTCCTTTGATTTATCGTGCTTTTATGTAGATTTCTAAATTCTGAACTCTTTTCGTCAAAGATTTATTTGTAAAGTATGAAAGCAGTGAAAAATGATGAAATTGATTATTCGTCTGAAAGAAGAAAACACGTTTTATAGAAAGCAGTATAAGACTAGTGGTCAAAAATATTTTGATAAATCAAATTATGAGAAAAATGCATGAGGAAATGAAGAGTTGGAGTTGGAGTTTGATGGGCCTTTTGACTCACATTGGAGGTGGCGTTTCTGTAAGCATCGCGGGTGTAAGCGGCGGTGCCAGAAGGTGGCGGAGTTTGATTGACCGAGACAGAGGGCGTCGGCGGGGGCAGGTAGGGATGGTCATAGCGCAGTCCACCGGGCACAGGTACGCTGGTGTAGCCTCCTCCCGTGGCGGTCGGGAGGACGACGGCAACGGGAGGAGGCTGTCGTCGTCCCGCCTGGCCAGACAAGCTCACCGCTCCACCCGACACCGCCACAATACCGCCGCCGCCGCCGCCGCCGCTGCTGCTGTTGCTGCTGCTGCTGCTGCTGCTAGTCGACCCACTCGCGCTGCTTACCGTCGAACCGCTGCTCGAGCTTTGCACATACGTCCCACCACTATCCACGTTCCTCGGAGACACTGGGCTGCTGCTCTTGATGTTCACGTAGTTTTGCGACGGCCTGCCAATTCATATCCAACATTAATCATCTATCCATTCTCATTTTCTTACTATACGTATATCAATTTTTTGCTTCCAATTTTTTAAGACCTTTCTAATAAATACATACAAAAATAAACTGATGGACATAAGCTACTGTCGATGGACGTAATAAATTGTTAATATTGTGGTCATCCATTGATCGTATATTATTTTTTATTGTCCATATTGTCCATATAGGAAGCTGTTTTTGCAATATAGTCAATATATTATTTTTACATTCATTCTCAATAATTTGTGATGATTAACACTTTTTTCAACTCCAAATCAATAATACTCTAAGAACAAAAGGTTCCAATTAATCACAAATTGTACCTATTCCTTCTGTGTTTTACTTTCAAATTTCAAGTCAAGTTTGTTTGTTGTCATTTTTCGGAATCAAGTTTTTGAAATGAAAAAAAAAAAAAAAAAAAAAATAGTCGGAAATAAAATAATAGAGTAAACAAACGCTGCATATAGATCGAGCACAAGTTTGGAGTTGGGTAATGGCGACTAGAATGAACGTGTCGTTTTAACGAATTAACAAAGGGCTTTACCCAGACAATTGTAGTACTTATATCGACAGGCTTCAGAAGATTCGATCGATACTCCCCGGCCTGACCCCGGCCAAGTTCGACCCAGATGCCTTTAAATAGTTATTTCTCAGAATTGTCGTCATATTTCTGCAAAATATTTTTCCAATTTGCATATCAAATATCGCGTGATATTAAAAATCAACTGAGACTGCAAGGTTTTCGCGGCGATTTTCATCATTTAGTTGATTTGCTTGCCAGCATTCTCATCATTAGCTCCATCAACAATTTAAAACTTGAAAGGGTGAACAAAATAAATGAATGTCAGATTAAATTTTGAACAAAGTCGTGAGATATAATAATGGGAAGAAATTGGTTTTGGCGATCAGACTAGCTTGTGAAAAGTGTGTAATTGTTGAGAATAGAAAGATGTGGAGGCATAACTGAAAGAGCAAATCGGTTTATGATTGGAAAATGAAAAGTTTGGAAAAGAATAAAATTGTATAATGCAAAAAAAGGTCGATCAAGTTTGCAAAGACGCACTAAATTAGATCGAGATGGATGCGCGTATAGGTGGAAGTACGCGTGAGGACGGACGTTGGAGAGAGGCTGCACGGCGAGCGATTGGCGCGCGTCTCAGCGCCATCATTGAAATGGTGGCGCGCGCACACACGTGGCAGCGCTCATCGCCGGCGCATGCGCCACACGTTTAGGGTTAACGCGCTGTCTGTGAAAAATACGCGAGACGCAACGCTAGAGCAACGCGTTGTTGCCACGTTTTCACACACTAAACTCACTTTTACTTAGTCATTCTTTGCTTGCATACGGATACCAAATACCAATCAAACCATTCGCCATCCGAATTAATGCTCATTGATGACAGGTGTCAATGAACACCAATACTTAATTTCATTTAGCAAATGCATTTCACACTCCAACAACCGAACATTACTTTCTCCCTATGAATCATCCGCCTATTCTTCTTATCCCAAACAAATCGACAATAACAAAATAGGTCTACTTGTACTTGACAACAAAATTATTTGTTGCTCTTTCATACAAATCAGATAATATATTTTTGCAATTGTAAAAGCGTAATGCTGATGACAGCGGCTTGGTTCTCAGCTGCGGAAACTATTGATTTTTTCGGTCATCCATTTGGTGAAGCAGCTAATTGGCTAATCGAGTGTAAAGATCGCAGCACACAATTCAAATTTGTCTTCAAATTGTAACTATTTTGCCCTTCTTTTTGTAACATTAAACAAAGCTTTATAATTTGTGTAAGTAGTTTTTATAATGACTTGCTCTAGTACATAGATTGGTAAATAATAATTGGAAATCAGCGGTCGGCTCTGATGGCCGTACAACATTCGGCCATTGAACCCCTGCCATGTGAACGTATCTATCACGCTGATTATTCTTATGACCATCAGGCGCATTTTGTCGCGTCTTTACCAACCTCTCAACCCGACTTGTAATCGCAAAAATCGGTGCATGTGCGCGCGCGCTAATTCATTGTTTAAAATTTTTATCGCGCAAAGTGTGTCACAGCCAGACGTAAAAATTGAGCGTACGTTGCTCAAGATATTATAACTGTTTTACTATTGACGCTGCGTAAATACCATCCGACACGGTGAAAAACATTTGCCTGATAACAAATCAAAAAGACTTTTGGTTGTTTGACCGATAACCGTACGATATAATATATATTGTATTGGCAAGCTGAACAAGTACAGCAAATTAACTAAATTATACAACTGCATCGTTATATGCATTTACAGTATAATAATTATTATACATCAACAAAATAACTTTTATGTTAAACGCTGATGAGATATCGAGCGAACCATCAAATTTTATTTATTATGAACTGAATTTCTTGTTTTTGAGTCTATTTTTATATTTGTCTATATCTGTATTGTTCTATTTTTTATTTTTCAGAACCAAATTCAAGATTAGATGATGGGTTTTGGATCTACGTCTTTTGGCTTCGGATATTCAACATTATTTGAGAGATTGATTGAAGACAAAATAGGCTGTGTATGAAACACATTATAGTTCAATTCACAAGCTAGAGTGCTCTGTATGCGAATATTCTTGACCATCGGAATCTTTCAGCCGTGCTCTCATTTTAAAAATACATATCGGTTGTCATTTCTTCTCACAACATTATATACAAAATCTTATAACTTGGACAAATATGATAACTTCAAGTTAAGGCGCATTAGTATTTTCGATATTTTATACTATATATTATATATGTAGTTTGTTGCCACAAAAATGTGAAGCTTGGGAATGATGCGAATCGGCCGAACTATTTGAAACCGGCCGAGTTTTTTGTCAGGGGTGCAGAGTTCGCCATGTCCTTTGGATCGCGAACAATGTTTTCAGCTAAAATGTGTGGGACAAAACAAAAGCAAAAACACGCGAATTCTCGCGCGCGCGCAATTTGGGTCACGAGATGCAACCGTTATACTTTATTCATTCCTTTTTATCATGTTTGCTCTCTTCACTGATTCCTTCTCCCTTCCTTCCGTTCAAATAATTCCCTCAACCATTCATTACCTGCTTCCAACGTTTTTTCCAAATTTTCATATATATAACATATTTTAATATTCTTTTCATCAGACTCTTGTTCTTTTTTCAAGAGATAAAAATTGGTATAATGTAAAAGTGTAGAAAATGATTGCCACCAATTGCCACAGAGAATCTAAGAAAAAAAAACAACTTTTATCAAGAAAACTTCCTTTTAAAGGATTAAAAATCGATCGGACAAAAAAGTTTAGTCAACTTTTACAGCACAGAAAAAAGTTCTGGAAGTCTCGACTGTCGTGTGCAACTCATCTCATTTTTTGATCAGTCGAGCACTTTTGTTCAAAGTTTGAAAGTCAAGTAAAATTGAACGAACAATTTTTCAAATTTAATTGACTAAAATAAATTAACAGCTTACAAGCTTATTATTCAATACTGTAATGATGATCAAGTTAACTCTAGACACGTAATTATGCATCAATGTCACGAACATAATTTTCTGGATCACCGACGTTTTTTAGTCAAAGTTTACTAATCAATATATATATATATATATATATATATATGACACATGATTTTGCAACAGATTGTAGCAGAGAAAGCGGTTTTAGAGAATTCGTATGTTTACATTCTTGAATTCAATTTTTTTTAAAATAAAAAAAAATCAACTTTTTGAATTTGGCACAGTGACAATACTTGTGTAAATGCAAAAAGGTTTTTTTAGATTGAATGGTAGTGGTGTAAGAAAAATAGCGCGGCACAAATTGAAAACAAACATGACAGCTTATTGAGAATCACATTTTCTGCATTTGCGCGAGGTTAGCTATTAAAAATACAGTTTCGTTTAAACGCGTCCGAAAAAAATGAAAGAGGCTCGCCTGTCGCGCGGCCTTGGCCACCCCCACTTGTTTCGTAGTATGTGTTCGAGCGCGCGCGCAGCCCAGCGCAGCGGTAACAATACAATGCCCGCTAGATTTTGCCGCCGCCACGCCGTCATACAGATACACGCACTACATGCACGAGTCTCGAGCGTTCCCCGCGCATCAACAAAACACGGACAAAAATAAACGCATTACAGTTTCGCAGAAACACAAGCACCGAATAGTATCCCGGAACTGCCGGGCATGCTCTTTCCCGCAGCGCATTGCTATCTTTTCAGTCTCGTTCAACAATTTGAGGTTAGGTCGCGTGCAATTCACTTCACATCGCAGTCTCAGCAACAATCTTTTTTGCAGATAAAAATATACTGCTTCTGTTACATTTATACCGAATCTCGAATGGTTTTCAACATCCTTCATCAAACAATTTCAACTTTTGGTTGAAAGAAAAATCAGATTTATAATCCAATAAGCTATATAATCAATTGTTTTATTTATTATTTATTTGTCTGGTCTGCAGTGCATACCGTGCAATCGCTGTTTACGTGGCAACGTCGCGCTCATGTTTCTAATCTTTAAATCCAAGGCATTACACGCGTTTGTATTTTTGTTGCTGCTCTTCTGTTGATATGCAATTTTTAAAGGGTCATTTCCATGACAACAATACTATTACCATAATAGAAAATGAAAAAAAAACTACAATTTTAGTAAGGTGAACGAACTATAGAAAATCCAGTTTTGTTTACAAAATAAAAACTTTTTTCTCGGAGCGTAAGTATATGTCAGATGTAGTTTTGTTTACAAAATTGCTTTCATAATTTTTTCCTCAGACCCAAGCAAAAACAATATCAATATAGAGAAACAAAAATGATGAAAAGTTTAGAATATAAACATGAATGAATGTTTATAATGCGTCTGAATTGTCATGAAAGATGCATTCAATTGCACCACTATACAATGTCATGTTCTCGATACAAGGATTAGTACTTGCATTAGAAATGCAAACACCTTGTGAAACCGAGAGACCTGTTTTTATTATCAAGAGGGAGGAACAGGCAAATTGCTGTGAGAAAATTATAACACAAGCCAGAAGCCAATTAAATGGGTTTTGTTAATCCGATCTCTAGGTCTGATACTTAGAATGCTCTGATGCAACAAGTTTTTTACACATGGTGATTACAGTTTGCATAAAAAAATTTGACATTTCAACTTGACAAAAAAAAATGATTTGTTTACTAGCGAACGCGTCACGAATCTTTATACAAACAGAAGAGAAAAATGTTTTTTGGGAGATGAATACAGAAACAAAAACACAAATATAGGCCTATTGCAAGCCTACTCGCACTAACAAACATAAAAGATAGAGCACAAGATTTCGGATGTTGTTTACGTTGTGCCGTGCGAATGACGCGTACGTGCAGACACACGCGAATTTATTATCATGCAATTGTGATTAAAAGGCGGTCACGTGACGTGGCGAAGTTTGGGCTAGAGATAAACTGCGCGCACGTATACACAAACACACAAATCCGAAATGTTGGCCGGGTAAACATGAGCGTCGAAAATAAGACTTACATCGTGCCCGACTTGACTCAGCATGGCCCGACGGCCGTAATTTAACGCGTTTCACACGAACGAGACCCGCACAACTTTTCAACTTCCTGGTGCTCGTCAACACAAGTCGATCGTACCACACGTTGACGTTTGAGGTTAGAATCGACAGGTAGCAGTAGCTGCGTTGCGCGCATGCGTCCACTTCACATACCCAACACGACTTTTCATCGCCCAATTCGTTCAAGGATCGCGCACGCGACCTGACCGTCTTAAGCTTGTTTAATTAATAAAATAAATAACTAATCATTTTTTTCTTCATTAACCCATTTTTTCCCAAACATACAACACATGATTTTTACAGTTAAAGTTTCATGAACTCGTGATGTTATGTATTTCATAATATACACGATTTAGCAATAATTTTTGTATGTCTTTGTTGTAACAAAAAATAACAAAAATAACAACATTATTATTATTATTTATTGTTAGCCATATTTAAAAAAACGATTTTTGAAGATAATGCATTTACGCATTAATGTCAAGAAATAAATTAAATTCAAATTCTTTTAGGTAATGTTTTGTTCATAAAAAGTTTTAATTTCAATTTTTATTATACTGCATTTATGAATAAAAATGCAATGCTTTTTTGCTGAATTTATAATAAGTTTTTAGAACAACAACTGGGCATTCAATAGTGGAACTGTCACTTTCAATGCAGTCGACTGAATTAAAATCTGCGGTGATTAGGAAGAACCAGTTAAGTCGTTTTGGGACATGTCTTGTTGAGTTTTGAATATACCATTTCTACCTATATCGAATGTTCAACTGAACATGTCAAAAGGTAAACTTTCAGAAAAACACGCATTTTAAAAAAAAAATTGACGCTTTTGATTTGTTGAAAATGTCACTTAACTGGTTCTTCCCAATCGCCACAGAAATAATATGTTAAGTAGTAATGTGTTAAATTTATTTTGCAGTTCAACCTTATGAATATTTAAAATTTAACAAGTACTTAAACGAAATGATGGCTTTTCCCTTGCCTCGCGCACAGTGGCACCCTCGGCAGGAATGCACTATTTTGTTCGTGCGTAGAGGGACGAGAATAGAAACTTTTCGCGTAGGTATGACGAAACATACTATTTTTTCATGCTATTTTTAATGAGAATGTTTTATTTATTTTTTTATTCGTATTATCGTTTCTTATTAAAGTGGTTTAGGTGGATCATGCCCGGAATATCCCGATGGGATAGGTGGGTTCCAAGAATGGTTCCTGGTAGACCCAGTGTTGAGTGTATTGCAAATATGCAAACAGGCCTCATGCAAAATGTTAGTGAACCACGTACGTGAAATGTCAAATTAAAAAAAAAATCTTTGCACCAAGAAATTAAGGAATTGAGAAATATGTGTAAGAATGATTTTCATAGACGTTTCTTTATCTATTTTGTTTGATTTTGTTGGCAAAAATTTTCTGAGCTTAGCTTGAACACTTTTGAACACAGAAGAAGAAAACGTTACGAAACAGAAAATCCAGTTTGTACAGAATCACGTCTCATAATATGTCATACTGCAAATTAGTAGAACATGTAGTTGTTGTTGGTGATGAAAACTTAAAATCCACTCGTTATCGTTGACAAAAGTGCTTTTTTAATTTAACATTTAAATAAACATTTTGCAAACATTTAGATTCAGATGAGGAACTTTTGAACTACTTTTTGCAGGAGTTGATTACGCAAGTTCTGACTAGCAATTAAAAGAACTCATCATCAATGTCACAGGTCTGCCTTTCCTGCCAACCCCAATAAATGAGGAAGTAAATTTTGAAGTAGACGAAATAAGCGGTTAGAGAGGCCGGACAACAGCTGTGAAGGCAACCAAGATTCCGTAGCGATGTAAAAAAATCTAATTGAAATTCCTTATATTTACGATTTGTTATTTCTTCCAAAACTTTTCTAGTGGAAATAAGCGTCTGCTGCTAAGAATAACAATAAGAAAATGATTGATTTATTAAAAAAATGACTGATTATTTATTTATCAAACTCGAAATTTAATTCAACGTTTTATTATGAAATGATTTCTACCACCGCAGTTGTAGCACCGATCTACTACGTCGTTTTCAAACACATCCAGGAGATAGTAACAAACACGCTATAATTTGTGCCGAAGGTGCCAACTAGATGGATATCGGTCGATCTATCTTACTAAACGAACTGCCAAGGAACCCTTTAAATGCTCCTATATGTTACTACTTTTGTCTGATGTTTTGGTAAAAAGAAACAAAACTCAATTTCAAAAAGTTTAACTTTTCAAAACTATTTTATTGCGAATCATTCACTGACATTGTATATTTAGATTTTTAGATACAAATTGATGCTAAATAAGCGAACAATAACTGAATTCCTCAAGACTTGGACGAAGAAATCAAGGAGCAAAGATTTGATGAAAAACAAAATGTAATTCATTGAAAATGTAATTTATTATTTTTCTAATTCATCATTTTTAATATCATATAAGAAAGTGTAAAAGTCTATATGAATAAATTTATTTTATTTTTTTCACTGTTATTTATATTCTTCAAAAAAGTAAACGAACTTCATTTCAGGAGGAATTGTTACAATAATAAATTATATCAATCGAATGTAATTATTAACTCGTTATCTTTATAAGTGTAATTCAAAAATACCTCTCGCAGCTTACAAGAATGAATCATTTACTCGTGGAGATAATCGTGAGCGTGACTCAGTGCCGCGTAATTGTCACGTATGAAGTTCAATAATTTTCCATTACACAATCCGTTTTTTCGATTAATTCGCGTTTGTTTTGTTGCTCATTCTTTGAACGAAGGAAACTCGTCACGCTGATAACATTAATTTTTCTTTTAGTTCTCTTTTACAATAGCAACTTTTAACAACTTTTAATTGAAAGCAATGAAATGCACACCTGATGTGGAAGCAATTTTTTTCAAGAGATCATTGAACTTTGTACAATCTATATTTATGAAACATTAAAATGTTGCTTGATAGGTAATATCGATTGATTTTTTGCAAAAAAAAAAAAAAAAATACGAAAACACTTAATAAATTTTCATTTTTTGTTTAATTTTTTTTTCATCATAAACCTATATAGCATCGTTCTCATAGTATCTCAAGACTTGATTAATCAACTTAAAATCTACTGATAAAATGTTAGTTGATTTGAAGCAACGATGATAAGATGTAATTTATATCTGGATTATTATTTATTTCATTCGAACAAATTGATAGGGACAAGAGAAAATCGTGGCAGAAAGTGTATTTTTGCACGAGAAAATCAGGTCTGCATTTGCGATCAACGTGGCAACGTCGCAACGGGATGGCAACGGCGCGAGTTCGTGGCCCACTGATTCTTTTGCAGTCTGAGTCTGCAAGCAGCGGTCGACGTAAAATTGCATCATACAATAATTGCAATGTCTTTAAATTTGATCCAATTTTCCATTTCTACTTTCATAATGTAACGATTTATAACGATTTGTTTTTTGAAAGTATACAAATGAACCAAACATTTGTCTTATCGCCCGGCCTTTGTTGGCCTTAGAAAATTTGAAACGTAAAAAAAATCAATTCTAATTACTTATGCATCTTTATGCACAGTGCACAGCTCGCATTTGGTAACTGATAAATAAATAAAGTGTCCAGAATAATCATTGTAAAACCAAATTATTGTCAACTAAACAGCTTGCTATGCTCGTTGCTATGTAATTTCAAGCAAATCATGTCAAGAGCTAGAATTGTTGTCATTAAATGAAATTAAAAAAGCAATTATCAATTGTTGCAGCTTTTGTAACTTTGATTTGTTAAAACTGTGAAATAAGACTGAGCGAAATAAGAAAAGAATATAATAATAAAAATTATTGGCGTAAATAGTTGGGGATTGTGAGAATCGTATTTAATAGTAATGGGGATTTTGAGGGAGCAGATCTAGGATTGGGTATTATTGGATGGTCTTACCTGTGTAGTTGAACGGGGGTAGATCTGGCTGGTAGGTGCTGATTGTGTGTGGGTAGAGGGGGTTGGGGCTGATGAGTTTGGGCCTGAGCTCTCGCGGCAGCATTGGTCGCGGTGCTCACCAAGGAGTGACCGTGACCGTGGCTCCCAAGGGGGTGGGGATGCGAATGATGATGGTGATGCAGATCTGGCCCCACAGGACCCCCCACCCCCAGTCCACTTACAACCTGGACTTGTTTGCCCACGGTTTCCATCACCCCTGACTCATTATGCGCTGCAACATACGGTACATTCGAATTTATTTATTAATGCACATCTCAATGACGTCGCTCATTAATGCGCTTGCAAACATATTTGGCTCGAGGACAGGGAGAAAGTTACGTTACAGCATCGCGCGAACGAAAACGCGCCAAAAATCCACACATATCAAATTATAATTCATTACTAATCACACATCCAATTGCCTCACACTTTTTATGTCTTTCAATGGGACGTTGAACCTTTTCTGACCTTGACATTCCACTTATTTTATCTTTAACCCAAATTTCGCGCTTCTGTCCTACGGGAATATTACCGCACTTTCTCGGATCACTCATATCTATACATTCCTCATTTTCATTACCTTTTCTTTTTTACTCTCTATTAGACCTCAATTAAAGACAGAATATGACTATATATAATTAATTCATTAATTATTAGTCGACAAGAACAAAATAATTGTTTTACTGATGATCTCATAACCAAATGCCGTACAAAATTCTTTTACGTTGCTTTAATCTATTGCCTTAATCAAGTTCTATGACTTTCTCGAACAATATTCATTGAGTTTTAAACAAAAGAAGTTTTGCACATCAGATTGGCATTTTTGAGTATACATATTTATTTTAAGTTTTGTTTAATTCAGTGTATTGCATGGTGTTTATAGCTTGTAGTCTTTATATTTATTGTTTCACAACATTAATATACTTGGAATGCTAGCTTGACTAATATAACAGAATTGTTACTAATATATAAAATGAACAAGGAAATTTTAGCTGAAGTCTGAGAAAATTGGAATTACAACGTGGCCTTTTATTTGCTTGCTCACTTTTGTCTCGCTTTCTCTTTCTTCTTGTTGTAAAGCGGATGGATTACTAAACCACGCCCGCGCGCGAGCTTTTTGTTTCACGCGGCGTAGATTACGTCGCCCTTTCGTCGGGGTCATTCGTTCATAGTGAGTGCATCGGAATCTATTTTAAGATGATACCGATTAAACTTTGTTTAACGCTATTCATTGGAAAGCACTCGGACGAGCTGCTAATTATAATTAGATGTTAGTGACTTTTTGCAGCTATTTATAAAGTGTGTTGCAAAAAATCGATTGCTTCAAAATGCTTTCAATTGATACAAATTGTCTCCATCACGTTTATTTATTATTTTCAAATGCTTATTTTGCGATTAATCAGATCAAGCGGGAAATATTTGCCAAATTTAATTTTCTATTTGTAGCAAACATGAAGGCATGAAAAATAAATAAATTCTTTAAAAAGTCTGAATACTTTTTATATAAATTACTGGAAAAAAAAAACAAGCGAATTGAAATTTGTTTACAATTTCAATAATACGATAGCGATTCAATACAAAAAAATGAAAAAAAAAACTCCGTAACACGATTTAGTAAGTTTTGAACAGTACGATAGAGTGTAAAATAGATAAAGTTGTTGATTGGTATTGAAAGTGTTGCGATTTGTTTTCGTTAGAGAATTTAAATGAATTAAAATAAATGAACTGCACTTGGCATCGCAGATATTATCTTGACGCGACCTCAAAGTGACCTTGATTTAATGGCGAAAGTCGAAGATACTAATTGCCTGGGCGATAAGCAAACATGCAGAGTTATGAAACGGGCATCGTATACACACAATCTAAATGAATTGGATTTTTTTAAATACGGGCTTATTAAACGCAGCGAAACTGCAGCTCTCGTGCAGATGGCGTAGCATTAAAGTGTCATAAAAGCGAGTTCTGTAATCATGCCTCAATTTTGAGTTTCAAGCTTGAAAGTTTTGTCTGATGAAACTGGGATGCGTCCGTAATTGTTTGTAAACAAGTGGTTAAAAATGTTCACACAGTGGCATTTTGGTAGGCAAAGTGTTTCATATATAATCTGGACTGCGATCTACGCTCTATAAATAATCAGGGCAAGACTATAGTGACGTTGCTAGATTTGAGTTGTACATTCTAGTTGGTTGGAAATGTTGCGTTCATGAATGACCAATTCGTGAAAGAGCGTGGTATCGATTAGCTGAGTCGTGCAGACTAATGACTGTGCTATATGCAAAGTACAGTTCAACCTACACGCACGCAACTTGATAGAGAGACAAATATAAAGGACCCAACACCTTCGCTTTTATCGCACCGTATATATATATATATATATATATATATATATATATATATATATATAAAAATACATATATATATATTATCTCATTCTTCCAGCGTACTTTTCATCTTATCTGCAGATACGTGTATTCGCTTGGGCTTACTTTGTGCTCAAATTCGCGTTACAAGGGTATAGAGGGCCTTTTTCGTCGGCTCCCATCACCCTCTAACTTATTTTTCATAAATAATTAGAAGCTGCAGACTGATCTCAGAATGTTGTAGCTATTGATTGGAAAAGAAAGATACCGCGCAAAGATGAGTCAAACGTAAAATTTGCCTCAGATATGTAGCTGTTGCTTACAAACCGCTTTATATAATGGTCGAATATCGATTTTAGTCTCTTTGTTCAATTTCAATACAAAATCTCTTTCGACAATTACCTCAGAAGCCATTTTATGAAAAATTGATAATTTGGCTGTATTTCAAATATTCTGATATAAAATTCATCAAAGTTGAAAATGTTGATTTGAAAAATAATATTCTCAAGTGAATATGAGCTGTACTGTTGAGGATGGAAATTGGTTGAATCGAGGTGGGTTAGACACGTTAAAGCGGAACTACCGACAGTGTGTCTAGCATGAAAGTAGGAGCTATTAGTTGTATTGGTTGGAACGAGTCTGATTTGGTGCATAGGAGTTGCGTACAGAGTCTCGCACGGCCGCCATGTTTGAGGTTGGCGCACGCGCAAAACGCTCTAGCACGAGCATTTGTGTCGCGAATGCTACAGAAGAAGCATCGAGCTTCGCAAAATTAATTGACGTAGTTTAGAAATGTACGCAAGAAATTGGACGTCTGGCAAGTTTGATATATGAATTTGATATTGATTCTGTACAACGCGAAAGTCAATTTTGCTTCACATTTTTGATAGCTATACTCATTTTTGGTCTAGCCTATATTCAGCGTGTACCAATTTTTTTTTAAGAAAGTGCTACTCTAAATATTTATGCCATCACATCTGGTGTGTACACAAACCATCTTTCAAGGCAGAGTAATGATTTTCACACGAGCACATACAAAAAAAAGTGGTGCTGCTCTAATAATGCCTAGACCGTTTTTTTTTTTTTTTTTTTTTTTTTGAGAAGAAGAAAAGGGCTGCAAGATGGCCAATTTAATGAAATGGCAACTACTGAATATTTGCACGTTAATAGCATTGCTCCAAAGTATTCATAGAATTTGCATAGACACATTTGACGTGTGGTTTTGATATGCATGAATACATATAGAGCTCACAAGTATCGACCCAAGTTCGAATGAAAGAGGCGAGTCTGGAGTGGGATAAAAAAAGAAGGGATGACAAAAAAGTAGGAAAGAATAGAAAAATGCGCGAGGGCGAATGTAGAGCTGATAAAAGACAATTTTGCAAAGCTGCACGCACAATAAATTTCATTTTGCGTCGCCGAAAAGCATTCAAATTTTGATGGTTCACTTGAATCAGCTGATTATAATGTAGCTAACTTGAACAATAGGCGGGGTCTTAATACGCGCAGGCTTTTTTTGTTGGACTGTTGATCGCAGAGAGTACGTTCGATAATAAAGGTTGCAGTCTCATTGAATTTTGTAGTGTTAGAATTTTGTATTGGCCTTTTGTATTGCAGCGCATGGTGTTTTTGCTGTTTGAGATGATGATATCTCAACATTGAATGATGCTAATGAATAAGCATATGCAAAGGAAAAAGAGGGATTGACTCAATACAAAAACGCATTCAAATGCGACGAATAAATTCGCAACAAGGCCGAACGTGGAACATCGCACTTCCTACATTAATTGAAGTACTGACCCACTTCAACTCGTCGCATGTCAACAGAACTAAATTTCGCTATCTTGGATTATCTCGAAAGTAGAACAAACAGATTGATTTTATGATAGCTAAACTTGTTTATTTTTGATTGAACCTTTCTGTCCGATCCTATATTTTAGATCTCAACTTATACATTCATGATCGGCAGTTCAAGAATGTTCGCACTACTATGATAAATAAATAATATCATCATCGATTTGTTTTCTACAAAATATATATCAAGTTATATCAAATTATTTGTTTCAATGAAACCATAAAAGAACCAATACACTGCCAGCAAAAATCTATTCGGCTCACATTTGTTGAACAGTAGCTGTATTTTCGAAATAACTTTATATACATTTTGTATTAAAGTTGATCTTCATCTTCGATAAAAAATAAAATCGACATTCAAGATTCAGTATTGAGCTTCGTTTCTTTAAATTGTAAAAAAGTATTTTAGTCGTATTGCCGGAAAAACGATTGTCAGTTAGCCAGATTTTTTGTTACAGCGGCAAATGATCCCCGGGAAAGTGATTTTTCGAGAGAGTGCGTAATTAAACCTTCTGAATTGATTTTGCACACAGGAAACTAATAAGGTCTGAAATTGTTCAACAGTTTAGCAGTATGAGCGGATGAAATAGCGTGATTATTGTGTATACTATAGGCTTAATACTAACCGGTAATGATGTGAGCTGCGGATGGAAAAAGGTCGAATTTCCCGTGTAAACTATTAGTCAGAAGCGACAATACAGCGCCTTCAGTCTCGAGTAAAAATTATGTGCATACATGTATACAGAGTTCCATTTGCGTATCTGTACATACACTTTCACATAAACTTGTGTAAGCAATACACCACATGTATTTGGTATACTCCAATATTAATATATTCGCGATGAAACGAAAAACGGAAGCGATTTGAAGGGATCGGTATATAATTAGCACGCACGGTCACGTAGTTGACTTGCTTTCATCCGCATTGCCACCCCCAATCAATTACTCCAATCGATCCAGCATTGTACATATCTTCCTCTTCTTCTCTAATACTTCTTCGGGCTCTAACGTCGTCAACTCAAACTTTTACCAACACTGCTTATTATTTCTCAACACTAGCTATTTTTCACATATATTTACACACTTGCACTATATCCACTGTTTCTGATGAACGGCTTATTTTAATCCCTCCTCGATTCTTCTTGTGGCCTAGCGGACGTTCCCTAGAAATAGACAAACATATTTTCATTACAAAATCCAATTCATTCGATTGTTATAGATTCAAGTTAACAATAAAAACATCAGTTGGCAAATTTGTTTTCAGAGCGATTTTCGTGTGGCTTGCCTGGAGCTAAAAAATACATTTCACTTGAATAGAAACTGCGCGCGCGCGCGCGCGCGTGTGTGTGTGTGTGTGTGTGTGTGTGTGTGTGCGCGCGCGCGCGCGAAGACGAGAGACAGAAGATGTACAATCGGTTTGGTCGTGATGGTTTGGATTGATCGTGATGGTAGATGTGTGTATGACAGAACCGGTGATTGCAGTACACAGTTAGTGCGCGCTATCGCGTTGTCCTGGCAACAGAAACGACGGAAAGAGTGAACGAACGAGGGACGGATAACGAGAATATTGATGGACACGGTATGCACGCGTGTGTCTGTTCGCTGAAAGGTCGACGATGAGCAAGCCTTGCGACCGAGAGATGCGGGCTGCAAAACAAGCACAGCCATGCTAAGCAAATGTCAAAGCGACAGGCTAAGCTTCTAATCGAAATTCAACACTTTTTGATCGAACGATATCGATGAGCGCAAAAACCAACGCGAAATAATAGAATTGTCTCCGTCTCTTTCGATCGTTATAACTTATTCACAAAGCATCCATCCTGCCAACTCTAAATCACATTTTTCAACTTTTTTTGTATAAATTTAGATCTCAAGAGATGCACAATCTTTTTTAACAAGACCTTTTTCATATTTTATGCCACATTTGTTCATACTTAATCGTACACGAAGAGTAACAAACTATTGGTTTTTTTCTTTCTTATTCTTTGTTATATATTTATAAATTCAAGGATATTATTACACTTGCACGAGTTGGAATGATATTATTTTGAAAACAATGAAATTGATAAACAGTTAATTTTTTCATTATTTAGTAACAATGGTTATTGTTTTCTTAGACGTGTATACAGGGATTGACTGACGTAGAATGATTAATATTTAACTAATTATTTTTATCAAAAATCTGTCAGCCTTAGTTATGGATTACGTTTAATCGTAATGATTGAAAAAAAAAAACAAACAAACAAATGGACAAGTATATATCGAAATCTTAATATTTTTGTACAATCCGAACTGGATGTGCACCTGACGAAAGCCGTTTTCTAATGGAATGGTTACGGTGCGAGTCAGGTGGCGAATGCAAAATTATTGCCCGGTCATCAATCTTTCAATGTCATCGACAACATCATTTTTATATTTCTATATATCTTCAATTATCTTTACATAAAGTCATCTATCTTTTTGTTTGTTTAGCCTATTTTAAGAGGTGCACTGATGCAACGTGGAAAAAACAAGAGTTGGACATAGTTCAGGTTATTGTCTACTTTTGTTTAATGTTTGACACCAGTTATTTTGATTCTACTAAAACATTAAATCGGACTGAGTTAAAAATGTAAGATTGACTACGATGAAAGTTGGATTTTGGGCCTAAGTCGTAATGCCTTATCGAAGACATAAGGTCGCGGATCAAACTTGTATGGTTATCGAATTGACAAAGCAAGTGATCCGATTTTGAATACAAAAAGACAATAGATGGACTGAACAAAGCATTGCGCGCCTAGGAACGCGAACTCTTTCACATAATTAAGCAGTAGCTCGCAACACGTACAGCGCGAACTTCATTATCGATTGCGAAACGCACTGGCAACCCGGTCGTCATTGTTGCCTTGAAATTTCGCGTTTCCTGAGTTTTAATTAACATTGCACATGCTACAATAAATCACTCGAGTTATATTTCGCAATACAAAAAGATGAGTGCAGAACCTCCGATGAGATGCTTTTTTTCTCACGACTCTCTGACACCTCGTTAACAAACTCTGAACTAGAATAAGTTGCACGTCTTTCACAACGATTCATCAACGCTTTCTTGCGATTCGTCGTGCGAAAATCATGATTTATAACCTCACGCTTCAAATTTTTCCTTTTTCGAGCGCTTTCTCAAAACTCAACGAAATCAGAAGTAGAGAGACTAAACTAAATAGTGATATGCTTATTCTGGAGACCAAACAGAAATTGAGCGATGCATTACTTTATTTTGGGTCGGAAAGAAGATAGATATGGAAGAAATGTGAGATTAGGGAGTAGCGCTGAACGAAACTGAAAATTGTTGGCGTGTCGCAGCTGTATAGGGCGAAAGGCGCGCTGCTATAGCCGGACGGATCGTAAATGACCAGGTGTGTCTTTGATACAGCGCGCGTGTACGCGCAATTGTACGTTTCCCTATAAATCTCTCCTACCTCCGGGCTCCGTTCGCTTGTTCTACATCTTTTTCTCTCTCCCTCTCTCTCTTTTCTTCGACAACAGCGAGTTTCAGTTTCGCGAAATCTACTGCTCATTCCCCGAAACTAGTATTTTTATTCCCTTTTAAGGATTCCATCAGATCGAATTTTCAAATTTTCTCCTCGCGAAATTTTGCATTCGTCAAAGCAAAAATGTGCCCGATATTCTTTGGCAGGGTATAATTCGCTGAGTGTTGATCAAAGGGAGCACGTTTTAATCAGAGCAGGCGTCTGACACGCATATAACGAGCGAGGGTGCTTAATTACAGATATCAATTTCCCGTGATGGACTTTTCTTTTGCATATGCATCTTGGAAAATTGTTTCGTTCAATTACTTCGCGAACCAATTTTTAACGTCATGTTAATATTATTTTTGATAAGACATTTCCCCGTTGAATTGCGACTTTTTCTTTCATCACGGAATTAGTTTCACATCTTTTCAGCTCACCTTAGAGTGCTCCCGCCTGGCAACTGATTAATCGATTCCACTGTCTCTATCTACGTAAAAACCCACACTTACTTGGCGAAACGCTAACAGCATTTCTCATTTTGTTTATTTATTTTTAGATTAATTTTTCTAAAAACAATTTTCAAATGATTTCGGGTCAAGTCAAAAAAAATGAACGATTTTCGTGATTTCTTGTTGTCAAGCTATAGTATAAAGCATCAAATAGAAAGAAGTTTTCGACATATTTTGTATGGAGCAAAAGGTGAATAGACGCAGCCATACCGACCTCTACTACATTATAGACAAGACCTTGTGCTCGATATCGTATACCTCCCGACAGGATATTTTACTATATACAGCTATATACACACTCGATATCGACTCAAGCTTATAGTTACTGTGCCGATTTCTCCCTATAACAACAAAAGCATCACAGAAAACTATGCTTTTGCACCATGCATCATATGACATATCACATATATGAAAAATGTAATTTCATCTAATAATTATTGTTAATGATGCATTTATTGCGTTTAACTTTGGCCAATTTTGCACAGTTGGCCAAGAATATATCAATATTTAATATAGCTATATCAAATGTACGTGTTTCACTGAATAGTACAAAATCTCCAACTATAGTTACAAGTTTAGTTTGCACATGAAAACCGCAACAGATAAAGAGTAGCTGATGAAAAATGAATGATACACTTTATATTAGTGCGCGCTCAAACTTGCCCGACAGTTGAAGTTTGTCCGCGATTAAGCGAGTTGGTGAAGCCAGATGGCCACAACCAGATAAAGCTCTGTATGAAAGATCGATAAGGCGCGAAATTGATAACTCGCGACGCACGCAACACAATTTATAACCTCTCGCACGCACTTTTAAAAATTTTCATTTTGCCATACGCTTTCCATCCACCTGTAATAATGTTTTACTAGGCCGTGCAAAAATAATTTGATCTCCATGTTTGATATAGTAATCATTATTCATTATTATTATAAAATAAAAGACTTCGCCCCATTTCGATCAAGTACTATTTTTGTCGCACAAGTTAAATCAAAGATAATGAACAATGACGCATAGTTTCGAAACATTTAATTGTTCAAACAATTACGTGGCTTTGTCTTGCAAAAAGTATTCTTGAATATTTGCTCGTACTTTGTATCTTTCAATTTGAATGTTTGTCGTGAATCTTATTTCGGGCGGGTTACTTATTTGCATCAACGAATATTTGATGTAAGTTTTGGCGAAACGAAAGATCCATCGAATATTCATGCAACACTTTGTCGCATACGGAATAAAAATGACGTCTTTGCAAAAATTCGTGCCTAATCGCCGTTCTAATGCAATTTAGATATTTGTTTTATTGCGACGGAAATATTGACGTGGCCATTTCGTGTTCAAATTCAACTTGCAAACAGACGATCTAAACTACTATATTGCTTTCATTTTTGAATGTTTTGTCATTCTCTTACAAAATGGAAACAAACAAAACAAAGAGTATGATTAAATATGTACTGTAGAAGATTTTGGAATTGAGCTTTTTGAAGGAAAAGTGCACGAGGACAGTGTAGTGTAGATTCATTGGTTTGGAATATGCGAGTCATTTTGTGGCGGCTGGACCCCTTGAGAAAATATCGAGTTATTTTAGCATAGGGCGAAGATCGGACGTTTGGGTAAAAAGCGGCATCTGGCAACGTTGCGCGCTCAAAGGCCAAAACGTCGAATTGTATTTGTGACTGTTCATGTGCCGAGCCATATTTAAGTCAAGTTCGTGTCTCTCGCTCGATTCAATGACGCTGAACAAAGATGCCAAACTTCGCGGTTCTGCCTAGCCGACTTGCAAGAAAGTGGCCAGCGTTAATCTATAAATAACCCAAAACGTGTCTAGAAAATCATGAAAAACGCCAACACGCACCAACTCTACCATTTTATAATCAGTTCATAAGTTTCGAATTCTCATATTGAGTTTACTTATTTTTTATCTCTGATTAGTTGACCTTTAATGTTTGTTATTTAAAGTTGTTCAAATTGCAAATTGATGGCACAAATGTCTATGACACCCGTTTGAACACGTCAAACTCGCGACCTTTTTTAATGATCAAGTTAATGATCTTATGGCGCACGATTTGTAGAACATTTTATCACTGGTCAAACTCGTTTTAAATTGCAAAATAACTCAAACAGTCTTAGCGAGACACTTTTTTTTTTTCCTATAAATAAAAAAAAAAGTTTTCAAGAAATTCATAAGCAAAAAGAATATGGAGCGACGGATGGTCAATACAGGATATTAGAGGCCCATTTGGATCTGATTCAATGCAAATTTTCCGACGCTATACGGCGATAATTTTTATGATCAAGGCATTGTGTGCCGCGGCGTAAAATTTATACCGTCGCGGATTTTTATCGTCGGCCATTGTCGCGAAAAATAGCCCGGCTATTTTTGCGGAAACGCCACCAGGATATTGGGCCGATGGTTTGAATCGCCGAAATTCGCCACCGCCAATAAAACCGAGAAGCGAACAATTTGACATTTTTCACGCACAAACGGCATTCACACTTTCGAGTCGGAACAAGATGAAAAAACTCCGTTCCCTTGTTTGTATTCTCTTGTCACCGTTATTTTATTTCTACTTATTCACTGTAGCACTAAAATATTCTCCAACGTGCTAATAATATTATAATCATGGGTTTTTTTTCTCAATTCTATGAACTTTTTTTGTCACTCCAAAAACAAGGAACATCCGAGACGCCACTTTTTCAACAATGAAATTTGATATGAAGATCACCTCATAGATTTTTCCTTTTTGCATTGCATTTTATCAGTTTCCTAAATTTATAACTTTACTTCCGTTTTAGAAAAGTACCTAACTAACAGAATGTATGAAGGAACACTTTTGTGATTGAATTTATTTGTGACGAGACGTGATGTGATGTAATGAAAACAAAACGAAACAAATGAAATATCTCAATTCGAATGTTGTTTTTCGATGATTTTTAAACAACACATTATCGCGGTGTGTGCTGATAAATGATTGAATTATGTCGAAATTAGTGTCTTGTTCAGAACTCTCATAAAGTCAGATCTCATACACTAGCGAGTTCCAAGAGTGCTTTTGAGAGTGATTTTCGTTATTTTGTACCAATATTGGAATTTGTTTGTAAATCTACAATTGAAATAAATAAATATGTGATCCAACTCCATAAAAGTTTTCCGTTCGACATTCGGTCTGCTCTGTTTGTAATGTATTGTGCACCATTTTCTATTTCACGATATACTTTATAATTGAAAATGATATTTCTAAATTATACTAACAATGATTATCATCACTATTATTATCTAAAGAAGAATTTTGGAACGCTTTCTTGAACTAAGTGTTAAAAATTTATTTTGAACTGAACTATATTGTACTTTGAACACAAGCAACGCGCGTATTGAAACGTTGAAAAGATGGAAACCGAGTCGATCAACGAGCCATTATGAATGATCTCGAATAATTCGCAGTCAGTTGTTATCGGTAGAAGAGTAAAAAATCGGACGTGAATTCAGATTCACGGAATTGTCAAAAGTGGCGACAAATGGATTGGAAAACGGAAAAAAACTGATGATACAAGTCACCTTGGGATATTCGTTGAAAAATGTGGAAAGACGAAAAAAGTGTGTAACTGGAGTGGATGATGGAAAAGTGATTTCGAGGAGGTGAATATTCAGATGGAAGAAGGTAAAAATGTGTGGGAGCAGGGTGTACGATTGCGTCGCGGCTCGTTATGACTCGGCCGCGCCACGTCTGACACACAAACTGGCACAAAACTGCACAAGCGCGCACAAAAGCGGAACCGCGTTGCGATTTTTTGGTCACAGGTTACCTCAGGGTGCGGGCGGTGCCCGAAAATTGCAAGTCCGTCAGCCGAAACCACGACAAAAACGCCAAAGTGTCCGGGAAAGCGAGCGCACTCGTCATATCCAGCCAACAAAGTCGAGCCAACTGCGCCAGGCAACGCTCCGACTAGCGTGCCTGAAAAGCGCTCAAAAAAACAAAATTCAAAAAAGTTCACTTCCTCGTCGAATTTTTTCACGCGAAACGCACGAAAATGTCCAGTTTTGGATCCTTTACAATATTTTGCAATAAAATTCGCACCCTTTTCTTGACCCCCCTTACCCCCACCTCTTCACCAGCAGCAATAAGGCTTAAGCATTTTTTGGACACGAGATAGAGAGAGATGAATGTATTTTAAATAAAAGGGCAATCACATTCTTGGCTGAAACTGTCCAGAAAGCTAGAGGCGATCATCATGGTGCAAACAAATTTCGTTTTTGTTTGCATCGTGCTGATAAATAAAAGAAAATAAAAAAAGGATGTATCGTGTTGATGTGGATGTGTTGAAAAGAGTTATAGGCATATGTGACCAAATAAAAAATGCGACGAGCCTGTTTTGTTCCATAAGGCGAGTGAGAAAATTCACCATCAAACCGCTGTTACAAGTCACTATAGCACAAAATCACTAGAAGAGAAAAAAATATTGATGGTAAAAAATGGCACACTCACTGAAGGGGGCGCGAGGAGCGTCGATTTTGGGCGCCGATGGCGCCTAAAACCTAGGGGTAGGGGAGGGGGCGCCGAAAAGTTGTGGATTTTGAGGGCGGGTCCTGGCCGGCGATCGCAACAGTCCGGAGAGCGGCGCCCCCAATTTGGTTGCGCGACGCGGCTAGGATTTTCGGCTAGGAATTTTCGCGATCGCCGAAAACAACTGCGAGGCATACGGAGCGCCAACACCACGAGGCGAGCCCGTTGGTGAGGGGGGCGGGTGGAGAAGCGAGCGGCGGCCGAGCGCGCCTAGTAGCGATCCTCGAGCGCACCAGAGGGCGCCATGGCCGACGCCACAAAAGAGTGGGGACCGCTTGACTCGACGCTCAATTTCGCTGAATTTCGCTTGCGAGCTCGGGGTGGCTGCCTCCACCCGCACTCTCCCGCCGTCTCAAAAATTATCCCGCATATCACTTCCACGCTTTTTTACCCCTCAAAATCAATTTTTTTCTCAATTCGAACTTTACCTATTCACACCTTTTGCGTCTCACCACTCCATATTATAAGCTTCAACGTGTCCTCTTCAAATCGCATTCTCAACATATCTATTCTTCTCTTCGCTTTTATAATCTTTCAATTACTCAGTTTGGATCGAGTGAGATTTCGTTAAGTGGTCTCCAGTATTTTCAAATTTCAACAATCCTAACAATTTTTGTTTGTTCAAGCAGTTGGGCATGCAATATAATCAAAATGGGCATCTCCAATTTCATCCTTATAATTATGGACTGTGTATACTGATTGAACAAAAACGTCGACAACTTCTTTGTGCATGCACTTTTGCACAAGAATTTTTGCAATTATAACCTTGTTTATCCCAATTATTTAGGACTTTAAAATAATTAAGCAAAAAACTGTTAAATTTTTTTTAGTCATTTATAAAAACTGCAAACATTTCCAGAGGTTGATTTTTACGCGTGAGCAATAATTTTTCAATTTTTAATCAAACTTGAAAACTCTATTCTATCTAACTCACTCCACATTTTTAGCATAATAGAAATAAATACATTTCGCGATCGGGAAAGCTATTTTTAGTTTAATATCTATATGATATATAAAATGTGATTCATAAAAATTTCGATTAGGTACTTCATTCGAAATTCTAACTCATTTTGAAAGTTGAATTGTCTTTTTTTATTTGCCCTTATCACATTCTACTATTGTAAAACGGATGTAAAATGACAAAGTTTTTTTTTAGTATAATAAGTAATAATTTATAAAAAAACGTCATCAATGTTGATATTAATGGCAATACTTATAATTTTGTTTTTAATTTTTTTTATTTAAAGAATGATTGTAAGTCATGAAGTGATTGGAAGGCAATGTTTTAATTTTATAAACTCGTTTCCATTCAGAAAATAAATGGAATAAAAAAATATGCAAATGTTACAATTGTTGCTCTTGTCATTGTTCAACTAATCGTTTGTGATAAAAACAATGGAACAGGCTTTGGCACAGAAGTCTGTATATACAAATGTTTTGAAAAGGGAGACTAGTATATAGAAAGGAGACATAACAGGTCTGATGCTACAAAATTGTTTTTTTTTTGTTTTTGTTTTTTAAGAGAATAAAAAATGAACAGACCTTGAGAAACTGCGTGTCTAACGAGTTTCGCTTTGTTTTGAGAATGAAAATAGTACTTATGGGTTGTTATTATGATTTTGTACTCTGTGGTGGTATCGAGTATTCAGCACTCGTTTGGGACAAAAACGAAACGGATGTACATGCACAAAAGTTTGCAGAAAAATCTGAAAAATAAAAATTGGATTTGTTGAAATGAAATTTTCGAGCGCGACGTGTAAAAATCGAAAAGAAATCCGTGATCTGGTAGTTGCTTTTTTCCCATGACCCAAATTCCGCGCTGTGCATAACAGGCATAGAGTTGCGCGCTAAATCGCGGATCGAATAGAAGAAATTTATAAAATGTGAAACACGGTCAAACGAAAGGGAAAACGCGTGTGCAAGCGGGGAAGCAAAGTGTAATATTAGTTAAGTGATTTCAACCCCGGCAAAAGCAGGACCAACGCGAGCCCGGCGACCGATTTAGCGAACCCCGGAAATTTGCTGCAACGTGCTGCAACGCATTCCAACAGCCTTGGATGACGCGCGCGCAAAACTCAACCTCCTTTCTATTGTTTTTATTATTCTCTTTTTAAGTCTAAAATCATTCAAAATGTTTCAGAGTCCAGCTTTTACATTTGTGAACAAGCTTCTGTCAACTCAAAATTTAAAATGATTTTTTTTTTTTTGAAACAAAAAAAATATTATTTAATAGATCCACTGATCATATGCCTTATTTTGCAGATCACGAAACAATCAAAAATTAAAAGAAATATAATCAATTTTTACCAAACTATACACTGAAAACAGAATTTATACATGCATGTTCAAAATAAATTAGCCATGATCAACTTTGCTCTAGAGGTCGGATGTTTTTGTGACGACCGCAAAATATTTCCCAACACATTTCTTCACTAAAACTCCCTGCAATTTTAAGTGCAACATACATTTTATTAAAAAACTCGAATAATAGATTTATTCAAAAAGTTTAGTTGAGTGTTAAAAAAGAGAAACAATCGAAATTACGTAAAGTATTGACTGTATGACAAATATAATTATTCGTACTTTTTATCGATTGTCACAAAATAGTATATTTCGTATCAAGGACCTGAGAGCTCCGAAACGATAGTTGGAAGTCAGTCCGAGAGATAATGAACCATTTTGTTCAATGATGATACGAACTGATACAAATAACAATATTTTTCGTCACAGCTGCGCGAAAAGTTTTTATTCTCGTCTCTTTGCGCACGAACGAAATATACTATTTTGTTATTAACCTATAAGCGAAAAGTGTCATTCTCGTCCTCTGCGTTTGACAAAAAGTTGTATTTCGTTCTAGGAACGGTACTTTTCGTCCGTGCTGATTAAAAACAATACAATCGTTTTCGTTGTTGCGCAGAAAGGAGAATAGAATATTTTTGCGCAGATCTGACGAAAACAGTTTTACGACTGATGATGTCACAAATTAACCCCACAGAAGAATGGTTTTTGCAGAAGTCAGATTTTAATTAAAACGGAATCTCAATAACTTCTTGTGGTGGTGCAATCGTACTCGAAAAATTTTGTAAACTGAAAAGATCAATATTATCATACATGATAATAATTCGTTTGAAAAGAGATCTGGGTAATAGGATAATTTTCTTGATGATGAATTCGTAGAGCATTATATTATATAGTGTATATTATATTAGATTACGTAGAGAAGTATATTTTATGTGTTATTCAGCGCCGACGAAATTAATTATTTCAGATGGAATTTATTAGTACAGAATTTAATCATTAGTTTTGCAACAAAATGCAAGGAAAGTGACAAGTTTACCGTTGCGATTATTTAATTGAAAATGTACTCACCAAAGGATATATAATAAATGCATGCACCATATATTTCTTCTTTTTCAAAAGAACTTGCTCTATACTGTTCATTTTGTTATGCGCGTCTCTTGCATATACACTTTCACTTTCCTATCAACAATCATCATTCAGCTCAATGTTTATTTCTCAAACTCTGTTAACCATGTTTGCAAAGTTTATGCGAATCCTTTTATCCATCTTATCGAGTCAACAGTTTCAAAAATACATACATTCGACTAAATTGATATGTCCAACAGAGTTACGAAATGATGTTTTGTACAATGATGGACTAAAAAATGTTTTGAATATTGCTAGAAAACAATATTTGCTCGGTAGTTTTCTAATAATAATCGCTTGAAACACTACTACCGATTTCAGAATAGAATTCAGCAAGAATATTTATCAAAAAGAAAAATGTTCGAAAGGTCAAGATCTGCAGGCTTGCGCTTGCTCACGCACGCAATGTGTCGTAATTGCACGGCAGCTCGAACAACGACATTCAGCAATAAAAAGATTATAGCGACGAGATATAACGCGTCACACAGATGAACAGCTCTGACGCGGCAGTCGACTCACGCGTCCCAAACTCCTCTTACACGATGAATTTCTTAACAACATTAATCATTTTTCCTTATTATATTTTATTAACTTATCATCAACTTAAAACTGTTGTTGCAAAAATTGAACTCCTAAAAATAGTTTTAAGTTGCAGAATAATAGGAAATATTCGAAGTACTTTTCAAAGAAATAATCAAACTTACGTGCATTCGGTGTTTTTTTCTTTTTTTTAAGATTTTGCAATTTGAATGTTCACTTTTCTATATTTCAATAGATTAGTTGGAGTAGTTTATTTATCCTATATCCTATTGTATGGAAAATCTTTATCATTTTTACATCATTTCGTGATTTTTGCAAAGATTCTCTATATATATCCAGTATGTGCACGTTTTCTAAAGGATCCTCAATCGCGTTTTGGGTCGACTCAAATCTAATCCTAATAATTTTAGAGAATACATTTTATCGCGAAACTATAAGGTTATTAAAAATTTTTCATATACCTAAAACATTTAGTTGCCCCAATCAAGCGAAACATGACATATATGTCTAAATTGATTGTTTTCGTATAGCCATTGATTATTGCTGGTCTTCTTCAACGTCGGCTTATTTAAAATGTCATGCATCTAAGACAAAATTCGTTCTTTCTACGCTAATTTTGTTCGACATGAACTAATGACAACAATACAGCTTCTTTTTAATAGTATCATCGTATTACTTCATGACAGAAATTTACAATTTAATACTCTGCTTATTTCATATCAATCGCTTCAAACGCTTCAGCTTATGCCCGCGCAACTGTGATCTGCGTTTACGTTACGAGATAATACATATATATTTATCATCAAAGTAAGATCAACTTGAACATTAATTTCGATCTTTAGAATTTTTGAACTTATAGAAACTTCCAGCGTCATTGATAAATTTGATTAAAAGGTTCTTTGCTGGCAAAAATTTATTCCGTTTTGGTGCTTCCTTTATGCGACTCGAAAAAAAATAACAACAAAAGCCGTCCGTAATATTGAGTAAATTGAATGAACCTGATGGCTTACCACGGGCCTAGCTCGCAAATCGATAACAGAGTGACGGCTTGACGCTTAGATCTACCTGATCCGCATTAGTTACGCAATTTCAGCAGATTTTTTGTGTGTTTTTTTTTCCTCTCTTTTTGATTTTTTGAAGACTCACATTATTTTTCATGTGTATTTTTTTTGCTAGATATGCACTCTACAACCCAAAATTCTTTTTACTATGTATATATTTCAATTATTAATGTGTGAAGGAGATTTGTTTGTTTCTGTACAAGATTGAAGAGAGCACAATCAATAAAAACAATTCAATTGTTTTTATGTAGGCATACATTCTGTTTAAGAGAATTGACTTCTTTGCTGTTTTCGTTACTTTTCAGAAACATGATAATAATAAAAACAAGGTTTGTCTAACAATTACCTACATATTAGACATATGAAACAAATGAAAAATAAAAGTGGCACCACCCAAACTAAATAATGCTGAATAATCGAAGCATTTAAAAATGATGTTATGTCGATGTAAATTTTCGTAGCTGATGTGTAAAAATAACTCTCTACAATGTAAAAAATGAATTACTTGATTTTTTTGCCAGTTTTATTTAAACTTTTAAAGAACCAAAATCTCACAAAATCTTGATTGTGTCGTTAGGTTTCTGTGTACATTCAATGTGTGTGCATTCAATGAATCTTTTATACAGGGTTAAAGTGATGTATTTTAGTTTGTTGAAAAAAGCATCAAGCGTGTGCATGATGGTGTACTTCATTTCCATGATACACATTTATCAAACAAGCTTATACTAAAACTACATAGATGAAACTAACCGAATAAATATAGTTGTCCAAACGAACTTATGGATTCGGATATTAGAAATTTATGGAAAATATACCATTTTTCTTAAGACAGAACTGCATGCATGTTGAATTCGAAAATTTGATTAAAACGGTTAGGTGGCATGAATTCGAAATTTGCCATTTGACATAGATTCATACTTCATTGAACAAAGGAACATTTCAGTATAAACGCCCTATACGTATGTATACATCAGTATTTGTATATACGTAAAGGGCGTTGAAATTATTTCTGCTTGAAATCTATTGTTATTGTAGTATTATAGCGTTTCCATGAAGTTGATGTAATGAAACGATAACTTCACTATCACAATAATCAAAAAGGAGGAGAATTTTATTTTAAAAAATTTTGTAGCCATCGAGTCTCTTCTAAATGTTGAGCTGGTGTTCAGAATACTGAGTCTTGAGTGTTGAGTATGTAGTGCATGTGTATCCTCCAGATGGTCAAGTTTTCTGCGTGATGTGTTCGTTAGGGGCAAAGTATAGAAAACTCTGTCTGATGACCTTAGCACTTCGGACTCATACGTAGCCCTGGCCAATTTACCCTCTTCAGCTTGGCCTCAAGAATTCTCTTTATAGTATATCATAATTTTAATGATAATTACTATAATAATAAATGGTTTGGTCTATCGAAGCTTTGAAGCTCATTTGTCATTGAAGGGTCAATATTAGAAATAATGTGAGTCGCGGCGGCATGCAGAACTTTGGCAAGTTAAAAAGTTGCTGCATATAGCCTTCACATTATTATAGATGATGTGAACAAAGACAGCATCAAAATCATTTGCTTGACGCTACTAACAGCTTGAATATAACGACATAAAATCCAACTGTTGATCAATGAAACGATTGTTCATTCTGAAAAGTTTACATTGTCGGCGAATATTTATAGAGTGTAAGCATTGAAAGAGTTTTTCGCTATCTAGAATAAGACACACGACGCCCAACAGTTCAACGGCATCACGCGGACTGCATTAAAAATTGAGACTGTCGAGTATGTATCTAAAATTTTATTATTCATTTATTCATAATAGCTGAGATGTGCGCTCTGAGCACATTCAATTGAAAGAATCAATAATGTATATATATATATATATATATATATATATATATATATATACGAACAGTTGTTTAACAAATCTTTCTAAATACATTTACTTTTTGTCAACATGCATGCTTTACATGCATGAAGATGAAAAATACTTGATTTCAAATGTGTTTTTACTCAAATCTAACGATTTTTTGCCTTATTTATGCTTTGAGGTATTGTCTTTAGCTCTCATCAGGAGTAGTAGTAATTATTGCTTGATTCCACATAATTGGACTTTGTTTATTCAGATGAATATTATATATTTAGATATATATGGAACGCTCAACACGTTTATTTTTCCTCAAAAGCTTCTCAGACTATTCAAAACAAAACACATAACGAAACGACAGGTATAACTCAAAAATCACGACTCTGTTAGTTACCCATCAGTGCAAAAGAGTTTCTTCACATTGCTAAATGACACCACAAAATTTTTGTTCATTTCTGTTTAAGTTATCCTTGTTGTTAGTAGTACTTTTTCTTTCGTTATATATTTGCACGATTTGTAAATTGTAAAACTTTTTTTATTCCATTTCTCATTATGCCTTTGTATTGTCTCTCATCAAAATAGAAAAAGAGACATTGTTGAATCTTAGCATTTTTCATCAGCTTCTTTTTTACTGATGCATGCTTTTTTAAACAAAAAACAATAATAATAATTAAAGTATTGTTTTCCCTCTGAAACGATAACAACATATAAATATGTTGGAATACACAACATGCGTATTATCAGAAGATCATGCTGGTCTTCGTATAATGCAACAAACGAATAAGAATAACGTTTTTAACATATCTCTAACAAAAATGTGAGCGAAAAATTGTTGATTATCGCATCAAAATGAAACTGGTTTTTACATAAAAAGAAAAAGTACGTGTGGTAGTAAGGAAAGTAATAATTGATGCACTCGATGTACAACGACAGTTTTGGCTTAGAGTTTGCAGGTACATGGATGTGTGTGTTTCTCGCTGGTCTGAAAGATAAACGGGAAGCACGACACTGTGCGGATCAAGACAGTTTGTTATAAGGAAAATGGGAGGAAGGCAGAAAATAAAGTTGATGATGAAACGCATCGACATTAGGGATAAAATGATTGTTGTCACGTGACGACAGGCGAGATAAAGTTTGTCACGCAGGGCCTATAGGTAAACCGCGTCACTAAATGTGTCCATTAATAGATGGACAGCAATAAGTAACAGCAACTATGTGTGATTGTACGTGCGAATGTTGATCGCGGCTGCAAAAAGAAAAGAAACGGATATATACGTATATAGTATATGTGAACGGTCGAATGCGGGGAGTATAAGAGATTCGCCAGTAGGGGAATCCCGGGATGACTGGATGTCGTGGAGGGGCAGACATTAAGACACAAGACAAATGAGGGGAAGTCAACTACAGGGCTGTATAACATGGGCGTGGACGTCAGAATCGCGCGAATTTGATTACTGCAAGTCAAATCCATTCATTTTGTCAGCAGCAAAAAAGTTATCATTATACTTTTTGGAGCTCATTCTTATTGGCAGTTGCTACTGCTGACTTCGGTTTCGTTTCAGCAACAAAAAATTGAATCCACGTTCCTTTTTGGCATCGAGCTTTCCTCATCTTAAAGGAGATGGAGCACGCAAAAGTAAACGTGTAAAGGCCATGACTCGTGATATAAATGCTTCTTCTGATGCATTCTCATTTTCTGTCGATCTGCACTGTCTAATCAATCGCCTAAATTGTGCCCAAATTACACGACCCCATATTATGAGTCTGACATCGTTAGCTAAGAGCGAAAAATAGTGTCATGACAATTGACACGTTCACGACAATACGAACGAGTACATGTAGCTAAGTGCTTCACACTGTCTTGTAAATAAATAATAAATAATAATTTCTCTTCACATTGTCAGGATGCATATCAGATCGCTAAAATGCTCCACCTCATCACTTGTCTGCCGTATATATATATATTAGTCCATGCAAGAATTGTTATTTTAGGTTTTTATATACAATCCAGATCAACATTCACAACTTGCTTAAAATATAAGTTGTTTACTTTCTGGTGTTTTTGGTTTAATTTAATATTGAGAGCTTACGAATTATGATTTCATTTTTTTAATTATAAACAAAAGCCACGTACATCGCAGAGTCTCATAACTCATCGGTTTTTCTCGCTCGGGGTATTAAAAAAACCTCGATAATTAAATCAGAACAACTTAACAAGTTGCAGTCACGAAACCATACAGAGCCTATAGAGCTCGGCCCAGAGCTTTTTGTTTCACCATACGTGTTTAAAATATACAAGTAAGGATGCTCAAAATCACCCAGAATATGTTAATTATAGTATATATGAAAATAAAATTCAATATCTGGTATATCAATGTTCACTTGAAACTTGAAGTGAAAATTTTAGTATTTGTAACAAGTTATTGATCCATAGAAATGAATTATGTACATTGAAATTAAAATTAAATTAAAACATCGTCAGGGACTGGTCTGATTCTGTTTTATAGTAGAAATACAAAGATCTGTTTTTAGGATCCATGACTGCTTTTTGATTCATTGAACTTTGATATACGTGATTTGCCACGCAGGAAATGTGCCACGAAATGATACGACACTGCTCTGAAAAGCAAGCTGGAGGCCCACGGCGGGGTCGCATCTAAAAGAATAGCAAGGGTAAGGGGGCGGCACAACTGATCTCTCTCCTGCTACAGGGCCGTAATGACGACTCACAAGTACGTAATAAAAACCATATAGAGTGATCTCTCTCTATATCTATTTGAGATGAAAGAATATTCTAACACTCGCATCACAATCTTTGTTATTTTTATTGTCTTTTTTAAAAAAGACCATTCACATGAAAATATTAATGCAAAAATATCTTTCACATCAGAATATGTAGCAAATTCAGCAATAATGGACCATCAGTTGGCCATCAGCCATCAGTTATTGTTTGTTTCCTCAATGATTAAATGTAGTTTTGAAACTTTTTTTTATATCGTCCTAAAAGAAGCAAAGCAGTAGATGTGAAAGTATAAGCTATAGATATATTTATTAACTGATATAATTGAAAAATACCTGAATGTTAATATAAAAATGTATATATGTATTATATGTGAACGACCAGATGCGTATCACTATCCGAGTAATATATAAGTGCATAATGCAGGATGATGCATAATACAATATGATTCACTTTGCGATTGATGTTTAATGAAAAGTTTAACCCGCATAAGTAATTTAAATTTCAAATTTAAAGTCACATTATGTTTTCTATTCTTCATCAAGCTTGTGCTTTGGTACAAAAAATCGCATGACGTATTTACATATATTTATTCTAAAACTATAGATATATAAAAAATCTTGTTTATATAATGATTGATTGTAAAAAAAAATAAGAAAAAATGTAAAAGATATAAATAAAAGCGTTAGTTAAAAAAAAAAGGTTGAATTGTAATGGACTGATTAAGCAGTGTAGAATAAGTTTAGGTTTGTGCAGAGTATCCTTGTTGTGTGACTAAATTTGTAGCAGTCTATCACGCGCACATCCCCTGGTGGTTACGGTCCTGAGGCGGATGGAGTAGTTTGGTGCTGGTGCTGACAAAGAGGGAAAGCGAAACAAAACGCGCAGAGTAGATGCGCGCGCAGCACCGTCGGCAACAGTGTTGAACTGTGCGCGCAATCCTGCTGGCAACAGCGCACGAACGACCACGATCGACCACGCGCGCACCAACGGTGAACGGCAGCAAAGAATCCCGTTTTCAGAGCCAACCAAGAACAAGATATATACTGTGCGAGAAGGATGCAACTCTTTCAGCTTCATGCCTCGCACTTGCCACTTACCGTTGCGACCTTTGAAATAACAAAATTTACAAATTAACTAACAAACACACCTATCTATGAAGAGATCATACAATCAAACACTCTATTATTTGTTCAGACCTTTTTTTTTAAGTAATAACAATTGTTATACAGATCAAAGTTTAACAAAATGAGAAGTGATTGCAGGATTATTATTATTATTATTATTATTATTATTATTATAAAACTTGCTATGTTGCTTATTTACATTGAGGATTGAGGATACTTGATACGATGATACGGACAACGGACACTTGATTCGTATGAGGCTTTGAGCTGGTCTGAGTCCCAAAGTCAGCTGAAAAATAGCTATACAAGCGATCATATAGGTTTTCGTGATATTTTTAACAGGGAAACGTCATCCGATACGAAATTTCAAATTACCCGTTCCATTTTAAGGTATTCTGTTTCTAAAAACAATTGTGGACAGGGAATTTTTGCTGTCATATTTTTAGGATAGAGCAAAACTTGAATTACATTTTGGCACGTGATTTTGGCTGCGCAAATGGCTTTTTCGAAACTATCGACTGCAAATAATTCGTCGGTCAGGCCTACGACCAGTCAACGACCTCGACCGTGCTCAACGCATCGCTACCTCAGACATTCAGCCCCAGATCTATCGTTCGCGCGCGATGTCCCGTCGAAAAAGATTGACAGCCTACAGGACAAGCGAAAGCCAATCAGCTCAATTATTTATGTCACGTGTAATTGCACCTCACCGATCATCAACCCAAACTCTGACTATATCTGTCGCGCACACAACTTTTTTCTTTTTCATTTCCACTCTTTTCTTTTTATGTTTTGTTTTTACTTTGCATTTTGAATTTTTACATTTGCGAACAATAATTTAATTGTTAAATTTAATGATTCATATCAAGTTATTATATATGCTCCAATAAATGAACAGTTTTTTATATCGTCTCTAGTCTGAACAAGTCATAAAATAACAAATATCGATTTCATCTAACATATAATGAAAGTGCAGTAAATCTTTGTTAACATTCATTAATAAAATAGATCAGAGTGACTGGTCATTCAATTTACGATATGTAAAACCATTTTTATACAAATATATAAACAAAAGAATAAATCATTAAATTATTAACAAATCAAGATGTGCAACTTTTATAATAATCAATAAACATCCGAACTTTCTTGAATGATAATCCTCGGGGCATGCATATTTTGTTTCGTATAACACCTTACAAATTCAACAACACTTCTATCATATTTATATAAGTTTCATATATGTTTTCATGTAACTATAACACAATTCGAGAATAAAACGTATAAATCTTGCTTTGTTTAATTAATGCAGCGACGAAAGTTGATTCATGGCTGAGATAATAGCACTTTTATTTGCAACATATAGATTTCCAATAACGCATCGCGATCGAGGGCACGCGATGAATTACTTTGCCTGGCTACCATAAAATCAGCAACCATATATAAGGCATTTACATGTATTAAAATTATTAATCATTCCAATTTCATAAATTATATCTTGGTTCATATAAAACAAGTAACTGTCTTTTAGGAAAAATAATAAACAAACACCATAATAATTATCAGATTTATTTTTTACTCTTCACTTCGAAAGAAGAAGACAATCTCGATGATAATATTTTGTGAAAATGTGCAAAATTATATTTATTACAGACATTCATTGAAGCGATACATGTGGTGTGAATACAATTATATTATTGCATGTTGTGAATGGTGTACGACAAAAGTTGAGCAAAAGGCAACATTGAATGTAGAATCGAAAATAACATAATATGAATATATGATCGTAAAAGAGCAGTTTCATTGATCTTCTATTTTAAACTATAGAGCTACATTTCTGGCAGCTAATAAAAGAAAGATATCTTAAAGTACTTAGCTAGTAGACACTAACTCAAATCTTATTACCAAATACACCTTATATTACTAAATAATGGTGCTCATGCGCTTGGTTTGAATTCTTCTTTTTCAAATTCGAAAGTCTGTGCGAATGAAAATGTCAAGCTTAGTAAACAATTGATTGAAATGCTAACTTGTTGTTTATTGGAATATAAATTGATGATATATATCTTTGTTATTTGATGTTGATAAAAAATATTTGAATTGAGCAGGTATAGATGAGGATACTCGCAAGTTGTTGCAGAGATTTTCGCTTGTAGGCATGCAGATTGGCCTGTGGGTTAAGCTGCATGAGTTTGCAGCAGCTTGGTTGCTAAAGTCGATACAACCCTGCGTGAAAGTTCAAATACGTATCTATATAGAAGCATGCACACCCACATCGGGCTCAACTGCACGAACGGCGCGTATATGTGAAAAGCAAACACGCTCGCTGCTGGCTCTGCTTTTAAAGCCATCAGTCTGTACGATGGAAACATAAGGTACCTCGCGTGCACCGCAACCTCCAACAACAACAATTGAATGAAACCCAGCCACCGGCTTAACAAATTACCCATTTAGAGTTATATATTCCGCTGCGCAAACTTATTTTTCCATCCAATCGTAATATAAACACACACTGCTCTCTCGTTCACATTCAAATTCTTATTCCTCCCTCCATTTTACAATCATATTTTCAGATTTTTATAAATATATTGAATCAAATTTATGTGGTCAGCGGCATCGCCGCCGCACTGTTGATTTAATCAAGCCCATACCTCATTACACAAAACTCGCTGACATTGTAAGCCATATATAGTTCAAATCGCAGAAGCATCCGCATTGTGCGCACAAGACATCGATCTGACTAAAATTTTTCCCCATATCTTCCCGCCTTCTCTCTCTCTCTCTCTCTCTCTCTCTCTCTTTGCCTCTCGCTATTTCTCTCTTCATTTCTACCGTTTTTTTTTCATTTGAAAGAACATTTCATACACAGAGAACAAAGAGTCTCTAAATGCAATTTGATGCAAAAGGTAAAAACAACTTGCTTGTTCGGTTAATAATAGCATCGCGATATTATGCAAAGTTATAAATTGTTTTTAGCTTATACTTGTTTTGAGCAAACGTCTGGTTTCTAAGTCCGAATATATAAACTGTCTTGATGCCAATCGCTAAAGTATTATGATTAGGATTTTGCACGAAAAGTCTGACAGTGCCCCATGTGTCACGAGCGACATCGCCATGTTGCATTATTGCAACAATTGTATCGCGTTATGAATCCTTCCATTCGATAAGACAGTGTACAATTTGAACGACAGTACATATAAATGTAACAAGTTTCCTAAAACAATTTTTTCAAAATTGAAAACAGTTTAATAGTAAAATATTAGTCTACAAACTTGTCAGAGGTTTTTGTCATGTCTCTCTCTCTCTCTCTCTCCCTCCCTCTCTCCTTGTTCAATTTGAAAATAATGCTTTTTAAAGTTATTCCGCCTTGAAAGGTCGCAGTCTGCGAATCTCAAACAAGGGGAAATAAAATTATCATAAAAGCCTCGTTCAAGTTGGTACATTAATTGCAATGATCTAGCAAAAAGTACACACTATGTAACGGTTCATTTGGATTCTGTCTGAGAAATCATTAGTGCCATCTCTGCACCGTTTTCTTTTCTGTTCTGTAATTCCCATACAAGCTATAATACAGTGAATATTCATTATAGCACTCAATTATACAGTGATATTTACTGCCGTAAAGTTCCACTGTCACTTTACACTGTGCATAACAAAACGTATCGCAAAAGTTATTGTAAACATATTTTTGCTTTTCGTAACTAAATTACTGGCATGATATTAATTTTTTAAAAGAAATTGACACAGCTTAGTCACAAATACATTTTTCATCAAGAAATGTCTTCATTATGATTACGTCAGCCCGAACTTCCATTACGCTTTGTTTATACTGATGTAAATACCTCAATTGCAACTTCAGATAAATTGTATAACTTACAGGTCTGCTGTTGCGCAACGATTAATTAGAGAACGCTTTTATTCATTAATGCTAACGAAAAAATGACAAAAAAATACTATTATGTTAGAAGAATTGCAAAAGTTTCAATGAAATGATCATCTCAAATGTACTACGTATCGATTAAAATTTAAGAAAAAATCATTATATTTATATATGTGCATTGAAACTTCCAAATGAGATCATTATTCTTTGTGATTAGAATAATAAAATACTTGACAAATATGTGACTGTATGAATACGACATAATAATCCACTTTGGTATTAATCAAATATTACTTTCAATAGTTTTGGCCGTTTTGGCATAAGTTTACACTATAACAAAATTATGAATTAAAGTTTGATTTATATTATCACGTCAGCGTGATTTCTTTACAAACAGTTGATTAATTAAGCCAAAAAAAAAAAAAAAACAAAAAAAAGTTTTAGATGCGGTAAAGACGAAACGAAATGTTTAGGTACCACAACAATGCGTATTTCATTGCACAACATGCCACACAGTATCAACGTTCGTAACGTACACTTATATAATACCAATTGTGAATATTGTTCATTAATATCCCATTATAAATTGCATCCGCCATCAACTATCTATAACCATCGTTTTCCTCTATTCAATTCAACAATATTGCAGTTACAACAGTTCAACGAAAAACTGTTTCATTTTCAAATATTATCAAGGCACTTTCTTATTATTGTTTATACTACATATTATTTCAAGCGTAGCGTTCACAGGTGAACTTTTCTGGTAGATAAAAGTTATCTCCTTCAAATTCATCTAAAAATCTATTTATTTGTCTGTATAAGTACATACACTGATCAAATGAATAATCGAATTTGCAAATTCACGTAGCCTGCAACATTTGTGACCTTCAAAAGTCTTCCTACTTTCAACACGTTTGCATACACAAAATTGTTGTTCAAAGATACTCTGGCTCAAGTATCTTTTTCTTGTCGTTTCCATAAATATGATGAGAATGAAAACAGAAGAAATATTTGTATGCATTAATTTTTTTTGCATTCTTTCATTGCTCACACAACAAAATAACCTTTTGCATCAATTGTTTTTTAAAACGTGAGCAAAGAATAATTATTTGAAGTTTGGTTTTTTATTCGCAGCATCTCGAACATAGTATATGTTGAAAAGAAGAAATAGGGAAACGTAAAAATGATATATTCGATGAGCCAGCTCTTTTTGCAATTCATATTTCTGCAGGGACTACAAAACATTGGAAAGCGCTTGACAAATCACCTCGCTTTGTTTGTCATCTGCTCAGTTGTGGTAGTTGTGGCGAAACGAAAAATTTTGGTATACGAAAGAATGGCAATGAAAGAGCGAAAACAACAATAGCACTGATTACTGGACTGCGAAAGGGTGTGGCGGCAGCGCCATTGAGTCGTTACACACGACCAATAGAGAGGGCGAAGAAAAAGACGAGGAGCGAAAATACGCGGCGAAAGAGAGAGCGTCACCGAGGGACAAGGATGCCAAACGAAAGAGAGAATAAGCCGGCGAATGACGCGTCTGGTATATAGTAGTAGCTAGCACTGGGCGCCGTCGTGGTGGTGGCGGCTCAGAGGGGTAGGGGCAAGGATGAACCATCCTTAAAGTCGATAGTACACACTCTCCGATAAATAATAATCAATATCTTGTAAACATTTCAATACTTTTTTATCAATTATTTTCCATCTATTCAATCCTGTCCCGAATTGTATGCCAAATCGATGTACACATATGTCACTTATTGATCAGCTTAAATTGAGCTTGTCATGTCGCAAATTCACTCAAATCAAATTCAACTTCCTGCTTTGTTAAAACGAGTCTCTGGTAAAAAACACAAACTCGAAAGATTTCAGCTTTCAATATATTTCACTGGACTTGGCTTCTTTCAATAACAAATGATATTTAATTATTACACTGTGTGTAATGTAAAAACAAAAATGAAATAAATTGATTAATACAGTTCGTTATGAACCAACGTGGGGTTGAAATTAAAAGATTGAACGATATTCTGATATACGACATCGGGAACACTGAATACTGGAATCAATGTGCATGCAATAATAAACATCTGCACGTAATAAATAGATTCTTTCTAGCCTGATGATTTGCGAAAATAAGATTTATCCGAAGTGACGTTATTTTGACAGGAAAATTGAAATTCTGAAATAGTGGGCTTACGGAACGAAGGGAATTCCGTGCGCCGACTTGGGGGCACTTTTCGCATCGATCTGCTTACGTCCTGTCCAACTTAAAGCGGATGTACTACTCTTATCGTTACGTCCAACTCTTGGTATTTTTAACGAAAACTTTAGATTCTTGGATGTTCAAATATTGAAACAACGCTTCTTTTGCATATACACAATCATAAATAATCACAATTGTAAGACACATTTTAGTGACGTATTTACAATAATAAATAAGCTGCAAATGAGCTGTGATTATGTTACCACTTTTTCATAGGTACATTTTCATCTATAATAATACATAACGTGACACTTTTAAACAAAAATAAAACGACAATACATAATAATATTGAAATATAAAAAAGCAAGTTCAAAGCGAGATCCAATAAGATACAATGCAATATTTGCATATTGAAATGCAGAAAAATCGCAGATTTGAATGAAAATCCTACAAAATTATTGATTCAGCTCTGCTCCCGGGCAATGTTGATTGTGTTAAAATTGACTCGAAGATTCCGTGTCTAATTATGATGAATGGTGCTAAAATGAAAGTACCAATTATTGGCAACGTCGCAGTATTTGGCAACGTCGCCAAATTTGATACAGAGTTATTCCTATTGGCATTATCAGGTGTGTACCTGCTTTTACTGCCATGCAATTCAATGGTTTTGTCATTTTTTTCATGACTCCTTTATTAACCAGTTTTAAATTTAATCATTATTCAAATTATCATTATTTGAAAAATACAAGTATATATCAAAGATCAAGTCTAAAAATATAACGATCTGCCGAGCTAGGTAGTCAAACAAGAATGTTTTTAACAACACGTTCTCCCTTTTCTTCAACGCGAGTTTAATTTGAATTTATCAAATCAATTACAAAGTTTCAGAGCTTATGTTACAATTAAAATTAGATCTCATTTTTGTTTAGCTGCCACTCGCTTAGAGACATATTCAAGATCGGCTGTTCTAAACTGTCGGTGAATTTTTTATTACACCTGATTGGCTGATCGTAATCCATCAGATGAAAGAAACGCAACAGTGAATTAATAGCTGCCATCGACTGAGCATCTTCAATGGTATTTCCTACGCCTGGAAAGTTAAACTATTTTGTAGCAGTTTAATTTAATCGTGTTAGACGCGATATTCAAAAAGTGCCAAACTCACCAATTCCAAGAAACTCTTTTTTGGAATACATCGCGATTTGATAAACAGCCATCAACGTTTTAGATCCAGCATGTGCAACCAACCTGGGTTCTGCAGGCTCCATTTCTGCTCTCAAAAGTATATCGTTAAGTACCTTAAACGGTTCTTCAGGGCACCAGATCTCTGTTAAATCTTTCTCTGTCAATGTTGCAATCAGAATGTCTCTGACAAAATAACATGCTTGGCTGAGGTCTTCGCTTTTGTGTAAAGCTGAAACCAATGCGCGAAACGTATCTGCAAGGATCTCCTCAGGAACTGGATAACTCTGACGGAACCAATTGTTCAGTATTATTTTAAAATCTTCAAAATAAGCTGACTGTTTCTTAAATATAGAAATACTTACGGAACAGAGAATTAAATCTTTTGTGCCAATACCAGAACTCACGTACGCTAAATGTTCTGTGCTCGTAAGATACTTTGTTAAAGCTCTAAAACAGAAACACCAATGAACAAAGTTGTAACAATTGTTGTACGTAAAAATTTATAAAATGTTAGCTCACTCGATGCATTCACTTGGAACAACAGGCATAACACGACTCAAGTATGCTCGTATAATTTTTGGTAACAATTCTTTGCCTTCATTAATCAAGTCTGTGTTATCTAAAATGTCTAGCCCAGCATTATCCATACCAAGCTCAGTTCTCTGCAACTTGTCTTTTTCTTTGTACGTTTTGTGAGTAAAAGCTTGGTCCAGCAATTGCATATCAAATTTTTCGCTCAGTCTAGAGTTGAATGCAAATATCTCCGCTGATCGATTCCATTCAATAAAGTTACTCCGGATCGGTGTCGGTTGGATTGATGCATATTTCTTTTTTCGCCTTGTCAGCTCCATAAGAGTCGGAGCCAGGCTTCTATTAAACTTTCTGAGGGCTGAAACAATTAATGTGTATTCTCTATGTTGTAGTCATTTTAACACAGTGAAGTTTAAACTTTTGCAAAAGGTGGATTCAAAACAAAGTCAGTAACTCGATTGACACTCACCTGTATAGTTTGCAATAACATTTTGTCTGCTCAAAATGATCCTCGCGCAAGTTCTTAAATAATTCATTTTTCGCTCACTATTAACTTGTTTATATAAACTTGGAAATGTTGATATTTTTCAGGTTAGTCTTTGTCCATAACCTAAAAAATTTTACAAATTGTAAACTGTTTTATTGTCGATTCAATCTAAGACAGACAAATATCATCTTGCAAAACATAAAAAATATTAAGTCAGTACCATTATTTTATATGGTTTTCCATGTGTCAACTACTCAAATTCTTGAATAAACAATTATATTAGTAGTAGTAGTAAGTTGCTTGGTCCCAGAGAGAATGCTCTATTAAAACCATTATGCATGCGGAACCTAGATGTTGTTCCACACTAAACAATTATATTGCGTGAACTGTGAGACTATATAATATGTGACAGCGATTTCGTTTTCAGTCGGTGAAAGGGCAACGAAAAAGTTTGTCTATCACTGTTCCACCACGCGAATTCAACGAAGACAGAACAAACGCTTTGTTAGAGGTTAACTAGGCGCATGCGCGACGCAATAAAAGAACGTGAATCTCCGTTACTATCATGGAGACTTATTGAACATTCGTTGTAGAGTTTTTTGTAAATAACGAGATTTTTTTCTCAGCTGTAAGCAAACGATCTGCATACAAAAATAACAAAATCTGGACATTGTCGCGCATCCAATTTCGTTGTGAGATTTGCATGCGAGCTTCATTGAGTTTGGCCAGTGTGATCCTTGCAGCATGATGGCAGACGAGATTGTGAATTTAGATGCCGAACCAGAGGTGGAAACAAAAAAGGCAGATACCCTTAGCAATCAGCAGTAAGTCGTTTCATTTATCGATTTCACCTGAAACCATCTAAATGTTTTGCAAACATATTTTGCCAACCTTTCAACATACCTATACAAATTGAATATCTCTATTGAAATTCTCGGAGCAGTAGAGAAATCAATTGTCTCGTCGTAGTAACCATGTCACCTCTAACGTGTACCCGATTTGCACATACAAATCATTCTGTTTTGTTGATATTTCATTTTCGTTCAACAATCATATTTTATGTACACATGTGTAACGCTATTTATAGTTTTAAGCGGATGGTATAGTAAAGTTTGACGGTATGAATTTTCAAATAATTGAAATGACATTGTCTTCATAGATCTATTTTTTTCTAATCTTGAAATTGGATTCTTTATGATTTGATTTGTGAAATAATTGAAAATAAATGTGTTGGTTATATCATTTTCAAATAATATAATCAGCTACAAGGTAAATATGATTTTACATTAATTAAAAATGATTGTTCTTGCAGAATGGCTGAACTCAAAAAAGAAGAAGCAAACAAATTCTACAACACAAAACAGTATGACAAGGCTTTGGTTTTATACAATGAAGTGATAGGTGAGTAAATAATTAAATCTGTATATGAGCAAATCCAAAATTAATATCCACTTAGCGGTTCAAAAAAATAAAAATTTTTGGACATTAGGCACACTCTTGGGATTTTTTTTTCACGATCTAGGTGTCAAAACAAGATAGAAAAATGGTGCGGCCCACCTTGAAACGAGTGGCGACATACTTTTAAAATTAAATTAAGTTATAGTGATTTTTGCCAAAAAAGCAACAAAAAAGCATGTAAAAAGTAACTCCAAATTTGGTTTCTTTCAAATTTTACGTTTTTTATCGATTATGGGGTGTTGTACGTTCTACCAAAGTCATTCAAATACCGAAAACGAAATATCAAAATATTTCTGTGTCTCAATTTTAGTACTATGACTAAGAAATTTGAGTGAATTAAGTTAATCGCTCTTTTTCTTCCAATAAAATACGAACAGTTGGTACAAGAAGACACACAACTTGCAAAAAATATTTGTCTAATACTTTTTCAAACTTTATACAACCATATCAAACTCGACCTTCACCCCTCACTCCCTGTCCGGATTAATGTTGAGCCGCGTAATTCGTAGTTGTAATGACAAGGTTTACTCTTATTCGTATATTTCACGACATGGCACTTCGATACATTAAGTGACACAATAAAGTTATCAATGCATCACCTATCAAAAGATCGCAGATCTTCTTGCAACAGCTCGGCATCAAGACGCGAGTTAATCTTACGAAAGATTTTAGCATCGTCGGCATATAACAAAATATCACTATGCTTGATGTAAGAGCAAATATCGTTTATAAAAATAACAAAAAGCAAAGGCCCGAGATGCGAGCCTTGTGATACACCCGAAGTGACTGTATACAAATTTGATGTGAATCCTCTAACATTAACCAATTGCTTTCTATTACACAAGTACGATTCTATCCACGATAACAAAGGGTTCGAGACGCCTAGTTGACAAAGTTTCGCTAAAAGAATATCGTGAGGAACCTTATCAAATGCTTTAGCAAAATCAGTATAAATAACATCAATTTGTTCGCGATTATCAATAGCATTTACTATATGATGTTCCATACAGGCAAGATTAGAAACCGTCGATTTTTTCTCAACAAAACCGTGTTCTTGATCTACAATAATTGATTCAAACGCGTTGTACATATGCGGAGTAATCAGTTGTTCAAAAAGTTTCGGTATTGAGTAAATTATAGTAATCGGCCTGAAGTTTTCAACATTAGTTTTATCACCAGATTTGTAAATAGGAGTTACTCTACTAATTTTCCACGACTCTGGAAAGATTCCTGATGAAAGCGACTTATTAAACAGAATGTATAATGGTATCGCGATCGCGTATGCGCAGTTCTTCAAAAAGACATTCGGAATCATATCGGGCCCCGGGTCACTGTTTGAATTCAAGTGAATCGGGTTTTCAAAAACAGACTGTAATGATAAGTAGACGCTACCCAAGTTAACCGTAGATTCAAAAATCGGCGGATCGTAAGGTCGGTTTACAATAGGAGAGTAATCTGAGCTGAAAAATTCAGCAAATAAATTACTCGTTTCTTTCTTCAGACTATTTACCAGCTTAAAAAAGCTTTTCGGATTTGATAGTATTTCACGTTGTTTTTTTTCGCAAAAGTTGTCATATGTTATTTTTGATAAAGACTTAATCTTGTGCCCTGTAATATGAAAAAGTCGCGTAATCAGCCGGTGAGCGAGTGACTTTAAATCTCTTATGTGCTTTTTTTTCTCAATGATATATCGTTTCAGATCTTTTGAAACCCAGACAGGGTACGAATCTGATTTTACTTTTTTCATTGGAACGAAATTGCTAATACAGTTGTTCAAGATCTCCATAAAAAAGTTTACATTATCATTTACGTTTCCATGAGAAAAAATAGTGTGAAAATGATGAATTATACTGAAAATGATTAAACGTTTATATTATTTGCAAAACGTAGGATTGTGTCCGGAAATTGCAAGGTACTATGGAAACAGAGCTGCTTGTTACATGATGATCGGGCGTTACAAAGATGCGCTCAATGATGCAAAAAAATGTGTCGAGATGGATCCTACTTTTATCAAAGTAAGTTTATTAGATCAGAAACAAGGATGAAATTGAATTGATCATTTGATAATAATGAATAATTGGTCAATTTCACAGGCTTATGTGAGAATTATAAAATGCTCGTTAATCCTCGGTGATATTGTGAGTGCAGAGACAACGTTGAACAAAGTTCTTGAGCTGGATCCGACATTCAAACAGAATTTAGTTGCTGAGCAACGAGACCTGGAACACGTTCGTAGATACACGAAGGAGGCTGAAGTTGCTTACGCAGCCAAAGATTATCGGAAGGTTAATATAAAGATTAATGTTAACTATTCACATCAAATATATCCACGATACAAATATAGACAGTTGGGATAAATTTAAATGAATTTTAGGTCGTCTATTGCATGGACCGCTGCTGCGACGTGAGCACGTCATGTCCGAAATTCAAACTGACGAAAGCTGAATGCCTTGCATTTCTTGGAAGATACCTAGAGGCCCAAGATTTAGCCAAGTGAGCTCACTCAAAATCAATAAATAAAATTGATCCGTTCTTTTTTTTTTCGTTTCTACATTTGAAATTTATTTTTACAGTGACATACTGCACTTTGATAAACAGAATGCAGATGCAATATATGTGCGTGGCATGTGTCTTTACTATGAAGACAATGTCGATAATGCCTTTGCTCACTTTCAACAAGTGCTGCGACTTGCCCCTGATCACAATAAAGCGTTGGACATTTACAAGGCGCGTTGTTGCATTCACAAAGTAGATTTCATCAAAGAACGTGTTTTGTTATTCGTTAATTATGACGGTGTTTATTCTTTTTTCAGAGAGCAAAGTCTTTGAAACAGAAAAAAGAGAAAGGCAATGATGCATTCAAAAATGCCCGCTATTCAGAGGCTTATGATTTGTATACAGAAGCATTGACCATTGATCCACAAAATGGTAAAACCAACGCTAAGTTATTTTTCAACAAAGCCATGGTTTCTGCTAAGGTAAATGAATAAATTATACGATATGACATGGCGATTTAGCGGCATTCGATGTCAAATTCAAATGTGAAAAATGTTGAATTACAGTTGGGAAAGCATCAGCAGTGTGTAGACGAATGCACACAGGCTTTGAATTTGGATGAAAACTACCTGAAAGCACTCATGAGAAGAGCTTCGAGCTACATGGAGCTGGAACAATTTGAAGGAGCAGTTTATGACTACGAAAAGATTTGCAAATTGAATAGAACTCCGGGTAATTTATTAGTCAAACAAATTGCAATAGTCAATGTGAACGACTAGATAACACGGACTTTCTGTTTTTAGACAACAAACGCTTTTTGGCAAAAGCGAAACTTGCTTTGAAACAATCGAAGAGGAAAGACTACTATAAGATCCTCGGCGTGGATAAAAATGCCTCTACCGATGATATCAAAAAAGCTTACCGAAAACGAGCTATGGTTCATCATCCAGGTCTCGAATTATTTTCTTATTGTGTTTATCCTTAAAAATAGAGAACAACGTTTAATGATGGAGTTATATTTTCTTAGATCGTCACGCAGACGCGTCGGCTGCTGAAATGAAGGAACAAGAAAAGAAATTTAAAGAAGTTGGAGAGGCTTATGAAATTTTGTCTGATCCGAAAAAACGTTCTCGTTATGACAGCGGACACTCAATGGATGATTCTGGACCTGGTAAATCCAATAATTAGTCAATTTCATATTAAAAACTATATATGATACACTTTACTTAATACAATAAATTGTTTTACAGAAATTGACCCGAATACCATGTTCTACAGCTTTTTTGGATCAAACTTTGACGACTCGCCATCATTGTTCACTTTTGGATAGTTATTCTCTGTAAGTTGGATTGTTCAATAGAACAAAAGTGTTGTTCAAAATTATCTAATGTGAGGATGATTTGTTTGTTTCAGACACAAAACTTGCCTGAAGCAGCTAATTATTATTATCATTATTATTATTAGAATCAGTTATTCCACAACAAGCATGATCTAAAACTAAAATCAATTCAAATCGATGTAAGGAATGAAATGAAAAACAAAAAAGCATTGTCTTTAAAAATTGTTGTTCGATTTTTAGTTACAATTTGTCAATGTTACACCATGCCATTATTTAGATGCGAATAAATAGGTTCTTCTAGCAAACTGAATGAGGAAGCAATAAAGCTTGTTCATATTTCATTCCACAACAGTGTGCTCGGTGTCAATAAATAATGAATGCATTGTCTTTTAAAAATGACCGAAAAGCATAATGTACTGATTAGCAAGACTGTTTCAGCGAAGAACCTTTCTATCAAATTTTATTATTTCACGTACCTGCTAATCATTTACTTGATAGTTACGCTAGGCATTTCTTAGATTAGCCTCATATTTAATTGTTCATATAATCTTAGCGACGGTACTCTGCTATCAAAGATAGTAGCTTTTTCTGGCAACTTTAGCAAACTAAATTTCGATAAATAAAAAGAGGGATTAGTTTCACTATATTTCAAATGGGTAAAGCATTTTTTAAAGGTCTATGTAACAAATTCAACTTGAGTTTTAATCACATGCAAACTGTAATATCATGATTAAACATTACTGTCGAACGTACCATTTGTATAAAACGAATCAATAGCAATTATACATCATTATACCCTTACAAATAAAACAAGCATATTATTGAAAAAGAGATTTTATTCAACTTCTAAGTTTCAAAATTATCAATTGCGAATAACTATTACTCTTTACTTACTACTTTAAAATTTCAATACGCTCATGACTTTTTTAGATTCTTTTTTTAAATTGGTGTTTCTTTTTGGATGTAGGTCAAATGATAAAGTATGTACAAAACAGATTTCTTTCGTTATTAATTTTATTTATTTATCATTTTTGTTTTCTAAATTTAAAATCATATAAAGTTCTTCTGAATTATATCATCCCTGATGAATTATAGAGGCAACCGTGGTAAATGCGAAACCTCTAATTTGTCATTCATTGTTATTATAAGGGCTCAACTTAAATTACAATCAATCATAGAATATTCACAATACCAATTAATAAAAATTTAAATCATTTAATCGTCATTATATTTAATAAAGTTATTTGAAGTGTTACATTCACATCGGTTGTCTTATACATCAAGCTATTTATTATTAAAGTGTTCATTCACGTTTTTCAAAAATAATAGTTAAGATGAATTGTGAGTATGAATTGCGTATGTTATATATATACATACAAGTTTTACTTTTAAAACTTTGTTTCATGTATTTGATCATCTAATTCTCTTCTGCTGATATAGAATTGTATTGTATTCATAAAATCACAGTTTTTCTTGCCGTGGAAACATTTAATTCTGTAGTCAATAAAGAAGTCAAAGGTACAATCAATCAATTTTTCATAATGTAAACCTATCAATAAACAACAAAAAATATTCAAAAAAATCGTTATAACTTATCATCAATAAGCTGACTTAAATTTGTACTGCTTGTTATGCTCTATAACGAGAAATTTATTTAAATATATTATCAGCGTTAAAGCTGTGAGAAATAACTCTATCAATACAGTATTATAACACGAAATTGGCGTTAATATCTTGATTCAATGCGTCTGTAAACATAAAGAAGCATAAAAGGAATTAAATGCATTATTATAACAAATTTTGTATTACAATGCCGTGATAAATTTATCCTCAAAGTTTTAACGTTAATGTACTCTCTAAACAAATCAATCATTAAGGAATAACACCATTGCTAGCAAAAAATGTTCAAAACATTCGGGACAAAAGATTATAATGATTACGATTTAACCCGAAGTACAAATATTTAACAAACAAGTGGAACATTTAATTAAAATGCAAAGTTGAGAAAATTTTTTACTAACCAAACATATTTCAAATGCGAAAACTACCGGATTGTACAAATTTGTACACAAATTAGGGCAGTTGATCATAAATTTGCACTTCATGTAATCTGATGTAAAATAACACAAACTATTTTCGCATTTTTTTATTCGCCATCATTTTCTTTCTTCGCGCTTCTATCATTTTTTCTCTACGGATATCTTCTAGGTCTTCCATTATACCTAAAACAAAAACAACGAATAGTGATAAAACCAAAATTAGAACAATATAACTTTTTGAGAGCGTTTAAAAACTTACCAATTCTTGTTGATACAAATTCTTCTTTCAATTGTTGTGCAAAGTTGCTCTCCATAGCATCGTCGTCCTCATCATCATATTGTCTATACTTATTTTTGTCATAATTGAAAATCTCACTTATGTATTTGCTGTAATCTTCTTGACAGTCTTCTTCATCGACGATGAAATCATCTAGCTCAGAGTCATACTCATCATCGCTCTCTATTCGACCTGCAAAATTTAAATATAAATATTCATCATTCATGCCTTTATTATTGTTCAACAAAATGTCTAATGAGCATTACGTTTATTCTTTTTCTTCATCTCCGGACGTTTCGCTGGTCTTACGTTGGGTGGCGGGAATTCTCTTGGTCTGATATCTTTGAGAGCAGGTTTTGACGGTGCCACACTTCGTACTGGTTCCCTCATATTTTTTAAGACTTTGTTCCTGCTGCTTTCGTCCACCTTACTTTTATTTTTACTCATCATTAATTTTCTTTTCTCTTCTTCCAAATCTCGTCTCATTTCTTCCAGCTTCTTCTTTTCTGCGTCCAATCTCCTTCTCTCTTCTAAAATTTCATCCTTAATCTTGTTTTTCTCTCTCTCCTTTTCCTTCACTAAATTCGTGCTGCTACTTTTTGTACTTTTGTCAACCTTCTCAATGGTAGACTTCTTCGTTGGCCGTTCTTCTTTTTTAATCTTATCAGTTCCATTTTTATCAAAATTTGCTTTTGTGATCTTAGGAACCGTTGGCACTTTCACTTTCTCAGCTTTAAGTTCAACGTTTGCTGGTTTTGGCACCTCTAGACCCAACCTCATTCTCTCCCTTCGATCTCGCGATTCTTTCTCTTTTTGGAACTCTCTCTGTTGTTTCTTCGTCATAAGCCTCTCCTCCTCCACTTTGGGCTTTACCTCAACCATAATTGGTTCGTGTTGTTTCTTCTCAGCAATCTTGAGCAAAGTGACAAAATCTATCGGAGGTGGAGCAGCTTTTTTCTTTACTTTTGCTTTCAAATCTCTTTCATTTCTTTCCTTTTCTTTGTTAAAAGGTTCCCTGTCCTCTGGCTCGTTTCTCTCTTTGTCCGTTGACGAATCCTTTCCAGATTTCTTCTTTCGTCTGTGATTTGAAATATCATCTTCTTCCTGTTGCTTCAATGCTTGTTTCACTCGATCCTAAAATTAGTTCATTGTTTCATTTATTATTCTTATTATACAATATCAAATTCTATGACTTTGCTGTTTTTAATCTACATTCAATTGTTACTTTTGTCGACGAAATATCTTTGACAGTCTTTTTCCCATCTTCACTGAACAGTGGTTTTTCAGCTGGCATTTTATTATACTTTTCCATGAGTTTGTTGTAAAATTCAGATGCTTCCTGAGATACATAACCGTAATCATCCTCATCTGGCTGTGATGGACCTATTCAAAAGAGTAAACATTTTAGTTGAAAATGATTGTCAATATATCTACATATATCGTACATATAACCACATATTGTCCATCTTGGAATAATTGATTGACATTACGTTGACAGATTATTATACATGTTGACAATCTATGGACAACAGTTTAGTGATGTACATAAATAAAATTAAAATAATTACCAGCCATGGTAATGGCAGTGTTTTCATTATCTACAGCATCCGCCAACACAGATTTGTTTGCTGATTTACACACTTTTAAGTGCTTGTTGATACGATTTTGTGTTCTTTGGTCCCTCAAATTTTGAAGGTTCTGAAAATGGCAATTGCTTTTTAAAAAGTCAATAAACATGTTAAAGTTTGACACAATTCTTGTAATACAATTTTCTTATACAAAGAAACCAATGACCCTGAACTAACCTCTTTTCTCTTTTTTTCTTCCAACTTTTTCTGCCTTTCCTCTTCCTCCTTTTTAGCTAGAAACTTTTTGATGTTTTCCGAGAGAGATCTACTTTGCTTAGTTTCCTTTTTTGGTGGTGCAAGCTTCGTCTGATAACAGGGCACGGTTTTCTGTAAACGTTCGAAATTAAAAAGGGCATTATATAAGTTGGAAAGGTTCAATTCTCGCGTAACCTACCTTTTTTGCTTTGATCTCATTTTGTTGTGCCACACTTAGCAGTTTGCCAAAGTCCATTTTAACCAATTTTTTTCTTTCTAAGTTCGACTCTATGTCGAGCACGCAACAGCTGTTTCAGTCACGGACACGGTGCACTTACTTCCACTAAGGCAGTTTCAGAGCATGGTGTAAGGTGTAAATACATACATCATCAACTCTAAGCAGTCTAAGCACGTCAAAGGCAGAACGTGAACATGAACTAATTTGATTGGACGTACACACGACTACACGAACACGAACCGTCCAGAAGATGTTTTGATTTGATTCATAACCGATGCGAATATAGGTTCATCAGCGTCGGTAAGGATGGTGGTCATCAACGACAGGTGGCGCACCACTGCGTTACACAACGCCACCTATCAAAACAATAACGATAATGTGTGAAAGACGGCATTTAAATAGTTTTAAAAAGAACTATCATTAAAAGAGTAATAATGGCTGGATCGATGCGACAATTAGAGGAGCGCCAATTATCAGCCGATATAATTTTGATGCAATGGTCGCCAAAAATGGATCTCTTAGCAATTGCCAATTCAAAAGGTTGGTTATCCAAAATTTTTACGAATTCTTTAATTTAATAATCATTAATTTGAATGGTTTTAATTTTAGGAGAAGTTGCCTTGCACAGACTTACCTGGCAGAGAGTTTGGTTGTTGAATTGTCCTAAGGAGTCTGACACAATCACAAATCTGTGCTGGCGACCAGACGGAAAACTAATTGCTGTCACTTACAAAAATATTTATCATCTCTATCTTGTTGACATTGAGAACAAAAATGTTATCTACAAAACTGAGCTATATTCGAACCCGGTTATCACCTGTTTACACTGGCTCTCATTAGATGAAACTTCACATTCAAAACCAAATACTGTTGGAACAAATTCACCCACGGGTGATTATTTACCGCCTTTGCCGCCTCTCACCAGGAGTTTCGGACAGGACCCTGAGATCAAAGAGTTTTTGTCTCCCAATCCTAGTATTTTAATGGTAACCAAAAGAGATTAGTCCAAAGCATTGCTTTAGGGTTGCAAACGGTTAAAATACTTTAAAATATTATTAAATTACTTTTGAAATACTTCTTCAAAATAAATTGAAACCACTAAGTGTAGTACTTTGTAGAAGTACTGTAGAACAAATATTTGTTTATTGTGACTTTGTTCTTATACCGTTTGCATTGTTTTAATGTAGTAAATTTGAATTACCAATACATAAAGATACTTCAAAGATTTTCGAAGTCTTTCTGAAGCCCTTAGAAGTATTCAAATATTGAAGTCTAATAATGTTTAAATAAAAGTATTTCAAATGTATAACTAAATATTTTGTATTACTAAATATTTTGTATTATTAAATATTTTGTTCACCCTCGAATGCAAACCTTGGAAGCGGCCACTTAGGTCAATCAGTTTAATTGAATCAGTTCAATAAACATCATTATTGTTTACAGATCGGTCAGGATAAGGGAGATGTTTCCATGTACCTTTATGGTATGTTTCATTGTGGTTCAATTCATGTCAATAACGGTTCAATCATTGAAATCGTAGGCGAGGCTGGCAAGCCTCTGTGGGTCAGTTCTGAAGATACAGGTTCAATAGTGATCAACAAATTGTCATGCCCTCTTCTTGAATCTAGTGATGCGTTTTCAAAGGTTCAAATCAACATACTTGACAAAAAACATTAAAAAGATTTAGAAAAAACATTGTTTTTGCATTGTTTTGCAGATTGCACAAATTCATGGTAACATAGAGTGTTTGATGGATTACATGTCTCGAACATTGATTGCCATTTCTGAAGCCTGGGAAACAATTCTCTTAGAGCTGGACGAAAAGTTAGCCTGCTACGCTTCCAGTAAGCCGGTTGGATGCGCTTCCGCAGAATTTCTGGAACTTCTGATGATTGGCGTTCCTTCCGCTGATTTAGAAAATTTCCTTCTAACTGATCTGACGGAGAAAGGACTCAAGAAACTCAGTCACAGTATTGAAATATGCTATAGCAACATACAAGTACTTGGTTTTTGACTTGGCTGTTCTGTTTGTTTAGACTATTATCGAATTTTATTTAAAAAACGTCTTTCAGAGACTTGTCTTGAAGCATCTGCACAGTGTCGGCATGTCATTAATATATCAACTGGCAGAGATGCGTGGAATGGCACGATTAGGAGGAGCATATGAAGATATTGGACTAGCTGAAGAGAGTCCAATAACAAGCGCAATACACGCAGCACAAGCATACCTCGCTAAAACATGTGAAATTCAACAAATCATTGACCACAGCATGCGCGATTACAAGGCTTTTTTCCGGTTCGCAAGAATTTGTTCTATTCAAAGATTATATTTTATTGTGAGTGATGTTTTTTAATTATTATTCTCTTGTATAAATACACGTCAGGTGGCTGAATGTTACGATTCTGCGGCTGACCGACGAAAGAGTACCTCCCGACATGAGTCGAATGAGCCAACAGGAACTGACATTTATTGCTGAATTTTTGCGCAGCTTCGACGAAATTGGCTCGGAGAATGGGCGAAAGAAGGTTAATCTTGAGAAACTGGGCCAGTACTTGCGGAAAGAGCCTCTCCAAACTTCGCTGACGACCGAAGGCTCTGAATGGGCTATGATGTTGTCCGAAAATGAGTGCCTCAAAAACCATCCATTAATCATCAAGCAGGATCTTGACTTTTCTTTGCTACAATCGCATATCAAACTAGTCGACTCAGTAAATTTAGTCTTTTCTAAGTGTTACACTGGCTTAACCAATCTCTTCAACGTTGACTCTGCAAACGTGCAGAGCACGCCATACACTATAACTTCACAAATTGTGACATCAAACAATGATTTGTTGATTGCAGTAATGGTCAATGACAGTAAATTAGATGTATACAAGATCGAAGGCACCGACTTAGAACAGCCTGTTGTTTGTAAATGGAGCTCTATCAAGATTGACAGCAAACCAGGTTTGTAAAAATAATCATCTTTTTATTACAGGTTTATCAAACATGTGAACAATTGCGTGATTTTTTTGAATTTAAAAAATTCTAATCTATTTTATAGGACCGCCATCAATAGTCAAGCCAACGGACAATCTGGTCATTGTAGACCATAAATTTTACTCGCAAAAGTTTTTGAGTCTACTACTGTTGAGCCAGCAGGAAAACCTTTCGTACCTGATACAAATGCCGATCAATTTGACAACAATTCCAAACAAGGACTGGGAAGAGGAAGTGAATTTGAATGAAATAATCGGGAGCGTCTGGCCGAAAGCCTTTCAAAATTTCACTGCTAAAAAGCTTGCGGTGAGCGGCGCGCGCAAGGTTGCTGCTGTCTTGTCATCAACTAACAGAAAGATTCGATTGCTTGAGACGGAAGTTGAGCCAGAAGAAGAGGAAGAGGACGAAGACAACGAAACTGGAGCAGATAATATAATGGATGTTACTATGAATGCATCGCAGTAAATCCAACTTGCAATCAATTGTTTGATACATTTTGTGAATGATTAATATATTTATTGATAAAATAAACAACATGTTTCATCAAATATTTACAATACATTTTCATGTAAAAAGAGCATATCTCAGTGAATTGACTTGAATGTTGCGTGTTGTCCGATAGGCAATAGCGATGCAGAGATCAGTGTTTGTTACTCACGTTCACAACTCACTGCCACTTTTGATCTTCTTAATTTTAATTACCTAAACAATGAAAATGAATTTTTTGATCAAGTCAAAAGTGTTCACCTGCTGGACAGCAGTCGCGACTTACACATGATGAAATAAATTTCATTTTTGCATATGGTCAAATACTTTAGGAAAATCGTCAAGACCTGCGTTTTCGATTCCCGTAGTCGTTGGGACACGCGAAGAATGTGGCATTGGAATTGTCTGGATGTTGCTAATATATTTTTCCGGACTGTTCTCCCTGGACTCTTCCATTTCTGTAAAAAATATACTTGTTTATGAAGAGCAACAGCAAACAATTCGTTCACTGTTAATAATTGTTGTGGTCTCTTCTCACCGAAAAACCTGGTATTGCGTTTTCTTCGAACTATAAGAACCAACAATAGAATGGCTATTGAAACGATTATTACCATAATTATAGCCATTGCCCTCAGTAAATTAGACTGAAAACAAAAAAATGAATCAACAAATTGAAATTACTTGATTCCAATCAAACATTTCATTGGTTTGAAATTGACCTCAAAATTACTCTCAGAAACGTTATCCCAGTTAGACCGCACAATCAATTCCACTACGTGTATTTTGATCGAAGAAGTATCATCAATCCCACGGGATACACATTTATAAAATCCTGCCTCTTTTGTTGAGACACCCTATAGATTTAGCCATAAATGTGATATTGCTGAATGTGAAAGTTTGTGTCAATTAGAATGCAATATTATACTCACACGAATAAAAAGTTTTCCCGTGAGCACCTCGTAATTATATTTGTTTTCATCGATGGGGTTACCTGGGCCGATAATGTTTTTATCGTCAGTGAGTTGCCAGAACATAAATCTGTGATTGTCATCGCTGCTTGGACATGGCAACTCTGCTAAATGACCTGCTTCTACAACGGCCACTGTTGTCGATGCTTGCACTTTGACGCATATTAGCAGCAAACAAAACAGTATTTCAACTTTTGTCATGTCTGCAACACCAAACAACAGTTATCACTTATAAACTAAATGCAAACTAAATTCTTCGTTTTACAATTTTACAGATGATAAGCTAAGCAGACAGATAATTCGAATTAGTTTTCGTGGAAGAAACCAGCAAACGGCACAAAAGCGACAAATAAACGTAATTCAAATTTTATGAGTTATTGCATTTAATGCAGTAATTTTACACGAGCGTAGTTTCATCAATCATTTCAAATAATGTTAACACATAAAAAGTTATGTTGACGCAATAGTGATCAATAATACCTCAGGCTCAGATAATAAAACAAATATTCTATCCAAATTGCACTTGCCGGTAAAAATATCAAAAAATGATATGTTGACGATGGTGACAAATATTCACATGACAGGATTCGGATGGGAGTCCTAGTTAAATCGCAGCCTGTTAACTAGCACGATATTGTGGTTCTGACATTTGTTTATTAATAAACCCGTCCTATTCATCCTTCAATCTCAAGCAAACTCGTCTATTTTTAAAGACAGACAACTCTCATCTTTTAACTGTTGCTCCACGACTAAATAGTGCGATGTCTTACCAAAAGCCTCGATGCATCATTGAATTGCCTCGTGACGCTTGTTGCTTTGTTTAAGTGCAATTAAACCCGACAGATCTCGTCGAATCCAAATAATAACTTACGTAATTGCACAACTCGCTCGCTTTTCTAAGCTTCTGTGAACCAACAAAAATTGTTCCATTATATCTTCATAATTCATTTAAATTATGTTACGAAAACAACCTTTCATTCCATTTGGACAAGAGTTTATGTAATTTCAACACACCAGTTTGTTTTTCCTCTTAGTAGGAAGTGTTTTGTATCAGATGGATGAACACGTCCACTGCTAACGCAGGAAGTAAAAGCCAAAATGGAGCCAGCACTATTTTTGCTGGTAAAGCCCAGTGCGGAGCTTCAAGTTTAAGGCAGATTAGAATTTGTGCACTAAGCTTTGTCAGTACTGCTATCATGTACCAAGCCTGAAAACAAAATATTCTTTTTTTAGTCCATAGCTCTGTCAAACTTTGATTTATTGTTTGCTTCTTAATGTTTATTTGTTGCAATCATAGGAAATTATCAAGAGAGTTATCAGTTAGTCGAAAACTCATTATTAATCGTTTACTATAAGAGTTCGAATTATTTAGGCAAAGTTGAGACAGATCAAATATCATCTGCAAATAATTTTATCGTATCAATCGATGATTCTTAATTGTGGATAATCAATTTGTTTCATAATACAAGCGAATCAATGTGGTTTGTTTCAAAGAAACGTGACATTTATTCAAACGGTTACAACAAGAGAGGAACACTTTTTCTTTTTTCAAAAAGTCGATAATTTTTTTGCTTGACTATTATTACATGTATTACCAAGGTAATTAAATGATAAATGATGCAAATTAAATATGTAAACTTTTTGGTCGAAAAATGAAATAAATAATACCTTGCGCCTAACACTGCTGACAAATCCACGTCCATTTTTACAATGTGATATCACATTGAAAATTATATAGGTAAGCAAAATGTTGTCATACAGCCACATAGGGATGAAAACAATGAACCAATTCCATTGAATCCGTTGATCCAACCTCAGCACAAGGAGAATCAAAAATATCAGGAAAGTGAACCATGTAAACAAAGCTCGGTGTAGTACTGCCATTACATCATTTCTTGTTGTGTGTTGTTTAAAATCTACCTATTTTACTGCTTTTGGCGTTGTTTATTGATTGTAGAAATTGAAACTAAAAGACTAAAACTGATGGTGGTTACAGAACATCCAGAACATTGACTCATGTTTTCACTTAGACTCCTTGTTACCAACTGCGTTAGAGGCTTTGAATGGCGCCCTCTACATATTTTCTTGTACAAATTATGATTAATAATAAAATTGTTGATTGTAAATTAAAAAAACACGATTCCTGTAGTCATTTTCAGTCATTCTATCTGCCGTTCTAAAAAGGCGTATACGGCCCATCAAATCCTTGACCCCGATGCACTAAAAAATTTTTTATACAACTTTTTATCATAGTAAAAAATTATATATTTTTCAATATATTGAAAAATATATTCTTTACTTAATGTAAGTACGATAATTTGAAATTTTCATCAGATTTTTATTTGAATTTATTTGTTTATATTCAAACATTTATATTTCTTTGGTAAAAAGTTTTTTTTATAAACTTTGAATTTTTGCACTCCAGAGTAATCGAAACTAGTTTTGAAGATATATATTTTTGAAAATAAAATGTTTAGAATATTCAATTATTCTTTTTTCTTTTACAAATTTGAAAACGAATAAAAAAATTTTATAAACTATAATTATAACAGTTTGGGAGGATCCCAAACAAGCACTGTAAAAATAAACAATATCAAAAACAACAAATTCGAACGAGCAATTTAAATTTAAACATTGTTAATTTCAAACATCATAGCGTGAAAAACGAACAGCAGCTATGACGATCACGGTAAAAACAAACAACAAAAAGATGATCAGGTCAAAAAGTAGCGCTGTAAAATTTAAAACAATCAAAAACAACAAATCATGACAAACAGTGTACAATCAAAATTTTGTAAATTCAAACATAGTGTGAAAAACAGACATAAAATATGATAATCACTGAAAAGATAAACAGTGATAAAAAAAATAGAAGTACCTAATTTTATTTAATTATAAAAATGAAAAAAATATAAATCACAAACACAACACAAAGAAGCGTCACACTCCTAACGTAACGCGAAACGCGTAACATATAACACGTAACGCGTAACGCGTCACATACCCCTCTTCCACAGAATGACCCTTAACATTTGCAAAGAAGCGTCTCACGTCACATACCGCTTTTCCACAGAATGACCCCCAGCGCATAGACATGTCCATGTCAATATTATTTAACAGTTGCACTTTCTATAAACAAATGTTAGTTAACAATCAAATGTTTATAAACAAATGTTAGTTAACAATCAAATGTTTATAAACAAATGTTAATTAACAATCAAATGTTTACACACAAATGTTAGTTAACAATCAAATGTTTATAAACAAATGTTAGTTAACAATCAAATGTTTATAAACAAATGTTGGTTAAGAATCAAATGATTATGAACGAATGTTAGTCAACAATCAGATGTTCATAAACAAATGTTAGTAAACAATCAAATGTTTATAATCAAATGTTAGTTAACAATCATTGTTAATTTCTTTGTTATTTCTTTGTTAAACGAATATTGTTGTTTTAAATACTCTAAAACTTTTTTTCTGATATTTAATAATTTTTTTATAACAAAACATTTAATATCACCGATCTTGTGAAAAGTCTATCTTTTGCGAATAGAAGCTTGTGATTTTCAATAGACAATTGTTAATAGTGATTTGTTAATAATTTTAATTAATTCTTTAGTAACAAAAGATTTAATATCATTCAGACAGATTAGCTATATTGATGTTCTATAGTATATATGGATCCTTATAGTTTATCATAGTTCTTACTTGAAAAAATTATGAATAAATTCATAAATAAATTTTCGGATTTGGTTAAAAAATTGAATATTATTTACAAAATAACATTATAGAAAGTATTATTGACAAAAAGTCATTCACATTGAACTATTTCCAATAAAAAATGGTCATTAAGTATGTGGCTCCTTTCGATAGAAGAATTAATGGAAGCAGATGGAGCAGAGGACAACGACGCGAACTGATACCCTCAAGGGCCTGGGATCGATTCTAGTGCTAGAGTAAAATTATTTTACATTATATATTCATGTATCGTCAAAATATCGTCCATATATTGTCAATAGATTGTCCATATATGGGCAATATATTGTTAGTATATGGTCAATATATTACTAATGTATGGTTAATAGATTGTCAATATATGGTTTGTATTGTATGGTCAATATATTGTTAATATATGATCTTTTTTACAAGGGCTTGAATAATAAAGTTAGTTAACAATTGCATTTTTCGTTAACAAATGTTAATCAAATTCTTTATTTATTCGTTTCTTTATTTACTTATTTAACAAATGAACATTTATGAACAAACTTATGAAATAGTTTTCATGGTTTTGGAAGAGTATTTTAAATTCCGAGAAAACTAAAAAACGCGGGTGATATAAAACCCAAAAACAATAATTGTGAAGGGTTCAACGATTGTTTCCCGAAACCAAAAAAACTGCTGATATAAGAAAATAGCGATTTGAGAGAAAAAATATATTTTACACAGAAAATTTTTTCAATAGCTCAGCCTAGATTAAATGAATACGAAAATCTTAGTTTTACGAATATTTGGTTATTAATTGTTTCATTTTCTAAACAACATATCTAATGAGAAAACAAAAATAATCGTCGGCCCAATTTTCTTTCTGTAAGTTTCCTCAGTCAATATATATTTTCGTAAGTTTCATCAATCATTTTATATTTAAGCATTTATGATTAAATAATGTAATGGCTCAAATATAAGATATATTCTTATGTTCTAGTAGGGCAGTTTTGCATAAATCTGCTTTAATTCTGCTTTTTTCACTAATTTTGATAAGGTGAAAAATAGATAAAAAATAGAATAAAATGTTTCAAGAACTTTAATTTTTTTTTAACTTTTTCTCTTCGACAAGTATTTTTTTCTTGTGTCGCATTTTACACTCATAATATGAATAGTAGAGTTTAAAAACGAATACGACATAGAATAAAATGTTTCAAGTACTTAATTTTTCTAAATTCTTCTCTACTGCAGGTATTTTGTTCTTGTGTTGCGTTTTACACTCATAATATTAATTGAATCATTTATAAAAAGTGAAAAATAAGGCCTTTTTCAGCATGCTGATCAAGTTGTCTGACTTGGACATATCAAGTGTGAGATTGCGCGATAAATTTATAACTATCAATCTTACTTTATATTTTTTTTTCTGCAAATTATGTTACAAAAATAAATACATAGTCAAAAAATAGTCAACAATAACAAATTTGTTCTTGTGTTGCATTTTACACTCATAATATTAATTTTCGTCCCTAGCGCGCGCGAAGACGCCTTTATTGCGGCAACATTTTCGCGACCACGAAGAAAGTCTTCGCGTTACTAGGCCGCGAAGAGTTTCCACGGAGACTCTTCGCGCACGACTTGAGACAAAAAATATTATAAGCAACGTGTACGACAAAGAACAGCTATTCGCGCGGCAGACCGAGGCTCAGCGCCTCGGTAGGGGCGAGTCCCGGCGTTCCGCGCGAAGCTGTTCTTTTCGTACATGTTGCTTAATATACTATGAATCATTCATAAAAAATAAAAAATAAGGCCTTTTTCAGCAAGTAGATCAAGTTGTCTGACTTGGCCATATCAGGCCCCATAGTACAAGGTCTCTTATACTGTGAGATTGCGCGATAAATTTATAATCTTACTTTCTATTTGTTTTCTGCAAATTACGTTACAAAAATAAAGACATAGTCTATTTAGAATTTTTCAATAATTTTACCTCATCGATAATTCAGGTACACCAGGCGAAGCCGAGTGCAACCTATATGTGAACAGAGCCTACTTGCCCTCACTTCTATTCCTAGGGTGAAAAATAAATAATTTCTGCGCACGATTGTCAAATTTCTTGTATAGTCACAAAAATAATTTAAAACAAGTGGGATTAAATAAAGTTTATTTAATGAACAAAAAATATGAAAATTCACTTATACGTCACGCAACTCCACTCAAATATTTATACAGGAGTGATCCGATGGCATGTAATTGATGCAAGGAAAAATTTTTGAATAGGTTTAAGGTCACTGTAATTGACATCAAACAACCTGATTAGCACCTTATCTGAGCCCTGTTTTGATGGTTTACTAGGGCCAGTATAAAATTTTGAAATCTAAGAGATTGGGCCGACGATTGTTTTTGTTTTCTCATTAGACATGTTGTTTAGAAAATAAAACAATTAATAACCAAATATTCGTAACTAAGATTTTCGTATTCATTTATTCTAGGCTGAGCTATTGAAAAAATATTCTGTGTAAAATATATTTTTTCTCTCAAATCGCTATTTTTTTATATCAACAGTTTTTATGGTTTCGGTAAACAATCGCCGAACCCTTCATAATTATTGTTTTTGTTTTTTATTGAAGTGCTTTAACAATCGCTATGCTGTAGAAAATTATATTTTTCAATATATCACAAAAAAATAACAACAAAACTCCTCCTCTCTTTGATTATAACGCTTCTATAGGAACGCTTCTTTCATTTCATAAAAAATTTGCACAATGGAAAAAATGAAAGGCTTTTTTTTCATTTGGTTTTTTTTTTTTTAGTGTACTAGGGGAATATGGCGCACCCTCCGGGCGCGCTGATCTGACCTGACCTGACGTTTTAAGTCAAAGATCGTACAATAATATTTATCGAAATATGGGAATAATTTTGACTTTAATCTATCCAGAGACTGGCAAAATTTTGCATATTTTTTTCGAATTCTAGATGAATTTCTTTTAATGTTGTCTTTTAGAAAAACATTTTAAAAACAAATTTTTTCGAAAATAGAAAAGTAAAGCGTATCGCCCTCCAAGCCCTTTTTTTGGCTATTCAAAATTCTACTTTATCTGTAAACTTTTATTTTCACCATATCCTCCTAATATAATAATACTGAGAATATGTTTTTTTGTTTGTTTGTTTGTTTGTTTGTTCGTTTGTCTGAGCATCACGCCTGAACGTAGCGTTCGGAAATGATTTCAACGGTGATTTCAGGGTGATTCTTTGGACTCTCAGAATTAACGTAGGCTACATTAGAAATCAATTTTTTCAATTTTTTTTTTTTTTGGAGAAAATTGCAAGAACATTTTTTTAGTTTTTTGAAAATTTTCAAATTTTTCGTAAACACAATACATAAGGCATTATAAATTGAGTTCGAAAACGTAATGTTACGTTTTATATTCTGTAAAATTATCATCCTCCCTTTCTTATTAATGAACAAACGTAAGTATGAGAATACTTTTGAAATATTTTCTCGGGTTTGCAAGTCGATAGTTATTTTGTTTTCGATTCATTATGACTTTTTTTTCAGTCGTGTTTACATCGTGCCCGCCAGTGAGTTCATAAGTGACATCAAAATGCCGACGAAACGTATAACACATTTGCAAAAAATAAGTATTGATACAGCTAATCATAGAGTTGCGCGAGCTACAGAGTCTGCGGATGTTCGCCAAGTAAGTTTTATCAAGACAGACAGTTTGCAGACGTTCAAACAGCTTTGCCTCATCTGAATGGAGACCAGAGTACCTTCTACGATGCGGTACTACTTAAAATTGACAACAACGATCCTGCAAATTTTTTTTCTGAATGCCTGTGGAGGAACAGGAAATACATATATATTGAAACTCCTGCTGTCAACGATCAGGAGTCGTCGTCACGTGGCTTTAGCTTTGGCTTCAACTTGTAACGCTTCCACGTTGTTACAAGGAGAACGAACTGCTCACAATGTGTTGAAGTTGCCACTGAATTTGCACCATCAGTAAACCCCATTTTTTAACATCAGCAAAAATAGTCAAAGGGCCGTGGTGCTGCGGTTGTGCAAACTATTGGTGTGGGATGAATGTTCTTCTTCGCATAAGCATCATGCAGTCGAGGCACTCGAGAGAACCTTGAGAGATATACGGAGTGACAATCGGATAATGGGAGGATTAGTCGTTATATTAGCTGGTAATTTTCGACAAACCCTTCCGGTCATCACCCGTGGAACTGCAGCTGATCAGCTTCGTGCCAGTATCAAAAGTTAAATCTTAAGGCAAAGTGTCATAGTCCATTCGCTGACTATTAACATGAGGGTATATCTTCACAATGATGAGAACGCTGCCAATTTTTCTGAATTACTTTTGACGGTCGGCAATGGTACGCTACCAACAGATGCCAATGGAAATGTTACTCTTTCTCCTGAACTATGCACTATTGCCAATTCTACTGATGAACTGATTGCTGCAGTTTTTCCCAACATCCAGCGAAATCACTTGCACATGGATTGGTTATGTGAGAGAGCTATTTTAGCGTCCACAAACGATGTTGTCACTGATTTAAATGACAAAATATTGGCTACCATTCCCGGGGAACAGAAAAATTACACCTCTTTCAATTCCGTAGTAAATCAAGATGAAGTGGTGAACTATCCGGTTGAGTTCTTGAACTCGCTGGAATTGTCTGGAGTTCCGCAACACATACTGAAATTAAAAGTCGGAGTTCCTGTTATGCTGCTACGAAATTTAAATCCACCTGTTTTATGCAATGGAACTCAAATCCGCACCACTCAACTTCGGCATAGGTTTATAGAAGTAGTAAGCTATAGACTGTCACACAACTTTTCCATTTCATACCAAATGTATTGACATACTATTCAATTTGTATGATTTGTAGGCACTATAATGACTGGATCGAATCAAGGTGCGAACGTCATGATCCCTCAGATACCAGTTATCCCCACTTCCATTTGAATTCAAAAGACGACCTCGAAAAACCATGTTTCTCTCACGGACAATTCACATTTACGCTCCAGAGAGCAAAACATCGAATATTGTTTACCAGAATGCGTTAGTAAAATATGGTGTTGCAGTTTCACGATGTATCAATGAATGCCATGATTTTACCACGGTTACGTGGGTTTTTTCTCGCGCACAGCGCAAACTGACTGCATTTATTATTTTGCATAACCTTTTCCGTCCTTACAATTTGTTTATCCAAACAATTCCAAAAAAAACCTCAACTAATTCATATAGTGCAGCGAAGCTGACGCCCGAGCCAAGCGAGGGAGTTCAGCTAGTTTTTAGCAATAAGACTCAATCAGAGGACGATTAGGACCCATTTCCCGTTTATCAATTTCTCGTTCTATCTTATTTACAGCTGAGTACGCCCTTTAAATGTAACTCCTTCAAAAAGTTTCGACTGACTGAAATATTACTAAAGTTATTAATGTACCAAAATCGGCATTTTGTACAGTTAGTTGCAAATTTCGTTAAATATGTTTGAAAATAATAACTGTCAAAAGCTATCCAAAACCTTACGCGAAAATTCCTCATATTTTATTCCCCTCTATCGAAAATCTAAAAAAAATTGGCTCATGTTCATTTTTCAAAGTTGGAACCCTGCCAATTTTAACAATGCAGTGTAGGAGACACTTCCTCCAGCGCTCGAATGTTTCTCCTTAAAACAGCTATGGGAAGCATTTTAAAACTAAAACTGCTCAAAAGTTTTAATTTTTAACTAATTATAAATGACAAAAATTATTTAAATTTCTGGCCTAGACATATTTTAGGGTTCATTTTTAAATCAATTCTGCAATTGTCTGCAATATGTAACGTTCTGAAGTTAATTCTCAAAAAGTACGTTAGTTAACTTATGGATGGCTCGACTGAAAAAATGTCTCTAAACGAACACATTTTTCAATCTTTTATCCTAACCAATTTTGGTATTAAAGACATTCAATCATTTTAAAGACATTCATATATTTCTAAGCGCAAAGCACGCTTCCAAAGCTATAACGAAATCTTTTGAATTGTAGCGCTCTCCGATTTTTCATTTGCCGATAGTAAAAAAAATTGCACAAACAAAAAAAAAACTTCATTTCATTTGGTTTTGTATTTTTAAGTTTAACATTTTTTATATAATTTAAAAGAACACATAAAACTAAATGAACAACAGCACAAAGCCATCGCTCAACTATATATTTCTATTCGCGCTCCTATTTTGTTGTCAATATGTAAACAAATTTACACAATCAAACAAAGAAAGGCCTGATTATCATGTAGTTTTACATAAGTTTAACCTGTTATTTTCAAAATAATTTGATTGTTATTTTTAAAATAATTCCAAATAACACATGAAATTAACCAAACAACAAAACAAAGCTTGCTTTGTTTTTAGAATTTTCAAAAAATCTCTGCTTTAGAGTATTCTTGGAAGAAAAAATTTAAATTTAATATAATATTATATTTTAATTTTGCAAAATATTTTTGCGTTTTCACGTCCTAGTTTCTTTTTTATTTTTGTGTCTCCTGAGTTAAAATGAGTTCAAATAATTGCGCACTCCCATAATAACTTTAATATAAAAAGGCACATTTATTTCAAGAATAAATATTTTCATATTTTAACAGTAGATAATCTGTAAAATTGTTTTTTTTTTACAAATAACTTTTATCATCAAAGTACAATCATTTTTGCATTTACAAAGAAAAGTTGATGGATAAACTTAGCCATCAGGCTACTACGAATTAAGTGGAAGAATCATTAGAATTATATGGCTAAAATCGCTTTGTGTTTTTTTAAAGATCTTGAATGGTCCTTCGTTGTTTCAAATAACTTAGCACCTGAGTATATATTATACAATTTGCGTAAAAAAAGAGTATTAATAAAATTTGCAATTAATGCAGTAAAAAAAATAAAATAATAATAAATAATATATATATATATGTTATCCAGTAACTTGTGTCAAAGCAATTTTTCATCTCATTTCTAAAGCTAAGCGGTGATTAACTGATCGGTCAAGTTTGGTGGCTCAAACAGTCGACAGTTTAATCTAACATAATTATGTTCTTGAAATCGTTCCCCTTAAGACTAGCTTATTACTTTTGACAAATAAAAATGCATTCAACATGAAATTAACACAAGCTAATGATGAGAACGCTTTGCGCACAAATGTTTTTCTGAAGCGCTTCCTTTTTTTATAATTGTGTGCGCAGTTTTAAAATAGACATTTTTTGCAATGCAAAGGCACTTCAGGCATGTGTACAGTGAGGTATGTCATTAGGCACATTGTTTGTCATCAATCCTTAATAACTTACATAACGATGAAATCGCAGACAGTTCGATTGATCATAATCATTTGTTTACACGTATATAAAATATGCAGTTATTCATCTGAACATTATTAAATATCAAAATAAACGTACAGCTTATGAATAAATTTCTGTACATGCATGGCAATATTTCACTTCAGTATTACGTTTGTTTGACAATAAAAATGTAAGATGTAATCTCTTTCAATGTTTAAGTACAAATTGAATTACTTGCATTTAACTGCGTACATCCAAATAACAAAAATTATTATTATTACTATTATCGTCGTAGTACATCAATTATTTACGGAAGACCAAGTGTCAGTGTGTTTTTTTGTGTTTTATTGATAATGATTTAACGATTCATTCAGATAAATCAAATATCACAAAGTTAATATGCACTTTTTTCTTTTCGTAATAACTTGCAAAAAGTTTGTACACTTAAGCTTAAAAACGTATAGGAAAGTTTCTCAATAAGGAATGTTTTAGTATTCTTTTTACATTTGTGTTTGTAATTTCTTATTCAAGTGATAATTCTCATTGACACTCAATCTAGCATATAGTATATTTAGATTGTGAAATAAAAAGAGAGGCAAGTTCGCGACTTTTCAGTACGTTGCTGGATGAAACATGAAGACGCGTAACAAAAAATGCGCAAACAGAAACCAAATAATTCTGTGGAATGCTTTGATTTTAATCTAACAAGTAATGAAAAACACCGACATGAAAAGTAATGAGTTAACAAAGACGTGCTTTTTCTCACTTTAGATCATATCCTTGCCATATTTTTACTCAACAAAATGAAAAATAATAAACAAAATACATACATTTTTGAATAAAATAAAAGAAGCGTACAACAATAATGCAAAAAAAAATATCAGCCGCCCGATTAACTAGATTGTAATTATTGTTCGCTTGAATTTTGAGTGAAATAATTCGAGAAAAAAGGCATTGGCGACAATAAAAAAAAAATAATAAAAGTGAGTAAAAATCGGATTACTCATATAATACTTGGATAAAAAACAAAAACATAAATATATGTTCGCCAAAATAGATCAAATAGCCGAGTAAAAAATAATCAAAAAATTAGATGTAAAATCGGAGTGCGTTAAACTGAACGATCACTACACAGTACAACCGGAATCAGAAGTAGAAACGTAAGGACTATTTTGCCGAAAATAATCAGAGACTGATTCGTAGGTCTCGATTTTGACAGGATAATTCGTAACACAATTTTGCGGTTGGTTAAGAGCAGGTTGGGCAAAGTTATCCTGATAACTTGGCAGCGGGATCGGTTCGGCATACTGCTGGTACGAGGTGTCGATTGCACCGCCGTGTTTGTGACACGTAGGCGTGTGTATACTCAGCATGTCCACAAGTTTGCGCCTCTGCGTCTCCAGCTCCTGTATCTGACTCTTAAGGTCCTGGTTTTGTGTTTCAAGAATTTCTGATTCTTGTACCAGAATCACTGTTTTCTCTCGCTTTTTTAATCTGCATTTCGTCGCGGCTATTTTGTTCCGCTCTCGTCTTCTCCTGCGTCGTTCTTCATCCTCTGGGGTTAACTACAAAACCTTCAAATTAATGTATTGTCCTCTTCGATTTTAATTATTTACATTATGCAATTAAATTTACTAATCCTTACTCCTCTATTGTTAGCACTATTATGAGTACTACTGGAATCGTCCTCTTCTTCTTCATCGTCCGCACTGTCATCTTCTTTTTTCGTCTTCTTATTTCCTTCGTCTTCACTACCGTTAGCCCGTCTTTTAGTCTGCAATGTGAGTTTCAACCCTAAAAAAACACACACACACAAACACACAATCATTTAATTTGTGGCACATTTTTGAAAGACGAATTCAATGTTAAATTATTGTAAATTTGCCTTCTTTAATAAGTTGACTACACGTATGTTGGACACTGGGCGGACTAGGTTCACCACCACTGCTCGTGGAATCGGTTCGATCGCGGCTCCTTTCATTGCAATAGCCCTCAAAAGGATTGTTCATTGCGATAAGGGAGTTTATGATTTCCGGTGTCCTTGGCGTGACCTCAGCTGCCGCGACACCCAGCAATCCGGCCGCGCTTGGGTTCACGTTCACGTTTAAATTGTACATCTTCGAGCCCATCGAGCATTCATTCTGCAAATTAAAATTTATTATCATCACATCAATCATAATCTGCATAAACAACTATTACAATAATAATATAATTAGAAGCAAAAGTTAACTGTTTCAAAATAATTTGCTGCTCAAGTTTCAGTTATTTTGAAAAAGTGGGAACGATTTGTGGTATTTTTAGAATGACGTTTCTCGTTGCGCTCATCAAACCTTTAAATGCATCATTGACATCGTGATTTATAATACTCATATTTTTTGATTCTTTAATGTTGCGCAACGATCAACTTATTCAATATTTTACCAGAGTTATACCAATGTTTACAATTATTGAGATTTATTAAACGCGATTCATGTGTTGTCGAATCTGTCTCGGCCACTTGCCAGTTTCGCGACAAAAAAAGTTTCAAACAGTTTTGAACACAGCTTATTTTTATTGCATCATTTTTTCATACTCCATTTCTCGTTTTTGCACTCTAACATATATATTACATTGAACCAATCACTCAAGCCATTTTTTGCTCGAAAGAAAATCATATTTGCTTTTACTTTGACTTTGATTGTAGTTCTATTTTCGTTATGCTGAAAAAGGCATGCAAAATTTGCAAAAATTTGCATGCATTCAAAAGCAGCAGGAGCAGGTGATAAGTTTCACTTTTATTGGAAGGTTTGTCAACCGCTGATTCATTTCTTAGCAGAAATATAAAATGTTTTGATCAAGATTTTTAGTTCTGCCCAACACACAAGCAGATGATCGAGACCTTGAATTTTATTCTACCGATCCGTATACAATGTTCAGTTTTACTTGATCAAACAGTTGAAATAATTTATGTAGCCAACAATTTCTACGGATCAATGATCACCATACGAATTTAAACCCTTCTTTTTTGTTGTTGTTTTTCCGAAAAAACGAAGATGTATTTTTCCTTCAGCTATAAATAATTAACTACATCGAAACATACTACGTTTGACTTGAAATTTATCATGGCCATATTCCTAATAGAGCGTGAGGGAATCGACTTTCATAATCCAGAGAAACAAAACTATTATTCATGTTTTTTTCTTTTTCTTTGCGTGATATAACTCGATGACTTTCAGTCGAGGGAGAACAATTTTTGGCAAATCTTGAGAAGAAAATGTTTAAGTGATTGTAGTATAGCAGTTTACATATATTTGTTATGAATAGCTCACACATGCTCTTGTTGTCTGTCTATAATTTTATAATTCAATCGCGAGAGTTGCAGCATGAAGAAAATTGTAACCTCAAGATCGTTGAATGTTCAATTCAAAAAATGCTCAATGGAAGCATGACAAACGATTTAACGGCGCGCACATAACAACCTTGGATGAAGAGCGCCGGAATCAACTGTACTGTATTTGTATTGGGTTGGTCCCATTCTAAACGTTCAACTTCCAAGTTGATTTGCATCAATATAACTTTTTATTGCCATTTTTAAGCTGGCCCTACCATCGCTTCTATTGTATTATAATTAAAAAACGTTTGTTTGCTATTTTCAAGCAACTTATAATCAACAAAAAATAAAATTTAATGCACAATTAAAAAACAAGCTACAACTTGTTTGTTGTATTTTACTTAAACATCAAAACTGAAAGTTGGAATATGAAAACTTACAAAGTGAAGGGAGAGTTATACGAAGAACAATTTGGAACGATTCGCGATGATGTTGTCTAAAAGCACGCGCGCATGCTAATCGTTTCTTAAAACAAAAACAATACCGCATTTTCACACTTACTGAACTTTGTTCTTTCGTCTGACATTCGCATATTATCTTATCTATCACTATCTACGGCCTTACAATTCTTCCTTTTCGCGATTCAATCAAAAATAAAATATTAATCATCTGACATTCAAAGGACATTTCCGTTATTGTTTATTTCTTCTTTTTCATCATTTTGATCGTCGATTATCATCTTTTTTTTGAAAAATAATCTAAATTGAACAAAATATTCCCAATCAAGTTTGCATTGAATTATTTATTCATTAATGGGAGAGTTTTTTCGAACTCCGATTTTCTTACACTGTGAATTTTTGATGCCATAAAAAATGATCAATAATATAAACGTTACTTTTAAATTAATAGACACAGCGATTGAAAAACAATTTGCACGATGTTTTTTTTTCTTCATATAAAAACAGGTGTTCAAAAGTTTTGATCGCTAACTTGAGCACGTTTAAAAATAGTACTAGTCATTTGATTTTGACGTGCATATGCTGCTGTATATTTGGGTAATCGTGCGACTCCGATATTTCAAATTTTTTTTCTCGCTGCTGAATGTATTCACATGCCAGTTGAACGGACTGTGTAATAATTATTTATTAACTCGGCATATATGTTTCAGATCACAGTCTAAGGAATCAAACAAATTACAAGCTACGTTAAAGTAATTAAAATTTGCTTAATTCAATTTTTGATTGAATATTTGATATCCCCTTATTTCCCTATGTGTTATGGCAAGGAATGCAAAACAAACTTGTTTAGAAAAGAACTCGAGTTTTGTACACATGTAGATTTAAAATATACCTATACTAATGAACAAAAATTTTTTGAATAAAAAAGTAATTGATTCGATTTGTATTACGACTGTCTGGTGCACAAGAAGGTACATAATTGTCTAGTGAACAATATGTAAATTGAAAAGATGAATGATTTGTAAAAATGCTGATATTGTTATAATTGGTGCATAATTTTTGGTGCAAACTTTCGTCGAGTTAGGTGGCCGTGACAAAGCAGTGTCGCGCGCGTTCTCGACTTACGCAATGGCTGCCCATCTGGCCGGAATATTTTTCTCATATACATTTTGCCGACGAGTGAACGCGCACACATAGGCGTGGGCGGCCTAATTCCCCCGCGCCCCTTTCCTCGCAATCTCAGAGATGCCTCAAATTGCACAATTCAATTTTATTCAGTTTTTTTTTCACAACAATTTTTTTATAACTTTCATTACACGCTCACCGACTTTCATTCATCACATTTATCCTGTTGCACTTTGTTTTTTGCATCACTCAATTTTTAGGGAGATTGATAATTTAACAATAATTTAAGCATCCAAGCAAATATTTTCTATTTACGTTAAAACAAAAATAACCCTTTTTTCATTCAGTATTTTTTTCTATACTGTTATGAGCAAATCCAAAATTAACATCCACTTAGCGGTTCAAAAAAATAAAAATTTTTGGACATTAGGCACACTCTTGGGATTTTTTCCTCACGATCTAGGTGTCAAAACAAGATAGAAAAATGGTGCGGCCCATTTTGAAACGAGTGGCGACATACTTTTAAAATTAAATTAAGTTATAGTGATTTTTGCCAAAAAAGCATGTAAAAAGTAACTCCAAATTTGGTTTCTTTCAAATTTTACGTTTTTTATCGATTATGGGGTGTTGTACGTTCTACCAAAGTCATTCAAATACCGAAAACGAAGTATCAACATATATTTCTGTGTCTCAATTTTAGTACTATGACTAAGAAATTTGAGTGAATTAAGTTAATCGCTCTTTTTCTTCCAAAAAAAATACGAACAGTTGGTACAAAAAGACACACAACTTGCAAAAATATTTGTTTAATACTTTTTCAAACTTTATACAACCATACCAAACTCGACCTTCACCCCTCACTCCCTGTCCGGATTAAGGGTGGTTCCATAAAAAATTAAAAAAATGAGAGTTTTTTGAACCCATATTTTTTATTACAGATTCGGATTCCTTATGAAAAAATAAAACGATTTTATTCTTATCATTTTTCGGTTTTCTAGGATAGATGTCGCTGTAATCGTAAGAAATAAATAATTAATAAAAATCGTTCTCTTGCAATTACAGCGCCATCTATCGTGCAAAACAAAAATAATATAAGAATAAAATCTTTTTATTTTTTTATGAAGAATCCGAATCTGCAATAAAAAATGGGGGTTTCACGAACTCGATTTTTTTTCATTTTTTATTTTCTTCTTTTTTAATTAAAAAAGTATGTCGCCACCTGTTTCAAGGTGGGCCGCACCATTTTTTCATCTTGCATGTTTTGACACCTAGAACCTGAGAAAAAAATCCTAGAGAGAAGAGTGTGCCTAATGTCCAAAAATTTTTATTTTTTTGAACCGCTAAGTGGATGTTAATTTTGGATTTGCTCTTATATGTATAACACAATAATATTAATTTTTGTCGGCAGCGCATAAGACTTTTGCTTAATGTGATTTTTGTATCGCACTTGGGAAGATAACCCAAATAAATGATGATTAAATGTTAATTCAAAAAATAAAAATCCAAAGAGAAGGGAGGAACTTGATGTACTCTGAGGGAGAATCTTGTTATCCTAATTTATATGAAAATTTACGTTTACAATCAACAAACAATGATTCAAAATTTGTTCAATAAATATTATTCAACATTATTAAACTAAGTCAGATTGGAACTATAGGTAGAAGCGGACACCATATTTGTGAAATCGACAGAGGCTCAATCGTACAAGCATTTCTGTATAAGGCAAGGAAGTTTTTTGGAACACGCGGCAGACAATATGTGTGCAAACAACACGGAACAAAAATTAGAACACCGATAAGAATTGCTAATGAAACAATAAACAATTCCGTCGAAAACATTCATCCGCCATCAAGCACAAAAAACATAATAAAAAAGAAATTCTGACGATAGCTAGTGATTTGCATTTGCAACTACCAACTGCATTTGCTCCAAGAGAGCATAATTAATGCATTAATTCATGCAATAATACAGTACTGTCTCTAAAAAAAAGTTATTAGGAAAAAAGCAGTGTTATCAAACTACACACTTTGCAAAAATAAAGTGTTTGTTAGTTTGCAAACCGTTTTCGATTGTTGCAATTCTAGAATGAATTCTAAATAGTGACAAAATTGACGTAGGACAGAATTGTTATAGTTTTTCCACTTAGCACTATGGAACATTTTAAGCGCATGCTGGTTACATTTTAAAGCAAGCGGCGGAGCATGCATATAACCGTAAAACGTGATGCATATTTTGTTATATTGCAATCATCCAAAGTATTGTGAGTCGATGCTGAACTCGATTTACCCTGAAAAAAGTACTTTTACATATATATTATACTAGAATGCCAAATTCTAGAGTTATTATATTTAAAAAATGGCGATTTGTGAGAAAAAATATATTTTACACAGAATATTTTTTCAATAGCTCAGCTTAGATTAAATGAATACGAAAATCTTAGTTACGAATATTTGGTTATTCATTGTTTTACTTTCTAAACAACATGTCTAATGAGAAAACAACAACAATGGTCGGCCCAATCTCTTAGATTTCAAAATTCTATATATACTGGCCCTAATAAACCATCAAAACAGGGCTCAGATAAGGTGCTAATCAGGTTGTTTGATGTCAATTACAGTGACCTTAAACCTATTCAAAAATTTTTCCTTGCATCAATTACATGCCATCGGATCACTCCTGTATAAATATTTGAGTGGAGTTGCGTGACGTATAAGTGAATTTTCATATTTTTTGTTCATTAAATAAACTTTATTTAATCCCACTTGTTTTAAATTATTTTTGTGACTATACAAGAAATTTGACAATCGTGCGCAGAAATTATTTACTTTTCACCCTAGGAATATAGAAGTGAGGGTAAGTAGGCTCTGTTCACATAGGTTGCACTCGGCTTCGCCTGGTGTACCTGAATTATCGATAAGGTAAAATTATTGAAAAATTCTAAATAGACTATGTCTTTATTTTTGTATGTATTCTATTCATATTATGAGTATAAAATGCGACACAAGAAAAAAATACTTGTAGAAGAGAAAAAGTTAAAAAAAAATTAAAGTTCTTAAAACATTTTATTCTATTTTTTATCTATTTTTCACCTTATCAAAATTAGTGAAAAAAGCAGAATTAAAGCAGATTTATGCAAAACTGTCCTACTAGAACATAAGAATATATCTTATATTTGAGCCATTACATTATTCAATCATAAATGCTTAAATATAAAATGATTGATGAAACTTACGAAAATATATATTGACTGAGGAAACTTACAGAAAGAAAATTGGGCCGACGATTATTTTTGTTTTCTCATTAGACATGTTGTTTAGAAAATGAAACAATTAATAACCAAATATTCGTATAACTATGATTTTTTGGTTTCGGGAAACAATCGCCGAACCCTTCACAATTATTGTTTTTGGGTTTTATATCACCCGCGTTTATTGGTTTTCTCGGAATTTAAAATACTCCTCCATAACCATGCAAACTATTTCATAAGTTTGTTTATAAATGTTCATTCATTGATAAAGGTATTAGTTAACAATAAAATCATAAAGAATTTGATTAACATTTGTTCATGAAATTGCATTTGTTAACTAACGTTTGTTTATAAAAATGCATTTGATAACAAACACTTGTTTATGAAAAATGCAATTGTTAACTAACATTGTTATCTAAAGTTGTATTTGTTTATGGAAATTTGTTTACATTTATTGTTTATAAAATTGCATTTGTTTACTAACGTTTGTTAATAAATTGCCTTTGTTAACTAACATTTCTTTATAAAAATGCAATTTTTAACAAACATTTGTTAATAAACATTTGATTGTTGATTAACATTTATTTATAAGCAATTGATTGTTAACTCACATTTGTTTATAAACATTTGATTGTTAACTAACATTTGTTTTTAAAAACGTGATTGTTAACTAACATTCGTTTATAAACATTTGATTGTTAACTAACATTTGTTTATAAAAATTTGATTGTTAACTAAAATGAAATTTCTCTATCTATATATATCGGTTAGGAAAAATTTTTCCACATTTTAAAAGTAAAAAATCAATGTAACTTAAACAATTTCATTAATTTTTTCCGGGAAAAATTTTTTTCTTTTAGAACATTTATCGACACGATTTTTAGTCACTTTAATTTCCAAAAAATAACGCGTTAAGTATTTTGTATTAATTATTTAAATTTCATATATGACGCTTTTTGAGTTGGTCGGAGTAAATAAGTAGTTCGGTATAGTTCGGTATTCTTCAATCGGGTTTGCTTAAATCGGGAAAACAATCGCCGTCGTCGTTCTACCGAACGACTTGATTATTATATTCTATATATCATTATTTAATTTTTCATAATGCCAGGATATTGATTTAGATTTGGTTTGGACAGTTTGAATTAACTATTTTTAATTATTTATACTGTGCTACTCCGCAAATGTTGCTAAAAGTTTATCATAAAAATATATTGTAAACAATTTAAAAAATGCATTATACAAATGACAATATTAATAATAATATTTCAGTCATTGTTCTGAATGTTTCAAAACCTATTCTAATTTAGCACTTAGAATGTAGCTCAAATTGAATATCAAGAAAAAATGACGTTCATTCAACTGCTGTTCGAGGAAACTTAAATGAGAAAAAAGACAAAACTGACAAAATGTAATAGAGATTGATGGGCAAACCCGCATACAGTGCGCTCTGCTTTTACTTGATCATATTCTTGATTAATACATAATAAATTGTGCTGCTTTATTTCTTTAACCAATATTTGATTTTATATCTAACAGACACAGCAGGGTAAGTCTTTGACATAAATTTTATTAAAAATTGTATTCAGTGTTGATCCTGGACTTTCAGTTTTTAAAGTCAGTTTAGCGTCATAATATTCTAATGAGTAATTTATTTCAATATATATACTATATACCGTATACAACTTCTTTTCAACAAAAAATTATTTCACTTGTTTGAACAATTTATTTTTGATACCTTTAGGCTAAAAACGGGTCATATTTGATGCAATTTGAGTATTTTGGCAATTGCAGTTGCGATGAAATAGAATTTGGTTAAATTCTTCAATCTCTGTGAGAAAACCATCATCATATAATAAATGAGTATTCGACCATCGTGTCCGTGAGATTGTGTGTGTGTGTGTGTGTGCGTGCGTGTGTGCGTGCGTGCGTGCGTGTGCGTGTGTGTGAGAATGGAGAGTGACAATTGTAATATGTATAACGCCCACAAAATGGTGTTTGTTCAATGATGACCAGAACAAACAGGTAGTTTTTTTTACATTTTCTTTCTTTTGATTTGTGTTATTTTTTATTTAAACCAAATAAATATGGCAATATGGCAAGAATAGTGTGTGCGAAAATGGCATATAATGAGTTGGGTTGAAGAAAGTGAGTTTGCTGCATTGAAGAAGGCACAATTAATTAACGATTAAGCACACCGTCAAGACGCGAAGACAACTAATAACCGAGTAACTATTATATGTATATTTTCTCAGAGATACGGCTAAACCAGATTTATTCGCTCAATTACATGTTATCATTCTAATTGTGTTTAATCTATGAGTTGGTCACGCTGATCACGCATAATTTAATATATATTCTTCAAAATATTCATCCATGCGTCTTAAAAATGTTAAATATGCTTCCACTCAATATAACTTCTCTTTTTCAATATACAAATCTTATTTTTTTTTTTCAATACGTCACTTAATTAGAATAAGTCAATATTGAGGGGTCAATACTAATTTTTCAATAAGCGCATTCAATGTTCTGTTCTATTCTCATGAAATTTTCTTCTCTTTTAAAATGAATTAGAATTAATCAGAATCTTAAAAATGTACTCTTTTTATTGTCATTTTATTTTTTGATACTTCACAGGTATTTCCGTTTCAGGTTGAAGGTAGCTATATCATTAAAGGAAGAAAAAGAATACATCTTTTGATCAAATTGAAAGAAAATACGCGAAGAATACTGCTGCGCTCTTAAATGCATGAATTCTATCAATTATTCATTGCGTCATTTTTAACTGTTTTTGTTTATTCGTGTGGTATAAATTAATTATTCTTCAAATTCGAGAAGTAATTAAAGTAATTGTCAATAAAATGAATGAACATACATAAACGATAAAAGTATAGGCTTTTACTATTTATTAATAAATAAACATTGTTATCAGATGGTTTGGAACTAGGCGAGGCTTGCGATCGAAAATGAAATTCCTCAAAAAGGTCAAGGCCGTGTAAAAAGCCTAATCTCACAACTACCACAAAGATGACGATTCACAATTTGCCGAATAAAAGAGAAACGAACAGATTAAAAAATAAGCTACAGCGCTGCAGCAACATCTCCCCGAAGTTCTTTTTTATGAGCCAAATAAGAAGCATAAGTTATGCTAATTGCTATTTTTGTATCATTTTTTTGTTCTTTTTCTATATCCTAAATATTGTGTTCATAACAAACGAATGTGGGAGTTACACAGCAAGTGCATACTCTCAAGTTTTTAGTCATCAATCATTTCGTGAGAGTCAAAAAAAAAAAAATTTCAAGGTCAACATCTGAAATAAGGAAAAATGTTTAAAACAATAATTGTTTACGTTCTTAAAAAAATTATTACTTTTATTTCATTGAATATTTGTTTTCAGTTCGATGAAACCTTGAAAGCGTAAGTTTTTTTAATAATTCTTATATTGAAATGCGTATCAGGGAAATAATGTCATTCCCACACTTGATTTTTGAATAAATATACTTTTTTGAATTTTTATGCCATAAGAACCATGAATTTTGCCGCAACACTGATTGTTATTCAGCCCACAGTTCATGTTTTTCTTATATGCCGTATTGTGAAATCGTTTTTTTTTACGATAAAATCAGTTTTATGTAATTATTGTTTGAACTGAATGTCTCTACAGTTTTATGCGTGTATGAAATATTTTGGTTTATGAAATGTAGACGATTAAAGTGACTTTTTTTCTCATAAAAAATGCGAAACAAATTTGATTTCAACAAAGAAGCTCTCAGTTTTGAACAAGAGTCGTAGATGAAAAAAGGTGTCAAGGTATGAAGCATAGAAAATGCCATAAAACGACGCATACTCGCACGCCAAGATCAGTGTCAGAATTTCAAGCATATATGCTTTTAGTTCATTTTTTCTAATTTATTAATAAATTCAAAGTTTCATGACCCCGCTGATTTTGAAGCCTAATACACTGTAACATTAGTGCCAACAAGTATGTTCCACAAAAACGATGTTAATTGAATTAGAGTTAATTTAGAAGCTTAAAAATGATTTGAAGTGGTAACAGTAGCTAAAAAGATGATGTTTGTTCAATTTTTTAACGAACAAAGTTAAACAGATTTTTTATTAAACTCGCAAGTATTTTATGTAACAAACAAAAATTTTTTATCAAAGTTGTTTTATATTTGTTTCAAGGAAAACACGCATTAGGAAGATTAATTAAAAACTTTACTTAAAAGTTAAAAATGCATAATATTTATGGTCCATGACGGTTTTCAAAATGTTCTTGTTACTGTTTGTTATTTTAAACATCAGGTGTAAAATAGTTAACAAAACTCAGAGTGTCAATGAAACTGACTGGCAGTTTCGGCTTTTCAGATGATTTGCAAAAGACAGTTTTAGGAAGAAGAGTTGTTGAAAACTTACTAAGAAAAGTCAAGTCGGTGTAACAAAAAACCATAAACTTGGACAAAAACACTGAACAGGCACCGATCGCAGATACAAATTCCTTCATGTCATTTAGTTTAAAATGACTTGGTAGAGATAAAAGAAAGTTAAAAGTAAAAAGAAAGAAGCGGGTGCACGTGCTGGTGACGACAGCGTAGCGTGGAGGCATAAAAATGCTCTGAAGAGTGCCGGCGCACGACTGACTGTCACGAGTCGCGACGACGGATCGGATCGGCGGTTAGATTCCCCTACACGCCCCACATGGCCTAGATATAGCGCGGCTATTTTTAGCTCGTGGCGTCAACAATCGGCACGCTCATTGGTCCGCGCTGACGTGATCGCGCAAAAAGAGCGCGCTGGGCTGGGCGCGCCGGCGAACGCTAGCCAACAATCATTTGTTGACATCAAACTGTCAACCGGCAATGCACTCAGGATAATCGATTGCGAAAAACTCGCTTTTCGATTTGCCCAAATAAATCCTTTATGCAAATTATTCAGCCTTTAAATCTGCAAATAACCACAACAATTTCTTTGTTTACAATATTATACGTGACAGATGATAAATAACATGCATAACAAATGTTCATTATTCAATAGGTATATTGAGTACCTGTAAATTCACATACCGACTTTCGTCTTTCCTCAGTTTCAGTTTTTTATCCACAAAAAAGTAAATAATAAACAAAATGAATTTGTTGTTCATAATTATAATTAATATATATTTTGCTCAAGTGCACCAAATAATAAACAAAGATGACCTTGAAGAGTGTTGCTTTGTTTTTATGTATTTTAGTTGGAATGCACAAATCTTGTTGTATTTATTTTTGTTTAAGAAAATGCTCTTTCAAAATATTTGGAAGAAAAAACAAAAAAAATGCTTCATTGAACATATATACATAAAACAAGATCTTGAACTGTAAATCTTCTAAATAATAAAGTTTATCGTGGTTATTTTATTAATTTGTTATATTAAAGTTTGATTGACAAAGCGGTGCATGAATAAGACTGCACGACATTTCATGGAATTGGCCGCCAAGGCTTTTTGAAAGCTTGCTCGATAGCCGCAAATTAATAGTACCGCTTTGATGCACAATTAGCATAGAATGGGAACCGATTATTGAATCCGCGAATTGCCTCAAGTAATGCAAAATTAGCGTTTGTGCTATTTAATATTAGTGCATTAGTTTGCGCTGACTAATATCATTTGCATGTCGGCTCGGCGATTACTATTACAGCGAGTGGCTACCCGACATTATGTGGATGTCACTCATTTTTTGTTACGCTATCGCCATAATCGATCAATTATTATAATTTTTTTGGAATTCTTATATCATTGTATCTTTATATGGTTTTTAAATTAAACTTTATTGAAACATTGTATGATTAATTGAAAACATTCGCAATCCAGAAATTTGAGCTTGGCGGCAAACGGCGAACAGGCAAAACAGTGGCGCTGCTATCGTTCGTTTTGAAAACTTCCTTACTTTTATCTCAAAAGCTTTTATTCCTTTTTTCGCAAAGCACGGTGTGCGCGTGTGGAATCTGAAAATTTTCTGTTTTAAAGTTTTTTTTATCAAAGTTTACGAGCAACATTTAAGTTCAGTGTAACGTTTAATTGACTAAACAGTGGGAATAGTCCAAATGGTAACTTTATTTTATTTGTCTTATCAATAAATGTAAAAATATTTTTGAAACAGTTTAAATTTCCTTCCGATTGTTTATAAATTATAAAAATATTTTGAAGGTTATCAAGAGGTTTTTATTTTATTAAGGGTTATTGTGAACTATCATTAATCGCATGATCGGCGTGATGATTTTGTATTGGAAATTTTGATTTACCGTTCGCCATTGTTGTGGTTTTCCAATCACAACAAAGCAAATGTAAACACTATTCCAACTTTCACAGTCAATTACCCGCGGACAAAATCTCAGTGATTTATTTTTTATTCATATATGAAAAGTAATTTTAATCGGAATTTTAATTTTGAAACAAATTAAATAATAGAAATTCCTGTTACTAATTAAAAATAGTCAAAATGAATGTCAAATATTAGTAAATATAATTCACTTTGTTTGTTTACCTTCATTGGTTAAACAAAATATTTTTAACCTTTACTTTGAAATGTTGACGTTTGACTAATTCAAAATTGTTGATTTTGTTGGGTTTAGAAAAATGGACACGATGTCACGCAACAAAATAATAAAGAAAAATATGGAACCTGTTGATGACTGGTTGGCGAAAGAAGGCTACTACCGAAAATTGTCACCAAAAGATTCGACTTGCCTCTTCCGAGTAGTCAGTGAGCACATCTATCTCACTCAACATGATCACATCAGAGTTCGAAACGAATGTGTCAATTATATGCGAGAAAACCCAAGCATCATACAAAAGGTGCATACACTTTCGCTGTTGATTATATTCCTACCTCAAGTTTTTTAACTCAAAACGAAATAATATTCTTTCAGAGCGTTTCCATCTCTGTGAACGATTACTTAGACCAAATGGCGTGTTTCACTCAGTGGGGAGGCGACAACGAAATCAAAGCTATGTCATTATTGTACAAAGTGGACTTCATCGTATTCAGTGCCCAGAAATTCACAAAAACTCCTGTTACCAAAAACGGATTCGAAAAGTTCATCATTCTCTGTCACACGCCGCAAAAGCAGTATGATGCAATTTATACTGTCGACTACATTACGAACGCTGCCTTCTGCCAATGTAATCTTGGGAATAATGTAGAATTTTTCATTCACTAGAATTTGTATACTTTATGTTGTTTGATCTTTTTTTTTCAGCCATTGTCTATCAGACTTTGTACAAAAATGTCTTTAACGTGGTCGACATTGACAATACTGTGCATAATATGCTCCATGAAAGATCACAGGATTACAGGCACGACAAGTTCTTCCTCAAAGGGAACGTGGAAATCAGAGAGTACATATGTTATTGTTATTTTCAACAACATAATGATATCATACAAACTTTATTACAAAATAAGAACTGATATAATTTCAAAATTGCAGTCAACTCAAAATGGAGTTTTACAACAAGATAGATGATGGATGCGATGAGATTGATGAGCATCGTAATTCTGGGACACCCGCTCCTTTTCCATACAGAGTCGCCAAAGCTCTTGATCCTAACATTTTCAGAAATACCGACTTGGACGTTTATCAAGAACTGAAAAAAGGTATTTCTCTGAAAATGCTTTGTTTTTGTATATTTAAGGTAAAAATATATTTGAATATTTTATATTGTACAGAGGTGAAATTCGCTGGATGGGCAAGGTTTACCAACGATTTTCAAATCGGAGCCAAGTGCCTTGTGCAGTTAGATAACGCAGACAAAGAAAACAACAACAACATCGTTAGCAACAGCGAGAATGATGCAATCAGCGATTCAAAAATACCGAGCAAAAATGCGAAAAAGGAGGACGCTGTTTTTTATAACGGCCATATTCAGGAAATGAGCAAAAACGAAGGCCCAGTTGTCGTTTATATTGAGGAACTTGGCGAGAGAAAAACTGTACCCTACGCTGCTTTGAAACCGTTGTCAGCCAGGAAGACCAAGTTAAATCCTTGCTGGAATAACAGTATCTCCAGAAAGACCACGACTTCTGATCAAAGTTGGTTTTTTTGAAACAAAATTGTATTCACTGTTAGTATTTTTATTTTGAGATTATTCTGTTTTGTCAGATCAAAAGTACAAGAAGCCTTGGGGGTGTTCGCGCAGACCTAAAGAATTGATGCAAAACATGAACAACTTTGACAGAGCTGGCAATGGAATTCGCAAAGACGTTAGCGAGTCGCAAGATTGGGCTGATAGCAGGTATTCCATCATGAATCAAGTTAAAGCTCAAAAAAGCATTATTTTATTAAAATCTGTTATCCTTTTTTGCAGCTACAAAAATGATGCGATCACTCCAGACAAACACAAGCCACAACATTACAACAATCAAAATTATATCGATGTAAGGATAAGATGGATTTTATCTTGAAATTATTTTATTTTCATTCATATAACTCGATTTTCTATTTTTAAGGCAAACGTCAACATGAACGTAGTACCTGTGGACATTACTCATCAACTTCAAGTGCCAGATATCAGTCCCTGTAGAAATCCTGAGGAAGAAACCAAAAGTGCCTTCGATCAGACTGATATCAATCAAAACAACCTTGTCATGAGTAACTCACATTTCATCCATGGAAATAATGGTAAAATGCAAATTTTACAACATGAAAAAAATAAATAATAACTCGTTTGTTTTTATTTTTATAGAAAGTGCAAACTATCAACAAAAACCAATCACTTTCACTAATCCTGAAAACTCACCTATGGCTCCAACGGTGCAGCCGATCAATTTATCAGTCGCCAAAAGTATCGATATTAATGGGAGTGACTTGCCTTACTCGGGTAATGACTTGCAATTTCGTTTACAGTTTTGTATGTTTAAATAAAGAAACACAAAGTTGACAATTTTATTTTTGTAGAACCATGTACGCTGAGATTCTTCTACAACTTGGGTCTAGAGGTAATTTTAAACTTTTCATAAAAAGTGTTCGAAGGACTTTTCAAGTTATTCAACTGAACGTTTCTTTTTTGAAAAATCTTTCTTTTAATCCGACTATTATTTTTTAGTACTTTCACACAAATCAACTGTGGAATTACCCTCCGTACGATCAGATGATAGCACCTGCATACTTTACGAGCCAAAATCCTCCACCTCTTACTGGTCCAGGAAGTTATCTCGTCTTGCCAAACGGTATTTACTGAATAATTCAGTGTAATAATTAATAATTACTAAATAAATATGTGTAAAATTAACAAAATATTGATTTCAGGCACGAACAATGAAGAATCAGAGAACGCGACGGAACAGAATAGACCGAGAATTCAAAACATACGACGTAGGGACGACGTTATGGATCGTAACAGAAGTAATCAACAAAAAGGCAATCTGCCGAGAAACAGCGAGCGTTACAACAAGCCCATGCAAGGATTTTCAACGCAGACACACGATCCTCAGAAAATGCGAGAATTCAATAAGAATATCTCTCATAACAATCCTGAGCGAAAGGATCAAAATGTGAACAAGGACGTGCAAAGAAACAACAGAAACGGCCTTGGATCTCGTTACAGAAAAAATGATGGTATTTATAAAATATATAAAACTGCGTACATATAACAAATATAATAATTATTTGGTATGAATGACAATATTTTGGATATTTGTTTTAGGACGTAATGCGAACAATAATAACCAAGTCCATTCTCAGAAGCAAGAGCATCATCAACCCCAAATCAGATACAGCAGTTTCAACAACAGCAACAACACTTTGAAGGCTAGCAATGAAACATGTCAACAACAGCTAACCGACGTTGAACAATCGCCTACAACTCAACAGCAGCAGTTCAGTAACGCGACAGCATTGTACCCTGTACCTTACAACCAGCCGCCGATCTACAATCAAGTTGCAGTGTGCGGTTCGGAGTCTGAGACTTTTGGCGGGTACTATCAACCCCAAGCAAGTTACTATCCTTTGGTCTACCAAGCGCCAGCTGTAACCAATGGTGATCCAAATGTGAACATTGATGAGTGCGCTGGCTACCAAGTGTACTCACCCTACGTTTATCAACAGGCCCCAGCTGTTTTTGGCGTTTCTGATAATTGGTTTCCCGTGGCTGGTCCACCTCCCGCGTTTGTTCCGTACACACCAATCGTTTCACCCAATACTCCTAACAATTCACAAGCCCCAGCGGTTTAAGCCATAAGTCATCTTAGACTCCGAAGCTTTTTTTCATACAATTATCGGATTTTTTTCACATTTAGATGTAATATTTGTTCTACACTTAAATGGCATTCAAATGAAAGTAAATCTACTTTGGCCGAGACATACGCTTTAGAGTGTTTATTTTTTCCTTACAAACAAACATTTGTTAACTTATCTTTTACTATCAATCGATCAATTATCTTTTACCTATATATATATAGGTAAATTAAATCTAAAGTTGAAAAGGACAAAAAAAGATTTCTTGGAAAGTCTAACTACTTGAAAAAATTATTTTGTCCAACGATTTGTTTTATTTAAAATTTTAATGTAAATTTAATATAAATAATGAAACGATGTAAAAAAATACACGTTAATTTTTCCATTTAATTGCCGGACTTTTCAAAACATTTTCAGCGTAAAGTTCATGTTCTCCTGTGCCTTGCAACCGCTTTCTGTATTCCATTAATTGCTGCCTATCACCTTGATTACCTAAAATCTGTATGAACATGTTTTGTTATTTGTTTGTTTGTTTTTAATACTCAAATTAAGTTTAAACTTACATCAATAACGCTTTTGTGGCACTCGAGTGAAATGGCAAGTTCAAGTTTTTTTTTCATCCCGTCCACGTAACCAAGATACTGTTCTAAAACATTTGTGGGAGCTTTGTTTTTTTGTAAGATGTTGATTATCTCTTCAATAGACAGGCTGGATTGAAGTTTTTTGCTTCCCACCCAGTTCTGTTAACATTGTAAATTTTAGAGTTACGATCGACTTGGAATGAATGCAATCTATCTAAAAATGTTTGCAAGTACTTTGGTAAATAATAAATTGTCAATATCCTTCCATTGTTGAACAGATGATCTCATAGAAATTGCAACTTTTTGGTATTGCTTGGGTGATATTTGGTACTTCTTATATAACGAAAGAGGCGAAAGAAAATGACCTTCAGGAGAGTCCCAATAATCCCTGCACGAATGTTTCAAACATTCAAGAAGTGAGCAATTTGGATGAAACTGTTCCGAAAAATCGGATTCTTTGATTACCATCTGCCATTCTACAACAACAATATACAATTATTCAACGAAACCAATTTTGTCCAATTTGATGTATAAAGTATGCAATCATACCTAATAATTGAACGTACGACTGTAAATATTGAGTTTCCCTGCAATCTGGCAAACTTGTAAACAATGTTTTATGGCAATGGTTTAATTTTTGTAAAAGTTTTTCTGGGTTGCTTGTGTTTTTTATAATTATGTTAAGATTCATCATCTGGAATTCAGTTTAATTAGAACAAGAACAGAATTAAAACGGTACGTTAAAAAAAACTTACCGCTGCGTCAAAAGTTTTGCCTTGCAGTCTGGAAACCATAGATATATTATGATTAGTGAAAAAAAAAGACATAGATTAATTAAAAATGGCTCACTTTAGAAGGTCAACTATTTCACTGGTTAAACTTCTCGTGTTTAAATAATGTAAGTATATATCATTAGCTACCGGACGATCTTTTAAAATTGATAAGAGAAGAGATTTTTTCAAAGTCTTCATAAGGAAAAGAATTACCTAGAAAATAAGAGCAAAGTGTCATATCAGCATTATATCAAATGTATTTCAAAATTTTAAAATAACAGAACTTACACATAAGATTGCATTTCCATCACCACTTTCAATACTTTGATCAAGCAGAGCAGTCTTACTTTTCAGTGATTTGTAATGTTCCAAAGTGTAAGGTGTATTGTAAATCATTTTCAAAAGTGTCTTTTCAGGATTTTCTGACGGAATTGCTTCACTTTGTTTGTAAATTTTATCCCTCTCAAAAACTGCGAATAATTGATAAATAATTTATATTATTGTTACTTATTAGCCACACAGGTGATCAGTAATGTACACCTAGATATATGCATACTCAGATGGAGTTGTCTCTCAGGAATAATAGCATTTAATGGTTTAAAGGACTTCCATTGAGATTCATCATTCGTTAAATAACTGTTAGAGGTGCTTGAACTTGGTGCATTTGTTTCAACATTCTGAAATTAACATTAAAATTATTAAATAATTGATTCAATTAATTATTTTTTCAAGTTCACTTACCTCATTGATTTCAAATGAAAAATGATTCTTTTCGTTGCTGTTCCAAAAGTCCTCTTCATCTTTCAGTGCGTTCATTGTTGCTTTACATTTATAATGTACAAAAACAACAGAAATCACTCCTGATGTTGACAGTTGAGATTGCTAACTTTTTGGTGGTGTGGTTGTGTGCGGCTGTCATCAAAACGGGACTTGTGAACCGACCGCTGGTTTACGTTTTTAAAAAGAGTTTTAGTTGTTTCAAAGCCCACTATGGAGCCACCATCACCGACTAAGAGATTGGATTTCACGTTTCAAAATGTCACGTAAGAGCGAGTAATGTAAGAATGTGTAAGAATCATTTGGCCTCGTAATGATGATGAATAATTAATCACTGAATTTGCCTGAAAATGTTGTCGTGTCAGTGTGAAGCATGTTAATTTCAAACTGCAAAGTTACTGAGACGACAATGTCGATCGCACGAGAGAGAGGTTAATTTTGTCGTTCGAAAGCGAAAACGTAAACAATCTAAATTACATAAATCATGCTGCTGTTTTTAACCGGAAGGCTTGTTCAGCAATCACCAGGCAAAATGCAGCTGGCCCTTTCTCAAAGATGTCATTTCTGTCAGCTTAACGTTAAACTGAGTCAACTTGGGTTTAGACAGCAATCCAATGTCAATCTGCGACAGTTCTCCAGGTACAAAACCAAATTGAGCAATAATGTAGGCAAGAAGAACCCTAAGAAGCAGGAGGAAAAATTGTCCGAGTTCAGGCGGTTGTTTGGTTTGGCTTCATCCGAGAAATGGAGGCTCGCAAGTGCAGTTGCTTTGTTGACAGTTTCCAGCGGTGTGACAATGTCAGTGCCTTTTCTCATTGGTAAGGTAATTGACCACATTTATACAGAAGACAAATCTCAGGTCAAGGACAAGATCAAGCAGCTGAGCTTAGCGATGCTGTGCATTTTCTTAATCGGCGGAGCTTGCAATTTTGGACGGGTTTATTTGATGAACACTACGGCCTACAGAATAACGCAAAGTTTGAGAAAGAAAGTGTATTCCTCGATTCTGAAGCAGGAGACTGCTATGTTTGACAGAGTCAGTACCGGCGAACTCGTCGGAAGATTAACCGGTATTTTGTATTCTTTTTGCCGTTGATGAAAACATAAAACGAATGTATATGTATAAGTGATATATTAATGGAGCGTTTGTTCGCAGGTGATGCCCAGCTGGTGAGTTCTTCGATTACATCAAACGTCTCGGACGGCTTGAGGTCGGGAATAATGTCACTGGCGTGTGTTTCTATGATGATCTTTATCTCGCCAAAACTCGCAACAGTCTGCATATTAATAATTCCTCCTTTGTCGGTGTTGTCAGTATTTTACGGCCGTTTTGTAAAACAAATGACAAAAAACGTACAGGACAGTTTGGCAGTTCTTAACACGACCGCTGAGGAAAAAATCAGCAACATTCGGGTGGTGAAGGCGTTTGGCAAGGAAATCAGTGAGATCAAAAACTACGAAATTAAGCTTCAGAACTTGATGGACCTTTGTACAAAAGAGAGCCTATATAGAGGCCTATTTTTCGGAGCAGCCGGCTTCTTTGGCAACATGATGGCGCTCTCTGTCTTATGTTACGGTGGATTAATGGTGTCGGATGAAACAATGACTGTTGGCAATCTCAGTTCATTCCTTCTCTACGCAGCGTATATGGGATTCTCGTTGAATGGAATAGTGAGCTTCTACTCGGAACTCAACAAAGCTTTGGGAGCGAGCACTAGGCTCTTTGAACTGATCGATCGTCAGGGTGCATTGCCGATTCAAGGTGGCAAGATACTGCCCAAACTTGACGGAGAAATCGCCTTTCAAGCTGTCACTTTTGCCTATCCTACGAGAAACGATGTACGCATTTTTGATAACTTCAATCTTACTATCCCAAAGTGCACAACCATGGCCATCGTGGGTCAGTCGGGATCCGGTAAATCCACCGTTGCTGCCCTTCTTTTAAGGCTTTACGATCCCGACTGCGGAAGAATTTTGTTGGACGGCCATGAGATAAAGGAGCTCGACCCGCTCTGGTTGAAATCACAGTTTGGCTTGGTCTCGCAAGAAGCTATTCTTTTTAACGGCACTATACGCGAAAATATCATTTATGGAAAGGAAGATGCTTCGCAAAAACAAATCATAAACGTGATCGAGCAGGCCAACGTTTTAGAATTTGTCCAAAAGTTACCTCAAGGGTTGGATACTCTTGTGGGAGAGAGAGGAATTACTTTGAGTGGAGGCCAAAGGCAAAGAGTCGTAATTGCCAGAGCTTTGATTAAGGTAATATATCTTACTGCTCATTTTGTTTATCTTCGGTTTCAATTATTGAATCAAATTGTAGGAACTATTTAATAATCATTTTATGCAGGATCCAAAGGTTTTGATTTTGGATGAAGCAACAAGTGCGCTGGACGCTGAGAGCGAATACTTAGTTCAAGAAGCTTTGGAACGTGTTACTCAAGGGAGAACAGTTTTGACAATTGCCCACAGACTTAGCACAATCAAAAACGCCAACATCATCGCCGTTCTGAACAAGGGTCAGATTGTGGAAAGTGGATCATACGGTGATTTGATAGCCAAAGAGGGTGGCATGTTCACTAAATTGGTGCAACATCAAACGTTCCAATAAACGTATGTAAAGTAAATATTTATCAAAGCCAACTCGGTTACAATATTAAATCTCTGTATATTTTGTGAATATGAATTTACATTTGTAATTAATTTTTATTCATTTATACTATTTACTTCACACAGTCTAAAACATAATTTCATAATAACAAAAAATAATTTTTTTTTTATAACAATTTTAAAGAACTTTTTGCAATTTCATACTGAATTTCAGTGCAGTTTCCTATTCGTTTATAAAATGAATGACGTTGTTTTGTTGATCAGAAATATTACGTGTCAAATGCCACGATCTGTATACACTGTACATAATAATTTATGAATAAGGACAAATGTATTTTCAAGTTATGAATTTCATTAAAAAATTGTTAGCCAAGTTGCAAGATTTTTATAATCAACTCATGACTACTAATTTATTGATGTTGAACGGAATCATTCGAATAAACAAGTTACTATGAAAGTTTGACGTATTGTTCATTTTCCTTATCACAGTAAAACACACGTCAATCTGTAATACTTTTTCACTTTCATCTGCAAACATGCAATTCTTGGTTTGCATCTATCAATCGCAATATCAACGAACACGATATTTTTTTGATAATCGTTTTTATTATTCTTTATCTGTTAATAATTTAACAATTCATCCTAGTACACAAATTAGATTGATCGACTAATTTATATCTGAAAAAGACTTTTTTCATTTTCTACCGAAAAATGGGCAAACTATTCAATTCTCGCAGCTTTGTTGGTATTCATTCTCATGAGATTGTATTTTTTGAAATGTTTATGTGCAAAATAAATAATGATCATTGCAACAATAAGCAAAACTAATCCAGAGATAATGATATCCCTGAGGATGGTCCACTTGTAATTTTTATCAATTTGCGTCAACCAGCTGGTCCATGTAGCGTTCCACAATTTCGGATCTGCATTTTTATCGTCGTCAATATTTTTCGCCGGGATCATAGCATTCTTGTAATCTTGCAGAACAATTTCTATAGCTTTAACTACAATAGGAGCTTCTTCCGCGATGTTATTTATTTCACATGGGTCTGAGTATATGTTGAATAAACACGGGCGTTTTGAGGGATCGCAAGGCTGAAAAAAGAATGTTAATAAATGAGGCCATCAAAAAGCTGATTTGTAAAATTGAAAATAACACAAAAAAATGTTACTTTGGGTTGAGGAAACTTTCTACAGCGAATCTCTGCCTTCCATCTGAGATCATAAATATCAGAAGTTGACAATAATTGATTGCAGCCTGGATTTGAGCATCGTTTTTTGAATTGCATCTTGTTCGTTTGGATTAGCTCTGCGATAGCTCGGCCAACTTTACTTTGTAACACTTGTTCAGCCGAATAAGAGGCTGTTTCTTGTTGAGACCTTGCTGCGTCACCATACCAGTCGTTATGTTGGTCGGTCGTACCAGTTATTAACTTGTAATGGTTGTACCTGATGCTCGAGTAATTTGAGATTTCATCAATATTTATCACGACGTTAGTACGGGCTTTACCGCCATCGTCCTCTGATAAGTAAGACCACAAATTGATTCCGTCCAAGTTCGTTGCATTTACCATGTTAACTCCTGATGGAATATTTGAATATTTTTCTTTTTCAACGACTTGTATTATTTTTGCATAACAAATTAAATGATTATTATTATTATTATTATTATCAACGCTCAACTTTTAATTGAATGAATAAGTTATTTGACGAGATTATTTTGCCTATGTTAATAGATTTTAAAGTTGGAACCTGCTATGTAAGTGAGGGTAGGCAACCAATCAGTAATGGAAATTAAACGTCGACAAACAAAACTTGTCTTTTTTAGCATCGAGCTCCACAAGGCTGCAACTGTTCGCGATGAACCTTCCCAGGGACCGCCTTTCACCTCAAATTTAAATCTCAACATTTGACCTTTTTTCTTTCCATTTAACTACTGCACAAAAAGATTATTTAACTCACTCCTCTAAGAGGAAAATTACTTCCTCCATTTGGATTTTCTCCCACAGTTTGAGCCCCGTTGTCCGAAAGAAAAAGTATGACGCTTGACTCCAAAATATTGTTTGTTTGCAAAACCTCTATGATCGTACCTATACTTTGATCCAATCTGTAAACCTTTTCTGTCATGTCATTGTCACACAAATAATTATTTATTAATATGTAGTTGAATCTGAGGGTTGAATTGTAAGCCAAGTATCTATTAGTTTGGTGTATGTGTATCAGACAGACCTGCATAAGACCTGCGTTGTAAATCCTTGATATGCGAGAACGTATTCGATTGATTAACTTCGGACTGGAACTGTTTATCTTTGTTTGGCGCATGTGGAGCGAGGTAAGATAAGTACAAGAACAAAGGCTCCCTTTTATTATGGTTTCTGATTAATTGTACTGCTTTGGTGGTGAACAAATCGGTGCTGTAATTACCGCTTGCAGACCAATCGATACTCATATTTGATCTCATGTCATATCCCGACCAATTGTTTCTCTGAACAAGTATCAAATTAGTCATTTTTCAATATACTGTATAATATTATATAACACTCAGTATAAAAAGTTCTCAATGCTTTACAAGCGCGTTAATTCTAATTTTCTTAATGTTCAAATGTTGAATTTTTCAAAAATGTATAAATGTTGAAATGAAGTGAATAATTTATTATCTTATGAAGATGAAGATTAACCGACCGCGTCTTCGTTGATGTGAGAGTAATAATCTTGATGGCTGCTCCAGAAACCATAATGAGAGTCAAACCCGCGATTAATGGGGGTATATTCTTCAGCTGCAAATCCTAGTTGCCATTTGCCTATGGCGTGAGTTTTATATCCAGCTTCTTTTAAATACTATATAGTGGATGCATTTGATGCAAATCAGACACTTCGTTTTTTGTTTTTGTTTTGTTTTGTGTGTGTTTGTTTGTTTGTTTGTTTTTTTTTTGGTTATTTCATTCAACTTGACTGAATACCTACTTGAGGTAATAATTTTTCCGTAACGAGTAAACCTCGAGGTTCCGAATCGAGAAGTTGTCCGTGCTGCAGGCCTAAATTGATAAAGTGCTTGCCAGTTAAGAGGGACGATCTAGAAGACACGCAAGAGGGACCAGCATAATGGTCATTAAAAATGATTCCATTGTAAGCCAAGGCGTCGATATTTGGAGTCGGAATTTGATCTGAACCATGAAAACCAACATCGTTCCATCCCTTAGAGAAAAATGCATTACTTGTCATCCAAATGACATCTTATCTTTAATTCTTGTCATTTTTAATGATACGCTGATTAAACTAAATTAGAATCATACCAGATCATCAGCTAAAATGATTATAATGTGAGGCTTGACTTCTTTCGTATGTTGCTTGATTGGTTCCGAGATCTTGATGATTTGAGTTAAGTTATCTGGACTCGCATATGCCGGAAATTTCAGAAACCCAATTAGTGCCAGGTACATCAATATTCTCGTCCAAGAGTACACAAACATTTGGATTAGCGATTAAATTTTCTCGTAAATAAATCTTTTAACACTTGTCAATACAAAGTTGAACAAACAAATAAACTCAAATATAAGTTCACCTTTTAGCACTTTACTTGCAACTAGTTGGGTGACATTTTTAATTCATAATTGCTATCAGCAATTACGTAAAGTGTTGATGACTACTTTACTTCATGAACGAAACTGAATAATAATGTCAAGAAAAATTACATTCCACATTGTACTCTTTGTGTACATTATATTTATTATACGCTTTTTTTTACTTTGCACATTTCGACCAAATCTTGTAACGACAATTTGACAGGCTCAATGTTATTGAATGAAACTTTGCAGGCCTATGTATTCCCGGTGACAATACGACAGCAATATGAACGAATACAACAACAAAAAATTTTGTTGTTGTTGCTGTTGCGTAATAAAAACCGATTTTCATCAAAAATACATCAAAGCACTTCTCAATGTAGGGATTTGAAATTTTCAGGAATCTTAGGTTTCCATTTGAACTATACACGTAATCAAGCGTTTCTCGTTCAATTTCTCGTTCAAGCGTATCCTGAAAAAATTTTTTTTTATTATATTTTTTTTAAATATGTACAATATGAAAGATTAAAATTGTTCTTAATAAAAAAAATGATGTAACAAAAATCATGCAAGTAACGCGCAGTACACGCGTTCATTAATGTATGATCAAGCTGTTTTGCACATAATGCAACATGTCACGATCGAGGTATTTTTAGTTTCAATCATTTCATTTCGATTACTTCCAAATGACAAGTAATCTTTTTGGCTCGTTTAATTCAAAATTTCAAAAGTTCATTTTTACAACGAACAGCTCTTGTCACGACGTAGCAATGGCAATTTTAATAAGGCATTTATTATTGCTCTGCCACATAAAACATATACCATTTATCATGAGTGTGCATATTGTCACGTTTTTCCTGTCACAATAAATTAAATAGACAGACATATATTCACATTATTTATTAAATAATAACCGCTACATTGATTATTTGGCTTCTGTTGAATTCAAATTTGACATCAAAGTGTGTTTTTGATATGCTTGAATGATCTAACTTCACTTGCTTGTAACAGTGTTTTGATCCAGTTTTTCCACGTGTGTAATAATCAATTCGTTTATCTGCAATGTAATTTACAAACAGTTTTATAAATATTACATAATATGTATGGCAGTGATAATAATAATAATAATAATAATAATAATAATAATAATAATAATAATAATAGTAGTAGTAGTAATAATGAAAATAATAATAATATTTGAACATTTTTGTTGTTGGTGTATACATACTTGAACACCGGGAGGAGTTGCTAACGCATATATTACGCTATCCCCTATATCTTTAGCATCCAACATAGGAGCTTTATCAAGCAAATTTTTTGGAAATCCTACGTCTACTATCATATCTGTTCGAACTGCACCCGGACTGATGCTCTGATAACATTTTTCAGTCGTGTCAAATATTTGATCATCATTTTGCTTTTATCGGTTGTTTATGATACTTACGGTGATTTTGATATTAGATCTTAAAGTGCTTAATTCGTGTCGTAGTGATGTGGTCATTGCATTTACGGCGTATTTTGTCGCACAGTACAGGTTTAGAGGAATATTTATCATTTCAGCATAATGCCCTGCGACACTGAACGTAGTCAATAATATTAGAATCAGCAGATAGCTCATATCATTATGTAACAGTCTTGAAGATGTTATTGCAAAATCTCGATTGCTACAACAATTATACATTTTCATATCAAAACAATTTGAATTTTTCCATCTGTCGATTTCTGTTTGAAAAACTGGAATTTAATCCCGCCTAGTTTTTGCGTTGATATATCAGCGAAATTAGGTTTTTGACAATTTCCTAACAAACAAAATTCTGCAAAAAAGTGGGCAATCGTGTTTTCGGAACAAAGTTGGTAAAATCGAAAACTATAAAGAAAACTAGTTTTTACCCAAAAATATGTTTTTTGATTCAGTTTTACATACATTGTTTACATACGATTCTAGAAATTATTACTTTCATTGCAACAAGATATGCGCTTTTAAAATTGTTCCAATAATTGTTTAGTCTTTTCACTGACTCCAGTTATTCGAGAATAGCGATTTGCAATAACATCTTTTGAGAATTGTTATTGTTTATTTTGTGCAATAATCTTCACCTATTAATGTTAATGACGTGACCTTGAATCTTGCGTTTTCGCATAGACTTAATTGACTCTCTAGTACAGATCGCAACTGCCAAGACATTTACATCCAACATTTTTCTGTAACGTTCTGTTGTGCTCTCTAAAAAATCGAGATTGCGAAAATATTGATTGTTTTGCAACGATTGAACTAATTTGTCGTAATTTTTCGAGTAGAGTTAGATATATATTTTATAATTATTATAAAGTTTAGTATTTTTTTTTGATATTGGAATAACGGCAGTGCTTATAATAAATGTTACCAATTATACTGTCGTTAAATAGAACGGCAGCATTATTGACAAGAATATGAACGCCTCCGAGCGTAGAGTCAACTTTGCTAAACACATCGAGAAGGTGCTGTTCATTAGTGACATCACAGGGCATCGGATGGAACTGTCCCGGAGCAGATTTGGTAGAACTCGCGAGTTGCTGTAGTTGGTCAGCGCTGCGGGCTATTCCGACCACGTTAACACCCTCGCGCAGCAACCTCTCTGCAATCTCTCTACCAATACCCCGACTTGCGCCGGTCACTATTGCCGTCTTTCCGCGCCACCGATCCATCCTTAGCAATCACTACTCTCACACTATTATTTTCAAATCAAAAGCTCCGTCCACGATCCCCGTCGTCTTTTATATCCCTCCTCTTCTTGCACCCACACACACACTCGTATCCCTCTCATTCTCGCGTACTCTCTATACAATCAAACTAACATTCTGCTTATTGTCATTGCACAAACATTCTATGTTTCAGTCAACATTTGTCTAGTTCATAAATAATCATTTCCAATACATTTTATTCTTCAGAAGTCATGACAGATGGATCAAGGATCAAAAAGTATCAAACATTCATATCGACAATTCAACTATATGTATTCAAATTCCCTGAATTCGCGCACACAGCCATATGTTGAATGGTGAAGTGCGTTTTATTGTTTTAAAATATAAAAATAGTAACCTGGACACCCTATTAGATTGCTTAACAGATATATGATGAAATGACATAAGTAATCGGTTTGACAAAATCGCACAGCGCAGATTTTCAAGAGCCTTGTCAGTTACACGCTGTTTGTAATCAAACTTGAACTGAACGCGCTATTATGTCCGTCATCGAAGGAAATCCAATTACTTCAAGTGATTCCAAGTTTTTTTTTACTTTTTTCATATACTCTGACTATCGATAAGTTGGTTATCTCAGATTTGATATAAACAATGTAATTACTCATTGATAAAACTCAAGTCCATGCATTACTTGGCAAACGCCATTTGAATGTGATGCAAATAAGTCAATTTAACACGACTTACCAATGCATTGCCGAGTTGGAAAAACCACAAGATAAAATCCACAAAATAAACTTTGCGATTAAAAAACAATAAGAATAGACGTGGAAAACTTAGATGCTTTTCATGGTAAATTTCATTTGTTGAGTTTTTTGAGTAAATGCCGTATGCCAGCACATAATCTTCCCAACTGAATACAGTCATTGATACACAAATTAAATTTCATAAAATATTAAAACATGAACAGAAACTGTATTTAAAAAAAGGAAGGTCCTGAATATCAAGCCTACGGTTAGAAAGGTTTACTTTCTATATATATAATCCCCCGTTTGACGGTGTATCAAAAAGTATCAATAATCAGTATAATTAAGAAATTAAAGAGTTTAGATATATGTGTTGAGTACTTTGCAAAGATCATTGCGAAAGATTGTCGCAAAATTGAAGATATAAAAAGTTACAACTAAAACTGACAGGCATTTTATCAGGCAGATTCATGAGGTTGATTTAAAAAATGCGACACATTTTTGAAGGCAACCAAGTGTTTTATGATAAGTCGGTTCATCAATTTGCTAGGCTATCGCGGAAGCACACGTCACAGCTGCATCTTATTTAAACTACCGCGAACGGTATCGCAAAAAAATGTTTTTGCATTCATTTTTACATCGTAAATACGTATATACATTGATCTGTCAATTCTTAAATCAAAAGGAAAGGAAATTTAGATTTTGCCAAGAATGATAATAATAGGTGGAGTTTTGGTTGGTCAAACTGTTCCATATCTGCAGGTGTAATAGTTAAAATGAGTGTTGCAATTAAATGATTGAGTAACGAATTTGGGGTAAATGAAAGGTGAATACGAAAACAGCGTTGTCGCTCTGGCAAACTCAATTAAATTTGAATTTAAGATGCGACGGTGTAGAGCGATTCGGCGATGCTTGATGTAAGTGAACAGCCTGATGTCCTCCATCGGGCTCTAATGATTGGATTACGCCGGCTTAGATCGTAGGCTACTGATGTTACCCTGACGCTTCGTTCTCTTAATCGCTGACCTAATTCAATTTCCCTGAATCGACACAAAACCAGGCATCCTCTCAATTCATATCCATATGTATAACAAGCCCAATGTGTCTTAGACTGTCACGCATTTTATGCTTATACTCCGCTGGCTATAGATAGCTTCATTACATAGCGCGTAAGTGTGTCCATGATGAGTTTATTTATTCTCAACAAAGCAGTTTACTTTAGAATCAAGAAAATACTGTGACAATTGGATTTATTAGGTATATATCACATTGTTCGACTTAAATGAAAATTTATTAGATTCAAATGAGCCTTTCTCTTTGTGTAATTGTTTCTCAAATGCATGAATACTCCTTTGAAAGCAACTTTTTTCGCAAAGCAGTAATAAGTGAATAAAACCGTAGCTTGCAGCTTGTGATGTGCTTCGAGTGCAAGACAAGAAGCTAAATCTGTTCCATAAAGGTGAAGACAGAGCGAAATCAAATGATTTTTATCTTGTTACAAAAGCGCGCGGCGGTCTTAACGTTGTCACGAGAGTTGTTCACTTTATCACGGTTAAAATTCCGGCACCGCTCTCTTGAGCTTTTATCCAGCCTTTAAACCGCAAAAACCGCTTCAAGGAGCATTGTTATTGCCAAGTCCGATCTTTTGATATCATTTTAATCTGCACCCTACCTCCTCATTTATCATTATTGGCCGTACATACGACTAATCGAAAGTAAATTATTACACGTACTACAAGAAAACGGCATTCATACATTAGTTCAGAAAAGGATAATAATTTCGATACTGATGTTATTTGCTTTTTTATTTTTTAAATTCTTTTATTTAACTTGTACACCGTGTCGTCAAATCTTGCAATGCAAAATTTTTATACTTGAACTTTATCAATCTTAATGAAAATTTAAACACATGTTCAGTTCCGATGACAATACATGTTAGTCATGTTTTGGGGACGAATCTACCCCTTTTGCCTTTAATTTTCATGAATTTAATACGAATAGCTAACTTCACGTTGTCAATATGTCAAATTTCAGTTTGTTTTCACTCATAAAAAAGTAACAAAAATAGTTAATTAAACAATAAACGTTAGTAAATTACAACATCATTGCCACAATCATGGAACTTTTAAAGAAAATAATCGTGAAATGTTTTTTTCGCTGGCAATCCCCACAAATTCGATGTTTGTCAATTCCTTTTACTGTACTACATATTTACATTAAGGTCTGATTTGTTTTCTTATAAAGTTTTATTTGCGTGTTGGTTTATGCCACTGTAACTTCTTAATTTTTAGTCTTGGGGAAAAAAATAGAATAAAATTTTTTTAAAAAAATTCTTTTATTTAACTTACAAAAAACAAACTAAAAAATTAAAATAAACAAATTAATCGAACTTAAAGTTACAGAATAAGGTAAGCACTAAGAAAAAAATTTATATTTACAAGAAAATTTTTAATAAAAGAATGGCGCACTTCTAAATCAATATATCTAAGTCAGTCAACAAAAAATTACTTATTACATAGAAAATGAATTGACCAAATCAAAAACTGTGAAAATCATGTAGCCATTGAAAAAAAAGTAAACATTGTTCAGAATTTTGTTAAAATACTTGCATAATTTTACAAATACACCGTAGAATTTTATTGCAAATGTGTCTCCTTAATTCTTTAAATCGGTGGGACACACTCGTGATTAAACAAAAGTAATATGCGATTCAACCTCGTGAAACTTCTTTTTACCATATAATCCTGCAAAATACTCTATGATTCAAAAGATAAGGAATAAAGGAAAAAGTCCTGAACTGTAAACTATGCGCCATTCTTTTAGTTAAAATTTTCTTGCAAATATAAATTTTTTTCTTAGTGCTTACCTTATTCTGTAACTTTAAGTTCGATTAATTTGTTTATTTTAATTTTTTAGTTTGTTTTTTGTAAGTTAAATAATTTACTTTTTAATTGATTGTGTCAAGTACTTTTTAGAAGATGAAAAGCTTTTTTGAATTTCGTTTTGGCTTCTTTTATTTTTCCTTGTAAATTCTGAACCATTCTGAACCAAGACTGAAAACCTTATAACAGTAATCGTTTTTTATTGAAATGATTAAGTTGAAATATCATATATATACCGGCATTCTGCAGTTTTAGTTACTTTTTAATTTATAATTCGTTGAAAATTTCAAGGGGTTGCTCACTTGTTGAAGTCTTTGAACCACTTGGTTTGTAGTACTTTTGAAGTACATTCGAAGTATTTTTGAAGTACTTGCAGTATTGAAGTATGTTGTAATACTTTAAAATCTAACAATTTTAACACTACAAAGACTACAACTATTGAATGTATAGTATTTTGTGATACTTTGTAGAGCATTTTAGAACGGAATCGATTTCATCAAACTTATTGTTGTTAAATGTTATTTTTTAAAAAACATTCAATTGAATTCATTAATATACATTCACAAATATTTCAATTTTGAAATTCAAAAAGTAACAACCAATCAACGCGTTCCGTTTCAAGGCTGATATTCGACACCGGGCGCGCTACCGCTCGAGATATGTTATGAAAACACTCGACAAAAACAAAACATATTCAGTTTTTCGTCAGTTTCTCGCAAAACCATTGGTTTTAACCTTCGTACTTTGAATTTCTTTGTTATTTTCGTCGACAAAAATGTCAACGAATCGAATACATGAGTTAAAAAATAACTTAATTTAAAGTTTTTAGTGTATATTTTGTTGCCGAATTGGCGAAAAATAATGTAAACACACTCAGTAAAAGTGGTACTCTACTTTTATCGTTAAAATTTTTTGTTTTTACAAATAAAAAACTATTCAAACAAAACAACGTTGTCAATTTTTGAAATAAAATCTTTTCACTGTGATTACAGCGTTGTACAAATTTGACCAGTGGATTTTTACCATTCGTGAAACAGCAACAATCAAACGTATTGTTGGGTGACGTTACTATAAAGATTTAACAATTCATTGACATATTTTCAACAAGCTGGTGAGTTTATTTCATAATTATAGCAATTAATTGCGAGTTTCAAATGATTATGTCGAGAAATAACTTAATTTGAAGTTCTTAGTTACTATTCTATTGGCAAATTTGGCGACTATAAGTGTAAACAAACTTGAGGAATTCTATAATCTACTTTTATTCGTTAAGATTTATTTGTTTTTACGAATAAGGAACTTTTTGACTAAGCTTTTTTCCTATTATTACAGTGTTCTGGACCTAGGTGAAAATGAGTGAGGATACATCTGACCTGCCCCAAGATGATGGCGATGCTCGACGTCAACGTTTTTAGGCATTGCTCGAGACCGGTAAAAACGTCAATCTTCCTGTATACGTTAAAAATATTCTCCGGCTCAGTGTCATGGACAATCCGTTGTCATTTCAACACTAGCTGAACTCCCTCGCTTCGCTCGGGCGTCAGCTTCGCTGCACTATATAAATTAGTTAAGGTTTTTTTCGGAATTGTTTGGATAAACATATTGTAAGGACGAAAAAGGTTATGCAAAATAATTAATGCACTGCAGTCAGTTTGCGCTGTGCGCGAGAAAAAACCAACGTAACCAATGAAGCTACTCGCAATCACATAGCAAAACATGGTTTCGATCAAAATAAAGGTGCCGATTTTTCCAACTCGAAAAGGGAATACACTGATGGCAAGGTCCGCAGTCTCACGTCAAACATGTTTGAAAGTACTCTGGCGAATGGAGAAAAAATATTGCGCTCATGGTTGGTCTATTCTGCAAGCAAAGGAAGGATTTTCTGCGGAGCCTGTCTTGTCTTTTCGAAATCGACTGATGTGAAAACTAAATTGTCATCGGATGGATTTTGTGATTGGAAAAACGCCAATGCTAAACTCAAAGAACATGAAAATTCAATTTGTCATAGGAATTCGATGATGACACTCAAAAATAGAGGTCATGTGGCTGGTCAAATTGAAAAAAAGCTGATTCAGCAGATGGAGGCAGAGGCGGCTTACTGGAGGAAGGTTCTTTTGCGTGTCGTAACAGTAGTTCGGACTCTTGCTGCAAGGGGATTACCATTCAGAGGACATATTGAAAAATTTGGCAATTCTCACAATGGAAACTACATGATGATGCTAGAAATGATTGCCAACTATGACGACTTTTTAGCATCTCACATCGAACAATATGGCCACTGAGGGAAAGGCAACACTTCTTACTTATCGTCTACAATAGCAGAATAAATCATTGTCATATTAGCAGACACTGTTAGGAAGGACATTTTCGCAAAAATTCAGGCTGCAAAATACTTTTCAATTGTAGTCGATTCAACTCCGGACATAGCTCATATTGATCAATTAGCTATTGTTATTAGGTTCGTATAAGACCTGACCCTGAAAACACACTTTTATTAAATTTTGATCAAATTACATATATGTCATACGTATGCAAGCATACGTGTTACATGCGTTTTTTTACCTTTGCACTGAAAAATATAATTCTGTATTTACGAAAAAGCATTTTGTCACAGACCGTTCTTGTTCTAATTAGGTAAGTAGCAGAAACCGGAAAACCAGTTGAGGCATTTTTAGATTTCCTGCCGGATACTGGTCATGGAGCAAAAGAACTGTTCGAAGCTGTCAATGGATTTCTCGAATCAAACAATTTAGACGTTAGAAACTGCCGAGGACAGTCATATGATAATGCCGCCAATATGTCTGGACCTTACACCGGTCTACAAAAGCGCATGCAGGAATTAAATCCTTTGATCGAGTGGATCCCTTGTTCAGCTCACTCCTTAAATCTCGTTGGAACAAGCGCCGTTGAGTGTTGTCCCGCAGCCTGCAACTATTTCTTACTCCTCCAAAATGTGTACACGTTTTTCAGCTCGTCAACGTATCGGTGGAAAGTCTTAATGGATTTGCTGGTCAAGAAAGACACATCTCAAACATTAAAGAGCCTGTCTGCTACTAGGTGGTCAGCGCGAGATGATGCTTGCCGAGCTCTGAAAAATGATTGGGAACAGGTTCTAGAAGCACTCCAAAAGCTTGCGGAAGATCCTACGCAAAAACCAATAGCGCGATCGGAGGCGCAAGGGTTGATAAATAATCTAGACACACTCGAAAGTGCGTTCATGACAGATTTGTGGGGATTGATTTTAGAGCGCTTAAATAAATCCAACAAAATGTTGCAAAGTGTTGACATCGATTTGAGTTCCGTGGTAGGAATTTACGACTTTCTGATCCAATTTGCAGCCTCACTCAGGGAGGAATTTGACAATTTTGAGGAAAAGGCGAAGGAGTTGTCATCAATCGATTCCTACAAAATGGACGTAAATAGGAGAAGAAAAAGGAAACGGCAACATGATGAAACTGGAACAAACGAAGTGGAATTCTCGAGTCGTGAGAGTTTTAGGATCAACACCTACCTTGTCATTTTCGACAGGCTGAGCGCAGAATTGAAAAGACGAAGGGAGGCGTACGTTGCAATCAACGAAAGATTTGAGGTTATCATCAGTTTTGGAAAAATGTCCCTTTCAGAACTGCAAGAAGCTGGTGAAAAGTTGCGTGCACATTATCCTGACGACATTGAAAATACGCTCGTCCCCGAACTGCTACATCTGAAGTCCCATTTTGCAACTCTAGATCAGACAATAAAACCTACCAATCCTTTTTCACTGGGACAATGGTTACGCGAGGGCAAATTGCACCAGGTGTATCCGATGATTGATATTGCTGTTAGAATGTTTAATTGTACCGCGGCAGCTAATTGTACTGCGGAGCGATCATTTTCGTGCTTGAAACGTATAAAGTCTTATTTGCGTTCAACGATGTCCGAGAGCAGAGTCAATGATTTAGCAATCATGTGTATTGAAGAGGAAACTTTGCAAAAAGTTAATCTGAACAAAATCATTGATAGATTTGCTGTTGAGAAAGTCCGCCGTAAAAATATACATTCGTAATATGTGCTAGCTTTACTTTTGTTAAACATTGTAGTTTTTAATTTTTGGTTTGTTAACTTTAATCTAAATTAGAAATAAGCTATTTAATTTATTACATCGAACCTTTTTTTAATTTTAAAAATAAGATTTTTGTTAGAAAAAGCGGCACTTTTTTTGCTTGCCTACGGGCGGCAAATTTGTAAATCCGCCCCTGGTGCCAACATCGTTTGTGGACGCTAAAATAGCTCTCTCACATAACCAATCCATGTGCAAGTGATTTCGCTGGATGTTGGGAAAAACTGCAGCAATCAGTTCATCAGTAGAATTGGCAATAGTGCATAGTTCAGGAGAAAGAGTAACATTTCCATTGGCATCTGTTGCCGACCGTCAAAAGTAATTCAGAAAAATTGGCAGCGTTCTCATCATTGTGAAGATATACCCTCATGTTAATAGTCAGCGAATGGACTATGACACTTTGCCTTAAGATTTAACTTTTGATACTGGCATGAAGCTGATCAGCTGCAGTTTCACGGGTAATGACCGGAAGGGTTTGTCGAAAATTACCAGCTAATATAACGACTAATCCTCCCATTATCCGATTGTCACTCCGTATATCTCTCAAGGTTCTCTCGAGTGTCTCGACTGCATGATGCTTATGCGAAGAAGAACATTCATCCCACACCAATAGTTTGCACAACCGCAGCCCCACGGCCCTTTGACTATTTTTGCTGATGTTACAAAATGGGGTTTACTGATGGTGCAAATTCAGTGGCAACTTCAACACATTGTGAGCAGTTCGTTCTCCTTGTAACAACGTGGAAGCGTTACAAGTTGAAGCCAAAGCTAAAGCCACGTGACGACGACTCCTGATCGTTGACAGCAGGAGTTTCAATATATATGTATTTCCTGTTCCTCCACAGGCATTCAGAAAAAAAATTTGCAGGATCGTTGTTGTCAATTTTAAGTAGTACCGCATCGTAGAAGGTACTCTGGTCTCCATTCAGATGAGGCAAAGCTGTTTGAACGTCTGCAAACTGTCTGTCTTGATAAAACTTACTTGGCGAACATCCGCAGACTCTGTAGCTCGCGCAACTCTATGATTAGCTGTATCAATACTTATTTTTTGCAAATGTGTTATACGTTTCGTCGGCATTTTGATGTCACTTATGAACTCACTGGCGGGCACGATGTAAACACGACTGAAAAAAAAGTCATAATGAATCGAAAACAAAATAACTATCGACTTGCAAACCCGAGAAAATATTTCAAAAGTATTCTCATACTTACGTTTGTTCATTAATAAGAAAGGGAGGATGATAATTTTACAGAATATAAAACGTAACATTACGTTTTCGAACTCAATTTATAATGCCTTATGTATTGTGTTTACGAAAAATTAAAAAATTTTCAAAAAACTAAAAAAATGTTCTTGCAATTTTCCCCAAAAAAAAATTGAAAAAATTGATTTCTAATGTAGCCTACGTTAATTCTGAGAGTCCAAAGAATCACCCTGAAATCACCGTTGAAATCATTTCCGAACGCTTCGTTCAGGCGTGATGCTCAGACAAACGAACAAACAAACAAACAAACAAACAAACATATTCTCAGTATTATTATATTAGGAGGATATGGTGAAAATAAAAGTTTACAGATAAAGTAGAATTTTGAATAGCCAAAAAAAGGGCTTGGAGGGCGATACGCTTTACTTCTCTATTTTTGAAAAAATTTGTCAAATACTTTAGAGGATGACGAATCTGAGGGTACCCTATGTAAAAGATAAGAACACACTCGACTTTCTAAATTTTATTTGAAGAGTGTGTTTGTCCAGCAGGTATGTACCTTAGAGAAAGTCTCGTGGCGCAACGGTTAGAGTTTTGGCTTTACATCCTCAAGAACTTTGGTTCGAATCCTCGAACTTCTCTGATTTTCAGTTTGGATTCGAGGAAAAAAATTTTTCCATTCAAATTTTTCATTTTTCCAGGTGGATCCGAGCTGGATTTCATAGAGGTTCGGTAGTTGTTCAAAAAATTCGGTACAAAATCCGGTACCTAATTCCGTCACGGATCCGTTAATGGATCCTTTAACAGATCCGTTAACGGATTCCGAGCCGGATTCCGGGCCGGATGTTTTACATAGGGTAGTTCTCTTTATTATTTAAATACTTTTTTTCTTAATTTATCATGTTTCATTTGAAAATTTATTCCTGCAGCAGTGATGATACATCAGGATAGCACAATTGATATTGACGATGATTTAATTCTTGGCGATTATGTTGTTGGTGATGTAAGAGCTCAAGAACAACCACCAGATCAACAGCTTAATGACACACAAGGTTTGTTTTTTGAATAAAGCTATGTTTTAGTGCTTTTTGACTGTTTTATGCTCTTTACATTAAACATTTAGAAAGCGTCCAAATGAGGACTTTATGAATAAAAACTTGTTTTTAATAATATAAGAAGTGTATTTTTAGCAAAATACAGTAACAAATGAACTGACGTTTTTGAAATGTAAGTTTTTGATTCTTATTTGATTGTGACTTGATCTTTTCCAGACAAGCCTGCGGAACAAACTTCTGTTGTTACCACAACGGATCCCAAAACGGACATGCATTCAATGCATGTCCGTTTGCAACAATGCATTAGAAAATTGCATTCTTCTACCCTGGTAGCACATTTTGTGCAAATTGCGCTAGAATTTCATGTAAACGGTTTACAAAAATATAACGCAAATCTAACTCCGCACTGTAGTGCATAATTTGCACAATTTCTAATGTCTAAGTTTTTTTTGAATTAACTTTTTACTTCCATTTTTTATGACTTTCCATCCCTGTAATCGACAGTATAATTTCAAAAATCATATTAAACACTAGCGGAACTTCCTCGCTTCGCTCGGGCGTCAGCTTCGCTGCACTATATGATTTAGTTAAACAAAATATTTGTTCAAAAACAATTAACGAGTTAATCAACATCTGTTAATACTCGATCGATCATATATAACATTTGTTTCTGAACTATATGATTTGCTTCTAAAAATGCGAATTGTTGATCAGTTGCACATTTGTTTATAAACATTTATTTGGATGGTAACGTTTTTTAATAACAGTTCATATCCATTAACTAACATTTACTCGTTCATGGCCGATCCATGCAGTTAATTTCTTGAATATTATTTTTTTTTAAATCATCTTTCGTTATTTGTTTACACAACATTTTTTGGTTACCTGATAGTTGTTTATAAATAGTTACATAGTGAATAAACAATTACTGTGTTCCTTCACATTTGTCATGAACCGTTCATTTATCCAACTACATTTCTAAAAAACAATTCATTTGTTCATCTTGTTTTTATCAGGCGTGCCGATTGTTGCTAATTTCAATTTGTTATGCTGAATTCAAAAATTGAACAAGTATTTCAAGGTTTTTTATCGTTTACGATATCGAAAACGATATCGAAAACGATATCGTAAGCGATGTTATAAACGATATTGTAAACGATATCTATTTTTACAGCAGGGAATCAAATGAAATGTTGCAAATTTAGTAATTTTTGAATATCAATTTTTTGTTGCAGATCTACTTGGGCGCAGACGTGAACATGGACGCGGAAGCATGGGAAGTTTTGTTATTTCAAAAAAAAGACTCTATATTTATTACCAATCTTGCGATGGCAGTGTTCGGTGAACGCGAATTGATGCTGAGTGCGTTCGAACTTAAAGCCTTAAAATATACAGAGATTCCTGCACTTGACGGTCAAGTAGGACCTATTTGTAAAGAAAAGTTGGCCATAATCTATCGTGAGTATTTTTGACAAAAAATTTTTATATTACTAAATTGGAAGCCAAATTAAATCTAATTTGATTCTTCTATTTCGGTTTCAAGCGAATTCAAAATTCGTTTAAAAAAAAAATTTGAATGCGATGCAGAGAAAACTGGCGATGCACCAAGTCAACGGGATTATCGGTAAGTGCGAGAAACCCGACGCACTTCGGGGGAGAGGACCCATTACGTCAGCGGCTACGATTTCTCACGGCTGACTCACTCGCTGGCCAGCAATAATCCCGACAGCGCGCTTTTGCTTGACCTTCATTTTCTGGCACGTATCGCAAGTGCGCACGTAACTCGCCACGGTCTCAAATAAATTGGGCCAATAATAATTTTGCGCGACGCGGTAATAAGTTTTCTCGATGCCCAAATGCCCCGCTTGTGGCGTGTCGTGACATTTGCGAATTAAATCGACCCGATACTCTCGCGGGACAACCAACTTCCACGCGCTGATATCGGGAATTATTTCATCGACAAAGACGTTTGGTCGATGAAAATATAGTCTCTCGTCCATGATGGTTCAATCTGGGTTATGGCCGGAAAATTGGCGCACCTGTGCGTACCGCTTCCTGTACCATCCGTCAGATGTACCTGAAAAGTCAAAATTGTTAGTTGCTACGGTGTGTAGCTCGGTTGCCTCCATGTCCTGGCCTGCGCTCGCGACTTCCGACAACCCTGCGGGAATTCTGGTGGAGGTGTCTTTCCTGCGAATTAAATCAAATCTGTACGACTGCAATTGCAGAGAGCAACGAGCCAATCTTCCCGTGACATTTTGGGCTTCTAGGAGCCAGCGCAAACTCGTGTCGTCCGCGTGAAGCGAAAACACGTCGGGTTCGAGATACGCACGAAATTTTCCAACAGCCCAAACGACTGCCAAACACTCACACTCGGTCTTCGAGAATTTCCTCTCTCGCTCGGATAGGGTAGACGGTCTCTCGTCCGTCTACCACTTGCGTCAGCACTGCACTTAAACCAACGTCGCTGGCGTGGTTCTGAATTTTTCGAAACGCTTCGGCTTGTGCAGCTCGCCACTCCCACTTGTTGGGGGTGCGCAGCAATTTCGTCAAGGGTTCGGCCACGGTGGCCAAGTTTGGTATAAATCTCCTGTACCAGGAGATCATTCCAAGGAATCGCTTAAGTTTTCGCACGTCAGTGGGATGCGGAAATTCGAGTACGGATTTCGTCTTCTCGGGATCGATGTGAACGCCCTCGTAATCGATTTTGAAACCTAGATACGCGGCTTCAGAAACGCAGAACTTACTCTTCTCGGCGTTTATCGCTAAGCGCGCCTCGTGTAGGCGCCTCAAGATCTTCCGCAAAATCCTCACGTGCTAGTCAAACTTCTCTGCCACGACCACGATATCGTCCAAATACACAAACACGCGACCTGCAAAATCTCGTCCAATCAACCGATCGATTAATCTCTGAAATGTTCCCGGGGCTCCGGACAATCCATATGGCATAGCTCGAAAATGGAAAAGGCCCTTACCGGGGACTGAAAACGCGGTTTTCTCGCGACTTCGTTTCGAGAGGGGCACTAGGTGATACGCTTGACTCAGGTCAATGGTCGAGATATAGCGGGCGCAACGTAGTTGCTCGAGAATCGTTTCAATGTTTGGCAGCGGATAGGCGTCCCCCTTGGAAACGCGGTTTAATTTTCTAAAATCGATACAGAATCAATATTTCCCGTTGGACTTGCGCACCATCACGATTGGTGAAGCCCAACTGCTGTTTGATCTTTCGATCACGCCGGTACGCAGCATCTCGTCAACGGATTCGCAAATCGCGGCATATACCCTCGGGGATACTTTTCTGAAGGATTGTTTAATTGGGGGGTGGTCTCCCGTGTAAATGTCGTGTTCTGCAATGGAAGTTGTAGGGAAATGGGTGGGTGGAGGCGATATGTTTTTCAAGAGCTCGTCTATCTGAGCCCTCTGGCCGGCTGTCAAAGGATTTAGACCAAGTCCGTTTTCTTCGGTGGTGGCCAGCTCGAGCAAGGAATTTTGCTCTACGAGCGTGCCCTCATCGTGTTGCGCGGCACCCTGTTTCGCCAACCGATCGGCTTCTTCATTCCCCCGATCCTCTGAATGCCCTTTCACGTGTTTTACTTCGACTGAATCGAACTCTGATAACGCGTCTCGGAGCCGTTCCCAGTCCGTTTTGTGAACTACCTCCCGTTTATTCGCGTTTTTCCACCCGTTTTTCTCCCAGATGGGGAACCATTCGTTCACGAAATCCGCGACCATTTTCGAATCGGTATAAAGTCTAACCGCGCGGTGCCCAAGAGCGCGCGCGCGAAGTGCGGCTTCAATCGCGGCTTCGATTTCGGCGCGATTGTTTGTTTGCTTCCCGAGTAGGGGCTGCGAGACGTTCGCGGGGTGACCTTTTTCAAAATAAACCCCAATTCCACCGCGCGCGTGTGGCGTACCGTTTCGCAAACAGCACCCGTCGCTCCAAACTTCAACGAGATGTGCTTGATCCACGTCCGTGCTCTCTCGCAAGAAACCAAATTTGACATTAAAATTTGCAAAGGTCCACGCGCGGTTCGCGAAATCGATCAAAATTTGAAAATCCCGCAAAACGTCTAACCCCAAGACACAAGGTAAAGCCAACGCTTCCAAAACACAGACAGATATCTCGCGAGTTCTGTTTTCGATCGTGATGGTAATTTTGTATTCGACTTTAACTGGTTCTAATTGGCCGTTGGCGACGCGAACTACAACTTTAGAAGGCACGGCTGCGATTCCGTGTGCCCGTGTGATCTCGCTAATCGCCGGACTAACGAACGTTCTCGTTGCGCCACAGTCCATCAACGCGCGTGAAGTCGAACCCAAAACCGTCACGTCCACGAACAAAAGTTCCGAGTTTTTCTCCGTTCGCGTGTTATTCAAATCTACGAATTCCCAATTTGGAGCGTCAATATTAGGTCCCGAGGCCAGTGTGGCTCCAGCTACTGACTCGGGTGCTCGTTTCCCGCGCAATTCGGGCATCGAGTCACTGTTACTCCCTCCTTCCCACAACTATAACATTAAGGCGCCTCGGCGCCTCGCAATCGCGAACCCAGTGATCGGGGCTGTCGCAGTTAAATCACCGCTTGTCGGTTTGCGTGCCCTCGCTTGCCGTTTCGGGTTTGCTCTCGGGGCTGGGCTGGGTCTCGACTGGGGGTAGCTTCGCTACTCTATTTCGCTTGGCGGCTTGATTCCTACCGGCGGGATTGGTCGACCGAGGGCGCATTGCGAGCAACTCCTCAAAATCGTCTATCATTTCCTCGGTGGCTTCTTCGACGGCCATCACGTTTTGACGCGGGCGCGGGTGACTCGAAGTGGAGGCTTGGTACGCCAAACCGGGGCAGATCGACTTGTTTGCGGGAGGGGGTGCTTGGAACGAGCGGGACGAATTCAAAACTAACTCCTTTCGGACAGCCGCTGTTTCCAGTTGTTGATAGCTAGTGAAATCCTCCCGATTTATCAACATTTGCAAGCGCCGTTGCAAGTTTCGGTAAGCTCGATCAATCGCGTCTTGTTCCGTCCAACGCGGGACGGCTCTGTTAATCAGCGCTTTTAAACACGTCAAAAATGTTATCACTGATGGCTCTCCGGGCCCTTGCCCAGGTAGAAAATACAACGGTCAGACGATGGTAACCATAGGCACAGCGTTGGCACACCATTGCCTACAACGGTCAAGAGATGACCGTTAGACAACCGTTGGACCACCGTTGGCACAGAGTTGTTTACTATCGTGAGCACTGACGACTACAGACAACCGTGAAACAACCGTCATATGACCGTTGACGACGACTGCAGCGTCAGTGAACGGAATGAAAATCAAGATTATCTATTTTGCAACCGTTGGGTGACCAACGTCTCACCGTTGACAGCGGTCGATCTTATGACGGCATTTTCTCAAAAATTCTAAACAAAAATTTAAAAACTAATTCACTATAAGAATCACATAAAACTTGAATGTTCAACGTTTGTCTAAAGTGCAGAATTGTTTGTTTAGAATTTTTTATCACAGTTTCAGACAACGGTGCAACAACGGTCGCCCAACGGTTATAACCAACCGTCAGGGTTACGGACAAGTATAACATCGAAGGTTTCTAATCTCAAGTGTATGAATAGCTCAAGTGGCTAAATACCTACGCGGATGAGATCAGAGGAGCGCGTTCGATTCTCACCACTTGACATTTATCAGCAGTCTTCCATAAACCCAATCTTACTAAAATAATATTTAAAAGGTGAATTTCATGAAGGGGGTAATATTATAACGAGTAATCAACGAAAGGAAAGTAATTATTTATTTTAATTTTCTCGACGGTTGGCCGACCATCGTCACCAACGGTCAGACAACCGTGAACGACAGCGGTTCTCGCTGACCGTTGGCACACGTGAAATCAGCCTCACATCCCGACTGTCCTCAAACCGTTGATGTCTACCGTTGGCCAACGGTTGCCAATGGTGGCACAACAGTGTGCCGGTGGTAAATTTCTACCTGGGTGAGTCCGCTTTTCAATCACGCCTTTCAGCGCGAATTGACAATCGGTGTTCAAGAATCGGGATTTAAATGCATGCGTGAATTCTTCAAAAATTACCCACGAGCTTAATCTATCTCGAAACCACTCCAAAGGGAGTCCTGACCACAACTGGCAAAATTAAATTCCCCAAGATTGCTTGCGCAGATTTGAAGCCCTACCTGACCCGATAAAATTGTCTTTCAGCTCACAATGCTCCCCACGAAACTTCAGCTCCACCCCTGCGTGAAGGATGCTCTAAGGCCCAAATTGGCCATCTTGGCCCCTCCGACCGCTTTAGAGCGATATCTCGCGCGCCCCAGAGAGCCCGAGGTGCAGGCGCCCCGAGACCTTATCCCGTTGCCGACAGCAGACGACTGGGAGGAGTTCCGCCGCCAGACCCTTAGCGACGCCTCGACCCAGACCCCCATGGGCCGGCGCATCTGCGGAAACTGCTACCAGGTCACCGACGTGGGCATCCCCGCAAACGACCCGGGGCACGTACCGGTCCCCCTCCGGGTGCTAGAGAATTACAACCTGATGTTCGAGCTGGCGGACATCCGTCACGAGTACCAGCGGCGCGAGCAAGACATCCGGCAGCTGGAACATGAGGTCAACCACCGCATGAGGGAGCGGTACCTCAACCTCCAGAAGAAGGTTGACGAATATTACGCCTTGCGGCCGCCGCCCCGGACAGACCCGAGAATCGCGGCTGAGATCGAAGCCGCCGAGAAGCGGATCCTCAGGCGCATCCAGAACGGCGAATGTTTCATCTGCGAACGCGTCGGGCACGACGTGGCCCTGTGTCTTCGCCGCCAGGATCGTCCACCCCCAAACATTTGCTACCGCTGCGGTGAAGTTGGCTTCCGCACCGAACACTGCCCCAACTGGGACACGGCGTTCCACCGCCGTAAACACTAGACGTGTTTCTCTCGTTCTCCTGGGAGGAGCCCCTCTCTTCTCTGTTTCTTTTGTTCTTTCCTTTCTTTTTTCTCTCGATCAACGTAGCCAAGTGGCCTTTCAGTTTAGTTTTCCCGAGATTTGCGAGAAGGAGGCTCCCTATGATGTAAATCCCGAGAACGGGGTAGAAAAAAAATATGTCCGACAATCGGAAATAGATGTGTAGGTTGGTCCCGTGGACCGCGAGAGGCTGTGATTGGGCATTGACGCCATTTTTTTTGTTTTGTACAGTTTTCCCGCCAAATACACAAATTATTTTCATTGTAGAAGAGTGTTGTCTATTGAAACCCTAGTCCCTTGATTTTGGATTAGTATAGATTGTTTATTTTGTTAGTTGTGTTTTTGATTTTGTTTTTGTTGAGATAAATCAAAGAATTGTCCAATTAGAAAAAAACTTATCCAAAAATTAAATGAGTTGGTAGTCTGAAAAATACTAGAATTAAAAATGTAAATAGAGTTGGTAATTAGCGAGTGACTATTTTTCTAGTTTCTTATAACCTTGAGCAAGGACACTTAGAAAAGTCAGAAAGGCGACGACGAATTGTGCTGCGTTTTGTATCTGCGAATTGTTCGAATTGAAATTGTTAATCGACCACGAATGTTGTCTGCGTTTTGCTTGTCAAAACAAGCCTTATCGAAGGAACAAAAAGGTATTATTTTTGATTGTAAAATAAATGCATATTTTTGAGTAAACAAAAATTGTCGTCGCACACGCAATGATGCTAATGTTTACTTCGTCACTTACAGCTAATTTTTTGTTGCCAAACTTTGTAAACATTCACTGTTTTTACTACCAAAATTTATGAAACTCTTTTTTGTTATTAAATCTTTATTTTGAATGTAATTCTAATGTTGACTTCGACTCGACAGGTACCTTTTTGTGACTACTTCTTTTGTAAACAACACAAAATAAATTTCGTTTACTCAACTTGGTCGACAATTCTTGGAGATATCCCGGCAAATCCCAACAGTTTTGTTTGCTTTTGGACTCATCCGCAGGTGTGCCGTGAGCGGGTATAATCATGCCGGCACTTGGGCGTAACGAACCCACGGAACCCAGTTATAGTCGTTTGATTTGGACTCATCCGCAGGCGTGCCGTGAGCGGGTGTAATTAGGCCGGCACTTGGGCGTAACGAACCCACGGAACCCAGTTATAGTTTGTTTGTTTTGGATTCATACCGCAGGTGTATCGAGAGCGAGAGATAAATGCCGATACTTTGGCCTAACGAACCCACGGAACCTAGTTATAGTTTGTTTAATTTTGGATGCTTGGTCAGAGAGGACGAGATTCCGGGTTGCCTGAATTTCAAGTTTTTTTTGTTTAATTAAATTTTGATTTGGTCTGTCATAATTCAATTTCGTAAGTAAGATCCATCCGATCATCAGAGGACCCTTCAAAGGGAAGGTGTGACGGGGTTTCATTTTGAAACAAAACAACACCGTAAACCGATATTTTGGACGAGAGTAATAGAGTAAAGTTAAAGTCTAGAAGCTTGGGAAAGCCAGAATCAGTTAAGGGGGGAACGAGAATTTTGGGGAACTAAAGTTTTCTTTTCAGGAACCGAGCTCAACTTCACGTCCTTGTCGGTGAGTGCGATTTGGCCAGTGTGAGAGAGAGTCGAGAAACGAGAGTGACGTAGACTGACTTAAATTGAGATTTAATTGCTATTGATGTTTTATTTTTATTTTGCTTATGTAATTAATTGTCCTCTCGACGGAGAATGAATGTGAGAATGGGCCCTTATGGCCAGCTTTTGCTTAACATGACTTTTGGTTGATTATTGAAATTGCATAAAAGCCAGAATTACTCATTTGATTTGTAATTTGTAGAGTAGAAAAATCAACGTGGATCTTTGGAAATTGAGCTCACGTCGAGATCAGCGAGAAACAGCAGATTTAAGGTAGCCCAACAGCCGTCGTCAGCCTACCGACCATCTCGTAGGCCAGCAGCGGTGTCGACCGGACGCTTTTCCCCAGTACGACTCTCTCGCCGCGCTCACCTCGCAGCAGCCTCCACGACCAACCTGAGTGGCTGCAGCGGCTACCATCTACCCGCACGAGAAATGAACCGGCCCAGCGAGACGAGAAATCTGGCAGGCCAAAGACGAGAAATTAGCAGAAACGTGTGCTGGGCGCCGAGGAAAGTCATCCCGCAGTAAGATAGACACTGAACCGTGACGTGTGGACAGCCAGGTGACCTGATGTCCCGACCAAGACCTGCGAATGCAGTGAGGAGGAAAAACGCGCCGAAACAGGCCCGAGTTCCCGCAGACCAGATGCTGAATTTCGCGCCAAATTGTAGAGAAACTGTCACGCAACCTGATGGCCGAGATTCAAGGAAAATCGCGAGAGTACGAGAGAGCTAAGAAGAGCTGCGAGAGAGAAGGAAAAGGAGGAGAGGAAGGGAGACATAGGTTTCGTCAAATTTGAATTTAAAAACTGCGATCTCTTGGGTGGCAACCGTCTTGGGTGGCAAGTGTGGACGAATGAGGAGTGATCGAGAAGGAGCTTGGAAAATCGAGACGAAGCGACGAGGACGACTACGGAGTTGAGCTCAATCCCGGATCCACGTTGGCAAGTCTTGAAAATTTGTTGTAACTTGAAATTTTGATTTGAATTGAACTAAGATCGCGAGTAGAAACGGGAATTCGGAATTCTGGCTGTCTCAAGCGATAACGTTCCTTGATTTTGATTTTGATTTTGATTTTTGATATTTTGTCTTTGAAACTTGAAATTTGAACTTTGAAAAATTTAAACTTGAATTGTTGAAACTCTTGAAGCAAAATAACGTAATAATTGCAATAAAGTCCACCCAGAGCACTTGAAACTTTGTATTTGAAAATTCTCTAGAAAATTGTTTCATTTGTACGAGAAGTTGAATCTGGAATAAAATCACGTAATTGAAACCTTTGCTTTTGACCTTGATAATCAGAAACTTTAGTAGTAAATTGGACTATTGAATAAACGAGAAATTGATATCGAATTTGTTTTGTTGATTTGATAATTGTAATTGAGACCCTTGTATTGTAAAATTTGAATTGTGAATTTGTCTGAAATCTTGATCTGATCTCTGTTGCGTTTGGACCATTCCGCTTGAGCTTCGATAAGTCACGAGATCCATTTTGCTGCAAAATTTCCGCTTTGCTGGGTCGATTTGTCGCGGAAAGGTTTCCTAAGTTTAGCCACAAAACTTAGGTGGCGATCCTGAAGTTTGTTGAAGCTGTCTCGACCGAGGCAATTGTTGTTGCATTGTAATTTTGAGTTTTTAATTTTTATAGTTGTAAAATTTAGCTTATCGAAATTCGCGAAGGGGCGAGAAATAAGATCCCGTCACAACTGATAAAAGATCTTGTTGAACTACAACAACAAGCGTACTACTTATTTGAGCATACTATTTACATAAATACTACGTCTCGAATAGCTTACGGGTAGAGTGAGGGCTTCATAATCTGAAAGTCCTAAGTTCGAATCCGAAGATTAAAAGTTTTTTTAAAATTTTTCACTGTTTTAAAATATCGACTTCTTTTCGATCCATTTTCGACTCGTTTTCGGCTCTTTTTCAATGCACCAAATTCAGACTTGGTTTCGATCCATTTTCGTCTTGAAAACGATCCAAAATCGAGTCGATTCCGAATCTATTCCAATGTGCGGATTTTTTCCTGGGAACCTTGTGAAAACTTTTCCCGGATATTCCGTTCAATGAAATTCATTCATCGAGTGAAACGAAACCAGTTGCAAGAATAATTTCTTCCGGTAACATAAACGAAGGAACGAATTCATTTTCGTTTTCTAGATCTAAAAAAAAGATACTTTCTATCCTACGTATCAGTTATCAGATTTTGAAGATATGACTTCCATAAGCGAGCAGGCGAAACTTAAAGCCTTTGAAAAAGTGAAATAATCATTGAATTTAGATGTTGAGTTAAATGATTGCGAAGTCACCATACCAAAAGTCGTAATGAACATGAATTCTGTAGTTATGTCAGATGACAGTGATCTAGAAGATGAAGATGAAATCGAAATCCAATCAAATCAAAAAGACGTTGACGATGATGTTGATGATAACGAGCTGCATGACCTAACGATTTTGTCTACGGTTAAAGGAAACTTAATATTGAAAACTTTTGATGACTCTAAAGTAAAATTAGATCCGCGTAGTCCTTTTGTTTTAGTCAAAGATCAAACTAATAAGGAAATGATTGTTCGAAAATCGTCGATTTGTTGGTTGTTAGGTAAAACTGAAGAGTTAAGTAGCGATAGATTGGTAAGGGTACGAACTCGTGAATTGTCCAAACGAACGAAACGAACAACCAATAATAATACAGTATTTTTCAAAAAAACTTCAGAGATTAATCTCGGCGGTTGGTGTTTATTCAAGAGAACAGATAGTTCGTCAGATTTTTTGGTTGGTCTAATTTTAGATTTTGCATACAAAGATGGTAAAACTTAGAAACAACAAGAGTACTCTCTTCCTTACGCGTGCGCACTGATTTTAAACATACTAAACTAATTCATGTACTTCGTCATTCGTATGAAACATCAACTAGTAAGCCTGGTTTTTTGATTAGTGCTTCAATGGAACACGGATATTTAAATGTAAAACAATACATGTACTCTATTTCAACGCTATTTGTAAACGACGAAGGTATAAAAATTCCTATCAGTTTATAGAATAAAATAAAAAAATACATGTAAATTCAGATTGTGTACTTTTTTACAATTCCTTTTAATTAATATAAATAATATAATGAAAGTAAAATGTCAATGTAACTTCATAACTTTGCAAAGTTACATCAACAAATTTAATTTTGTTGAAGTCATCTTTTTGAAGTCTTATTGAAGTAAATTGAAATGTATTACAAGGACTTCAACGAGTGTAGTCTCAATAAACTTGTTGAAGTATACTACAAATACTACAAATAAAATACTACAAATTACATTGAAGTCCTACTACAAGTACTACAAAAGACTAAATGAAAATGAAGTCTTTTGTACGCACCGCCAGTAGGAGCGAGCAACCCCTTGGAAAATTTATTTGTAAAAAAACGCTCTGTTGATCACTCCGTATACTTTGGGAGAACAATTTGGTTTAAATAAAATCAACTTTCATTGCAAATTGCTTTGACAAAATGTTGGAACGCAATAATTCTAACCTACAAATTTAGCAGCTCTATTGCGTTCCAACATTTTGTCAACAATCTGCAATGAAATTTGATTTTATTTAGACCAAATTGTTCTCCCAAAGTTTACGAAGAGATCAAAAGAGCGTTTTTTTACAAATAAATTTGCAACAAATTATAAATTAAAAAGTAACTAAAACTGAATAATGCCGGTATGATATTTCACCTTAATAGGTAAGTTGAAAGGTCAATCCTGATGTATTATATCGGTTGGAGTACCAACAAATATGAGATGTCATATGAATTGACAAGTTCACCGAACGTGGTGGAAACTTGGATGAGCAAGACCCGTGTTGTTGACAGAGCGTTGGAGAATTCCTGCCGGTGTGAATGACACGATTGCAAGCTCCTCATCACTCAACTAATCAAATTATCAGTCTTTATACAAATCGTCCCAAAATGAATACAAACCTTTTAGTTCGCTCAAGTGACGATAACTTGATACACTTTTGCCTTTTGTAGTTCAACTTTTGCTGTTAGTGTTTAGTGCACCGAATGAAAATGATTGTGGTTTTTCGAATGATTATTTTTGCCTTTTTTGAATAATTTTGTATATATTGCATATTATGAAAGTTTATACAAATTGAGAGAACTAATTAAAATGAAAAAATGTGAAGATTCAGAATTTATTTCTAATATCCGATGATTGATTATAGTTTAGTCTTGATCGGAGATGACGGAAAAAGGTGTACTAGGTGTTGATGCGGGGTGCAATAGGGGTGGCAGAGGTCGCTTGTCAGCTGTCCTCGGAATGAGCACGAGCCAGTGCGCGTCGTGGCTTCGCCACGTGCTCTTCGGCGGAATTCGAACCTGCGGATCTTATATCAGTTACTTTCATTCCAACACCATGCTATCTGATCCAAATTTCAAACAAAACAGTTCCATATTTTCAGTAATATTACAATTATTTAGAAAATTTTTATTCACATAATGAAAAACCTGTAACGTTTTTTTTTGAATTTGTAAAAACTTATCAAAATTCTGCTTTTGATGAAAATTTCTGGTAAAACTTGTGTGAATATTGTTTGTGAACAGGAAAAGAATTTTATACAGTGATCAAACTAAAACTCAAAATCTGTCAATCAGAATTATGCGACGCTCCGATGGGATAATTTAGGACTCATAAAAGTTTTTGTGAGTAAAAAATTTAAATAAATACAACAATTACTTATGTCGTAAATCATGAGATTTATTCAATCTATTGTTTACGTTTCTATGAATTGTTCTGAAATTATAAAATAACTTTGCATTCTAAGTTAATATTCTTGAAAAAGTGAAGAGTTTTATCAGAAACGACAAAAAGTAAAAAGATTAGAGTTTTTGCAATACATGAGCACCACGCATCCGAGGACACGTTTTTTCACAACTCAAACTTTTCTTATAAAAGTTCCATTTAACAGCAAGTTGCGTTTCATGCAGCGGATACCGTCGAATGGACCAGTTTTGTACCTTTTCCGAATTAATTCAACTTGATGCGAAAGCTTAATGAAAAATTTAGTCGTCGTGCCAGCAAATATAGTTTCTTCCGCGAAATATTTTTGTTGTATAGTATACATACTTAAAGGGTTATATCTGTGGCTTCCAGAAATAACCAGACAAGTGCCATTTTCCTTTTTTTGAGAAAATGAGAATTGAAGTTTCAAAAAGTTACATTTGATATTATTCGTGTTTGACTTTACGATTAATGTTATGATATGTGATATTATAATTCGTTAATTGTTCGTTAATAGTTAAAGTATTTATTTGTTGGGTCAGTAATTTGTTCATCCTTCTGTGACCTTGTACAAGGTCAAAACATATGGACATATACGATTATTACTGTAATTCTTCACATTATATAAAAGGTTACGCGTTCGTCCAGAACATAAAAATTAGGTGTATATAGAGGTTTTTGAGGTTGCTGACTACGAATTAGAAGTCAAAAACACATTTTGACATTATGGCAACTGTCAAAGACCTGTCAATAACGAAACGAAATTCAGAAATTTCACAGATAAAGGTTAAATCAACTTTTTAAGGGATTTTCGTGGGCGTTTTTTTGACGATATGGCAGCAGTCAAAACGCTGTCAACTAAAAAACGAAATTCTCAAATTCCATAGATAAAGGTTTAATCAACTATTTAAGGGTTCGCAATATTTATTGCTCTCTATCTTGTTTTCAAAAAAAACATGTTACACAGATTTCGGCGTTTCTAACAAATGTTTCAAATAAACAGGAGCGTAGGAACTTTATGGGCTGGTTTGGCAGCATGGCTCAACATAAAATGGCCTGTGCTCTTCGTAAAATTTCAAGAGAATGCAGAAAAATTCCACTACTCCTCGCCCGGACATAAACTTTAGTTGTTAATGTTAGTAAAATTCATTTTAATATTGCTGTGGTAATTAGTTAAGGGGATTTGGGACTCCTCTTCTTGAAGTTTTGAATATAACATTTTTATATCGAAGAAATATGATAGGTATAACACAACTTTCGACTAATTATAGTACGATACCTGAATTGAATTCAACAACTCATGTTTGAAGGTGAACTTTTAGAAGTACACGCGATTTTTGCAAAAAAATTGACGCTTTTGCGAATGTCACTTAACTGGTTCTTCCTAATCACCACAGATTTAACATGAAAAATGATTTATGTGAATTTTAAACTCATATTTTTATATTTTTTCACGGCGTTCTTAAGGTGTTTGCTCATCAGTTAAATATTAGATACATTTCAACCATTCCCGATAGAACTACAAATGTTTTTTATAATTTAACTCACAAACCAACCCAGCAGTTGATCTATTGCCTCTCAATTGCTGGGTCAATTTTGGTTTAAAAATTATAAAAACTGTTGATGTTCTATCCGGAACAGAGTTTTAGAAACTGACTGAATGAATTTTACTTTTTTGTCTCTTATACTCTCAATCACAGCGCCCTATATAATTTGCCTTAATTTTAGTAATATTTATAAAGGACTATTGTTTCCTTCAGCTATTTAATTCAATTCCGTACTTTACTGTTACGTTATTAGTTGATATTTTTTATATATGGCACTTGTCTGGTTATTACTGTTTTATTTTCGTAAACTTAAAAACTCCATAATATGAGTTTTGTGATGAAAAGAAGCATTAAATCAGGTCAATGAAAAGATTTTATAAAACTACAAAAAATGCAACATTTCTGTCCGATTAAGTAAATTTTGAAAATTTTGGCACTTGTCTGGTTCTTACCGGAAGCCACAGATATATGTCACTAGAATATTGAAATACACCAATTACAAGTATAGAACAACAAATGGCTATTATTTATAATGTGCTGATTAGAATTAGAAAAATTTTCACATTTTTTTGTGTCATTATGAACGTGATCATTTTATTTTGCATAGAGAAGTTGATCAGCCAATCTTTTTAAATATCTTTAAAAAGCTTTTTTTAAATAATACGGAGTTTGGTGTAAGTGATTATTATAGGTACTTTGTGATGTTGTTTTTCATATTTTATTTTGTGAAAACTCAATCGCGGTATTAAGTAATTTCAATCAAAAAAATAATTTCAATCAATAAAAAGCAACTTTGCAAAGTAAAAATATTTTTGCTGCGAGAATGCTATTTGTTATTAAGACGTGGATTGGTTTTTCATGTACAATATAATGTGAATGCGAATCGCATAATAGATACCCTTGTAGTCTATGCAAAACATCGGGAAATTGAAAGTAACAGACAAATCCCTGGAAGTCATTGTTCGTTTTCCAAATAAAAGCTTTTGCGGTCACTTGATTGTGTAATATTCGTGAAATTCAGCGGTGCCAAAAAATATTATTTTTCTAATAAATATTTCAACTAAAGAGCAGTAATTCGTGTGGCCTATTTTTGATGTATTATCACATCTCATGGCCAGTATTTTAGCTTTTATTTATTTCTTCGCATATACATACATAAATTTCACATTTTTCGAACCAATTGTTTCAGTCAGGGAAATTTTTTCTATACCCTTTATTGGAGTATGAGAAAAATCTGTCGCAGATGTCGGAGAAACAAAACTGATCTTGCGAAAACTACTTTTATGATATTTACCGTAGAATTCCCAATGCACATATCGCAACCGGCGATTTTCGAATACGAAATTCCGGCGTTGACAAAGTTATATTGATCTCGCGCTATAGCCACCTCGAATCAATCCGAGAAGGATATCTGTATTTATTATAATCACGTTGAAAAGAACAAAGCGTGACAATTTCCGTTATTTCCGTTATTTTTCTATTTTCAAATAAAATAAATGACGAATAAAAGTCACATCTATGTACATCGTTACACCTCAATGTTTACATTAGAAGTAGAAACATGCATCCATCGAATGAAATGCATTCAACTGAATTTTTTAATTTGCGCACATCATCGCAAATGGCTTTTTTATGTCATCTGACGTATATTGTATCATTACATGTATTAATCACGCACCTATACATGACTTTTCGAGGCTCTGAAGAAGGCTCGCTCTTGACACGTTTCCCCTTTTCTTCCCCTTTGAACAAGCACAAAAATCGACAAACAAGTGTCAGCGAAATTCCAACAACTCAAACCCAACTTGTTTTCCAGTAACTAATTTCAATGCTATATCGATTTTCAATAAATTTCTAAATTCCTTTAACGAAAATACCCCTTTTGGAAACTTTCAAAAATTTTATAAATGATTTCTATACGGATATCCAAATTTCTAATAAAGTCCGAATGATTTCAAACATTCGTAATGACAGTCTTATTAAATTGGCCCAGTCAGTTCCAGGAATACATATTTATAAAGGGAATACAAGTTTTATAAAATTGAACTAAAATATGGGGAATTGTTGAATTGAAGAAATGATGTATCTATATCATTTGCCTAACGGCTCTTAGATACAACTCTGATGAGACTCATGACGCATAAGTAACTATACTCGACAACTTTGTAAAATTAGTTTACTGATTTTGAATTTCGCAAAACTAGCATTCATTGAGTTGGACATCTTTTCTTAATTTCTCTAAACGTTTACAAAATTTTAATACATTTCATGCAGCCGTTTGAAAATTAATGTAGCTCTTCAGAAAAAAATGTTGGACATACAGTTGGAACTGTGCCTGCTTCACGAATCAACAATATCTTCCATCTGATTGAGATCATTTTCTTCAGACATTTCGCGATCATTTAATTGGTGTTGACTTGTCTCGTAATCGCTGTCGTCCATTGCTAATCCAGTGGGTTTTTTTGGTTTCAGTTTATTTTGATCAGGTTTCGCTGTAATCCGAATTAACCATTAGTTCAAAGCAGCTTTATTTTAATTAGAAATGTGAACAACATTTTTTAACGAAAAAATGAAAACATAACTACAAAACATTTTCGTAGGTGAATTATTTTTTTTTTGTAAAAAAAAAGTCACGTTGGGTTACAAAGATTCATAACTCATTTTTTTGGGACTTTCAAGCAGAGACAATAAAAAAATAATCTAATCTCTTTTCACTGAATAACATTTTTCATTAGTTAATTATTAAAATAATTATCATTATTAAAAAGCCGCATGACGATGTCTCATTTCAGAATAGCCGAAAAAAATGTTTGAAAAGTGGCACCAAAACCAATCTATATCTGAAAAATGAAGTCTTTATACCAGTTCATTTTGATTGATACCAGTTGTTAAGCAATTATTTTAATAAATTTAAATTAAATTTGGCCGACTTCGGGTACATTTTGAAACCAATCTGCTAGAAAGAAAGTTGTATTTAAGTCCACCATAGAAAAGGAACTGAACGTAATTTTAAAAACGTTCGACCACTGTGATAGTGCAAATAGTACATCAAGGGGGATAGAAAGAGATAAAGAAAGAAACAATGATAGTGGTGTGAAATTAAACAGATTATAGCTGAAGTAGTTAGGATATTAAATAGATTGAGAAGAATAATTCAATGCATTTTTCACGACGCGTTATATTCGACTTTTATCAAGTTTTAGGCAATAATTTTTTGAAGTATCGTCACGATTTTGACCAGTGAGTCAAAGAGGTGATTGATGAATATTATTATCTCATTTAAAGTTAAAGATAATTAAATTCACCTGGAGTGTTAGTGGTTCGTCCATTATTATTATTACTATTGTTATTCGTATTATTTGGATTATTTTGCTGTTTGGTAGAAATTTCACTTTGCGTATCGCTATCGTGGCCGTTGTTCTGTTTAGTGGTGTTGGATGTTTTGCTCGATGTACTATTAAGCAAATCAGCAAGGTCGGATAAATCCGATACGTTTGTATCGGATATATTCTTCTCGGCTCGACTTCTTCTGGATTTTCTGCCACCCGAGCGCTTTTCCTGTTTCTCTGACTTCTGATTCTTTAAGCCCACTTTTGTCTTTGCCATTCCACGTCGCCTTGTCTTTCGTGCCCTTCGGGCTCTGCTCGTTCTCCTACCAAAACCAAAAAAAAAAAATACTCCAATTGTTTTTTCATTACTATTTCCTATAGTTAACTACTATAGTAGTGCAATCACAAGTAAAGTCTTTTTTGTTCTTCACATACGATAGAAAACATGTCAATTATGTTTCATTAGCTTCACAACAATTATATACATTATCAGAATTCTTTTTGTAAAAAATGATCTAACTCAGATAAACCGGTTGTCGGAAAATAATCAGACCCAAAAGAGCTCGGAACGAAATCAGTGATACCATATTCATAATATAAGTCCATAAAATGCGTTCATTTAACAAAGTACGTGAAGTCAATAGTACTCTATATATGAAATTATTTTGATCAAATATTAAAGGTTTATTTATCAAGCTACATTTATGAACCATAAAGGCCCTCGCTGTGATCTCACTATTCATTCAATATGCACCCGCGCTAAACGTTCCATCCTCAAGTAAAATATGAATTTCGAGCCGGATTTTGGTAATAGATTCTTAAAAACCAGTTATATCCCTACCACAAACATGTCCGGCCCAGATTCTGGTCCAACAAAATGCAAAATTAGTTAGGATAATTTTGTTTTAATTTGTCAATGAAGCCTAACGATTAGAGCTGCGGCCTTTAAAAACTTTGGTTTGAATCTCCGAACTGCTTAAAAAACACTATCCATTAAAAATTGGCATTTTTTCGGGCTGGATTTGTTTGTCGTAAGGATAACTGGTTCTTAAAAGTCCATGCTACATAAACTACTAAAAGATTAAAAACGTGTTAATTAATTGGGTGTCAGCATTCTGGTAAACTGGTGATAACCAGGTACGCGATTATACTTGTTAGTTGTCTGTTTTGCTATAACAAACCTCGACGGGCGATCACGTAATTTAGCAGTGAAACCACTTTTCTCGTCTTCCTGATTAAAAAAATTATCGGGCAAGAGTTCTTCAAAATTTTCAGCTGTTCCTTGTTTCGCTGGCACGCGAGTTGGTTTTAATATGAGTTGAGCTTTGTAACGGCCGTTACTAAATTTCAGCAGACTTGCGTTTACAGCGTGTTTCAAGGCGCGTTGAACCTTAAACAATTTCATACATATAGTAAAATAAAACAAACCGACAAACAAATAAAAAATATTGCAAAAACTATGGAAATGGTTCAAACAATTTTCTGCCTGATTGGAAAGATAGAAAAGCAATTAAATTAAATTTTTATGAACAAAACATTTACGGTCAAGTAAAAAATGAATTATCCTACGAAGAATGAGACACGAAATCTGAACATCTCGGTTTTTAGGGGTCATTTGGGAGGAAGTTGTGAAATTGACCATGTATGCCCTCTCGCTTGATATTATTTGGATTTACATTTGCTTTTTTTCTTTCGAAAAATTGTTCAAAAAAAATCGAATAGTTTTATGTTCTCTGTTATTATTTCATCTACCATTGTCTACCCCTTGTCTCATTTCATCAGAAATACCAGCAGCTCCTTTTTTCAATATAATGATTGGATTGATCAACAAAATGAATCAACAATTATTATTTAAAACCAAATTTAGGAAACTGAGCTTCATAAGCAAATATTTTAACAGAGGAAAACTTGTAGAGGTTCATAATATTTGTTTAGAGGTGAAAATCCTTATAGCAGTTTCTGAATCAGCCTGAAAGTGAGCTGTATCATCGGTAAAGACCGTTGGACTGTCAACTGGAAAATTTGGTTCTAAATCCCCGTGACATTTTCGAAATAGTAAGAATTTTGCATTATTTTTGTTATTTTGTGAGAACTTACTTATCACTTAAAAGTTACTTGAGAAAGAACGTGTAAAATTACGTGATATTTTTCTATATAGAATATGTTGTAGACTGTTACATGTGCAATTAAAAACATACACGCAAACAAAATGTAAAATTATATAGAATTTGAATGAAAACGAAAATATAAATGAATATATGTACAACCTCCAATCGTAGCACGGATGACTTTTTCGATTTGAAAAATTTTTGTACATAATCCTGAATTGCAAGGCTCGTTGACCCTTTAGATTCATTGAGATCAAAAACTGCATCTAGGACATGCTGCATAAGTTTTGGGTTGGACGGCCGCACCATGTTGTCTCTGTAAATAATAATAATTTCCGTTACGTGGTGCAAAATATTGTTCTTGTTTGTTTTGACTTTGTTATGTGATGCAGAAATTGTTACTTTTTCGATTTTATTGTATAAGCCGAGGTGTTTCTCAATATTGCGTTAAATGCACCCGTGGACAAATCGGCTTATCGCACGGTCCCTTCAGTCATTCCTTGCAGAGCTCCTCTAAAAGACGCACCTAAACTTTGCAGCAATGCAATTACGGATTAAATTAATTATACCTCGCAAACTCGATCATTTTATTCTCATCAACTCACGCGTTTGTCAACGAAGGCAATCCAACTCGGCATGAAAAAAATCGAATCTAAGAGGCAGTTTCTTTTCAACAACTAGTTTCATATGAGAGGTTCCAAGTTTATACGTACGATTCAATGTTACCTGATTATATTTATAACCGAAATTGACAGCTGAAAACCCGATACTTGTTAAGACGATGATTGCTACGATTAGCGGATGATATCAAACAATTTTGTCATTAGTGCAAAAAAATGTCGGAAAGTAATCAACGGGAAATGAATCTGTCGACTCGATTGTTCGATTGTCTTATGTTTTCTTTCCGTCATTCGTTCGAGTCTACTATCGATTTTCCAATTTGACACATTTTGAATATTTCAGATGCATATAATTTTTTTATTTATAATAACATAATTTAAATATATATAGAATAAATAACAATTCTGCTGTTCCAGTGGTTCTATTTTGTAATTCAGCTTTTGAAGAATTTGTATAAACATTTTATTTTTAGAAAGGTTCGTCTTTTTGAATTTCTTATAACAATAATAATAATAATAATTTTTATTTCATTTTTTTTACCCAAAAGACTCTGCGCGGTCACGTGTACATTTGTTCATTGACTTCCTCCCTCTATGTGACATCTTTTTTTTCAGTTTTTTTTTTCATTTTGTTTGCGTCATAAAAGAATTCCAATTTTTGTGTTATACGACACAAACGATACGTCGCCGTTTTCTCCATTTTTTTCTGCTGTTCTTGTTATAATATATATTATAGATAAATACATTTGTTTGCAGTATAGCCCTATATGAGATCTAATAAATACAAGACTTTGTAGAACATGATTATACAAATATTAAAATCTATTCAAATGAACATCAGTAGACGGAATTAGTGTAAGCCGTTAACAGGAACCTAAGAACTGATTGAAGCATCGATAAGGTAACTATTGTTACCTTTGAATGTTCTGATAAAGTACATATTGCAAGCGAAACTTTGCCGCTGATAAGATACTAACAAAACTGAATGATACGATACAAATGTGAAGTTAACTTGATGGTTAACCTTGAGATTGAGTCGAAGTTGTAAACTTTGATGAAATCAAAAAATTTGGATTATTTTAAGGAGATACAAATTGTTTTACGTTCAAAGGTTTGATAAATTTTATTGGCATGCAAGAAAAATGTTTGATAGATTGATTGACTTGACATAAGAAAAATAATGTTAAAAAAGAAGATGAACTAATGAAGTTGTTTTCAGTCAGTTAAACTCTGAGATCCTTTAATCTGGATGTCAGAGATTACTTGGCGCTGAGCGAAACCTCATGCTTTGCCTGCCGACTCTGTCAATCTTTGGAGGAAATTGTCAGAGCTGACGCGCGCGGAGTAACTCAACCGGTTATACACTCGTAAACAATTCTGATTTCCGCCGCGCCGCAGGACCAATCAATTTCAACATCAGATATAACGCCTTTTCCTATTTTCTCCTCTTTGTCATCGCTATATTTAATTTCGCTTTATCCATGGATCAAAAATAAGAAACGAGTTTAACAAAAAACATTTTTAACAAAAATGCATTTCTTAAATTGCATCATCTTACTAATTTTATCTATTCATTTTATCAAAACAATATCCGATTGACAGATGACGAACATCTCGCTATTCTTTTTTTATTGACTCAACAAAGTAAAGACAACTTTTACTCGCGTATATTTTCAGGCGTCCTCTTCTGCCACAGAGTGTCGTAATGATAAACAATTTACTGTGTTGTTCACAACTAAATTGTCATTTTGAACAAAAAAAGAATCAAATTGTAACGGAAAAAGTTTGTAAATATTTGAAACGAGCGTGCGAAAAAAAAACGAAAAAGCTTTCAAGTTTTACAACCATAGACGTTTCTAATTAGCCGTTTCATTTTGTTCGACAGTTCGCGTCCGGCGATAACAATTCGCGCACTGATTGTGGCATTATTGCGCGAAAATCACACGTACTTTTCATCTCTCGTAATCTCATTTACACTCCAAATAAAAATGCATTTTGTTTGACCACATTTTGAAAAACAATTTTTATTGATTGGTCGTTAAAAATGATTTGTTTCAGCCAACCATGGAGATAAATAAAATCTCTTGGAATTAATGACATGACTAAAAGATGAAGCAGGTGGTGGCGGTGATCGTCGTTAGCTTGATTTATCTGTAAGTGAAAACTGAGCCAAGTATTTCAATAAAAACCCAACTTTACAAATCTTAGCGCGTATAAATATAACAATAAATAACTCTACCAGTATTACTTAGAATAATAATAATAATAATAATAATAATAATAATAATAATAATAATAATAATAATAATAATAATAATAATAATAATAATAATAATAATAATAATAATAATAATAATAATAATAATAATAATAATAATAATAATAATAATAATACGACTAGTTGGCGCGCACGCGGTGCTTAATGAGCAATTCAATTATACATCATTCTTCCTGTGCCATTTTGTCGATTAGGCGCCCATCAAACAATGTAGCCGCTCACAAACTTGACAATATCAAGACATCTTCAAGCTCCGTTCATTTTGTTCCATCCTCTCATCTTCAGATAAAGAACATTTAACACACTTTAATTAAAACCTTGATTCGAGTATTTCTTATATATACATTATCTAAATTAAATTTAAATAAATTATCTCTTTTTAGTGAAAATAGATCTGCAAATCATATGTCACGGAATTAATATTCGATACTTGAATGTTATTCGTGCGACAGTATATATATATATATATATATATGTATGTGTTAGATTTTAAGTATTTGTATAATTTATCACAATTGCAATTTTACATAAGATTTTGGGGCTTGTAAAAACATTCAGTTTTGTTTATTTCTCCAAGTAAATACAAACGCGGTTTAGATGATGAGTCTATATAAATAAGGAAATATTTGGGAAATGTTCGAACGTAAAACATGCTGCTTTTATTGCTATATCTTATACCATTAATGTAAAGTCTAATATAAAGATGTATTCCACAAACTTCCATCTATACAAATACGCTAAATGTTACTGAAATTCTAGATTATTATGCTGCTACACGTTATCTCGGAATCGCTAAGTGGAGCATTTTATTTGACAAACGTTTCAACTTGTTTTCCACTCATGGTATTCTTATTAGATAAAACATTATTTTCGCTTAATACATCGAAAAATATCGTTATAATATAATTATATAGAATTATTTAAAACAAATTATGCTATCAGTTTTAGATTTCTCTTCTTAGAATCAAACTTTTATGATTGCAAAAAAAAGATTCAATTTTCAAGTTGATGTAAGAATTGGATGAGAAAGAAATTTACGATGACAAAAAGTAAAACATTTCATTTCTATCAATCTTATGTACGAAATTGTGTGGAAAAGTATTATTATTTGTCTTGGCATCAATTTTTACTGATTCGTGTCGTATCTCGTATTGGCGTTTGTCAAAAAGTCATTTCGTATATACATATATATATATATAAAGATATTGTAAAGTCGAATCAAAGGATTGCACTATAGAGATGGTAAAAGGAGGGGCCGTGAAAGAATACCTATATCTATCGTCAGGACTTATACTCGGAATTTGCACAAGGCATGCAAATGCCTGAAAGCAACTCACGACACATTTCTTCTGCAAACTCGTAGATTATTAAATTTCTATTCGATTACATTGAACCAGACTTGGATCCGATTTCTTTGAATTTATTAATTTGTTATAAATGTTTTACATAAACAGCTTCTAGTTTGTTGTGTATTTTACATTAAATTCGGTAGAATAGTCGTATATTAAAAAGACAAATTTAAGTGTGATTTTTGTTTCAGAGCAACTAGTAAAAAGGTGTTTATACCCAAGACGAACAAAACCCAAAGGAATAATCACGCGAATATTAGTGAGCTTCTGGATAATCTTCTTCGCGGTTACGATAACAGTATTCGGCCAGATTTTGGTGGACCGCCTGCTACTGTCGAAGTGGACATTATGGTTCGAAGCATGGGGCCTATTTCAGAAGTCGATATGGTATTAAAAGAAATAATCAAACTTGATTGAAACGGGCTTTATTTACTGTCATTTAAAACTCATTTCGTTTAAACGAAATGAGTTTTTTTTGAAGAAAATAGGTAAACAGAGACAGCAAATAAGTATAAATCTTGTAAGGGGGGATTTGCCCGAGAGTTGTAATTGACAACGGAACTGATTGAAACAGCTTCGCCGGTTTGTTGCAAATCGGTTTAATTCTACTTCACACGGGCCAAATCATATCGATCAAGCTAGTAAAGTGCCCTCGAGTCGGCTTGCTACTCTTCTGCAAATCGATGCACACTCGATTGCGATGTACGTGCGCTAAACATTTCAACGTCTATCTTAAATATTACGACAAATAAATGTTTTTTCAGCTCAAACATCATTAACGCTCATTCCATTTTCAATTTCAGTATATATACTCTCGTGTCTACAAAACTTCAAATAAACCAACTATTTATTGAATATTTTTCGAATAACATTTATTATTATAAGTTGAAAGAAAAGAAAGCATATATAATATTTTGTATATATTGCAGACATATTCAATGGACTGTTATTTTCGGCAAAGTTGGGTAGATCGTCGTTTGGCATTTCAAGGAAGAATGGAGACTTTAGCGCTAAGCATCTCGATGTTAGCACGAATTTGGAAGCCTGACACGTATTTTCACAACGGCAAGCAGAGCTACCTCCACACAATCACAAGCCCTAATAAATTTGTACGCCTGTATAAGGATGGCCGAGTGCTCTACAGTTCAAGGTGAAGTAAATATTCAAACTATTATCACATTTGCTCATACTATATCAAACATTTTCATCTTCCACATTGTTTTTGTTATTTGAATTCTATAAATAAGTAAAATAGACCAATTGGTATTGGTGATCTTGTAACGCGCGCGACAGTCACTATAGAAATTAAATTTAATAGCAGCGACGGATATGGACAAATGATTTTAATTTTGGCTCCGAAAGAGTTGGAGAGCTCGCCGACCTAGAAACTTGGAAGTTGATTCCATTTTGATTGAGAATCGCACGGCATCAGTGTTCTTCAATTTATTGGCTTCCACAGTAAACGATTGGTATATATGTTACGAGAGACTGTTGAGCTTAAGTGTACCTTCGTTAATAAAGTACAGTTTAAATAAATCACATCTCTCGAAAAAAAAGCAACTTATTTCTTCAAATTACTCCGCGGTCAACAACTGTCAAAAAACTGTTAAAACAATCAAGACTTGTTTAATTGAAAATAATATTATGTTCACGAAATCATTTGTCAGTTCTGTTTCACTCGAATGATTAATCGACATAAGAGGGAGAGAGTGTGATATAATTTCTTGTCAAACAGGATGATAATTTAGATCGCGCGCGCGTAAATCCAATCGTAAATGCATGCATGGCAAATTAAATAAAACGCACGCAATTGAATGGATAGCGCTTTTGGGAAACAAAAATCTGTTCGACCGCAAATACTTTTATTTTGTAAAGCTCTGTTGATCCAATTTCGTTTTTATCAGTCGATTTTATCATTGACACTGATGATTGAAATTGTTCGACATTTGTTATTTGCAATAAATATGGAATTTATTTTATGTAATTATTATTTTACATTAACTTGTATTGTTTTGTAAATATGTGATTGTATAACTCTGTATCAGAGAATTATTGTGAACAAGTTGAATGTGGTTATTGTGAAGAATGAAAAATCCGAATCGAGATATGCTGAATGCAAAAGTTATGAGTTGCAAAGTCCAAATGATGGAATTTTACTCATTTGCCAGCGAATGACCCTCGTAAATGTGGCTTCATCCATCAAAGCTAATCCGAGCATAGGAGAAATCCTGCACTAGAAATTCATCTTCGGAATCATGGCAATTCAAATTGCTTTCAGAACGTGATGCGTTCATTTTGCACAACTTTTTAGACATTCTTTCAGCCTTATTATTAAACAAATTGAATATAGCTTGAAATTGTAAAGTCAAAGAATTTAGCATATAAATACAACGAAACACCAACTGGAATACGTAGTTTTGAAAAGCTTTAATATCGGATCTTTTAATTTGTGTCCCAACAGCGTGCTAATGCGAACCTGTTATGTGATTGTGATTTGCATTCAATCCGACGATTCTCTTGGCATTCAAAATTGCGCGACAATTTGAAATTAAAATTGACACGACTTCGAGACCGCGAAAAGCAGAGCGAATGATTTGTCGCGCAGTTCACGACGCACACACATTTCCATCAAGCCGCGGCTCTCATCAAGCGTCTCCGGCTTCCACTTGCAATTAAGCCCGACGCCTTCTTTTACACTTCCATCAGCTCTGCGTTCACTATACTAGATAATTCGAACACACAGTCAATCATCTTTGTTTATTTCATCATGTTCATTGCGCATACAAATTCGTGCCTCTTTCATATGCATGCCAAAGTTTTTTCATTTTTTCTTTTTTTTTTCACCTTAATCTGATCATCCAAAACCTAATTTGAATCATTTTTCCCGTTGCTCAGATTTGTTGTTCAACATTTCTTGTGGAAATCACAACCATTTTGGCTGTTAATTGAAATTTCAAATCTCGTTAGAGCAGCTTTTAATTAAGAAACTTTTACGCTGTTTCAAAATATAACTCTGTTTCCAAAAGTCTCTATATATATATATATTTTTATTTCATAACAATTGAAGCCGTGTTGAGAAGATCCGAAGATCGAATGCTTCTAGTACCTAAATTGTTTCACATTTTTGCATATAGTATGCTGCAATGACGATGTCATACTTTTAAATGTGTTTATCATTTATATTGTGATGATAATTATATTGAATGATTTTTTCATTGTGTATTTTATTGTGTATTTTGTAGTTTTTCAGCTGTTTGCTTGAAATTGTTGAATAAATTTAATAAATTATGTATAAATTTCATTTTTTTTAATAAAAGCTTTTGTTAAAGTAAAACGCATACAAGGAAGATCTCACGATTTCCATATACAAAATACTCTCTACTACATACTTCAATATTCTTGCCGGCGACTTTTAATGACCAAAACAATCCCTAGCGTTGCATTTAATTAATTAACTTTTTCTCTTCTGTGCAATTATCTGTAAATTCAATTAGATCTTTTCAGATCACTCTAAACTTTATATCTGAAGACAAAATTTACTTCTTTTTGTTTTTTGAATTCAAACTGCGATGATTTGTTATCAAATTGTACTACATTTTTTTCTGATATTTGATTGATAGAGAACTAAATGTCATATTGGATTTGTAAAATTAAATTGAAATGGATACATGTCTTAATGATCTGTTTGATTTATTCAGGCTCACTATCAAAGCTGGCTGTCCAATGAACTTAGAAGATTTCCCCATGGATACACAGAGATGTCCTCTTAAATTCGGAAGTTGTAAGTTGAAAAGTTATTTTTTCCTTTCATTACTTTATCAAGATTGATATCATTTTCGATAAGTAAAATCTGAAGTAAATACTTATTGGAAATATGTCAGCGTATGAAGCTGAACCGTTTTGTAATATAAGTCAGATGATTAACAATTTGATTGTTAGAGTCGAATTGAATAGTGACATTGATTTTGGTGTAATGTGCAGTTGGATATACGACAAGAGATGTGATTTACAAGTGGAACAAGGACCGGCAAGTAGCAACAGCTGAAGACATGAAATTATCACAATTTGATTTGGTCGCTAATCCGACTGCTAATCAGTCATCAGTACCTTCTCTTTCGTCAAGTGAGTCAAATCTAGTAATCATCATTACTATAAACATTATACAGTTGTAGTTTCATTGTTTCATTGTTCATATATATTTCAATTCAAGTACTTAAATTTGCATCGCATTAGACTCACGAGTTATTGATTAACGCGAAAAGCTTCTTAATTGTGAGCAATTTAATACGAAAATGAGTAGTAGAAGGCGAATCAAGTGAAGAGAGCATCTGATGATGCAAGTAATTAAAGTGACTGACACTTTTTGTCGCAATAATTGCCGAGCAAAGATTCTGGCTGCACCGCCAAAGGGAAATAATATTATAAACGAAAACATACAGGTGCATGTTATGTTTATTCATGTTCGTTCAGCTAATCATGTTGATGCGTTCTGCGAGGATAGACCAAGACGTTCCGGGCGCCAAAACAAATCAATTTGTCTCATTCAAAATAATTGAATATTTATTTTGTACATATAATAAAAGTTGATGTTATTTACAGCCGAGTATTCGATGCTACTGGTTTCGTTTCATTTACGCAGACACATGGGCAACTTTTTGATTCAAGTGTACGGCCCATGCATTTTGCTCGTCGTCCTCTCGTGGGTGTCGTTCTGGTTGAACCGAGAAGCTACTGCTGATCGAGTTTCCTTAGGTCATTCACACTTTATTACTTGTTGAGTAATTCAAATTGAATTTTGTCAAATTTAGCGTTCCGAAATAGAGCATACATTATTTATGTATCAATAAATATTAAATATTTTATTTCAGGAATTACAACAGTGCTGACAATGACTTTTCTTGGTTTAGAGGCACGGACGGATCTGCCAAAAGTTCCTTACCCAACTGCTTTGGATTTTTTTGTTTTCCTTTCATTCGCCTTTATTTTCGCCACCATCATTCAATTCGCCGTTGTACATTATTTTACAAAATACGGATATGGTGAGTGCTACTTTAATTCCGATCTGGATGACTCGGACAGTTCGAGTGACGATGAGATGGTCTGCAGGTCACATCGTCCAGCATCGGCGGTGATTTGTTTTTTATCTTTTATCTTGTACCAAAAACGATAATCTTTCGTTATTATGTATATTATATACATATTAGAATAGCCATACAAAAAATAACAAACATCGAACATTTCTGTCAAGCTATTTATTTATTTATTTATTTATTTATTTATGAAATTGTATTTTGAACTTATGAATATAAAATACAAAGAGATAATCAGATTAGTATAAAAATGGTTATGTATATATTTGACACAAGTTTTTGTATAATATAGAGACGTCGGAGATCATCGGAAAGTACGAGATCGCATCGCAGGAACTGTGCGATGAGCAACGAGAGTACGATTGAAGTGATACCTTTATCCGCGCTGCCCGAACCAGACAGAAGTTGCAGTGGCTCGTGGCAATTATCTTGTGTGCTATGCAGCTCGCCCAGCCGACAGCCGCAGGCTCAAAGAAGAGTGCACAGTAGCACATCTAAACGTCGTCGTAGACGAGTTCCTCGATACAACTCGGTTTCCAAAATAGATCGTGCCAGTAGAATTGTCTTTCCACTTTTATTCCTTGCTATTAATGTTTTTTATTGGTTTGCCTACTTATCTCGTAGCGAACGAATCAATTATAATTGAGTCCACAGCAACAGCAAGCCACCCTTTATTGCTCATCTTTCATATCACCACGTTTTTGCAACGCTTATATTTTTCTCATTTTATACTTTGACAATTTATTTAATTCTTTTTGTTTGTAGCTCATTTTTTAATCTTTCAGCGAGTCGCTCGGCAAAAAGTCTTACAACATATTTATAATCCTATATGTTATTTGGTACATGCCAACGTTAAATTAAATAAGATAGACGAATCCGAATTTATTACAAATTGCAATAAATTCAATTTTAGAAGCTATTGCAAAACTAGTTAATGAGATTATATTAGTGCAGCAAATTAGAACTAATACAAATTCAAGCTATGAAGTGAAATAAAAAATAAGTGATTTATTAAAGCTGTAAGCTCGACAAAACATGTAGCTTTATTTGAACAATGTAATATGAACTGAGTTTCGCACTGTTGTAATTCATGTGGGTGCAGTATATGCTATATAGGTATATGTATGTGTAATACACCACGCTGTAACGTATAATTCGAAATAGGCTTGCGCAAATGTGATTATTACTCCATTAGATTTGAGTATCCATTCACTGTGACTTTAAGACCAAATGTATATAAAGTCACATGAATAGAGACACTGATTAACGTAATGTTATTTGTGTACATGCACACCGCGCTGCTAATTCATATTGATGAATTGATATATATATATATATATATATATATAACAAAATATTTTAATCAAAAGCTTCGGGATCGAAACCGATGAGGTTGATATTTTTCTGTAAGAATCGGGACCCGCAATGTTTTCTCGTTGAATAATAATTTTGACTCAAAAATGGAATTTTCATTTTATTGAGATTCTATATTTCCTTAAGACAAAAAACTTGCCAAAAACGCACAAAATGCTACAAAACTTGACAAACTTGCACAATAAAAAAACCGAATTTAAGGGGACGTGCAAGTCAAAAATCGACAAAATCAATGAAAAAATGAAAAAAAATGTATCCCATATTTTTACGTAGTGAAATCCGTTTAAAAAAAACATTTATTAACATGATTTTTTAAGTTTTTTTGGCCCAGCGCTGCACCGTTAAAGATCGGAGCGCTAAAAACTTTTACTTTGTTTTTCTCTAATTCCTAATTTTTACCTTATTTCTCCAACTTTAAGTCTTGTATAACAATTTTTAACCGATTTGATTGTTATTAAGCTTAAAATGTTCAGAAAAATGTTAAGAATAATTTGTCCAGACAGATTTTTTATGTCATTTTTATAAACAATTTGAGCAACAATTAAGTAAAAAAATGTCCCATTTTTTCCAAATTTTTGACGTTTTTCGGGTTTTACTTCACAAAAATGTTTATAACTTTTTCAATTTAACAAACATCAAAATTCTTTCTCTGGACAATTTTTTGGCATTGTTATTACGGGAGGATCCCAAACAAGCACTGTAAAAATAAACAATATCAAAAACGACAAATTCAAACGATGAGCAATTTAAATTTGATCATTGTGAATTTCAATCATAGCGTGAAAAACGGACAGCAGCTATGACAATCACGGTAAAAACAAACAACAACAAAATGATCAGAGGTTAAAAAGTAGCGCTGTACAATTAAACAGAATCAAAAACAATACAAATCATGACAAGCAGTCTAAAATCGAAATTTTTTAAATTCAAACATAGTGTGAATAACAGACATAAAATTAGATAATCAATGGAAAGATAAACAATAATAATAAAGAAACAAAAGTAATTTTTTTTAATTATAAAAATAAAAAAAATAAAAATCACTACTTAAAATAATACACGCTGTGATAATAAACGAAGATGGCGGCTGATGACAACTTAAATGATCAAAAATAAAAACTTTTTCCCAAAATATCAGTACAGCGTTTTTTATCATTTTAAGTTGCCAATAGCCGCCATCATGGTTTATTATTACAGTCTGTATATTATTACAAGTATAGTGATTTATATTTTTTTGTTTTTATGATTAAATAAAATTACTTCTATTTTTTATTATTGTTTATCTTTATTTCATTGATCATCATATTTTATGTCTGTTATTCACACTATGTTTGAATTTACAAAATTTTGATTTTACACTGCTTATTTGTCATGATTTGTTGTTTTTGATTCTGTTTAATTTTACAGCGTTACTTTTTAACCTGATCATTTTGTTGTTGTTTGTTTTTACCGTGATCGTCATAGCTGCTGTCCGTTTTTCACGCTATGATTGAAATTCACAATGTTTAAATTTAAATTGCTCGTTTGAATTTGTGGTATTTTGTTTATTTTACAGTGCTTGTTGGGATCCTCCCGAAAGTCGGCCTATTATTGTTAAATTTAGCGTTTTCACTTTTGCTAAATATTCTTTTCTATATTTTATTGCACTCATTTGGCTTTTCATTCTAGTCCCGAACTTCATCAGTTATAACACTTATAATGTATATAAAATAAACATACAACAATCATTGTAAATAGTATATCTATATAATTGTTATGGTCTCTTATATTTCATTTTTAAGTCAAATATTTTTTATTTTATTAAATCAAAGCTTTGGAACAATTATTTATTTATAAATAAATTTTTCACGCAAAATCGCAAAAAGTTGTATATTTTTTACACACGACATACCATAGGACTAAAGATAATAAGAAAGAGAATAAGAGATACATGAGATGGAGAGATATAAACGACATAAAGTGCGATTCATGGCCAACTTCACGTTGCAAGTCTATACAGTGACAACAACAAGAGCATTCAGCCAGAATTTGTTTTCACTTTCAAACACTGAAAAAAAACGTTAGTCTGCCACTTAACTTTGATAAATAGTGAATTATCTTTGTCTTTAACAAAGGAGACGAAATGTATCGATCGTTCATTGTTAACCGTGTATATCGAAAAAATTTCTCTTCCTGTTGTTGTAAAATGTGCAATTCAGAAATCCCTCTCAACGTCAATACAATTATTTACCACTTAGAGTCCACCGAGATACACCGTCAACACTTTCATAAAATTCAATTAGACCAGGAACTCGAACGCTTACCGGAGGATTTAAGTTATTATTTATTTGACAATGGTATCACTTATAATGGTAACAGCAAATATATTTGCCACTCTTGTAACTCATCAATTTTTGGAATAAACACTGTCAGGAGACACATAGGAGGATACTTGCATTCCAAGATATTAGATTCCAAGGTAAATTCATATCATTTTATAAATTATCAATTTTTCTAAACTTGTATAAACAGTTGTAAGAGTTTTGCTTTTATTTTAATAGAAATTTCGAGAAATTCATAAAGTACACTTGAACCGGCCACTGCCCGAAGAAACCACAGATCTTGAGGTGAAAAATAATAATAATGATAATGATGGGTGAAACAGTTTCACTTTTGTTTAATTTATTTTATAATATAGAAAAATAATAATGACGATATAATCTAATTACTTGATTTCAGAGTGACAATAACCATTCAACCAAGCCCAAAAGTTCTAACTTGAACGATGACAAAAGTTGACACCTGATGAAAAGCGACAAATCATTTAGACTGCCCAAGATGTTATATGTCATACATTTTATGATTAAGAGACTGATTATGTAGTTAAATATTTTACATAATCTTACTTGCAGTGGATCAGTTGGATATATTTTGTTGCTAATGATTTCGTAGATACTTTTTATGTACATAATTTCAAGTGCAATTCTGTGTATATAAGTATGTATATTGTAAAAACAAAATTTCAATCCCACTGCAAGTAATTAGATTCTAAGAGAAAGTTGACAAAGTTAAACATTCCGAGACACCTTTGTAAATGTAATAAATTTTACTTTTTTTGAACCACTTGTACACAACTTGACAACAGTTTTAAGCAATTAATCATTTTAATAAAATTATCTAATAAAAATGACGACAAAATAATAGAACTAAGTTTATTTATAAAGTATAAGTTATATGATTGATATTTAGTGCGTAGGCATTCTCCTGAACCAAAACCGTGCGCGAAAATCATCGCTACATGTGAGAAAAGCTGGCGCAGTAGGGGAATGTACGATGAGCCTTACGGGGCCATTATGGCCCAACGAAAGCAATTGTTTTCTGCACGCATTTCTTGAATTCCATGCACAAAGAGACGTTGTGGCTTCATCAGGAAATAGAACATAGTCTTCGGTGTGATTGAAGATGGCTTGCGCTTTGTGCTCTTGTTTACCTATAATCACAACACAACATTTAATATCCAGTTTTACAATCTTCGTATTCATATTGCCATCATTCACGTAGTTGTATTTTACCAGTAGTTCCTGCACCAGTATAAGTAACTAATGCTCTGCTAGTTGATATCTCCCATAATTTGATCAACGAATCCTTTCCAGATGACAAAAGATACTGAAAATGGATTGCAATGAAGATGACACAATTTTACATGAAAAAAATTTTTCATTTTTTATGAAAAAAAAAAAAAAATGTCATACCTTGCCATTTCTGGTGAATGTGACAGAACAAACTTCATAACCGTCATGGGCTTTTGCGAAGGTATTAACACACCTATTGGAAACACCGTCCCAAAGTTTAATACTGCCGTCTTTGCCAGCGGAAGCATAGACTTTTGCGTCTGGCGAGTACTTAATGCTGGTAATTCCCGCCGTGTGTTGATGATTGGGGATGCTGCAAACATAGCACTGAGCGGTGTTGACATCATAGAGCCTGATTACTGGATGGTTCGTTCCAACAACAAGGAAGTCACCAGACGGATGGAAGCTTAAACACCTGATCTGATCCGAATCAGTGATTGTGCGGAATGCTTTTTTCACGCTGGCCTTGCTGTAGTCGAAAAGTTTAATTGAAAAGTCTCGGCTTCCGGAAACTAAAATTGGCTCTCGAGGATGAAACTCGAGACAAGTAACTTCTTCTAAGTGATCGTAAAGTGTGCGAATCACCGGGTGTCCGCCGGTCTGATCGCCCGGTGCCATTTCATCTGGCGCAGACTTGGCCAGCATTCGATCAACGTCTAAAATTTTGATTGATGCGTCCACCGATCCAGTCGCAATCAACTGTCCATCCGTGGAGAACGCTCCGGCCCGACAATTTCCTTTGTGCGAGGTCACGTATGCGGTCTCATACTGAGCCGGTTCCGGCGCTTGTGTCTGCACGTCCGTTTCAAACTCTAGGTCCAACCCAGGACCCAGACTATTATCGAAAGATATTGTGAAACTGTTTTGATGATTGACGTCTTTTTTCATACGATCCGGTTCGTGAGCCAACCCACTGATCAGCAGTTGAGAAAGTCGATCTGAAGGCGGACAGCTCTGATGTTCTACCTGCACAACATTTCCCAACTGTCCTGCCATTGTTGTATGTCCATCGTACAACAGTTGACTGTTTTAAATTAAATCTTTTCATTATACATCTATATTAATCATACAACACAATATTTTAATTACAATTCAGTGTCTTTACGTTGATTTGTTTACCTTATTATTAGTTTGTATAGAGTCTCCTTGTGTTTCAATACATTTTTCGTGTCAACTTCTCCTTCTTTCATTTTCGCTGCAATTCAAAGCGATTATAAAAATAAATAACAATTTCTCGGTAACGTATGGACAATGACAAAAGAGTAGTGTTTTTATAATCGTGATATAGAGCATAAGGTTATGGCGCGGTTTACAACAGTAAACAATGCCTTGCACTGAATGAAATTCAACTTAATATATTATACGGTTTAAATTTTCAAACAAATATTTTATAAAATATGAATCTAGACTAACCGGTTGAAATAAAACTTTCAAATGTTATCACGACGTTGTATTATTGTCACTACTAACTATACTATAACAACAACTTAACCCCACTTTTTCAATCAACTTGTTTTCATTTCAGAAACGCCGACCGGTCGACACGCCAACTGGCGAAAGTATCTACCTTACCGATATTCTTAATAAACAAATAGCAAACTTTCAATTTGTTCAATTTCTTAGCCGCGATATGAAATGATTCAAAAATGTTAAAACGTCGGAAAAAATATTGCATATGTTTTCAAAGGTTTGGAATTTTTCATAAAAATATTTTTTCTATTATTATAACCACTATTAAAATTTCTTTTGTTAAAATATTGATTTGTTTATGAATACATCTTCCATACAGCATAATTTTTTGTGAAACTTCCATCCTGAACTTTCGATTTTAGGAGAAGTAAATAAAAGTATGCGCTTCGTTAAACTTTATAAATTTTTATTACAAAAATGTCTAATTCACACAACTATCTATCCATATTGATTGTTTAACTCTTTAATAAACTTTGATGAAGTGTTAAAAAGGAAACACCAGATTATAAAGAGTTAATCACTGTCAAAAATTACAGTGGAATGTTTTCTTACATTCTAGAAATTGTATTTTACATCATAAATAAAAATTCTCGTCTGATCAAGGATGATGATAAAGGACAATGGTTTCAAAAGGAATTGCTTCTGCTTCTTAGTAATAATAAATGCGGTGTCGGTTTTGCCAGATTATGATCCTCTGAAACAATAAAATTACGTGTAATTAAACTTTTCTCCTTAATTAACAGTCTAATCTAAGAAATCATTCATTTTTGTAACAAAGTGCGTCAAAATTCAAATGTTATATTTGAGATAAATATTGAATTGATTTCAAACTATATTATGATAATAGTTTATACATAAAGTATGCATCAAGTGACGCATACATAGTAATCAATATATGACTAAATAACATTTTTGAAAAACCCCTTTTCCAATAGAAATTATTTCGTATGATTATGAATATACTTACACGATGATGTTATTGATTGGAATATGAATTAGTTTAACGAAAAATCCAATAAATCCCATTATACAGAAGCCGATAGCGGTGGCAATAGCAATCTTTTGGAATTCTGAAAACATATATTCAACAATAGTTATTTTTATTATCAAATGGGAACATTCAATAAGTTAAAAATAAAATGCATACATTTTATAAATAAAAGGAGTTCGAACTCGAATTGAAAATATTGATATTACAAGTGAAAATGAAAATACGATTGAATGTTAGAAAATAATTGCTTGAAATAATAGAGAAAACAAAGTAAAAAATTGTATACAGCAACTCGTTACCTTTCCTGTCAGGTTTTGTACATTTTTTGACAAGACGAATACTGTCTTTTGTGAACTGTTTGCCAGGTTGGACGTATTTCTTAATCTGATCCATTTTGTTCAGCTGATTGGTAGAATTGTTCTGAAAGCAACAAACAGCAGAAATTAATAACTATTCATTGAGAAACTGCCAGACTGTTAAAAACATATGTCAAAATGTTTACATCGGGCTATAAAAATGTCACAAAAGTGATTCAACAGCAAAAGCTGCTGAAATAAATAAACTGATTTCTCTTGTCGTAAGAAACATAATTGAAACCAAAAACATACAAATTTTTAAACTAGGTAATATTTGTTAGAATAACATGCCAAAGTTAGATTCAAATATTAATCAGATTACGCAGGTTATATTTAACATAAAACGTTGTCAACACACAATAGAAATTTAATTTGTATTTACAATCAAAAGAGGGTCTAAAGTTGTTTCGTAGAAATGTGTGATACGTGTCAATGTGAGTTGATGCTTACCGTTAGAAAAAGAATGCGACTGAGCTGTTCGAAGCGTTATTTCACGACTAAAGTTCCAACTTCTCCGATTGCTCGCTGCTACGTGGACGACGCAAGCTGAAACGTCACTTCCTTTTATACGTCATTCTGTACGTAGCAATAAGATAGGTTGGGTTAAACAGTATACCAACATAAAATTTAAATAAAGAAGTATTGAACAATTTTTTCACTTCACAACTTGTTAACAAATATCCAATGTCCTTATTTGTTCGATAGTCGCTTTTTATTATGATTATTTTTATCTAAGTTTTTATTAATTTTGTTTGTTTAAAATATGTATGTAGAAAATATGTTATAACTCATCTAAAAGAGAATTTCATATTAGGATATACATTGAAGTAAACTTTATTTGCACAATAACAAGTATTAAAAGTTAATTGAATCCCTTTTTTTTCTGGTCAATACATGTATGACGATAGAAATACATTTATATTTCAAGTCAACAAACGAAAATTAAAATAATTTAAAAATCGGTAACTGCATGGTAAACATTATTTAGATTGGCGAATGTTTAAAATATATTATTATTTGCACAGCCATTATCACACGCCGGAAATGCCTCTTTTATTATTCGAAGAAAAAAAATGAATCAATGGGTAATAATTGCTTCGTCCCAAGGGCCGTAAATATTATCTTTATACTTGTGCCACCTGACATAAAATACTGGACATACGACATGAATGAATGCTGAGAAGAGAAAATAAAGAATTGCGATGACTCGGTTAAGAGTTGTAACGAAGTAGATGTTAATCAACATAAGTCCAACTGACAGCCACAAATTGACACTGATTCGGGATAAAAGGAAGGGTAAGAGGACAAAAAATTGAACCGCGATGGTAAGCAGAGTAAAGGCATGTAAGGGTGTGGTCAACCTAGAGGCCAGCATGAGGCTCGCGAAAATAGACGAATTAATTGACAACGAATCTGACAGGGACATCTGCGGGGATCCGTATCTACAAAAAATGAGATGCATCAGGAACATGAACGTCGTCGTATTGTAAATAGTGTTAGTGCTGATGGTCTCGGTGAGAGTTTTCAAAACCGGTGAAAGAATGTAACTGAATGCAAGATAAATCAGCACTGTTCGAAGATCATTTGACAGTCTTTGTTGGCGAACTGTCGTTTTAGTTAAATAATAAAAGTAAGCACCGACAGTGACGAGTGAGCTGTATATAAAAACAATGTTGGGCGAGGTCCAGTTCTTATTAAGAAATATAAACATTAGCACAAAGAGGACGATTATTGAGATGCGCAAGGAGATGCTTGCACTCAAACGAACTGCCTCCAGCACTGACACATCATTTGGCCTGATGTTTTTTCGTAGTTCTTCAAGAAATGTCTCATCGTCGGTGTAGTTGTCTGGGTATCCATGGTTTTCATACAATGTCTTTTTCCATACCTTATCCTTTCTAGGCTCATTCATGCTGCAATCAAATCCCAATCAATGACAATCATAGAACGAAACAATATTTTCATCATTTGTTTACCTACTTACTTTTTAGTTATATCAAAACAGCTTACACTGTTCCACACTGTTCAAATAATTGTTGATCAGTTAACGCGATTGACGCGACACGTGCGCCATTGAATCCTTTTTGCATTCCGTTTTTTCAACAATCGGTAAAAAACTTTATTTTTGATTTTTTTAATTACTTGCTTGAGCTAAAACTTAAGTAAGAGACAAAAATCACATAAATTTTTTATTTATCAAAATAAAAATGGATACTTAATGTGGCCTTTTGATATGCTTGCAGACCTATTATATTGCCACCTATTTGTAGACTTGTAGGTAGAGACCTCTGATGCCGACTTCGAAAAACAACTCAAAAGAATTGTGAAAAAGTGTAAGTCATTCGAAGGTACACTCAAAACAGTAAAGTGATTATTTACTTCTACTGAGAAATAAATAACAAATAATCAAGATGGTAAGCGTAAATATTCTTGTCTTTTATTAGTGATATTAACAATAATCGTACACCTGCAATATCTTATTGCAGATCACATCGGTTACATTTTGTAGGTTAAAATTTGTACTCAAAATAAAATAAACGATGACATATTGACATTGACTTTGAAAATAATGTTTTTAATTTTTTAGAGTTTTGGATTCCAAAATCTGCGTTCTGATCCTATTGATAAACATGAATTTCAAAGTCCCGTAAATTCTTACGGAGTTCAAGATCCGTTTGTGTCTGGGTAAGATTTACTTTTTTTGAAACACAACGCAAATAAGAACATGAACAATAAAAAATAGAATAAAAAATGACTATTCGTTTTAGATTGACATCAACAAGAAAGGCGATTGGTAGCACTCACCCTTTGGAGGTATCGCAAAAACAGGTAAGGAGTGTCAATTTATTAACATCGACAAAAATCCTATGTACAAGTTTGATTTATTTTCTCACGGGTTTATAGCATTTTCAAAATGAGCTGAGTTTGGAAATGACAATGTTGAGAAATAATCAAGGACTTCATGCTCCAATGCGACTGGCAATGGAACTCAAATGCGCTGACAAAATTGGCAGACATCCGTTTTTGCCATCATCTTCAGTGATGAGAGATGTTATTCTCGGTCGCGAAGAACACATTGGGTTAGTACTTTTATCAGTCTTTGTTATCATTATATTCAATTTAAATTATCAGATGTTAATGAAACTTAATTTTGCATTTTTCAGGCCCGAAGATATATTTAATATCGCAGAATTTCGTGAGCAAATGGGCCAACCTCATGCTGTTGTAGAAAAATCTTTAGGCTTACTCTGATTCATTCTTTTTGTAATTTAAATATCTTATTTCTAAAAATACAAATGTCAAATTTCTGATGACAATCTTGGTAATAAAATGTTTTCGATGATATGATGAAAATACTTTTACTTTTATTTAGGGCTTACAGAAAAGTCGGCTCACACCTTGTCTTTTATTCTAAAGTATAATATTCTTTATTTATGTAAATACAATTTTATGCTATAATTATAACAATAAGAAGAATATAGTTTTATAATAATAATAATAATAATAATAGCAATAGTACGGTAAATAAAGTCTTAATTGGTGTTAATACATTATCAAAATTATCCAATTCACCATATAAATTATTTGTTATAGTAAAAGGATAAATAAATTTACCCAATATTATATAGATTGAATCATAAACACTAACATTTTCACATACAAGTAGTAAACTTATAATTGTTTATGGATATTTTAGTAAATCATAACAAATGCGTTTTAACAATAATTCTGAGTAACAATTGAGGGTGTTCGTAATTTCAATTTTCTAAAGTACCTTCTTTATTAATACAGCCTGCGAAAAATATGTTTTTGGACTTGGGGCTTATTTATCTATAGTCAATGTTCTATAAGTAAATTATTCTGCAGAGCATACATATATATACACAAGAAATATTGTATAGCATATGAAGGATCGTGATAAACTGGAAACAAGAAACTATTAATCTATTTTGGAACACTAATTTATTGTTTATTGCAATAAAATATTGGTAGTAATAACTTTACTATATTAGAAATTACAAATTATTTATCAACGATTGTTTGAAAAATATACTTTTTACATTGTAGATCTTGGGTCAATATGCTTATAATGAAATGTTACATTTCGTGATTCAATTGAATAATTATAAATTTAAAATTGAAAAAACAATGATCAGTGTCGCAACAACTACACAATTTAATATAATAGTAACATTACCTTTTATCTCAATGAAAATAAAATATATAGCTAATACGATGTCACTTGTCTGACAAATTATACGAATATTTACAAAATGTTGGACATTCACAACAATTTATAATACAAGTAGATTCAGAATTCAAAAGCTGACTTACTTAATTACAATTACAAATACTTTTTAATTTCTTACAAGCTTAAGGCACTTAAGCATAACTTGATTAAATCTATAATTTAGATAAACGTATACGTGTCAAAGTATATTTACAATATTTGTATAAAATTTATTCCGAAAAGAGAAAAAAAATACTCGCTTAAAAAAATAACAATTTCATCATCGCATCATTTTTTAGTGTGGATCAAATAGATTATATATAATAATAGAACGCAATGAAACTTTAATGTCAATAACGCAAAATAATTTTTTAATTGAAAATTTCAAGCATCGTCTTATCAATCCACAAGCTTTCGTTCAAGCAGTGAAGTTATAATTTTACTTTTTAACTCCCAGTCGTATAGCATTTAAAATCATGCCACAACGTTAACCGTCAGATGTGCCAACATCTAATAAGATGATTCATTAAATTCAGTCTAAAATGTAAAGCTTTCCCGCAAAACTTTCAAAAAAATATCGTCCATGAGAGAATTAATTTAGTATCACGTTTTTAGTAATAAAATCTTTGTTCAATGAACTCTTCTAATATTACTAATATAATAATTTGTTCAAATAATAATATAATGGTATATTATCCAATAATAACAGAGACAAAAATAAGGTGTATATGTTTGCGAAAATTACACTCCTACAACAGGATATTGCATCATTGAATGTTGCTGGTGAGAATGTCCATGTTGGTGATGAACTTGGTGTTGTGGAAGTCCCGCAGCAGCGTGAAGAGCGTTGAATGGAGGTCCTGCACAAACCTACACAATCCAATCATTTTCTTATGAAAAAAATATACGTTCAACATGTTCCAATTGTTGAATATGTTGAATGATATTTGATCGAATGATAACACCTTGTAAAACTACAATTTAAACATGAAGCTGACTGTATAAACCAAACCCAACAAGTAATCTCATTTTTTGTTAGTTCTTGAATTTTCTTACTATAGTGTTTGAATGTAAATTAATTAGCCTCCAAAATTTTCTATGCATGTAAACTTGAACAAGAGGCTCAATGATAAAACATACACAAACGAAAAAATGTTTGGTACAACTTGTCAAATTGATTATTTCTGCAACAATATCACTAGCAATCTTGCTAACAACAATATCGTAGTACGTTCATTTTTAACGATTCATGAGTGTTTGAATTGATTGTGTTGAAGAATTTAATTCTGTTAATTTCACAAGAAATTAAAATTTGACTTATAAAATTTTGATGTAATAGCAATAAATCATTTTGGGTACTTCAAGATATGGTTCATGTTTTTAAAATCTAAGTTATTGTATCTTCTTCATTAAAAAACTTAAAATATTGGACCGTGAAAACGTTAGATAATGGCAAAATTAAAAACAAACTTACACAAAAACAATTGAAACAATACCATGAATTTAAAATGTTTGAATGCTCAGAAAATTGTTCAGAGTGAGTTTAAATTATTAATTTTTGTTATTGTTGTTAATGATCAATACATTATTCTACTTGTTACGAGCATTTGTTTGCATAAATATTATGAATTTCATAAACGTATGAGAATGTATAACAAACTAATCAAATATAAAATGTGATTTGTTGGAATAATAAAAGATAAAACGTTATTTCAAATGTTTGAAATGTTGCATACCGTGGAGGCGGGGTGGTGAGACATGTGCATTGCACTAGACAAGTGCGACGGATGGGATGAATACGCAGGCATGATGTTAGACATGTAGTTCAATCCAAAAGATCCATTTAACCCGGTCAATCCTTGTGAGCTGTGCAGCATTTCTTTTGAATCCTTGATTTGGCCTTCGTTAGCCTTCTTTGCCAATTTGCGGTCTTTTGCTCGTCGGTTTTGAAACCATATTTTCACCTGAAGTAACAAACAAAGAAAAATAATGTTCAAAACGCGATTCAAAAATTAAACGTTTTTATATTCAAAGTTCGTTACATTCGAATGCATACCTGACGTTCAGAAAGTCCTAATGCCTGAGCCAGCTCAGCTTTCCGACGGATAGTAATGTAACGACTGTAATGAAATTCCTTTTCCAATTCGAGTCGTTGATGGTCTGTGTAAACCACTCTGTATTTGTCTTTGGTCCTGGTTTTGCCTGTGAGATTCATAATTTTTTGGTCGTTAGATATATCAAAACTTTGATATTAGATTTGAATTTGATAATTTGAATGTTACGAAGAATTCTCAACTTTTTAACGTTTTAGAAGTTACCATATTTCTTATTTCTAGAAAAAACAATTGCACAATTTTGAAAGGCTTTAACCAAGTTTAATAATTGTTCATTTCTTACAAACGATTAAAATTATTTTATACTAAAAATTTTTATATTTAAAGTTTGAAAATACTACTCCGAAACTTGCATTCAACGATTTTGTTTATTTCAATCTTCTACGCCTAATGCAAACTCAAAATATGTCTGTTTCTTGATTTTATCGAAAAAGATGTTCTACAGGTGGACGTTGCAAAAAATTTAACCAACCCCCTTTTAAGCCGCTCACATAGCCCTTTAAATTGTTGCCATCTCAAAATTCATGGTCATCTATAGTAACTAACTGAATATTTAACTTACAACTGTTGTATGTAAAATATTTAAGAAAATCGATTGATTCCGGTGGTGTATTGCATAAACAATTTTGCAAAAATCATGCTCAAGTTTAAAAAAATAATAGGTATAGAGAGAAAAATTCAAATTTCAAATTTAATTACGATTTGATATTAATGTCACGAAAAGAAGTCATACTTGTATAGTTACATTTTGTAACGTTTAACTTTTAACGAAATATTGCCATTATGAACCTACACATTCGAACATATCAAAACATATTTTTTGAATTAAAAATACAATTCAAATGTATAAACGTCATAAAAATGGAAAGAATTATGTTGAAGCAAGAAGTCGTTGAAAAGCGAAATGTACGATTAGATAAGGCAAAAGCGGCTAAGATCAAAGTCAGACACGCTAATCCAGTGTATTTGATAAAAAGAGGCCTTCATCAAGAAGTTTGTTGGAAAAAGAACGTTTCACGAATGTACATCATTCCTGCTTGTGCAATTAACAAATTAATTTTATTTTGCATTTTCTTTCTTGTCTGCTATTTTGCGCTCTTGTTCTTATCAATTGATAAAGTAAGCTTTTTCTTTTACCGAGACTCAAAATCCTCCTAAAACTAAACTGTTAAACTTTTTAAATCTTAAAATATCAATCTTTTGAGAGGCGTTCTTGTTATCAGCATCTTATCGTGCCCATCTACTACAACCGTTCAATATTTGAATGGTCTATTTGTGATGTTTAGTGTTACACGTTGTTTTATAAGGAAGAAACACTGACAATAATTTTGTTACAAAACAGGTTTTTAGCAGTTTTTAGTATAAAACGATACATTTTATTATTTATTTGGAGGCACATAAATACGAAAAAGTTTATCTCAAATTTATTAAAACAGTTTACGTTTCAAAAAGATGAGTGTATATAAATGAAGCATTAAGTAAAAGAATCAAAGAATTTGTTCGCTATTTTTTTACTACCAAAAAAATCATTTTAACACTTATAAAGTACCTACAACAAACGTTATCTGCCATCAAAAATGTTCTCCGTCATAAAAATGTACAGTTCAACTGAGACATCTACATTAAAAATAGTTTCCCGTGTAGACGCCAACCAACAAATTTCTATATTTTTTTTCTTTTCACCATGAAAAAACGACGAAAAAAATCTTTGTCGGAAGCGTTCAAAGTTGAGGAACAGGTCACAAAATTTTTTTCCGGTTTTTTTTTTTTTTTTTCTTTCGGAAGAACAGTTACGTGCATTTTAGTCGGCGGGCGTTTGTGTTTTGAAATATTATGGTAGATTGTTGCATGGGTCACCGGTGGTAATATAATAATGAGGCGAAAAACGTTTGGCACTTGAATATGTCATCACAGAATATTTCAAGACGACAAAACAATAAGAAACGTGTTTGCTTGAGAATCCAGGTAAAAGGAGACGGCTAGACAACATTGTTTCGGGTATCGGCGTTCTTTGGCCATTGTTGCGTCGGAAAACGCTTGCTTAAGACCGTCCATAAAAGTTTATTGGGAGCGAGTCGTAAAATTGAGTTCTTCTCTGCAAAGATTAGGCCTCTATAGGTACGGATCAATTAGTCATGCGCGTGCAATATTAGTAGCCTATAGCATACAATTTCATTCTTTGTCGGAAAAATATTTTGACGGCAACACTTTAAAATTGAATCAAAAAACAACTTCCATATTGGTCAAAATATATTTTCAAAATATATTCGTTACTCTGGAATAATGAATGGTCCATCAAACATAGCTCTTCTTGTCATTTTTTGTCGTTGAATGTGATTTTGTTTCGATGCAGTTTTTCGATTTCTAAATAGACTCAGCTCGATCATTTGTGTGAATCAAAAATTGATGACGAAATAAGTAAAATGTGTCCGAATAATAAGGATTGTTAAATTTGGCGCTTGATATCGTTTTATTTGATAAGGGAGATGAACGTTGACTGAAGAATGAAATAATGTAATAGAGGGATGTACATATCAGGTTACTTAAAGCGGCGTGTTGAATTGGCGTGACATTTATCATGTGTTTATAAGTGGGAGGACGCAAATGTGAATGGAAATGTAATTTCTTGTGAATAAAGTTATGATGAACGCGTTATATGTTATGGGATTGAAAGTAGTGGGCACTTAGAGTGCACGGGCGGGACAGAAATAACAAATTGGATCAACAGAGCGCAGATTTGACTTTGACTTTTATCCGTGCGCAAGAAACAGAAGAACAAATGCCATAATGGGGAGCCAACGAGTCCCACGAGTCCCGTTTCTTCAGCCCTTGTTCAATTTCCTACATACGTACATTATGTCTATGTAACATCGTCCCCCATTTTCCATTCATATTCCGCACACTTGCTTTTCCAAACCATTCTCGCGAAATAACTACAAAATGCTTGATTCATCTTTTTTTATCATATATATGTATATACATTGTCTCTATATATTCGCCAATTATTGAACCGCAGAACAAGTCAAAGATGAAAAGCACGAATAATATCGTGAATAATAATAATGACAAGAAGAGCACAGACACATAAAAAAAGCGTTAAAACTGTTCAACACGATTCTATACATGTTCTTAAATATAAATGAGAGAGAATATATGATAAAAAGGAAGAAGGATTGATGATTAAAATTGTAAATGAAGGTTTGCTTTTTATGAAGACGGTTAGTTGGTTTCTCTTATAAAAAAAAACACACACACACACAAAATGGCGTTGTTCTTTTTTTTTCATATATATATATATAACGATTGGAGAAATCGCATGTTGCAGTGGACGCGGAACACACGCACACGGTGCACGCGACGAAACATATACAGGATTATAATACATGTTTCGAATCGTGGTTTTATACGAGACAGCGGCTGCCTGCAATATAACCATAAAATGCAGATAATAGCCGTAGGAAGGCATCGGGAGGGTCGCGCGCGATGAGCAACGAAGAGAGCGCGAATAGGCGGGAACTATAATGTTAACCACCATTCGTTCGCCATCTTGAAAGCATGCACGCAACCAGTAAAGGTACCGATGCAGCCAACAAGAAAAATGAATAACAAAAATGCCAGAAGAAATTTAATGGCACAAGCAAGATCAAAAGGAATGGGAACTTTGTCTTCGCGTACCCAATTCCTATGCCCGATCGCTCAACTTTATTATCACCGCACATCGTGCAAGTTTCTCAACCACATTCTCTCCAACCTCTTTTCTACATAACAACCGTTTTCTAACCAACCTTTTTATTAGTCCTTTTTTTTTTAATTATAACTACGAGTATTCATCATTTCAAATCATAATAATTTGTTTGTACATTTCACTCTTTCAACTTTGTCATTCAAACATACGGCGCGCTGTCATCAGCAGACTCATTCTTGACTTACAACTTTCGCGATAAATCTATATCATTACAATTTATTCATTCATTTGTTTCCCTAAGATTTTATCAATACGTATAAGCGTTCAAATATATCAACAAAGCAAACAAATTAATCCACGTTTATATCAACAAACTTGTAATATAATGCCATTGTAATAATATTATTTCTAATAAATGTACTTAATTATTGAAGTGAATCGACGATAATACAAACAAAAGTGTCAACAATTGTTCTAAATTTGAATAAAAAAAGCAAAAAATGGATTTATTGAAAAAATTGATTTTAAAAATCTTTCAAGTATAACAGACAGCGAATAATATAAATGTCAATCATTGTTCTGTGTAGCCGAAAAATAGAAGAATGCTGACAATGGACATATATAATAACGTAAAATTAGAAATGGTTGATGGAAAAGTGTGGTTTGAAAACCGTCGACGACCGATTTGTATACGCAAGAAACTCAGCACGATTTTGAATTTCGTTTAGATTGTAGGAGTGTCTCACCAGGGTGCCGAACCTTTGTCTCCTATACAGCTACTGTTTACCATGAATAAATATCAATTGACAAGAAATAAATGAGCATCAATTAGTAGAACTAATAAGATACAAATGATCAAAGATTTCACGTTTATCAATTCCTAACACTATACAATCAAACTTTGCCACCATCCAATTGAACGAAAGCAAATCAATTTATATTGTTTGATCATATGCTAGAGTAGATTTTTATAAATTTAACTCTCTGATTTGTCTAAGAAATCGTATAAAAAAGTGCAATCACAAATTTGTGTTAAAATTTTAAAAAGTTGAAAAAAAAAACAAAATGAAAAGATATACGAAATGTGATTCTTAGTTTATGGATCATTTATATTGTGTTGAGACAGCCAATTAGTTGAGTTGACAGAGAAAAAAGGCAAAAAAAGAAAGGTATAGTTGGGTATAGAGTAAATAAAAATGAGTTCAAGCTGTCGAAAGTATATGATGAGGTCAAATATTTGTCATATTTTGCGAGTCAGTGTTTACGGAAAACTAATGATGTTTATAGGTATTAATACTACTGTTGTGTTAGAACGTACCGTCTCTTCATGATAATCTGGTCAAACGTTAGTGTCGAGCAATAAATCATACCATTTTTCGTAAAACAGTAGAAAAAATGTTTCTACTTTCACCGAAGAAAACCCAAATTCAAAAGAATGGTCACCTTTTACTGTTTTGAGCAAAGGTACTGGTTAAGAAGTAAGATAAGTTTGTTTAAAAATGTAAATATCCAAAAGATGTAACAATGAAAGTTTAAGGGCACTTTCTATTGTTTTCAAAATACTGTCAATTTACAATGACATCGGTTCCAAGTTGTTGGGAAGCACCTTCTTATAACACAGATAAGACACGTGAAAACAAAAACAAATATTACATTTTCTCTGCTACCTCCGACACAAAATAAGAATAATAGAATTCTCCGAACTATGTTTTCATTCTATTAGGTAAAAGTACCTCCGCATTAAATTTTTTGTTCATCGTGCAATATTTTGGAGTGACGGTGTTAAATAAGACGATTATCCGTAAGACAATGTAAACAAACATAAAATGAAACGCATGCAATTTTAACAAGTTGGTTTTAAAAAGTCAGTTTCAAAAAGTTGGTTTTAAAAAGTCAGTTTCATATATCCGGTATTAAAAAGTCAATTTCCAAAAGCCGGCTTCAAAGTCGGCTTTGTATACATGTATATATGTGTTATGGGGAATTTGTGAAAATAAGGAAGCATGCCCATTGAGTTGTCGTCAGACCCTCTTCTCTCATTGTCTTATTCAAAAGTGCGAGATAAATTTGTCATAAATTTGACACATATAAACTGAGCTGGGAAAACCAATTATTCAAGTTTGAAAGGATTTTACACGCTTTTCAAACATTTCCAAGACAGAATACTCATATCCTCGTTGTAATCGTTAGAGATGTGAACAAAGCGATGAAACGTATTAAAGAGTTGGGACCGATTTGCATTTCAGTAGCTCAACACTTGAATGGACACAATAATTTATGCCTTTTATTTTGACACCTTTTTGTATATTACGATGAATGAAACAAAAGATGGAATTATAAACCAAAGCAAATTGAATTGAATTGAAGGAAAGCAAATTACCTGGATTAGGCTGATTTTGATAGGAGGTCCTTTTCATCCATTCATAAGGGCTGCGAGTGTGAATTTGTCTGTTGAAAGCCTTCGAGTCCTCTTCATCGGCAGACTGTAACGCGACGATGTTGCCGCTGGTGGACGGCGCGCTCGATGTGTTGTTGTTAGCCGTTGAAATGTTGTTGTTGTTGTTGTTGTTGCTGTTGTTGGGAGCTAAGGATTGTGGTGTGGAGGGTGCTCGAGGACTGCTACCCTCGCTTCCGCAAATGGTCATCGTGGGGCTGGGTTGATTGTTAATGACGGTGGCCGGGTTGTTTGCCTCGTCTCCGCTCCAGTCGGAGATGGACGGCGCCGCGACAGGTTGCGCGACGATCTGGTTATGCGCGGCCATGCCCACATGGTGCTGCAAATAGTTGTGATACGAGTACTGATTGTTCCAGCTGACCTCGTGATTCGAGTCGTAATACGAATCAGGGGACATGCTGGCGAACGAGGACGGATAGGTGGTCGGCATGCCAAAGCCTGGCGGCATGCTCGTTGTCGTTTGTGGCGAACCCGATTGCGAGCCCGCGTACTGCGGAGAACCAGCGCCGATTTTATTGAAATTCACCATCCTCGCAAATCAAACTCGCGCTGATGCTAGTTTTTTGGATGCCGCCCGATCACACAATCACAAGCCAAATAATAATCACAAGAGCTATCACTCGTTGAGCTGTCGCGCTGCACAATCCGCCACAAGACGACTTTTCCAACTGTAAGGAAACACACACAAGATCTATAAGTAATACATACAACAGTTAGTGTCAACTTCAATGGGCGGAGTTGTGCCCGCCTACAGCTCAGATCCACCAATTAGCAACCAGACTAGCGCGACTCATTCGTCCCAGCTACTCCGCCTTCGCTTCGCTTTTTCTATCCAACACGCAACAAAAACTCTATGATAAACCATACCAGTGTCTCTCAACTCACCAACCTATCATTATATACGCACACTAATCGCCAATTATTTTCACACCTTTTTCACCCCCCCCCCCTACTACCATTTTCATCCGTCCAAGTGTACAATCATTATTCATCTTTGCCTAATTTTCTATAACTCATCATCTAATTCCAACACACTTCTCTACTTCCATCAGCTAATACGATTTTTTTTTTTTTTTCACTTACTTGTGATGTTCAATATGAGCATGATTTTGATTCAAATTTATGAAACAGTGGTCCGGGTCAATTTGATTAATATAGAGTATTTATTATCTACTATCTATCTAGTATCTACAATAATACATTAAAAGAGACTACATTTTACTCTTCTTTGTATGAGGGCCAAGACATATTATAACAAAACAAAATGAATTTTATTCAATATTGAACAAAGACGCGGGATTTAATAGATAACTTTTTATGTATACAATTACATGTAGCCTTGTGTAATTATTAACATTATCATTGTTATTGTCATTTTACGTTCAAAAAGTATCAACCCAAAAAAAAATAATACAATTTCAATAATTTGGTTTCGTTGAAACTAAATCATTAACAATATGTATTATACGATTCGTAAATGAATGAATTGTAATTTGAATCAGTTTTATGTATCAGTCAACACCATACAATAGCCTTGCACTTTGATTAAAGTTATTTGATTATTCTAATAGAAAATTATAAAATGTATATGTTGATAAAGTTGTTCACATCTTAAAAAATTGAAAAATTGTATTTCTATAATGTTTTCATCCAAGTTACATATTAGATCAAAGATGTCGAAGTTATTTTGTTATTTATATTCACATAGTGAACATTCAATATAGTGAACATTTCAAACGATGTAGCTGCAAAGCTTATTTTTATTAAGCAATATCGTGCAGAAGTTTTCATGGTATTGATGTGTAACAAATTTTTTATTATATATATAATGGTACAATTTTGAAATTAGGTGCGATTTCAAAAATTTCGTCAAAAGATCATTTAAAACAAAAAATTGTAGTTTTAAAAACAATCTATCTATAAACAATCGACTATTTCTATTATTGAGTCATCATAGCCTCTTGAAGCGTATGATAGACTCAATATATAATATATCAGTAAAAACCTGCTTTTGGTTCAATTTGTTGTTTACGTTTTCTATGTGTGAGACCCGTTCTTAACAGGATAGGATTAGTATACAATAATAACAAGACGCCCGTCTATAGAAAACAAGCGGAAGTATATTTGTTTTATTCAAGTTTTATTTGAATTTCTTTTATATAAATTTTGTTGTAATTCATACATTTCATTAATCGTTGTTTTTACGGGAGGATCCCAAACAAGCACTATAAAAATAAACAATATCAAAAACGACAAATTCAAACGAGCAATTTAAATTTAAACATTGTGAATTTCAATCATAGCGTGAAAAACGGACAGCAGCTATCGCAGCTATACTTATGACGATCACGGTACAAACAAACAAAAACAAACAAAATAGTCGCCAGCATTGTTTATTATTACAGTGCGTATTATTACAAGTAGTGATTTAGATTTTTTTATTTTTATAATTAAATAAAATTACTTCTATTTTTTATTATTGTTTATCTTTTCATCGATCATCATATTTTATGTCTGTTATTCACACTATGTTTAAATTTACAAAATTTTGATTTTACACTACTTGTCATGATTTTTTGTTTTTGATTCTGTTTAATTTTACAGCGCTACTTTTCGACCTGATCATTTTTTGTTGTTTGTTTTAACCGTGATCGTCATATGCTGCTGTCCGTTTTTGACGTGATTGAAATTCACAATGTTTCAATGTTTAAATTTAAATTGCTCGTTTGAATTTGTCGTTTTTGATATTGCTTATTTTTACAGTGCTTGTTTGGGATCCCTCCGTTTTTACGTATAATCGAATCACTTTAAATTTTATTATTTGTTGTAAACACAATAATATTAATTTATTACATAGTTGTATCTTCTTGATATGGATCCTTAAACATGTTATTATATGATTCGAGATATGATTTTAACCAAATAAACAATACGCATCCTCAAAAATATTATAGATTATTGGAAACTACTAGCAAAAATAATTACAATTTTGGGTCCCTTTTCGTGACAATATGGATGAAGCAGACTAATTCTTATGCGTGACTATAGCGAGCGAATGATTATTATGTGCATTATTATATGTTGTAAATTTTGACTTACGAATATATCAAAAAAAAAAAAAAAAATATCTAATCAGGACATTCATCCTTTTAGGTAATACGATTTTTTTAGAAATTTCAGGAATATGTAATAATTACATCACTATCATAAAGTTCTTAATGAAGAAATCATCGAAGAAAAATTTGTTTTTCAAATCTAACAAAAATAGCAGTAACATGAATACGAATAATACAATATAATACATTTTAAGATTCACCCTATAACGAAAAATGACTTTCTGCCAAATTTGTTATTTATTAGAATTATTTTTACATGAAGACCATCGTACTGATGCTACAGTGCGCTATACATGATCATAAAACCATCATTTTGTTTGATGAATTCGTCGTTAATCAAAAATGAAAACATTTTTCATTCTGGATGCACTTGTTGCATTTCTTACATTCGATCCAACTTACTTAAAATCTTTCTTTGAAATTTTCTAGCCTTCAATTATTATATTATATCATAGATGCAAAACTCGCTCAGGCGTAAGTGTTACTTGTGATTGTAACTTAGAAAATATGTCTAGATTCTTGCACAATAAACCAACAACATCCGTATAATAATTATAAGAATTGTTTATTATTTTCATTCGATTGGTACTTTGAAATTCTAAAATAAGACAGATTAATATTCTCACATTATGAGGCCATAATTTTTGTACCAAAATTTACAAAAAATACAAAAAACTATAGAATATTGGTTTTGCCAGAATCAAACTGCAAGAGTATACTCTGTTTGCAATAGTCTAAAATTTCAAAGAGTTCACACTTTCATACTGCAACGAAAATTGAGAAAAATTGTTCCCATGTATATATATAAGGTATAGAAGAAGAGTTGAGAATGAATCGGGTGAAACTTTGTGATATGCATTGTTCAAAGTATTTAACAGTATAGCTTCCCATTGTTTGACTTAAGATTTGACTTGATGGGAATGTACGCAACGTTTAATTTTGTATTTTGATATTTAATCCAAACAACATTAATTAACAATATTAATCCATACAAATCTGAAGTATATATACATTTAAAACTCGGTTTTTAATTTTTGCAGAAACTTGTATTTGTAGTGTTCGTGTGAGTGGCTACTTGTGCTTATTTATGTAGTTAGTAAACTAACTTCTAAGTATGTATATAGCTTTGTTATGTACTTAATTAACGTTTTATTCTTCATTTAAAATATCATACTCTTTTGTTAAAAGTAACATGGTTAGTGAAAAAAAAAAATATATATATATATTCCTCAAAACAGTTTGTATGAAAATTAGTGTAAATTTTTTTAATATGTTGTTTTCAAATTATTCTGGTGATTTGTTTATTGTCATTATTATTGTTATCTTTATTGTTATATGTTTTAGAAGTTATGCCGAGGGAAATTGGAATTGAATGTTTGAATAGGCATTTTGAAAAATGTGAACAGGTAGTGAAAACGATACGGCGTGAGCTGTAAGGTAGCAGCAATATTTCACCGTGCCATAAGATGTTCCAAACCATTTGTAGGCCTACCTGCAAAACACTGAACCGGTTTTGAGCGATTTTCAGCTGTTGTATACAATGTTATACTTTGCCAGGTCGTTGGAAAATCCCTTAATTTTCTATACCTTATATATTTGACGACAAAATTTGACGTCTTACATAATGTCTTTTTTCGCTTATTTAGCATGTCAAATTTGAAACATAGGTCTATGTCCTTATACGCAGGTCATATTTTTCATTGATAAATATAGAGTTCATTTATTACAGTTTATTTATTATTTATTATGTGAACACTCATTATCATTGTTCGTCATTATTATTGATATCTTAAGAATAATATGATTATTCAATGATGCACTGTATATTATTTAAACTATACATAATATGACGTAGAAAAATGAATAATAAAATCACTTTAGAAATACTTCCGCGGTTCGTTTGAATTACCGCTATACTTGAAAGTTACCGTCGGATGGACATGTACTCAACTTAACCTTAAAGTCGTATCATTTTGTTGTCAAACATGACTAGAGAAACATTAGTATTAGTGCATGCATGTCAGTGCATCTCCTCGAGAATCAGTGAACATATAAACTATATATAAACAACAAAACAGATTTAAAAAATAATGATTTTGATACAAAATATCTAAATCGTAGGATGTTTATATTGTAAATGTTGTTACACGCAACAACTTTGATGTAGCTGAAATAATAACATAAATTAACGATTAGTAAGTGATTAAATTTTTTAACACATAATTTTTGATGTTTTATGTGTACGCTTTTATTTAACAATATTATTCAAGACTTATGATTTAAATAATAATTAGCAATAAAAGATGAAGTCGAGCAAGAGTGCGCGATTAAATAAATTGCACTGGGGAGAATTGGCTCCAAGGGACACTCATAAACAAGAAATCATTACACCTGACATAATTGACAATGTTTGGAGACAAGTGCTAGAGGAGAGCAATAATTCTGAGTGTGATTATATGGATTATGAACACGAAAGACAGCCAAAATATATTCAGTAATTAACGCTGTACTATATAGATAATATTACATTTGTAAATGGTTAAAAACTTATATTATTTCAAACTTTATTTTCAGATTGCCAGTCGGCGATTCTCATGTTTTAAATACTATCAATTTCCATCGACAGGTCGCTGAAATGGTAAATATAATCATTATTTAAATACCTCTATAAAAATTATATAAATTTATGGAATGTGCAAATGTTTTAGGAAAGCGGCGTTTCTATAAAAAATTTAACAACTATTGACACTGCCCAAAGTTCGCATGTGTACGAGTCAACAAATTTGGGTCAATTCATGATGCCACAGTCAACTACGTAATGTTATAATATTATTAAATGTTCAATTTGGTTCGTTACAAAATTATCATTTTTTCTTATATTTCAGAAATGGAACGACAAGACCATCGGGAAAAGTTAAACTACAACCCTTGGCGGCCCACAATATTTTAAAGCATGCAGTGGAGGTTCTGCTGGTTCATATTGGCTTCGAAAAGTCTTCCGATATTGCTATTGAGACCATAACAGACATTGTAAAATTATTTTTAAGAAGAATGACGCTTTTGCTGAAACTTGCCTCTGAAGAGAAAAATGACATGTTTCCGGTAAGTTTTATAAATTTGGTTCGACACAAACAATACCATATCGGTGGTACCTTTTTTTTTTTTTTTTTTTTTTTTTTTTTCATTTATCTTTTTCAATTCATCAATTTGAACCAATTTTGTAGGATACTATGGAAAGAGTTTTTTTAGAAACTGGAATTGGTGGAATTATAGAAATACGTAATTACTACCAAGAGTACATTTTGAAATATGAGCAAAATGTTAAAAGAAAAACGGAAAAAATTTTAGAGGAACAGAAACAAATTGAACTGAATGCTAGCAATGTTAAGTAAGTTATAAAAAAACTATGTATAACAAAACCCCGGATCGATTGTTAGTATGCTTTTGAATTGTAATAAATGAAATATATAATTTGGTTTATAGGATGGAAATAGACGAGATTGCAAACAAATTTTCTTTCGAAGACTTAGACGCATTTGGAAATGTGTACCGAGAGGTTCCTACATTGCAATTATCGGATCCTGACGTTGATTTTCCTCCTAGTCTTGATGCTGGTTTCCAAATGTTACACAGCCTTGAACAAGACGAGTAATTATTTATCACGTCATTTTGCTAAGTACCTATACTGCTTTTATTCTAAATCATATAATTTTACAAATAGTATTCAACTTTCTAATGACTCCTTTTAATATTGCATGTCTTTTTGATTCGCAGGTTGAACAGTTTGGAAGTTGAAGAAGATCCATTACACGCCAATAACTCGCCATCAGTGGTACAACAGCGGATTGATCAGTCCGCTGATAAGAAAAAAAATTAGTTTTACGGAAGGAAAAAAACAACATTGAAATTATTTGAGTTCTTGGTTTATAATAAGTATAGAAGTTGTTTGTTATCATGCATTGTGATTTATTCATTTTTACAAATATAAGTAACAATTAAATGTTGAACGCGAGTATTTATTGGTGCACATATAAAAAATTTTATTTAATACTATTTGATCTGCCAAGAGGTATATACTCGATGTCGTGAAAGTTTCTTTGTAAAATGTTGTAAAATCGAGTTACATCCTTGTTCGCCCAGACTTGCTGGGAATTAAAATTGAGGACCCTGAGTGATTTGAGGCTCTGTGCCCTGGACAATGCAACATACGCCTGTCCAGCGTCAAAAACTCGAGCTAAATTCATCTCGACACAATCTAGCGTAAGCCCCTGGCTCTTGTGAATGGAGAACGCCCAAGCTAATTTAAGCGGTATTTGTTTACGATAAATAATCGCTCCGTTAGCACCTTTGATCGACCACTTTTCAATGTTGACCTTATAGTAATCGCCGGATTTGAAATGGACGATCGGCAGACCATCTTTGAATTTAGCAACGACTCCTCTGGCTCCGTTGGTGAGACCACTGCTGATGTTGATATTCTTCAGAAGCATCACCTGCGCGCCAATTTTGAGATTGATTGTGGAACTCACAGGAAGATCCCTGTCCAAAGTTTCGATCATTTTCGGATCAGAATCTTCTGCTCGAAATACAACAGTATCACCGGGCAGCATAGCCAGTTGTGTTTTGTTGATTTCGTTGGCCTCGTTGATGTGAGAGCACAATCGGGTGGCTTTGATATCCTCAGTCTCGATCCGTTGCAGCGACGTTTTTTGCAGCACTTGAAGTGTCTCTTGATTAACGCGACCCATTCTAATTTCATTAAGAATTTGAACAAACTGCTCGTCTTTCTGTCGGTGAACTGTCTTGAGCTCGTAATTCAGCTGAACGCATTTGGACCACGTTTCACTCTGAAAGCAAAATTTGGCCTTCTCATTCGACTTGGAGATGGGCGGCAACTGGAAAAAATCTCCACAGATGATAAGTTGGATGCCTCCGAAGGGTTTGTCAGTTTTTTTCACAAACCGTGCAACGGCTTCTAATTTTGTAAAAAAATCCCCGTCGACCATGGAGATCTCGTCAATAATCAGGTGTTTGATCTTGCGCCAATTTGCAGCAGCGGTCGAATTAGAGACTCTTTGTTTGCAGTCGTCAATACTGCCGTTTGCCAAGCCAATGCCAGCAAAACGATGCAAAGTTGTGCCTCCGATATGACAAGCCGCGACACCCGTGCTTGCAGTCACCGCGGTCACATCTGGAGGCAGGATCGAAATTATTTTCTTCAAGAGCAACGATTTGCCTGTGCCAGCGCTGCCTGTGAAGAAAATATTATGACCTGCCTGGATCGCGCTAATTATTCGCTGCTGCTCCTCTGTCAGTTTAATCTCATTACTCTCCAAATTCAAGCGTTTCCCTCGCGGTATTTTTGGACTGCTTGGCGAACCTGTATTCATTAAATTCAATGTTAATTATTAATCCGAATAACAAATCAACCAACAAGAAAACATATATGACGATTTGTTGTTTACCTATGTCGTTTAGTTTTCGCTTTCGGATAGCTGTTGGCGAGGGTGTTGTCGCGTTGATTGTTTTTAGCTTGTTTTTTTCCTTAGATGCTTTTAATTCCGCCATAGTTATTGGACTAACGTCTGTGAGATTATTGTCTGCCGAAAGAATGTCTAACGTAGTGAGCTTGCGATTTTCTTTCGCTGACGAATTCTTGCCAGTGACTTTGACAAAAATTGTCTTCAAAAAAGTAATGAGATTGGAAACTGGCGCGTTTGACATCAAGAGGGTGCATTGTTCCAGTTGAAATATAATCGAGGCTTTTCCCTCGCCCATGAAACGGTTCAAAACTTTAACATTTTTTACAAGAAACTTGTGTGTCGGGCTGTTTTTGACATTCGGCAACACCTCAACGTACATTTCTTTCAAATTGTTTCGCTTCAGGCGCAGGCTCGCGCTCCGGTACTTGACTTTACGAGTTGATTGCCCATGCAGATTCATCCATTCTAAACTCACAACACATGTCATTAAACAGCCATCAGTTTCGCTCATTTTTTTTCGCAAATTCCGGAAAACCTGGAACACTTTAGAACATTGTTTTTATTTTGACAATTTTTTTTTTTTTTTTTTTTCATTTTTAACTGTATGACTTGATTCTTTTACCTTGATATATACAACTAAATTCTAGAATCTAGAATTAGATCCTCTTGCTCTGCATGCATTAACGTCGCTTTATTTTTTTTCTATATCAAACATTATTTTGAACTGTGGTTTTCAGTCGCTTTATTTTCATCAGAGTTGACGAACGTGCCGCTCATCGCTTTATTTCAAATAATTTTAAGGTTATGTTTTTAGGGGTATCTGGGAAATTTAGGGTGTTCGAATATTTTTCCTAGTATAAAGTTTGAATGAAGAAGAAACTATATATATACCGAATTGTAGAACAATAATAAGAAAGAAGGTCTTTTTGAAAAACATCATTTATTACATCACGGTGATAACAAGTGCGAGCACAAAACATTTCTTTGGCATAATACTTTACAAAAAACAACAATATACCAACAAAATGGATGCCTGTTTCAAGAAAGTCTCTGAACTATAACAAATTAGAACAAAATCAAAATTCGGTTCTCACTTTTCGAGCCAGCATTATCGCATGTTCATCAGAGATTCTTCAATTTGCATTTAATAACGTCACTGAGCTAATTTTATCGTTTAAAACGTTAGTGGTATTGGATTGTTTTCCTGTTTTCTCTTTAGTTTCGCTATTTGCATCTTTTAGTAAGTTCCCCAAGACAATTCCTAAAAATAATATCAATCCAATATTGTGATTGGAGATGAATGTTTTGGCGCAGTTTTTCGAATCATTGATATCGAGTTTGAAAATCTGCAAAATAAGAAGTAGAATAAGTTCAAGCACGAATTTAGGTTTAGTTTTATACAACAAACTGAAAAAACTACCTGATATGCGAGGTGTGTTCCAACTAGACCAGTAGCTAAATAATATGGCAAGGTTTGATCTGCTACTATACCAGCCACAATTAAACTAGACAACATTGTCGCGCTAAATACAGACAAATACGATTTTGTCTGGTCCCCGAATTTAATAGCTGTTGATTTGATGCCCAGCATGATGTCATCAATTTTATCCTACAAATAATCAACAAACCCCATTTACGTATCAGTTATTTTTCATCTTGTCTTAAGTACTACCAAAAATCAATCAAACCTGATGAGCATAAATTGTATCATAGACAATAGTCCAACTTATGCCAGCCACGTATAAAGGCAAACAAACAGACCAATCACAGGAACCTTGAATTGCGGACCAACCTAGCAGTGCACCCCAGTTGAATGTCATTCCCAACACAAACTGCGGCCAATATGTTACTCTTTTCATCAAAGGATACACTACAACTAAACCTGGAATTAAACAATCTATTAGTCAACAACAACAACAACAGCAACAGCAACAGCTACAACATTACTACGATTACTACTTTTATTTTTTTGATAACAAATTTTCTATTTGATAATTTAAAATTCTATATATCTTTAGCAGGTCAAGTTATATACCAATAGATAAACGAGTAGGTAACAAAAACAATGTAGCAAAAAGCAATTGGCAAAAAGTGTTAATGATTATAAAAAAAAAAAAAAAATACTTACCGAGTGAACTTGCACCTAAAAAAACACTGTACCAGTTGAGCTGAAGTAGAACTATCAGGGCTAAACTTAATTGACCGGCCAAAAATGTTAGGGCTTGAAACTGTGTTATGTTGCCAACAACTAAAGGCCTGTCTTTGGTTCTAAAAACCTAAAAACATGGACGACGAAAGGTTAATAATTGAATATCTAACAATATATGACGGAGTGAAATGAATGAAACCTTCTTGTCAAGATCTCGATCCCACATATCGTTGATTGTGCATCCTGCACCTCTCATCAAGAAAGCTCCTGTTCCAAAGAGAAGAAGCATGTAGGGATCTGGCAAACATCCTGGTGATGACGCCATTGCTATGCTCCAACCGCAAGGCCAAAAAAGCAACCACGAGCCTTGAAAAAAATATAGAAACATTAATTAAGATGATTCTTATTACTTATGAACTACCGATTCTCCCAAATTAACCCTTTGAGGACGGATGTTACAATATTGCAGTATCGAACTTTGAGAGACTAAGAAAAGTTCAGTTGCGTAGAAAACGTCAGTTAATTCCCAAACGTCTTAGTTTGATCATCTATAAAGATGTTTACGGGACTACAATCAAATTAAATTATCATTACACTGTAACTGAGGTCTTTAACTTTATTTAAAATTATTTTAAGAGTTTTAAACTTTTGTACGGACCGAAAGTCATAGCCGTACTTAAAGGGTTAAAAAAGTGACATAAATACGGTTTTGGCAAACAAAAATAAAAAAATGAGTTTTTACGTAACATTATTATGATACAAAACTGAGCGACATGAATAAAAATAAGTATTATGTTTATACAAACCAATAGGTTTATCAATCCTCATCAATTTCATGTAAGGCTGTATTTTAGAGGGTGCATTTTGTACTAATTTGGTTGAAAAACTTGAAGGTCTTTTCTGAATGCCACAGACATTACTTAATAATTTATTGTTTAAAATATCCTTATTGTTTTGTTTTTCTATTTCATTTTTATCATAACCTGTATTTACACTGTTGACACAAAATGACGCGTATAAATACTTATGACAACATTTGTCTCGAAATTTAATAGTGTTTGCAGCACTCGTGTTGAAATGTCGCATTAAATTTAATAACGGTCTACATTCTTTTTGCGCGAACATCATAACAGCTAATTTAACTAAACCTAACTACACATGAGAGATACAACTCAAGTGTTAGCATAGCACGCACACATTTCTTTTTCATGCTGCGCATGTGTGGTGTCATACAGCCGCCGCGCGGTTAGCGCCAACTTACCGATAAAGAGCTGTCAGCAGAGGGTAAAGATAAACAAACTTGCAACAAATAGACAATGATAAAGTATGTATGTATAAAATATAAATAAACGAATGTTTCTATACGTTATTGAATTTTTCTTAATTGTGATGTTAGAAAGTGACAAAAAGTCGGAAAACATAAAGAGTTTAGGTTAGTAAAATCATATATTTGTGTAACAAAAATAATGACTTAATTTTAACACATAAAAATGTATTTGCTTACATCAGTTGATATTTAATCATCGCGGAAAACAATCAAGTGTTCAAGAAAATGACGTTCAAAACACCAAGAAATGATATCCCAATTACAAAATGGATATCGTGTTTTACGATAGCAGCAGTATTAAGGTTTTTGCTAATGATATCAGATTACCAAACATTGATTGGAAACAGAGTTGAAGTGACGACAGCTCTAAATTCATGGAAAAGGCGTAAGTTATCAACATTATGTTAAAGTATAATAACATAAATTGTATCGTCTCCAATTATATTAATGAACAATTTTAACGTTTTTATTAGTAAAAGAAGGAATATACCTGCAGGATAATGGCATTGACCCGTATAGCGGAGACCTATTCCACCAATCGCCAATAAATTTAGTTCTTTTTGGGACGCTGCAAAAAGATTTGTCTGATTTGGGTATGAAGATTTTGTTCATTTGCATGGATCTTGCAGTAGCCATCTTATTGGCAATGACTGCAAAACGATACGTCGATATTTTGGTAAATAAAAAAAGCTGCTCCGTCAATTTATAGGAAATGTAAATGTTGTATCTTGCTAGAGATTATTATTTACGATTGGCTCTTATTTTAGGCAACCAAGTGGGCTAGAGAAGAAGAAGAAAATTTGAAGATAAAAAATGAAAAGAATGATGAGGAGTCTTACGAAAAGCCCGAAGTGAATTACAACTCAATGCTGTATGTTGCAGTTGTGTACCTCTACAATCCGTACACAGTGATGAACTGCGTGGGCTTTACAACAACTGTATTCACAAATCTTCTCTACTCAATCAGCCTCTACTCTATGATCAACCTGAATCTTTTTATAGCCTGCATATCTATTTCTCTACTGGCTGTGCAGGAATTTTATCCAATTTCTTTAATAGTTCCCGTCACAATATTTTTTATCTCGCACAATGATCCAGCCAAGAGACTGCGGAATACGCTTCTTTCTGTGACAAGTTTCATCGCAACTCTGTCGGCAGTTATCTTCACCTGCTATTCGATTACAGGCAACTGGTCATTTCTGCAAAATACTGTCGGATTTATTCTCACAGTGCCAGATTTACGACCCAACATTGGAATTTATTGGTACTTTTTTACCGAGATGTTTGAACATTTCAAGTGGCTTTTTATCGTCTCTTTCCAGCTCAATGTGAGCATTGTTTATGTTACACCCTTGGCTTTGAGATTCAGGGAAGATCCGATGCTTCTATCCTTCGCATACCTGGCTATAATCGCTATCTTCAAGTCGTACCCTTGCATCGGGGACGTTGGATTTTACATGTCATTGCTGCCTATGTGGAAACACTTATTTGGAAGTAAGTTTACAAGTACTATTTGATTTCTTAATTATGTTGCTTTTGCCATTGTTTTATATAAAAAAAAAAAGCAAAATGATTCTTGTACTTGAAAAAATAATACTTTTTATGAAACTGCAAAATCAACTTTTTTTCAGACACTCAACAAGGATTTATTGTAGGCTGCTTCATGCTCTTCTGTACATTATTTGCGCCAACGGTGTGGCATCAATGGATTTACTCGCAATCAGCAAATGCAAATTTTTATTTTGGAGTAACGTTGGCTTTTGCAACCGCGCAAATCTTTCTCCTTACAGACATTCTTTTTGCCAGTGTCAAACGTGAATTCGCTATTCGAAACGGTGCTTGGAAAAACGACAATTCCCATAAACTTTTGCTTGAATGATAAGTACTAGTCCAACTTCCATCAAGACACTTTTTGTGAACGAACAAAAAATTGTAATGTATTGAATAATAAAATTTGATATGATTTTTGTATTCAATTTAATCATTTTGATACATATAAAATGTTTATTTCAAATTTGATGTACAAAATTTACGTTTCTATTCAAATCAGCGTTTCGAATATATAGTTAAAATTAATGATTATTATTATTACAAAGGATAATTAAGAACGACGTCCTGTCGAGCAAGTTCAAGCAACATGGGGTCATCGAAGAACTTATTAATGGAAACATCTTCAGTGAGACCTTTTCTCCTTCTTGTCTTGAGCATGAATTCTCTGGCAAGGTGAGTTGCAGGTTGTGGTTCAAGAGGTCTGATGGTAATGCTTTTGTCAAGAGGATCACCAGGGACAATCTGCCAATGATGGAACACTGACATACCAAAAGCCTGGCCTTGTGTATGCGTACGCAAATCCGTTTCAAATCCAAAACTGTCGATCGCAGGAATGAAAGCTTTGATTGTGTAAAGTGGACTTCCTGGCACTGGCGCGTCCTGAGTTACGTGACCTCGTCGCTTTGCTAATACTGTGTATACAGCGGATACGCTGTCCGGTGGCGCAAGTACTTCAACGAATAAGTAAGGTTCCATTAGTCGAGGCGTTGCCATTAAAAACGCAGAATAGGCAACACGACGAGCCGTCGGGATGATCTGACCTCCTATCAACAACAAATAATGAATAATAGTGTCCATTTCACAATTGTTATGTTAATTAGATGAATGAATTGATTAGACTTTTACAAATAATAATCATTCGACTAACCGCCTCTGTGAAGAGGTTCCTGAGCAATCACAGCATCAAGAATTTTGAATTTCACGTTTCTAATTGGTTCTTCACAAAGTGGACCTTCTCGGGTTCCCCACTGGAATCCTTGTACAATATGATCCTTGGCGCTGTTGAGTAAACTTTTATCAACTTCGGATGGCAGGGTATCATCCACAAGAATGTTTGGACCCGTGGAGTCAGGACCAAAAGCCCAGATGCTTCTCGCAGCAAGCAAATCCCACTCGTACTTGGTCTCAAAAAATTCACCAAGTTTTTTTCTAAAAAACATCGGAGATGAATTGTTAACGAGTTTTTTTTTTTTTAAATATTATATTATCAGTGATGTTGTACTCACTTATTCCATGTAATTTTTACTTGTTCAGCTTCAATGTCTTCCGCCAAACCTCTCTCTAAAGGTTCAGCGATCATTGTGAGTTTGTTTTTCTTGTTGGGCGTCTCAGCGAAACATTTGAGTGAACTTGTCTCAACGACTGTCTCAGCAAAAGCAACAACAGGATCGGCCACTTTGATATCAATCTCGGAGTACATTTTCCGTAGATCGTGCATTACGCAATCGAGATAAAGTTCACCGGTTCCAAGCACCACGTGCTCTCCACTTTCTTCCACCCTCGTGGTTAAGAGGGGATAACTTTTGTTCACCTTTCTCAATCCGTCCAACATTTTGGGCAGCTCGGATGGATTGACTGGCTCTACGGCAATTTTAATGACACTCTGCGTGTTAAATTTGAGAGGTCTGAAAATGTGCAGGTCTTCGTAATCGCCGAGATCAGTTATGGTGCTGGTTTTGACAATTGGTCTATCAATGCCTTCAATGAGGACCCAATTTCCCGCAGGAACTCGGCTAATTTCAATGGAGTAGCGCGCTTCGCTGATCCACAATCTACCGATGGTCATTACTCTAGAATCTTCCTCGTCAGAAGAAGAGTATGCCTCGCCAAGAACTCGAACGCTCTTGCCTGCTTCTAGTGTACCTGACATCACTCGTCCAAGAACAACAAAAAGAGTACAATCCTCGGTTGGGTACATCTTTGTAGTGTGAATCATAAGTTTTCCCTAAAACCAAAGTTATCATTAATATCTTAAGTGATGATTTGAAAATTGCTTCCGATAAGTATTGTTTTATTTATTTACGTCTGGATTGCACTGGATCATATCTTGAGCCAAATCCGAATTCATGGGTCCCGTGTATATATGCTGAACTTTGGTTTCTGCGTGTGCCTGAGGACTGGGAATGTGCTCAACGCACATGTCTACCAATCCACTCATATCTTTCAAAAATCTTGTGCACACTAAACGAAGAAGGGGGCGGATATTCATTTTCATTTCTTCTGAAGTCAGTCTGATACCTAGCTCGTCGAGCACTACAAGTTCAGAAAATTATTATTTTTATTAAACTGATTCTTTAAAAATTAACAAGTATTCAAATGACGATACAAATAACATAAAAAAGAACCTTCGGGTAATGTTGTGTCAACGTCGCCAACTACTTGTGCAAAAATTTTGTACAGCGGTTCGAGGATGAACTCAATGAAACTTCGTTGGGCAGTATTGTGTGGCGGTTTCTTCGTGAACTTTCTTGTCTTGTTGTTGAAGTAAACGTCGCCCCAAAGTCTCTTGGCAAACTCTGATACATTTAAATCAGGGGAGTCGGCAGCATAAAGAGCTGCAAAGGACTTGAGGTTGAAGCAAACGTTATACTCTGAGCTAGCAAAACACACGTTGCCTAGGGCAGGAGAGACAAACGTTGGATTGTCCGAGTCGGAGTAAAATGAAATAAGGCCGTTTATTTCTTCGATGATATGCCGGAGTTTGTAATACGCATCCTGCGGCGGTAGCTTTAGTTCCAGAATGAGTCTGTCAATTTTGTTGATGCACACTGTAACAGCGAGTTTCTCTTGTATGGCATGTTTCAGCAATCGCTCTGTGTTAAGCATAACTCCTTCAGCTGCATCCACCATCAAAATAGCTCCGTCAGAGAGACGTATAGCAGCTGTTGTTTCATCGGAGAAATTCACATGACCCGGAGTGTCAAAAATATTCATCAAATATGATTTTGATTTCACATCCTGGAGGAGAAGAGTTACTGGAGTCGCTTTGATTGAGTTCCCTCTTTGTTGTTCCGTAAAAAGCGTATCTGTGTACCTACAAAATGGCATTTAAGAATAATTAGTTAGAACAGCGACTTCTTTGGCTTTCTCTTTAGTTAAATATTTGAACTGTGCGAGTACCTGAGAGGTTTCTCATCAGTTGTGGAGTGCATGTAGGGATGAGTTTGTCTGATAAGGCAATCTACCAGTGTGGTTTTGCCATGATGAAGGTGTCCCAAAAGCACAACGTTACGAATCAAATGAGGAGCATCCATCATGTCTGCAAGAAACTCTATATTGTAAGTAGTGTCAGGAAGCTGCTGCTGCTGCTTTACTTGGAATTTGGGCTTTCTTGTGGGAGCTATCAAAGGTTTGTCCAGAGCTTGAGAATCTTCTTCTTGCACCATAATTTCAACCTGTCAAACACGATCAAAAAAGAATTTTATTTTAAAAATAATAAATACGATGATTCAATTAGCTTGTTTCAATGTTTATTCTATTTTTACCTCTGGCCCATATATCTCTACTGCGCTTGGATAATACTTTTTGTCCTCGTGTAATACAACAGCCATTGAACCTTGTACAGCTTGATCTCTGATTTCATCTTTTTCTTCCTCCATTTCTTCCTCTGATTTTTCTCGATCTTCATCATCGTTTCTTGACATATACTCATTTTCATCTTCAGAGTCTGATGCTAAATCAGGTCCTATGTAATTCCCAAACTCGTCGTACAGATCTGCGTCCATATTGGATCTGTAAACAATAATGAACTCTAACCAGATAACCTTTTTACAGTAAGAAAAATAAATTTTTACTGCAGATCAAGCGTTAAGTCCTTATCCCTTAGGTCTCAAACTGTATTAATATTGAATTGTGCCTCACAAAATTGTATTCAACAGTGCGACATTTGTGGGACTTATTTGATATATTTTTTTGTCATAACAAAAAATAATAAATAGCCTTTAATTATTCAAATTACACATTTTTTTTAAATGAAAACAGTTAATGTTAATTGGACTTTTTATTCAAAAACTTTAAAACTATCTGAATTTCATAAGTTGAAACAGGACAAAAGAAATAAAAAATGTTTGTTCACTGAAAATGTTTGTATAATAGTTTACATGTGAAAGACCGGTTGTATGTTCGGATACCCGTAATCAACAAAAAATGAGTTATTTTGACAGAAAATTTTTTTATTTTCTATTATTACAAGTTCATTGATGTTTACATATAATATAACTGAACTGTTTCTGATATTATTATTCTGAGCTATTAATGTCTGATTGTCTAAACTGAAGAAATTTGATTAAAAACAGAATGCATGTCCGAATATGCAAAAATTGCCTTATGATTGATATTTTAAATTACCTTTTTCTCCAGTTGTAGTTGATTAAATTACCTTGCTTGGAGTCAGAAATATAAAAAGAAGAAATAATTTGTTGATGTTGCGATTAAGGAGGTTATGAATTCTTGTCCCGGTCTTTTTGTAATTGCTATATACTTGTGACCCAGGCGGCTGTATTGGGCTGTATCAGCAGGCTGTATGCATGCTCCATAATAAGAGCCCGTTGAATGAATATAGGTGTTTATTGGCTTTTACATGAGTATACAGCCATATACATAAAGATTCGCCTTAAGGCGCGCGCTTTTACAAAAATTGATAATCATTTTTCTTTAAGTATTATATAATGCAATACAAGAAATAAATAATTGACATAACTAAACCTTAAAATTTATACTCATAACGAAGTTTACAATCGCTGAAAGTACTGAATTGTTCTTGAGAGAGGAAATAAAAGAGATTATTGAATAAGGTTCGAATAGCTTTTGGTGCTTTATACTTAAATGGCTCGAAAATACAAATCTTTTTTGTGTAATTATATTATTTTTGATATGCATAGAAGGGGGCAAAGAGAGGAGTTAAACGGGGACGTTAAAATAGGCCTACTGTTAAAAATTGAAAATATGTAATGAGATATAGAGTAACCAGGTTTTATTTTTACGTATAAGTTCGCACACTTCAACTGCGCATTGTCTGAATCTTAAAAGATTCTTAAAAAGATTCTTAAAAAAGATGTCTTAAAAGATGTTCGTAAAACGAATACATTTCACGTATAAAAATGTCGAATACCTAAACTGTACAGTTGAGTCGGATGACAATATTGTAAATATTTATCAAAAAATGAAAATCATATATTTTTTCAAATTGCAATTCTTTCAATATGTTTCAGAGGGAGCGCGCCCGACGGGCGCGATTCATTGTACCTAGTTTTGTAAACTTAAATTCGATCTCGTTTATTTCTCTATAACGTCTCGCTGTTGTTGTTTTGATGTTGACAGATTTTCTCAGGCAGCTTGGAAGAGACTTGATTCAATTTGGATAGAGACCAAAACTGAAAAAACATTATTTAAAATACAAAAACTAATTTGTATAGTGCTTTCATGAACATTTTACCTTATTAATCGCATTTTCATCAGTGTCATCTTGATTAGAAGATTCCATTTTTATAACATCGTCAAATTATTTTCTCGTATATATAGGTGATGGCTTTATTGAAAATTTCAAGCAAACAAGTCATCAGAGAAGTGATTTATTGTGTGCAGCAATAATGCTTTGGTTGTTTGGTTTGAATTTTATCAATCGACTCTAAATAAGATTTCACAGCTGAAGTACTCAATTTGCATTGATATTTAATATTCATTATTTTTTAACATGCTATAGAATTTTGTAGAAAAAACGATAGTAGAAAAAACGATCTGCACAAATGTACAACTGTTATAATAAAACGGTTCCTCTATTTTACGGAGGTAAACGGCCTGTATTTCCCATATTGATTCCACTGCATCAGTGGAACAACCAAAATAACAACCATGGTTGTTTTCTTCCATGTTATTTTCATAAATGAATATTGTATTTAAGAATAAGAATTGTTTACAACAAAAACTATTTATGAATGAGCAATTGCCCTTGCTAAAGAGTCCGTCCCAAACCGCCGAGGAAAAAATTGTACGGAAATTCGGAATTTCCCGTAGAACAAAGGGAAATTTCTGTCAAATATCGAATCTCAAATAATGGCGTTCGCAAGGGTTTTCCTTAGAGCAAGAACAAGTTTTTCCAACGCCATTAATTTCCTCTTGTTCTACGAGGAATTCCTGCGAATATCACATTCCGATATTTTTGATTTGACGGTAATTTTCTATCGTTCTACGTATAATTCCGTTCCAAATTTAGTATTTAGTGACGCTTGTACTGGTAATAAACAAGTTCAATTAGTATTAATCAAATTTGAAAAATTGTTTTTTTACAGTTGAGACTTCAAAAATGTTGAGAATCTTAGTTAATTATTAGAACCCATCAACGTTTTCATTATCCAGAAGTTCGTCAAACTTCTCCAGTATGAGTTTTTGCAATATAATTATAAATGCCGGATTAAAATACACTCATTTTTAAAGTGTAACAATTACCCCACTTACTTTTACTACTTATTTAGAACACTTTAGTTTCCATTTAGGAGATTCTTTCCGATTTGTAGTCTATCGTTTCAATGCATTTGAAACGTAAAATATAAAAAAAAATGCGCAAATTTAGGCATTTATTATTTTTTAGACATTTTTTAATTCAACTCCATTTAATTTAATTTAATTCAACTCAACTTCATTTGTACTAATTAATGTTTATAGAAAAGTTTAACTATTTAAATGTAAAGTTACTTTGGTTTGATTATGACAATCAAATTTCATCATGACAAATAACAAATTCAAAAATTTACATTTTTGCACTAAACAGAAATTATTGAAACAGTCTGGAAGGGTGGAAAACATAACACTTGGACATTAATTTATTTTACATTATTTTATTTAAAATGTGGCGAACAAATTTTCAGGAGGCATTTAAATTGTTGAGCACTAGGTGTTAAGAAAATACAACTCCTCGTATCTTGCAACAATTTTGATTCACGTGTTTATCAACAGTCTTATTATAACACCCCGTAATCTTTGTATTTGCAACACGAATTTAAAATACATTGATCGATTCATTAATACATTCAAGATAAAGTTTCTATTTAAAAAAATTCTTATTGCGATTTTACCAGTTGATGAATTGTCGTTATCGAAAGTATAAAATGTAGTTAATGTTTAAAATACTGTTCAATAATTATTCGCACCGGTCATACGAAACTTTCACTGTACAAAGTATTAATGATAGGAAAAAATAATAAAAAATAGATTATATAAAATAAAGTAATCAGAGAATTTTTTAGGTTGTACAGTTTATATCCGCACTTTCGTGTAACCGGAGGAACCTGTCTCAAAGAGCTTTCGCACAAAATAGACTTGCATGGAACTGGACGCGAGAATAATAACTATTAAAACGAAAGACCATTTTGGAATGTAGGAGTTGTTATCCGTCAACAAACTCAGATCTCGAGCTTCGCGACTCCGGCTTGCTTGCTGGAACTGCAACATTTCGTTGATGTTTTGTTCTACTCCCATCAAAATTCTCTGCAAGCCAGTAAACAGAATTCATTAAATTTTCATATGTTTTGTTATTCGAAATTGAACAATATAAAATGTATGGCAAATATTTTCTCTGTTACTTACCGTTGAATTTTCTACGGATATATTCAAGTCTTCCAATTCTTTAGTGAACTTTTCCCATTGATCATACCTAAATCAATAATGAAAAAACGAATTTATAGATAATTTATACGACAAAATGGCATTAGTTTAAAATAATGGTTTACCTTATAACAGTGAGATATAAATTGACTAATTTAGAAGCAAATCTGGAGAACTGGTTATCAATGCAAACACTGTAATAACCGCCTGCGACATTTCTGTCTTCATAATCAGCGCTCGGCCTCCATTCATACGGATGTACCAACGTTCCTTGAGGATTTCTTACAGCAAATCCTGCTTTTCCATCGCCTCCTCGTATCACCTAAATTTATCAAAAAATAGTTTTTTTTAGTATAAAAAATTATAAATGAAATTCAACAAATTTTTTTTCTATTTCTTTCGCTTGAATATTAAATTGTTTACAAAATAATGTAACGATCTGCAAACAATAAAGAAACAACATATAGGCCAATTTCGTTCAATTAAATACATTTTCTTTTTTTACAAAATTGTATTGACAAAAATTTCCATATTTTAATTTAAAATTTTTCATTGAGATATGATAGGTGCCCAAATTAGAACACGCAGTGACACGCAGTCACAGAAATAATTATTTTCCCAAATCGCTCAAGAGCTGGACACATTGAAAGGAAGAGGAATAAGGAATAGGAATAACCTCAAAATGTATACATGCAAAATACATATATAGTGTGTACCGTTATCCCCTGTTTATTTCTGTCGCTTATTCCCTGTCTAATCCCCTCTCCCTTACAATTTGTCCAGCGCATAAAACACGTTTTTTTTTTCACGAACAATATTATCTGTATTACTCCAAAACAAACGCAAAATCAAACCAAATAGACTCAAACACATAACCAAAACTTATTACAAAATCTTATTCTTGCTTTTATTCAACGAAACAGTAGTCCAACTGTTGCTAACACAACATATGGTCTCAAATTCCCGAAATCTCAAACAAAAAAAAAAAAGTGAAACCAAAAAAAATGCACACACGTAGTCCAAACACACGATTTCACAAAACAAATGAACACAATTGAATTACAATTGAAAGTAATTTTGTGTACACGAAAATTGTTAATACTGTTTTTTTACTTTCACAATTACCTGAAAACTGACGTAGAAAGTTGCGCCGGGATTCACGTACTGATAATAACAATCCTCGTTGCCCGAATCAATGTGTACTTTGTAATCCATCGCGACAGCCGGCAGGGTTTCGTACCAGGGCAGGGTTGTATCTTCCTGAGCATGACTGAGCACAAGGAACAGCCCGCCGAGGAGCAACACTCGCAAAACTAGGACCATTTCATCTGGCTCTCGCGCATTCCAGTTGATTTATCTCCACCATGCCACTTACTATCACTCACTATATTGACTACGCAGCACGCAGCAATGTTGTCCCCTGTCCAAGTTCTCCCCACTTCCGATTTTGTTATTTTTATTCCTACAACAAAGGTCAATAACAATGCTTCCAACTCTGTTGACGAATTTCGTCAACGTAACAATAATACAATTTCGGAAGAACAAAATATTTCACGAACAATCAAATTCTAAACAATTTTATATCACAATATCACAAAATGAAATAAAATAATTTGAAAGTGAAAAAACCAGCTAAGAAGTTTTTTAAAGTTATTAAAAAGACGAATTGGTAAAGTATATAAATGTTCTCCTGACAACAAAAATAATGAAAACTGAAAACGTTTGAACAATCGGTTTGAAGTTAGCCTCTCCACATCTGATTGATAAGGTTCGTTGTGAAGTTGGTAACGAGTAGAGCAGTCATTGCAGAAGACTACTAGAGTTGTGTGTATCCCGTAGTCGCAAGTGGAAAAACAATTGATCCTCTCCGCCCGATTGAATAGCTGCTAAAAATCCATCCGAGGACGTGTAGCACGAGCTGTCAAGATGGTAAGCAAGAATCGAAGCAACTCAGCCGAGCACAACGGAGCCCCGCGATCGCAGACGTGTTTGTTTTTGTATCGCGAGGCGCTCGCGCGAGCACAACACTTGATGTTGCGTTTTTGCCGCTCGCGGCTATCTCGATTTTGAGCTCGGGCGTCTCACACCAGACCAACAATCTGATTACAATTTTTGTTTCGTTTGTTTCAGGGAAACGAAGCGTCGCTGCCGATGGAATTATGCTCGAATTGTGAGTCGCATCGACGAATTGCGAATAACCATATTTATCAACAATACACATCAATTATACACTTGTCACGTTGATTCTCGGGTCGTAAATAAAATTTGAGTGTCAAGGCGTAACGGATTTTTGGCTCTTTCATTTGCAATTCTTTTTCGTTTGATATTTTAATAATAAGATTTGCAAAACGGTTGGTTTGAATGATGATGTTTTGAATTTTTATTAAATTTTTTTTTATTTTGATAATTTGCATATTTCATTGTTATGACATTAAAATAACGTGGCAATGTTTCAACGGTTTTCAAAGTATTTATTTGAAAAATGTTCTTTACGTTTGTTTTGATAATGAATGATTCGATGAATTTCTTTGAATCTTACAAAATCAATAGAAAATTTCGTTGAAATCAGCCCGGTGCTTTGATGCTTCGAAAATGAAATCTCAAACTGCCCCAAAAAATTAAGAAAATAAATCATTAAAACTTGAATTTTTGGTGAAACATTGTTTTTTCGTGACAATGATATTTATGTTTTAAATGAATTTTTCTTTCATTTACAATTACTGAATAAGCGTATGGTTTTAGTCGATGCTGATGAAATCAGGAGACTGGGCAAACGGTTTCGAAAACTCGATCTAGACAACAGCGGTGCTCTGAGCATCGACGAATTTATGTCACTACCAGAATTGCAACAAAATCCTCTCGTCCAACGAGTGATTGAGATTTTTGACGCAGATGGTAACGGTGAAGTAGATTTTAAAGAGTTTATCCAGGGTGTTTCACAATTTAGCGTTAAGGTAAATATATTGGAAACCTTTTTCTTATTTCATGTTTTAAATTCAGTGTTTAAACGACTTTTTTTGCAGGGTGATAAAGAGAGCAAACTGAGATTCGCCTTTAGAATTTACGACATGGATAATGACGGATACATAAGCAACGGAGAACTTTTCCAAGTCTTGAAAATGATGGTCGGCAATAATCTCAAAGATACTCAGTTGCAACAGATCGTCGACAAGACTATTCTTTTCGCTGATAAGGATGAAGATGGCAAAATTAGTTTTGAAGAATTTTGTTCGGTAAATGAAGTTTAAACTTGCTGAATATACTCATCGTATTGCAAAAATTAAATTTATCCTATTAGATCAAAGTTTTGTAACCAGTAATAATATGAGTTATTAATTTTTCAGGTTGTAGGTAACACGGACATCCACAAAAAGATGGTGGTCGATGTCTAAATTGTGGTTTCCCTCAAATAACCGTTTTTAAGTGATACTAAATATCGGAGCAAGTGTCCAACGAGTTTTCAAAGAAAAAAACTGTGTTCAACGTACGCTATCCTCCAGTCTTAAGTTGTTTGTTTTTCCAACGATGCCAAATGTTCTTGCGAGCCGGAACACGATTGTAACTTTGCACCCATTTCGCTTTCGCTTACGGAAAACTTTTAAAACGCAAAATGACAACAAAAAAAACAGTGTGAGTTAAAAATATCTGAGAGAGAGGTACAGGTGAAGCCGAACTGCGGACACATTTTAGCTCCAACTTAATCACAACTTTTTTCGTGCATTCATTATTAATAAAAAGTAAAATAACTCTATTAGCCATAAGTGATTTGAAGTCTAGAATATAAATTCAACCGATCGCCATTACAAATTAAAATGACTATTAAATTACGAAGTGTCACTATTACTGTTCATATCTTTTTCGCGTTTCTTGAAGTCGTGCACTGAAAAAAAAAAAAAAAAAAAAAAAACATAACAGAAGGGGGGATGGGATGAATAAAAAAGAAAACTTTGAAACATTTTTTAAAAAGTATGGAAAAAGGAAACACGAAATACCTGCACTCTCCTATCACAAGTCAGCCAGAGTTTTGTTATTGCGTGAACTTACTTGTTACCTACTTGTAATTTATGAGTCTAAAATCCGTTATAATCGTTTTTTAATCGATAAAACTGTAATTATAAGCGATATAGACATAGAGAAAAGTAAATACAAACAAATAGAGAAAGAAAAAAAATGCAAGGAGCAAACTTATCGAACAGAGAAAGTCACCGGCATGCTTTTGGAAACATATTCAAGTACGCCTTGATATTTTTGTTCGCGATGAGAGATAGTTGAAATACAAATTGTAACTTGTCAACGACACTTAACTTCGGATTGTTATGCGTTTTTTCGTCTTAGGCGTCAAAATTTTTGTTCTAAGTGTGCCCTTTCTTTGAATGAGTCTTGTAATTTAATTTTACTAACGCATATCATAACAGCGATAGTTTCGCGTATTCGAATCATGCGTCAAAGATAGAAGCTCCAGAGACATTGTCGCTATTAATTTAAGGCAAAGCAAGGGCAAAGTGTGCTTACAAGTTTTAGTTGCAATCCACTTGAGGAAAAACAAATTAAATATTTAAAGTGCAATTTTGATTTTCAAATCAATACTGCCGATATTTTTTTTTAGTTTTGTTATAGTTATATTTATTTGTCAATGAATTGTTAATGGTTCGGATGTAAAGACTAAAAGAACTGTCGCATCCTTCGAATACGTGCTTGTATAAAATTAAATGAAAATCATCACTCATTGTGCAATTATTTAAGTAACTGTATCAATAATATATAATACATACGAGTCTTATTCTAACGTTGTAACTGTTTCTGCGTACTCTGTACGTCATTTTGCTGGATGTCCAATTATTATGTATATCGGAGGAGATCTGAGACGAAGTCCAAAAGGGACACCCCAGTGGAATAGCTACAAATTTCGAATTCCCAATTACAACTCAAAACTAAGCTAGTTCTTATATGAAACTAAATCAATCATTTTATTTGTTGAACTTTGCTTCAAAAATATGATCAGTGCAAATTTGTGCAAATGTTTTATGTTATTGTGGTTTAATATTTTACAAAAATAGAAATCGAAAATAAAGATAATTAAAAGTAGTTGATTTTTATCAATCTTAGCAGTTTCATTGGGACGTCTTTAAAAAAAGGGAGATAAAACTTATTTTGCAAATTCTCATTGCGTTGCGTCGATTCTGACGATGATGGTAAAGATGGGCAACGAAAGGTCAAACTGAGTTTTCTAGGATAACTTGTCTCAGACAATTTGTACGTTTTTTCTGTAAAGAAAATTTGAATCCGGACGAAGAATAAATTTGGTCATAGGCGTCTCTTGTATGAATAGTTATAGATCTTGGGTTTTCAAAGATGCATCTACCCTATACTTCTAACTTCTTTTTTCGGTTCTCATGCGTGCTTATCCGCTGTGCTATTTGTAATGTACGTTTATTTGTAATTAAAATTATGAATAAAAACGATTCGTTTTTAATTAAACAAAAATAAACTGACTCATTCAGCACTGTTTTTTTATTGTTAAATTAATCGTTCTATATACAGTATCCAATTAAGAATAACAGTTTACACCGCACCACAAATCCATTTGAATAAAAACTTATCTCGTCAGTTCGTAACTTTAACATTACGTTAATTTGCTGAACAATGTTTAAAAACGTGAAAATTTTATCTTTAGTAGGATCTTTTTTAGAATTAAAAAACAGATCACAATTTGGTTGTAAATAAAAGTGAATGAGAATTAAAATTTCAAAAACTGTATATATTTGAAATGTTCTGCAAAGTAATAACAATCTAGCGAAACGAAATATTACGCCTTTGTTGGTAACAGAAAAGAAGTAAATGGTTCGCAAGAGGAATTATTCCTGCAACCAAATTAAATTGAACGAGTGTCCCAAGTGAAAACGTGTGTATATGAAATCACCAAATCACATATCAGTATTCCACTCGAATTTTGTATGTAAATCTATGCATGATACACAATAACAACAAAATTATATTATCATTACAATATTGATAGAATAATTTAATACGTGTGTAATTCGTACACGTAAAAAACAGCAATTAAACTACCACGAAACTGAAAAGAAAGGACCAAGTATGACTACTTTAGCCTTTGGTTTCCGTTTACGGAACACATGATTGTTTGCATCTTAATCAACTGTTCGATGCAAATTTAATCTTGCTTTCAAATTTTTGTTATCTTCTAAATGAAACAATAAAGGCAAGAGAACGAAAGTGATTATCGCGTGTGATTGTAAAGTTGAAAGTGACTACAGTAAATACATTTCTTTACAAAAGTTGATACACAAATAATACAAAACAAGTTAAATCATTGACAAGCAACTTCTATGGTTCGTAAATTTCGACTCAGTCAACTCTTATACACGCGAGACCAAATTAAAAAAACAATTGCTTCGGAAAATTAAGGACGAAACAGATGCTATGCCAGATTCATGTCTTGGAGTTTTTTGCAGGACGGGGTTTCAATGTTCCTGGCCGATTTGTACATCTCTTGACTGCCGAGGTTTCTCGCTTTCCATACCATTGACTCTTCTGTAATTTTCAAATGAAAAATTAATTTTGTTTAAATTTAAAATCCGATCGATGAGAAAATATTTAAAATAAAAGTTTAACTTACTATAACTGTTTTCCCTGTAACATGTTAATTTCAAGTAATTGATGTACTCCTCTTCAACTGAACGTTCCAGTCTTCGAAAGTTTCCAGTAAACTCAGTATGGAAATTCTCTTTTACATAATACGGTACTTTAAGGTCTTGAGTTGTTCTTTGAACAGTGTATTTTCTGAAATAAACCATTTTTAGCCAATTATTTTCTCTTCATTTTTCCTCACATTTTCATTCCATTTATTATTATTGTTATAAATTTACGAACTATATTGTTCTTGTTTTTACTTACGGACTATGGTGCAAGCTGTACATCGGATCAGATATTAAAAAACTACTTAACATTGTTAATACTATCAATAAGAGAACAGGCAACATTTGCACGATCGACATATACCCATGTGCTTGCTGAAAAGGAAAAAGAATGTTAGAATCAACATAAAATAAAAATGTGCAAGTATGAAAAATAATGAAAATGTTTAGTAATAAATTTTGTTAGTTATACCTATTGAAAGAAATAAAACATAATGGCAAAAACAAGTAGAGTAAAGAATTGAAACGATTTTTGTCAAATGCCCTAAAAATGAAACATCTTTGAAATAGTATCTTATCTATTTGACTTTCATATTGAACGCTTACCTGATTGTGAGAATGTTGTGACTGCGCTTCGGGTTGCCTCATCCAGCGTCCGCCGCCGTTTCGACGAACATAAAATTCCTGCTGAGGAAAACCGCCTCCGAAAAACATGTTAAACAGTTCTTCCGCTGTTGTGTCTAAAATATGATTTGAAATGAACTTGTATTTTATATGTGTAGAAAATAATGATAGGTGCAAAGAAAAATACATTACAATTCATTCGATTGTGAATTTCAGCTTTTATATATTTTGAAAACATAAATTAAGAAAATGCACACATAAATGATTTTTTCGATTATATATTCTACATTGCCCTCACCATCAAAACTTCTTGCATACTCGTAGTGCGTAGTTCCAGAATGTCTTCCATGATTTTGTAATCTCTCCTCATCACATCCGTACATATCGTATTGTTTTCGTTTTTCTACATCTATTAAAATGGCAACCGCATTTCCAACAACTACAACAGTTCATATTCACCGTAAAAAAATTTATTTGTTTTCAAAATTTCATTAATTTATTCATGATGCATGACGTTTTAATGGATTTTACCTTTGAATGCTTCGGCGGATCCTGGAGCCTTGTTTTTATCAGGATGTAGTTGCAGAGCCAACTTTTTGTAAGCTTTCTTTATGTCGCTGTCGGTTGCATCTTTGCTGACACCCAACATGTCATAGTAATCCTTACATTTTTTAACCCTACAAGTAAACAAATATTTCAATGTTTTATATCATTGCATGTGTCGAAACTGAAATGCAAATTTTTTGTTTACCTCTTGACAGCCTCAAGCTGTTCTTTGGTATAATCATTTGACGCTGGTCGAACATTTTCTTTGTTGACATTTGCATTCTGGCGACGTCTGACGTCTGATTCAGGTTCTGGCTTTGGATTTTGTTTCGAAAGTGTTGCAACTTTTGCAAGGATGTCTGAAAACATTCGCAAAATGTCAAACAAGGACAAATAACAATAACAATTGTGTGTTTTTGTTGTAATTTCAACAATAAATCAATTGGCAACAATTTAATTGACAATCTGGTCAGAAATAAAGAGCTGTCAGAGTTGCTGTTGTTAACAATTTTTAATCTTGAATTTTTGTTCAAAGAATCGAAGAAGGTATGACGTGGTACTACTAACCATCCACTCTGTTGTTTGGGTAGAGTTTTTTCGCTTTGCGCAAGAATTTTTCCGCTTCGTCAAATTTTTTCTCTGCTATATATCGCTCGGCCAGTTCTATGCACCGTTCTGATTCGTCCTTGTTACTGTCCATGTTGGCCAAGTGAAGTGTCAAACCGTTGTCTAGGCGTTTGTTGGCCGTTCGCTCGTGTGACTAGACGGAATTCTAAATGAATACGATTAAATGCCAGAGCGTTCACACTCCATTATAAAATTTGTCGAATTACGTCAAAGTACGTCACAAGACCATGGAGTTTGTACGCAACATTGATTGTTGTCACTTCATAGCAGAGACAGAGATGGTAGACTTCACTGGACTTCACAGTGCTTCACAGTCCCTTCAGTGTTCTTGTTCTTGCACTTTTGACGCGCTTGCGCACGTTCTACTTCTGAGCGCGCCCGCCGAACCGACAGAACCAGAGTTTTAAGCGCCAAATTTAAAATGAAATCTCACTTTGCATTATTTCATAACAATTAAAGATAAAATTTGTTCTTAAAATAACCGTTTGAAAGGATGTGTTGAAACTTTGATTGACTGTTATTTTGTGTATTTTCATAATTAAAATTGGAAAATGATTCTATTCATATATATATATATATATATATATATATATATGTTATTGTGGTGTTGAAGGATCGAATAGAAGAAACTCTCGTAGTGAAATATTGTTCTAACTATGAAATTCCATAAACCGTATTGTCGAAGATTATTTTAGGTATTACTTACACATAAAAGAAAAAAAAATTAATTCAGTTTTTCTAGAACTTTTAAAATCATTCTCAACGCATTGAAAAAATGTTCAACGGATTTTCAATTAGATGATTTTTATTTTTTCCTTTATGAAACAACGACACTGCAAAAGAAAGCAAAGTTCAACGAACTATTCAAATAAAAAAACTGCCACCTCGCTTGAGTTGTATACTTTTTGATCAATATAATAAATATTATCATTATTGATAAAATAAATATGTTCATATAATATGAAGGAAAAATTGAATTTATTTTATTTATTTGTCGGAAGGTGTTTTCTTCATTGTTAAGAAAGTACAATTTAGTCACTGTCTCCTCCAAGTAAACTTGGCACGTTGATTGATTGCCGATGGTACGGGAGGTTTCACTGTAGGATGAAAGAAAGTGCAATCTGGTTTTGTACAAAAGGGATGATACTTGCACTGTTGCTGGGGGTGTACAAAAATACAGCCTATCTTTGCGCAGGATGTACCAAATTTACACTTTGGATGCTGGTAGGCACATTTGTCTCCAAATTTGCAGGCAGGAAATGCACTACAGCAGATAACAAAAAGTGTTTACACATTTATTCAAACTTTTAATTTAAGTAAAAGAGTTTCGTCACATTTTACCTGCACAAAATTGTTGGGTGATAAAAAGCACATTTGAGTCCAAGTGTACAGTTTGGCCAATATCGACACTTTTCTTTCGATTTTTCTGCTATCACTAAAGTGTTGGAATCAATCATAGGCTTCTTAACTGAAAAGTTCCAATTTGAAATTGTAACTTTTGAATTAGAATATTTATATTTCTTGAAGAACAATTTTGTATATTAACAAATGTATGCATACGTTTAGGTGGCAATGAAGGTCCGAATTTCACACTAATTTCTGTCGGGCTAGGTGATCTTGTGTAAACAATTGGACTGAGTTTTCGTTTTTTAACCGTTCTTTCTTCTTCGTTTTCAATATTTGGATTCTCCTCTTTACTTCCGTACCTAAACCGATCACTTTTCAAAGTATCTTTACTTTTATATAAAACATTTTCATCTGAGTTGATGTATTCATCATCGTAGTCTTCCATCTGTTGATCTAATACTGTCAATTCGTCGCTCTCATTGACCTGGAAAAACAAACTTTTTTATTATATTTTATATTATATATTTTCCCTTAACGATTTATCTATTCTATTATCTATATCTATTGTTAGAATAAGTATACCTGCATTTCCAGCCCCTCTTCTTCATTTCCTTCCATCCATTCTGTAGGGCCATTTAAAGTAACTAAAAAAGTTTGACTCTCATCGCCTCGATTAAACAACGACTTGACAATGCCCATCTGTTCGTCTGTTATTTTTGACCCACTAACTACAAGAAAAAATCAATCAGATTTTTGTATTTCTTACACAAAATGGCCAAAAACGTTAACTTACAATTTTTGTCACCTTCGTTATTATCCTCATCCCTCACAACTTCCACTTGAATCTTCTCCATGACAAACCGACTTTTTTTATTTAAACAAACCGATAAATTATTACTTATTTCTCTTACTCCAGCAGTTCTCAAACGTGCAGACAATGGCTTTTTTTCCTAACAAAAGTTCCATACTTTTAGTATTCAAGTTTTTGACTTTCTTCGTTTTAGTTCGTTTTTGAAATTCATTTGAAATTCATGATCGGGTTTTTATAATAAATAGGGGCTTTTTATTCTTATCAAACAATTATTATTTATTGCAGTAAACAAAACTTATTCTACAATTAAAAACAAGCACTAAAATTTAGAATTGTTATAATCTGTAGTTGTAACATTTCCAAAGTAAAGGTTCACAATTTAATCAACGTTTCGAACGTTATTCTCATTTTTTTTGTTTTTTGTTTTTTTTTTTTTTTATTTAGGCTTAATTGAATTGGATTTAAAGTTATCTTGACGATACACTTATCTCATCTTATACAAATTTCATCTTCAATTGTTGACACAAAAAAAGTTACCTCCTCCGTTTGTAACTCACCGTGATCGTAGGTTCCGGATTCTTTTGCATCACAACGGACTGATTTGCCTCCGCGATGGCTCTGAATAATAACGACTTAGTGGCACGTTTCTGCGCCGGTTGTAGCGGCTTGAGCGGTCGCGGAGTGACGATCACCTTGCTCGGAAGTTTTAGCAGTTCCTCCTCCTCCTCCTCCTCCTCCTCCTCCTCCTCCTGTTCATTCACTTTAACAGCAGTCTTTTCCTGAGGTGTTGTCTTCACCGCGATGATCCTCGACTTGACTGGTCCGACGACAATCTGTTCCTCTTCCTCTTCCTCGACCGTTTCCGTCCTCGAATTTTGATTTCTTGGACCCAGTCGATTTTTAACATTCCGCGACACAGGATTTCTTGACTCATTTTCAGTCTCCTTGAGTTGTTTTTGGTTCACAGATTGTCCCAACCGATCCCTGATGTCCTTCTCCCTCGACCTTACTGGATTATATTTTGGAACCTCTGGTTTAGAATTGCCCAATCGACTTCTAAGGTCCTTCCTACTAGAATCTCGCTCAGACCTGGATCCTCGATGAGAAAAAGTTCGCACTTTCTCATCCCTGTGACGAGAGTTGAAATCCCTGGAATCATATTTCTTATCTTTGTATGAAACCTTGGGCGAAACTCCCAACCGAGTTTTAACAGAAACTACAGAAGTGATCCTCGGTTTTATAACACTTGATTTAAGTCTCTTAGACACATCAGCCTCTTCATCGCGACTTTTTGGACTTAGCTCTCGATCTTGCCCCTCTCTGTCTTTTTCATTTGAAGGTAACTCAACTGGTACATCTTCAGATATTAAATTACTCGGAGGAGTTTGTGAGATTTCCTCTTCGGGGCTTTTTGCTTCTTCCTGGACTGTGCTAGTGACAAGCTGTAATGAAGACCGCACAAGTTCTTTGTTGTCTTTTTCCTGGTCCTCGAGGAAGGACGTTGCTGCTTTTCGTTTCTTCTTTTCTTCCTCCTGTTTGACGATGACAGAAGGGACGAGTTCGCGAGATTTTCGTTTTGCCACTGTTACTTTCTGGAGTTTTTTCAGTACCTGGTCATGTAGCCACTCGACAAATGGCGTAGTGCTGTCTTCGAGAAAGAGATGGAGGTCTTCGTGCATTTGCTGACGCGACTTTTTGTTCACTACCATCACCAGGATGTAGTCTGGTAGCTCCTCGTCGTATCGCACACCAAGCTCTAAAAGTTTAGCCCTGATAGCACTCTGTAAGACATATATTTTTATTTTATTTGAAATTCAGGTAAAAGATCAAAAATATAATAAGATTTTTTTTCCATATTGCAGTTAAATTTTATTCAAATTGCAGCTTAAAACTAACTTTAGATGATTCAAGCTATTTTCAACTTTATCACAATCAAAATTTCTAACCTCAACAATCTTTTCAAAAAAGAAAAAAAAATTTATTACAAAATACGAAATAAGAAACAATAGAATATGATGAATTATAGTGAAATTGGTACAAGATATTTTGGAAAAAATCATTAAGGAGTTTTTAATTGAAATTGGAGATGATGGTATATGATCAGCTGTTTATGAATTAATTACTCTGAGTTGATTGGTGATCTCAATTCCTCTGATATCCATTTTGTTTTGACAGATGACGGGAGCGTTATAAACACCGGCTTTCAGGATTGCATATCGTCTTTTGATTGTTCACAATAAATTAAGCGTCAGTCAGCAGCAGTCAGCAGTCAACATCGGCATCAGTGATTTCTTATGTAGTCTCGTACACATCGCCATGTTGAGCCGATTGATCTTCCAATTTGTTGAGGTGGCGCCTTTGTTGCCCCAATTGGTGCCGCCCTCTGCTGTTTGTTTATAAACAAATGTCAAGATTTGATCACTGAAATGTAGTAGTATACTACATTTCAGTGCTTGTAATCGAGCAAATAACTTTGAGTCAATAGGTTAAGCGAAAGCAGGTACTATTTTTGAAAACAAACATGTTCAACTGTAATTATAGATGTATAACAATAAAACAAGCATAAATAAAGAATTTTGAAATTGATTAACGTTTTGAAACTTTTGATAACAATCGTTCAACTAAAATCCGAAAAATTTAATATATATACACAAAAAGAAAAAACTACTATATTAAGAAACAGTGAGGCATAGTAAGAAACATAAAAAATAACTCTCAGATGTGCAAACAAACGTGACATTCAAAAAAAGAAGACGTCAGCATCGATGAGAGACGATCACAAACAAAAATTAAACAAAGGAAGAACTGCACATAAACAAACAACAACCTAACATGAATACAAGTAGTGATTTATATTTATTTTTTTTTATAATGAAATGGATTTACTTCTAGTCTTTTATTTTGGTTATCTTTTCATTGATCATCATATTTTATGTCTGTTATATTCACACTATGTTTAAATTTACAAAATTTTGATTTTATACAGCTTGTCATGATTTGTTGTTTTTGCTGTCCGTTTTTTCACGCTATATGATTGAAATTCACAATGTTTAAATTTAAATTGCTCGTTTGAATTTTGTCATTTTTTGGTCATTTTTGATATTGTTTATTTTTACAGTGCTTGTTTGGGATCCTCTCTCAACATGAATAATTGGACACAAATACGAAGCAAAATTACGAAAGAATATAAAAAAAAATAAAAGAAAGTAAAAAAATAACAGAGACAAAGTAGTATATATAACAAGAAGTATACAATAAGCAAATGTTAGACGAATTTTTGGCAAAGATTTAACAAACAAAACACGTACTAACAGCAAACAATTCAAAAAGAATGTAAACAAACAATGAAAACGTATATAAATAAACACAAACAAAACAAAGTAACAAAAATGCGAAAAAACCATATTAAAGAAGAATTTAAAAAGTTAGCGCTCTAGCAGCCGGCGGCGCTCGCTCAGCTGGGCTGCGACGTCTGCGCAGAACAGTCGATCCCTCTCGGCGTTCCCACATCTATCTCCTGACAACTGACAAAATCAAAATGGCGGCGATGTGTTTGCGGACGGAATTGCGGTGAAGGCTCCTTGGGTGCAGGTAAATAACCAAAAGGGGCCCTGTTTGGAGCTAACCTTAAAAATTGTGCGCAGCAAGTGTCGTCGCGTCAGGTCAAGACAGAACTCGTTCAAGTGCTAGGCCACCAACCAAAAGCAAACGAGAAAAAAAAGCAAAACAGTGAAAATAAATTTTTGGTTTTTTGGCACAGCGCGAAGGAGCAAACAAAAGAGAGAAAAAATACAAAGTGGTGAAGAAGTAGAAAGAGGGGTGAAGATAAGAGCAACGCGATAACAGAGTAGGTGCCACCTGAGGAATGCTCGAGTGTTGGTCACGTCGATGGTTCGAGTGGACTTCTAAAAGGTCATCCGTGGTCCGCGCAGCGGGGGTCAAGGTGACTGACGCATGAGTGTCGCGGAAGACTGGCAGGCGCCGCGTCCGTCGGGTTATCAATGCATCTTCTGCTGCGGCGACTTCACCTCCGCGACTAGTCTGCGCGACCCGCGTCCACGACTTGCGGCCCAGCGGTGGGACAAAGCGGCGCTGCGACCAGCCGCGAACCCGCAAGCGTAGCCAAGAAGATGGCCTTCAATGAGGTAACCATCAATTCGCCGAAAATATTCTTGTCATTCCTATCTACCCAGGCTTTGTTTTTCCGTTACTACAACTCCAATCAGATGACATCCTAACCTAACTTTTTCAACCTGCCAGCCTGTCAGCTCGCAAACTTTTCTTCAATTCTTTCACTCTCTTCTACTAAAACTCTATCCTGCAAAATCATACACATTTCATAACCTAAGTTTTTAATTACGTAACCATCCATTTGTTTATTTAATATCTTTTCAATTGTAAACACTTGTTTTGTCCTTCCATTGTTTGTTTTAATTAGTCTGAAAAAGAGATGATTAATTTGCAAGTAGAAACTGTATTGTAAACAAACAATCTTCAAGGTCAAACATTTGTTTCTATTGGATTTCATTGATGTTTCTTAATACGTATATTTACAACATCTGATGATTTCTTAAAAGCGCTTTTAATGTTTGTTGAGGCGTGTGTTATTGGAATGACCTATTGATGCTGTTGTGACGGCTAGTTTTTGTCTAGTAATCACATAAAAATTGAGTTTTGAGATGTGTAAAATCAGTCTGCATTTCATCAGAGAGCTTGAAAGACCCTGCAAAGCTGTTAATTAGATTACATCAATGCAAAAGTGGCAACAGCTTTGCAGTTATTATGTAATAATTTCAATGATATTGTGTAACGAGCTAGTATTATTGAGTAACACGTGGATTGTAGTTACAAAATTTATGGCCCTGTGTACAATACCGGTGCCTTTGGGCTCGGTGATTTACACTCACAATGTATGTATACACCTCAACAAATTTTACTCTTCATGATTGTCTTCTCTGATTGGTTTACAATCTCCACTCATTCTTGTCTCTAAACTAGATCTTGTTATCTTTCAAAATGATGCTCAATCTTTAATGCAAAATTTTCAAAGTTTGGATGATTTCAAAATGATTTTTTGACTTTCAAGTGTGAAAGTAAAAATAGAATGTATTATACGAAAAGAGACGAGAGTTGTTAGATTTTATAAGGGAGACGCTTTTGCCAACGTTAAAGAGACACAAGATTTGATTATTTTTTTTTTTTTTTTTTTTTTTTTTTTTTCAATCTCGACACTGCAAGTGGAAGGACAAGATTTCTCGATGACGTTAACAACCGGTCAATGTACTCTTTGATGGTTGCTGTAGAAACATATAGCGGACTACTTGTGCAGTAAAATCTTTAAATCTTGGAACGATAAAAATAATATTTGCAAGCTCAGATGCATTCAAGTGAAATGTAATTTGAAAAAGTATTGATTTTAGAGTCACGATCCTTTCTAAACAAGTTTTTTTATGCAAACACGCAAATATGAAACTTTAAATAATGAAATTGGTTTGATTTTGTGTTTTGTTTGTTTCTTGATTTGTTTACATTCAAAATTGAACTGCGCGAAACTGCCAGCATACTCAGGTGTTGTTTAATTAAATCAGTAGATGATGTTTTCAGGATTTTAATTTTAGAGGAAACGGAGAACATGAAAGCAGACAAACATTTGACTCACATTTTACTTGAATCTGTGAAAACGGCATCACTGTGTTTAAAATCATAACCTCCTAATTACTTATCGCTCCTAATTAGTAATCAAGAAAGTCGTGACTTTTCGACTGCACGTGATTGAGATTGCCAACATCTATTAATCCTTTAGCCAACTATTTTGCTAAATGAAATTCCTTTCAAGATGTATAAATCAAAACAACATTTCGCAATACCTATCTATCATGTTAATTGTCATTTATTAATTTCACTTTTTTAGCCGAATTTCATCCAATACTACATAACTCTCTTCGCGCATTGAATTCTAAAACCTGTAAGTTTAGAATGCATTATTCAATAATTTGAATTATAGATTCCGTAATAACGAGAACGTTGTTTTCCGAAGATAAACTTATTAGAATTTTTAATCCCGAAATCGGAAAGACAAGAACATGAGTAACAGTATGGTAGGAATCATACTGTTAGATAGGAATCACAATAATAATGAAATCAATTACTTGGTTTTTGTTGCGGATGGAATGGAACGATAAAGTAAACAGACTTATCATTATCAGTTTCATATAAAGCGATGAGAAAATTGTATTGATTTTTGTTCGTAACTGCGATCAAATTCAATTTACTCTGATTTTCAACTTAACAAACCTTGCATTTAACTTTTTCAATTTCATTAAAAACTGTACTACTGAATAATCGAACGAAATATTATTGATAAGAATGAGTTTAAAATATTAAAAATTCATAATCTCTAAAACTAAAAACTGTAATGTAAGTGAAATTGCATCAAAATCTGGTCTGTACAGATCAAAATGAGAGAAAAAAAAAAGTTAAAATGAAAGTGCAGTTTAAAATCAATTAGCTATTCTGCCTATGTTTTTAACTGATAATCCTGACTCAGAGCTCAAAATGTATTTCTAAAGTGATAACCGTTTTTTGAATCTCTATAATTGATGCTTACCAGCTGAGAAAGTTGTAACTTATTAGGTTATCAAAAATAGTCTGTGAGATCGAACTGAACTTTCGTTCTGCGCGTTGAAAAACAAAGGTACCATTGATACTTGAATGTGGATTTTAACCCTGCCAAAGGGCAGGTCCTTGACCCAGGATTCGCGGTGGCAGACGGTCGATGCCCAGGATAAGACTGCTTGCTTGAGCATCCCTATATAACTTCTCTCTCGTAAAACTTGTCTTTTTATTCTGATCAAATTAAGGTTAATTAAATAAAATTTGTTCGTACAAAAATAAAACAGAAATCAAAAATTTAAAAACAAAAACGAAAATTTTTTTTAAATGATAGAAAGAATGCATTGAAAGCATTGAAAGTGAAATTTGGAAGAGAAAATATTAAAGATGCAATTATTGATGTGAGAAATCAAGATCAGGAATCGTGCTTGAAATCTGTGGCCGGCCTCCAGAAAGCAGTGCCAAGAATTGGATGGCCCTAGAGTCGCCAGCAAGACTAGACTGTTAAATATCTCTACGTTAACGGCGAAAAAGTAAGAAAAGTTGGAGACGAATAAAGAATGAACGAACAAGGGGAAAGTGATATGATGTTTGCGTGCGATTAGACAGTCGCTAATGCACGTCATTGTTCGTGTCAAGACGATTCTCATCGCGAACATCCGAAACCTTTTTTTTCCTCATCTTTTCGCTGCATTGGAACGCTGTCGCAAAAACGCCTCCTGTTTTTCCGGCGCTCTCGAATCTTGTGCATTTGAATTGCCTTGTGATTTTGACATTAACCTACACAGAGTATATAATTTTGAGACGAAAAAAAAAAAAAAAATAATTCGCTTAAAAATGCAAGAAGATTAATAGATTTTTGCTTTTTCTGTTCCAGGTAAGGATGGCAGTTTGAAAACTGGAGCGCTGTTTTGCAGTGAATTTTTCCTCACGGAAGCATATTCATTATCAACGTGATGAGAGACTCGACGACAAACAAATTTGTTCTTGTCTTGCCCATTGGTCGCGAATCGCTGCGTCTATTGGCTAAGTCGAGCAAGCATCTTACACGTTATGTACACCTTACTTTATCTACATATTTTATGTGCCGCGAGAAACCGCAAGATTCCAGTCGACATTTGAAAACCGGTTCTCCCAAGTCGTTTGTGAACGAAATCCTCGGCTCAGTTTAATTCCTTGTCTCTTTCAAAATTTGCTCATTTACTTCCTAAAAACATAACTTAAAGTATTATAAAATTATTCCCTTGTTTTTTGTTTATTATCCTTTAACGTATTTTGTTACTCATTTTTAACCAAATTCATGTAAATAATCAACTTTCTGTTGTTTTTAAAGTACATAATATTGTTGAACTAAAATAAATTTCGAAAATTCATTTATTTTAATAAATTGACAATTTTATTTTTATTTTTGACATTTTTCATTGTCTATTTGTAGAAAATTTTTTTATAATTTTCAATACCGTTAGGTGTTCAGTGCCCGATTAAAGTTTTTTCATACAATTCGTTTCATATAAATTTTCTTACAAAAATTAGATACATCATGATTTGCATACTTTCTCTGATATTTTATGCAGAACGGCTCAAACTGCATTTTTAAATGGGTGCTTATTTCTTTAAAATCATTGTGAAAGTTTCAATCAAGATATTTCATACCAACTGACTAGAATTTTATTATTTATTATTTTTTTTTATGTGTCAAATATAACTATTTTTTATCAAATCGGGTATTTTGGGTTTGGAACGACTTTAAAAAATATGTTATTATTAATTATATATCGATTATACTCGAGAAATGGATTTAGCACTCTAGGATGGTGGTCTAGAGAGGGTTGTAGCGTCAGGGGTTGCATTGCGACGTCGCGGCGCGATAATCGTTGTTCAGTCGACGAGATGCGTCGCGATCGTTCACTTCCGTTGACTTTTTTCTACTTGTATAGTTGAGCATTTACTGCAAGTGAGAATTTCAGTAAACTTAACAAAAGTAAATATTCTATTTCAAAATTCAACCCCTTAATAATTGCTTGAAATCTAAACAAATTAAAATCCTAACCAACCCGATCAAAACTAAACCACCCAGAAAATGAAAAATGCTTTCGATGAAAGTTTCCAAAATCTAATAATGATGCTGTTTTGATATTCATCAAACTGTAAAAAGTGTGTGTAAAAAGTGCTCGCGTCACGGCTGAGTAAAAATAGTGTCGGAAAGCATTTTACATTATTGGATTGCAAATAAAAAGTACCGATTTTTCAATTAACTGAAGCCGGTCGTGGAGAAATAACGAAAATCGATCATGAGTTTTTCATCAGCGACAGGATTGATAATGAATATGATTTAATTCGTCAATTAATAAAAAACTGCGTCCAAATTTTTTGCCGGCGGATAAAATCTGTGGCTCGCGCGATCCAACGGCAACGCATCCTGCTCTCCTCAAAAGTTGTACAATTTATATCGTAACGGCTACCTCTCACTGCAGCGCGCATACCGATCGTTTTCAGTTACACCAACACATCCAAGCTATTTACATATTTATATTTGTCGACTTATGTAAATAGCCACGTAATACTTGATACCGGGATTGATAAAGCAGGTGCAATATGACCCCCGATATTATATCCCACATTTCAAAATCACAAAAATTCTTTTTTTTTTTTTTTTTTATACTTCGAAAAAACCACTAAATGTGAAACACAAATTTCTTCTGTACTAAAAATCACATCTTGAGTGTTTTCTTTTTTTTTTTTTGTCACAAGATTTATGGCACGTCATAATACTTAAAATCCTATAAAGATTAGCGCCGAGTTAATCAGGACAAAAAATTAATCAATAAGGTCGAAAAAAGTAGGTAAAGTGTACAGAACAATTTTTTCCCCTATCGCAAGGCAGAATGGACAACAATTTTATTATTGTAGATTAGTTGTGAAAAAATGTGAACGTTTTTGGTACAAATTATAACTTTTGATTTGTGCGATTTGATTGGCCGGTCCGGTGGCAAGAATCTCGGCAAGAAACGGAGGACGTTGCACTTTTCTATTTATAACCGATCGATACAAATTGCAGGTCAGCACGGTGCCTTTCATTTTGTACGCAAAATACAATTGATTCCCATTTTTCGTCATTGCATCAGTTCAATCAAAAATGTCAATCCCACGTATCAAGTGACTTCAGTTTGCAAACTCGTTCAAACTTTAACATTTCGCCATCAATTTTTATGCATTTCACTACTCTTTTGGAAAACTTATTTACAACTGGTATGACAGGTTGCAAAATGCCAATTTAATTAAAAAAAAAAAAAAAAAAAAAAAAAAAAAAAAAAAAAAAAAAAAAAAAAAAACGATAAAGTTGAAATTTCTAGAATTTTTGGTGAATTTGAAATAGAATTTAATGAAAAAGTTATTGAGAAACTTGTGAAATATCATAGAAATTTAGTCAAGAATTGTTGAAGGTGTTTTGTACGATTTTGTTATTTTGAATTTGACAGACTGATGGATTCAAAGTTTTGAAAAGGTGCGCGTGACAATACAATGCGTGTGTATTAATAGACTGAGACTGATTATAAATGGCAAGGAATTATTGACCAGCGAGTGTTCAACGTTTATCTACGAAATGTTTGCTGCGATGGTTTTGCATCGCTATACGAAGCACCACAATTCCAGCCACCATTCCAATAACAATAATTCCACCTCGACGAGTAACAGCCTCAATAACAATCATGTTAATCGCCTTCTCAATAATCGCACAACTTATCATAAAGGGGTAAGCTTTCTTAACAAAATCGCAATAAATAATAACAAAAATGTATTGTTTATTGTTATTTTGTTAAATAGCAACAAATGAATACTAATACCCATGCAACCATATGAAAAATTTTAATTAAAAAATAGCATTTTCATGGATGTAAAAAAATTCGCATATAAATACAGAGGAAAAGGCTGTTTTGCAGTCACGCGCGACGTTGGAAAAAACATTTCATCAAGCCAAGATGAAAGGGTGAAGCTTAATAACCATTTAGATTAAAACGGCGCTGTTGTTCTAAACATCGATTGGATATTGAGTTGAGGAAAATATTGATTGTCGGGTTTGCAGCGCTGCGGAACGCCAAGAAAAGTTTTGTTCATTAAAATGCATGTATTCCGGCTTGGCCAGACTAACGCAAAAACTCTGATTGTTTCGTCGCAACACGTCGAGGCCCGCTAAAATCCAGTTTTTCTTTGCATTCCTCTGATGCGTCAGAGTGAAATTTCAAATACATTCTTTTATCAAGCTTCTCAGTTCATCAATTTGTCAAACAAAACGTTGCGGCTTCATTCAATTGATTATAAAAATAAACAAAATTACCAGAAATTTTTTTTTATTAAACGTTGAAACAGGATAACAGAAAGATATGGATGATTGACCAATGATAATATTTTGAATAGACTGTCAGTTGTTTACATAATTATTTAAAAAACATAAACATCAAATTTGAATCGCGCCAATTGTGTTAGCACAAATTATAATTCGAACGCGACGCTGACTCACATACAGCCGATAAGTCGCCTTTCACTTCTATTCGCTGTATACTTTGCACTATTGTGTGCGAGTTAAGTTATGCAACCATATTTCAGCAAACGCTTTTCATATTATCCACTTATAGCGATGGCAATATTTAATATACGTTTAATCAATCTACAACCAACGTTTGCTCAATATTTGAATACGAAACAAAATATTTCTTCTCTTTAGGTTGGTTTTTTTTTTGTATTTTTGTTACATTATCAGTGTTACCCTTGGTATCGTACGGTGTTATCATCAGGAATGAATTCATTTATTTGCGATTCACTGTCAGGAAAAGGCGTCGTGAAAAACAAGTTTTTTACGTTCTTTTCGTGATAATTAAAGTATAACAACAAGAAAATTATTCGATATTTTTTTTTCTTCCATTGCTGTCCTTTTTTGGTTTACAAATTTTGAGCTGATTGATTTGAAAGTAAAATGTCATTGGCAAAAAAAGGCGACAAAAATTCAAGTTCCGTTAGTCCCGCGGCTATTTTTGTCCGGCGTAAATCCTTCGTTGCCGATTTTGCATCCTCTTTACATCCTTATAACGGCGCCTGTCCAACGGACAAAAAAATTGAAACCTTTTTTTTTTCAAAAATATTTAACCCTCTTACACTTCAACCGTCAACTCGACATAATGATTTAATGTCGTTTGGACTGAAAAATAATTTGACTCATTGATTTCTTTCATCTATGAATACCATTTTGAATGGTGTAAAAACAGCTTTGAACTATTTTGCGTTTGATATCTTGGACCTTGACATCTGCAACTTGACCTTACCGGATTCACTCGAATTGAAACCGATTTTGCATTTTGTCGTTCAAATAACTAGAACAAAAAATGCGGAAGATGATGTTTTCAACTATAACTTGAAAACTTGTTTCAAGATGAGAAAAACGATAAGTTATAAAATAACAAAGACGAGTTGATATTTGATGACGAGAAAACATTCGAACTCGTTGAATACAGAAAACAATTTTGTTATAAGATAAAAATGAATGATCGCGGATAGAATTGATTTGATTTCTAAAACTAAAATAAGTTTATTTTTGTTTCAAAACTTGTTTTAAATCATTGAATTGGAAGAAAAAAAATGCTATAATTTTGTATAAAAAAGCAATATCGGAATGAAGTTAGTTATACTTTGGCGTTATCGAAGATGAAGTGAGGACGAACAAAATTGTTTTTGGCATAAAGTCGAACTAGGAAGATTTGTAGAATTCGAGGGCGGTATAAAAAATTGCGTGCAGAATAATTGGATTCACGTGCCAAGCCCTTTGGTTGCATTCACGGCTGTAATTTGCCCACTCCAGCGAGCCCGTGCATGGTGAACGAATGGAGCCTGTACTCCCGCACCTTTCTTCGCGCGACCAAGCCGTACGTCAGTTAGAGCGCTGCGCTTGCGAAGCGTGCTCCTCTCCGCGAGTCTCAACTTTGTCGCGCATGTGATTTCTCTAAAAAAAAAGTGCAATCTTCATTACAAAGTGTCCCACATGAAATCGCAATAATTGTCACCAGTTGTTTCGGTTTTTTGTGAGTTTGCAAAGAATCATTGTGATCCATGGATTTTGTGCCAACAAGTGGTTTTTCTTTTCGTTCACTTTTCTTCCCATCAACTTTTTAATTTTTTACTTTTCATTTTTGAACAGTTTGTGCTTTTTAGTTAATATTTGTTATTTGATTTCTGATTGAAAGTTGTTTGAAATTGTTGGAACAATATTTTATCGTCGGTTTAAATTTGGAATTGCAGTTTTGATGTTTAAGACGAGCGCTAATTCGTTAGACGTTCTGATCGTAATTGAGGTTTATGTCGAAGAAGTGATAGAACATTATTGAGCAAGGTCTAAAGTAAGGTAGTATGTTTTCGGGCACGCTAGGTTAATTCTCCCGGATTATGTAGAGCATAAAATGGCTGGCTGGCGCTGCAGTTAGGTGTGCGAGGTGCAAGATACATTAGAAGGGGAAGGCAAAACGCGCCAACTGAGTAAAACACAAGATATGCACAGCCTTCAAAATCCTTCGCCTTGCCTTTTCGTTTCGCAAATCTCCTCTTCTTGCCATTCCAAAAAAGTCTTACTTGAACTTAATTTTTCATCCACGCATTTCGCTTAAAATAAGTCCGTGCTAAAACCTTGAGACCCATCGTAAAAGAATACCTATTTTTTTTTTTTTTTTTTTTTTTTTTTTTTTATCAACATGCCAAATAATAAAAATGTCAAATACTTTTCATGAAATGAAATGATTCAAAAACGCCGGCCGAGCAAACCTGAACGCTCATATACGTAAACTTTCACTAGATTAAAGAAAGAGAAAGACAAGCCGGGCCGAACGCCAAGTTATATAAATTAGATGTCCCATGAACGAGGTTTGTGATTAATCCGTCAGCACTAAGATATTTCAGCTGCTCTTATTTTCATATACTCTAAGTTGCTGCTTTGTCCTTGTTTTTGTTTGTTGTTTGTGAAAAAGCGAGGCTCAATGTTGCACGGAACCCACGGCAAGTTGACATAAAAAGTATTATAGTGTGTTGGTGCGCAAGTAGATTTATAAATCTCGTATCCAGGACGCCGTCAACTTTTAACGACCGCTCGACGTCTGCTTGCGAGCATTCGATACTTTATGACACAGCACTTTTGCTATCTCGCGCTGTTGAACCTTATAAGGAAGTTTTGCGACGCTTGCGAAAGGTGTGAACAATTATTGCTTCAGCCCTTTCTCGCCATACTCATTTACATCAACAAAGATTTTTCTTCCTAAAGTCCTGTATATGCATCCCATGTCCTTTATAAACTCCAACAAACCTTCAACACACACAAAATCACTACAATGAACTGTTTGTTTTTTTCTTATTCATTTCAATGAAAATGAGTTTTGTACTGTTTTTTATGATTCTAAAAATAAAATATTCATGGTGGATTCTAAAAATTCGCAATAATCTGAAAGCCCGTTACTCGTCACGATTGGAAGTGCTGCACGAAGTCGAATCACGTAGAGAGACGTATCTGCAGAGTGCCAGCGAGCCTTTAAGCGATCGTTAATTGTTAATCGTGACGCGTAGGCGGATGCGAAAGCAGCGCATTATCTGGATACGTGTCAGCGTCAACTTTTACGGATCGGACCATTCGCAATATGTATAACATAATGACATACACATACACCCAAGACTTTTTTCATCTTGTGACAGAGATTGTCACGAATTTGTGTTCTCCCTTGGCGTTGGCAACCGAGCGCATCACATTATGACGCGCGCGCCTCTCTCTCTCTCTCGCCTTTTTGTGACGTTTCGTTCGATTACATCAAGTGCAAGAAACGCGCCGAACTCAATAATGCGCCTTTTGTAGCGGAAACCGTCACCTTGAAAATTGCTCGAGCGTTGCAAATCGTAAGAATTGCAAGTAATGAGACACTCGCATCCTCTTCCTCGTATTTCTTTTCAACGTCATCCAACGACCCATTACTCTCAACAATTTTGGCCCATTTTTTTTTTTTTTTATTATTATTATTATTTCTTTTTAACCTTCAAAAATGATCATATGTGTTGACAACATTTTGGTCATATATAGATTGTTTTTTGAAGGCTTATATATACATGTATTCTTAAAGCAAAAATTAGCATTCTCTTTTTAAAAGAGGCTAAAAACGTCTAAACCTTGTTTCTCATTTGTAAAATCTTTGAGGTCATTCTAGAATGCATTCCATTTAGCACAATAAAATTGTTTACGCTCCCGAACTTGTTTATTGTTTGCATCTTCAATTGAAAAATCTTAAGATCATTTGGATGTTAGAACTGAGCAAAACGTTTTATTTCACCGTAAAAAATGAAGTAGAAATTTCAAGCAAAATTGCTCTAACTCAGTTGCGACTAAATTTGGTCGAATTTTAGAGTCGAAGTTCAAAATCCAACTTAATCCAATTTAGGCTAAACAGAAATTTAGGTTTTGAAACAAAAAGGTTCGACTTTATTTGCAGTTCTTTCCAGCTTTACTCAAAAGTGTCTTCGACAACGATAAATCTAAAAAAATCATAAAAAAAAATAATTAATCACAAAGGAAAAGTGTTTTCAGTGTGACGTTCGAGGTTAGGTTTTTTCTTGTCAGAATAAAATTCCAGTAAAGAGTTGAAAATCTGATCAAAAAAGTGAAAAGGTCAGATTTCAAACTCTAAGTTGAAAATTACAGCAACTTTGTTTGACTTTTAAATTGCGACTCTAAAATTTGAGCAAATTTGCTCTAAAACGAGGTTTAAAATTAAACTCTTTTTTTACGGTGTTGTTTTATGAGTGTGTGGGGCATCGTTTGTGCAATTTATAAATATTTATCATTGATCGTTTTGCGCGGAGAAGAAGCAAAAGCGCGTTGGCATTATTTTGTATAAACACACGTGACGTTTAGAGAAATATGAGCAACGGAAACTGTAGATAAAGGTGTTGCGTCAAGTTCTTGTAGTGTGCATCGGTTTTGTTGGTGTTTCCCACGTTTTCACTACTATATAGCTGTTTCGTATAGCATTTTGTGAGCTTCCGCCGAAAACGAGAGTCTGATAGAAAAAACGCATAACGGGATACACTCGCGACTAAATGGCAATGCAAACTTTCCGTAAATCACAGTGCTCAAACCCTTTGTTTCACGTCCTACCAATTAATTCCCATCGGCGTTTTGACCTTACTTTGAATCATTTATATATAAAAACTGAAGAATCTGAAGAAGTAAATGTGATGATCAAAGAAAAAGAGTAGACTATGTGATGTTTTGGTTTGATTTTGAATGGATCGGATGCGACGAGATTGGAAAAGTCGGTTTCGAGTGGGAGGTTTGGTCTTGATGCAGAAATGACCTGGGGTTAGTGTAGGGAGAAGGCTCGGCTGGACGTGCGATCGCGCGATTGTCGATGGATCGTGACTCGAATCGTGCATAAGAACTGGACTGCACTCACCTTGATGAATATTCAGCGGCGCTGGCAATCCGCAGCCGCGTTCTCCTTTGTTTGCACGTATTGTTTGTTGCGGACCGTGAAAAGAGCATAATTAAGGATAACGCACGGACCCACAAACATCAATCATATCAGAATATACGCGCCGGCACTTTTGTGTCCCGATAAACATCAAGACTGCATTTTCCAAGTTGCTTCAAAAGAAAAAAAATAATAATAATAATAAATAAAATAAAAGTGCGCTGTGACATCTTAGCGAGCGGTAGGGCAGTGGGGGACAATGTAAGGAAGAAAACGTGAAAAGGAGAGAAAAATGCGCAACGGAGGTCAGCCGCAGCAAACGGCCGTGATGGCACCGCCACACCTCAACGGCTCGGCACAGTTTATTTCTGGCGGATACGTCGGATACGTGGCGCGCCAGTCGTGGGGCCCGTATCAGGCCCCGCAGCATCACAGGAACGCGCCCAGGCCACTTTCGCAGCCGCCGCCGCCGCCGCCGCCGCCGCCTCCCCCCTCAAGACGCGAGAGCCACAGACCCCTATCAGCCGCCAATCTCAAAACCTCGTCCCTCCAATATGCCAGGAGCGCCGCCGCCTCACGCAACACCGCACCATCAGTGAGTCTCCCTCCGTTTCCAATTATTATTTATATTATTATTCCCAAACACATTTTTTCTCCACAAATCAACGTTGATTCCTTCAAATTCACTTTCCCAATCAAGCTTTCATATATTTCGAATTTTATTCTCAAACGTAACACGTTTCTTACCACCAAACTTGTGTTACTATGATATGACTTTTTTGAACAAAGTTATTTATTATTGGTCTTCTTGGAAGGACTAATCGGAAACAAAAATTGATCAATAATTGATCAGATTATTTTTTATAGTAAGTCGAAGGAAAAATAATAATTTTTTTTCTTTTTTTTGTTAGTTGATAAACTGACTTAGGAGCCATCATGGTTTTCGCAAGACCTCGAGAAAGATCTGTTTGTTTATTTCTGATTTGATTTGACATAAACGAAGGTCATGTTTGTTTTGACTGGAAATCGTTGGTCGATTCGTTTTTGAGCTTTAGCGATGAGAATAAAACGGAAGTTATGTGGTACGTGGGTCATCTGTGTGCATCGACGCCGGAATAACGGTTGTCGTTATAGCCGCGAAAGTGCAGCTTACAATGCACGACAGCTGTCAGCCATCATATTATTTCAATTTGCATTGCTTCCTTGTTTACCGCGATCGTGATCGCATTATCCAGCTGGACGAATCAGATTATTCTGCAATCATGAACGATTGTAAATTTGTACACCACCAAACCAAGCAGAAATATTAATCCTGCAAGATTTGAGGAACCCGGCGATGTTTTTATATCGTCCAATTCCCGGCGTGCCAGGTAAAATCCATTGGATAAGAGCGCACGTTGAAAAACAAATTTAAAATTTATTGTTGTCGGGGACAAAAGGTAATGCCAGTCAAATCAGTTGACAAAAGTCCATTGATCCTTATACAAATGGGATTTTGTGGAAAAAAAAGAAAAAAAATTGAGTCCCACACGAGCGACTCAACAAAGACGGCTCATAACGAGCATACACCCATACCTCTGCTGTGATCGAACAGTCGTTCTGAGTCTTATATTATATTACGCAAAGCGATAAATTCCGCACTGCGCGCGTATCCATTTTATTTTGCCTTTTTGTTACAAAACAGTTACGCCTTACACACAGGTACGTACACACAAACTCGCGGCATAAAACATTTGTGCTTATAGCCTCTTTTTTTAATTTAATCAACGATATTAAATGTAGGATAATCATAAATAAATAACACCTTTGTAAGTGTTATAAAGAAATGTTCTCTTCCGATTTTTCTTTACCTTGTGCGGACTCGATGATTTTCTTTTGAATAAGTTTTTTGTTATTTCAAAATGAAATTGTAAAACAGAGGATGTTTGTTATCATCAGAAATGTGAAATCACACAGACGCATCATTTCATAGGAAACAAAATTGCGCCGCGTATAATTATTTACGGCAGAGATCTTTCACAATTTCTTTAATGCGCGAACGAAAAAAAAGCGAAAAGCGAAATGGCTTTTAAAAAAGGGGAGTGCACACGAGCAGTTATTTCGGGTTGATTGTCGCCTCGAATTCCATGCCTGGCCAAGGTAAACTTGATGCTGAAATATTGTATTTCAGGATGGAATTTTAATCGCAGATTAAGAGACAAATAAGCGAAACAGATTTTCGATTGAAAATTTATTATTGTGTGAGATGGTAATTTAATTGCTGTTTGTTTTTGTGTTTCAGAAGGTTGATCCCGAGCTGATATTTACCAAACAGGAGCGCATCGGAAAAGGCAGCTTCGGCGAGGTGTTCAAAGGCATCGACAATAGGACGCAACAAGTGGTCGCCATCAAGATCATTGATCTTGAGGAGGCCGAAGATGAGATCGAAGATATCCAGCAGGAGATCATGGTGCTGTCGCAGTGCGACAGCCCCTATGTCACCAAATATTATGGATCCTACCTCAAGGTTAGATCAACTCATTCTTTAATCAACCAAAACAATTTAATTCTGTTTACCCGCTTTATATTCTACAACTCAAAAATTATCTATTATAATTTTATATCCTATGCAATAGGGTGAAAAGACGATATCTTTTTCAGATCCAGATTATTCAGATTGACAAAAAGTACCCTTTACATAATAGTTTCTAGCATATTTGTTTTTCAAAAAATGCAAAAATGCATTGTTTCTCAATGCAAAATTTGTGGGAAAGAGATTTGTGCAGATTGAAGAAACCAAGTGGCTAGAACTGCTCTTTTTTTTATTTATTAACACCTGAAGCTCCTCAGCTCAAATATTTTGTTAGCCACATTGTTTCTGTTATTTTTTGTTTTGACCAAGACGTTGATTTGATAGGATAAAATTCGTTTACAGTGGTAATCATGGTTGTTCCAGATAATTTACTATACACATAAATAATTGTGATCGGTTTTATGCTAATTCGGGCGGCTGAAACCGTAAAGACTATTATGAGCGAGATTCCATCCACGTTTAGCAGATAAAAAAGTTTATGTGTTCATAAAAGCTACTATTTTTCAAGTTCTCAAAAATGAAACTTCGCCAAAACGGATTACAACAATAATGATTACAAACTTGTCTTATATACAAACATGTTGTTAAACAAAATTTCGAAGGCATTGTTTGTTGCAAAATGAAGGTTTTTGATTGTAAAAAAAGAGACACATTTGGAGCATAAGTACTTTGTGATGTGAGTGGGTCGCTTTAGAAAAAAGCATATGTCATGTTTACAGGGCTGCACGTATAATTGGCATTCGTCATTAGGGACGTAACGGAGAGGCCGCGAGTTGCTCGTGACACTTAACTCGCATAATCTATTGCCCCTTGTGAGAAATAGCGCGACTCACATCATGGCCGACACGTTTACTATGCATAATTAAAGCGAAATGAAAAGTGTACTTGCACTTTTTGGCGTATAAAAAACGATCCATTTCACATTATTTTCGCAGAGTTTCGAGAGAGTTACATCATCAGCAAGAGACCATAAAAAGTGTATTCCCAGCCAGCTTCTCGAGGGAACGAAAATTTATCAACTTATGTCTCTTTCAAGTTGGTACAATTGTGGGATGTTAAATTTATGATGGTTCTGAGTGTAAGGTGTTTTAAGGTCAATGATGGTCGATAACACCTCGTCACGCCTCCAAATTGACTCGCTTAATATGTATATTGTTATGGCTCTCTTTGACTACATAATGTCAAGCATTGTGACAGCGTTATGCCGAAGCACATTTAACCCGTTGCATCGGGTCATTTTCATATACCTTCGGGATGGGAAGGGCGCAACGCTCGGTTAACCATATAGTAGTTTCCGCTATACACAAATGCGCTTCCCTTTTTCGTTATATTACCCACGCACAAAAAAATAACATTCTAATACAATTTACCTGCGTCATTTTAACCACCGCCTCAACTCTTTTTATTGAAAACTAATTGTTATACATTATTTGATTGTAAATTGTTGTTCGAATAAATGATTTATTAGGAGAAGCTTTTTTTGTATAAAAATAAAAATTTCGTTTTGCAAACAAATTGAATCTATCATATAGATGGGCGCGTGTGATAGTGGAGCAGAACAAAAGCGAGAGACAGAGTTACACGTGTCCAAGTATAGCGTCGCCAAAGAAAGCGCGGACTTCTTTGTTAGTTGATTTTATATTGAGTTTCCGTACAGACAATGCACATATTCATAATGATCCGTATTTTTTGCTTCATTCGATAGCTGCTCTACTGTTTTCTACTTTTAGCAACCACTTTCTCCTCCTATTCAAAGGCACATCCCTCATGATTTTTCTCTCAACGTTTCAAAAATACAACTCTATCGAAAGTGCAATCGTTGTTTTGTTCGAAAGTCAAACCATTCGAATTCTAAAAAAACGCATCAAACAAATGAATTTCGCAATTGTAAATTTGCTTGTAACATAAAAAGCAAACGACTTTTAGTAAATAAACGAATCAAATTGATTTGATGAAATAGATTTTGGTCGAAGAAGGCATAAGTGAAAAATCGAAAAACATTAATTATTGGACAAGTAAAAGTGAATGAAAAGGTAATATACAATTATTGTTCCATCGAGTCAAAATTCATGAACGAATTGTACCAAGCATCTTTGTGATGGTTTTCCGCTTGTGGGTTGAGGAAGTGAGGAACCGCGAGTAACAAAATCAACTTTCCCATCGCAGGGCACTCGAACAGCGAGTAAAGAAAGTTTTTTTTCTTTTCGTTCGGTATAATTCATTGAAACGACCCATTCCGTAATATTGCGAGCACTTTTTTACATACTCTTTTGTTCTCGATTTCTTTTCTTTTTTTTTTTCGATCCTCAAACTGTTCCCAACTGTTTGCATTTATAATAATTGAATTCAAAAAATGATCTCCTTTTACTTAAGACAACATTCTTTTGTTTGATATCAACTTTCTAAAATTGATCTGTTTTTTTTTTTAAGTGATTTTTGCGCAAATTCATTATTTGATGGGAATAAATAATGACACATCGAATTCCATGATGAATAATATAGAAAAATTTCTGTGGTGTTGAGGAAAAACGAGTTAAGTGGCTTTTTGAACATTTCGAGAAAATGACGTTTAAAGTTTTATATGTGAATCACATTGTAGCGTTGGCTTTGCGTAGGAATTCTTATTGAACATTGTGAATAAAGTAAAAAAATAAATAAATAAATAAAAACATGTTTTTGTCACTTTTCCATTGTCTCAAAACAAAAAAAGTCACTTAACTGGTTTTTCCTCAAAAATGCTAAATTTCAAAAGAATAGTTGGGGCCCATCTATAGAATACGTGCCCTGAAAGCGCGAAAGTGACGAAAGCGTACCACAATTTGGGGAGAACGGGAGTGTTACCTGGCAATTAAAGTGTACGTGCGCTTTGTCGATTTTAGTAAAAACTCTTTTTGGCAAACAAACAAATGCAAAAATCAATAACAATGCATGGAACTAGTCGATTTTGTTAATAAAATTTTCCGATAAACAATCCAATGCAAAAAACAATAAGGAAGAATTAGTCAGAACTCTATTAAGTGCTCTTCGATATTGCTATCTGATTTGTTTTTTCCTAGAAATTATTTATTATTATTATTATTATTATTATTATTATTATTATTATTATTATTACTATTTATTTTATTCACGGGAAATACCCTTTTCATATGTAAATCATTTCGAAAAATGAATATATATCCAGTACAGTTCACAACGTTCAGTGTGCAAAGGTGTTTCAGTCACAGTGATTCCAAAATCAATCAAATAAATATCGTCAATAGTTAACAATCAAATAAAGACGCAAAATAAATATAAAAAAAATCTCATCAAATTTATACAATCTGGACAGTTTTGTGCTATTCGTTGATGATTTCTGCATATGTTTGTTTATCGGAAAATGGTTTTGAACAAGTTCGACTAGTTTAATGCCTTTATTTATTGTATTTTGCATTTGTTTGTTTGTCGGACAATTTTTCGAACAAAATCAACAAAATTAGTTCAATGTTTAAGAAAGTTATTTCAGATAAATATGTTTTGTAAATTTTATTATTTCCCCTTCTTTTTGTCATATAAAATAAGGGGGAAGGGGGTATTTGAGTAAAAACGTACGTACTTAATGGAAGAGGGGGGCTGAGCGTGATTACGGAAGCAGGGCACCAGTGGGTGCGGAAGAGGGTGTTATTTTTGACTGTTTTGGCGCGCGTAAATGTTATAAATGGCCTCTTACAATTTTCTAAGACAATAAAATCATCTATAACTATTATCATATTAACTCTATCAATAGATTGACAGATTTTTTTCTGTTATAAATTTCAAAAATTTCCCCCTGTAACAAATCAAAATGTCTAAAATAGTCGCTTCTGAAGTTGCTCAAAGTAAGATCTCCGCCTGTGAGCGCTATTGGGAAAATACGACAAAACCTTGTTATAAACATTTTTGTTATGAAAACCTTAGTCTTATTCAAAAAAAATTACTTTATCAAAATATGCGATGAAAGAATTGTTAAAAACAACGATTTTGAACCAAAAATCGATGCAGAGTTTCCTCAAGTTGTTACTTATTTTTTCTCATGATTTTTGCAATAATTACGATTAATTTTTCATATAAGTACTAGAATATACTTGATTAAGTCAATTACATTCTTCTACACATTTTTTGGAAGAAAATCCATCAATTTCTCAGTTTTGCTTTGTATACAGGTCACTTAACTGGTTATTTTGCAAAAATGGCAGTTAACTGATAAGGTTTTTAACGATTTACATGAAATATTGAGTTCAAAAATCATTTCAACCAGTCTCGAATGAAAGGTCAGTTGAAAACACATCAAAATTCATAATAATCTCGATTTTGAAAAAAAGTCACTTAACTGAGTTTTCCTCAACACCACAGATTCGACTGAGTCCTAATTACAATGACACTGTGGCTGTGGAGGAAAAAAAATCAATGAATAACGAAACAATGAGATTACGGTTGCGAAACGATGACACAACTACAGCTTGATTGGAGCCTGATGGCCGACGCGGATGTCGGCCAGTCTCTGATGTCATCGCTGTAGGGTTTCTCTAACTTTTCAACGTGATTCACAATTATTCGGAACTTTCAAAATAATACAATTAATGTATCAAAATCATCAGGCCAACATCAAAGTAATACAAGTTAACAAAACTTATTTTCAAATGATTTGTCTTTAGATCCAACAATTTTCATTAAATTCAATTAAACGAATGAACCACATTATTGCGGCGGCAATTTTGTTTGCAAAAATTCATTCTTAAAAAGTGAAATTGAAAAAAAAAGTTTTGGATAAAGATTGTATGTTGATAATGTTCGATAAAAATAATCCTTTGATAAAAATGAAGATTAACTGACATTGATAATAAAATAATCAAAAGTTTGCAGTTTGAAACGATTAAGTTTGCGAATCGAAAAGATGAAATCCAGGAGATAAAATTGAGGGGCTTTGGTATATAACGGAGGTATGGAATGTCTCGCGTCTGAACTTTAAAGGTAATTGTGCACTTCTAATTGACGGAATAAGAGGTCGTATACTTTCACTTGTCGCGCGGTCGCATCGCAATGATTTTCCGCAATTCAAAAGCCACTCGAGACGTCACCGGATGTATGCCCGACAAAGAACGATGATGATTCCTGTCATTATCTTTTGTGCCATAATCGCGTGTGCACTCAAAAACCACACTTTTAAAACAAAACAAAACACAACAACATTCGAGTTGACTGCGAAAATGATATAAAAAGTAAGAAATGAAGAGAAGGAAATGGAAAGACGATTGGATTTGAAATTAAAATCGCGTTTATCAGCATTCGTTTTGCGAGCATCAAATTGAACAGTGTAATTGGTATGACGCAAAGTTGCCTGAGAAGCATAAATTTCATAAAGAGCCTTTTGCCGGCAGCCATAGCGAACTCAAAGATTGACGCGTCGTTAAAAAGTTGGAGCGCTTCTTTCTCGCATTTCCAATACTTACAAGCGTCGATCAACGATAAGACATGCTCGTCTTCATTGCAATTTATTGAATCAACACCATCCTCTTGAAAAAAACAAGCAAAATTATACGACTACCGATGTAAAATCCATTTGCAAAACCAGAAAAAATGAATTGCAGCAAAATTGAAAAACAAAAATGGATCGTCCTTAGACGGTTGACATGAAAAATATTGATTTTCATAAGAGATTGAATGAGAAAAATGCGATAGCTTTGTCCTTCAATTTTATGCTCCAAAGATGAACGCTCTTTTTTAGCCTGTTCACAACTCACTACCGTCAAAGTTACAAATTCATTTTATAAAAGTCACTTGATCCTTTCTCTCAATTGCTTTTTTTCGCTCGGTCCCTAAGTCTTCATTGAACTTTGCTCCAGCTTTTTTTATGTCCAATTTTCAATTACCGTTCTCAACTTGTCATTTAATCTGCCTTCAAAATAAGTTTCAATGAAAGGTAGTAAATATTTAATCTCAAACTCGATAGAATTAAAATATACAAATTAGATTTTAATGAAAATTTTTGATTTATTATTTGCAGGGCACAAAATTATGGATCATTATGGAATATTTGGGAGGAGGCTCAGCCCTGGACCTGATGAAAGCAGGCAGTTTCGAGGAGATGCACATAGCGGTGATTCTGAGAGAGGTTCTCAAAGGTCTGGATTATCTGCACAGTGAACGCAAGCTCCACCGCGATATCAAAGGTATTGAATTAATTTTTGCACGCAAGCGAAAATTCACTCTTTTGTGATAACAACAGATTTTTAACTGTAAGCGATACCGAACTTGGTATTACATAATGCAAATAAGCAAAAACTGTGACCTATTTATCTTTTGCTTTTAGCTGCAAATGTCCTTCTGAGTGAGATGGGAGACGTGAAACTGGCTGATTTCGGAGTCGCAGGACAGTTAACCAACACGACCAGCAAGAGAAATACTTTTGTTGGGACTCCCTTCTGGATGGCTCCTGAAGTTATCAAACAGTCTGCGTACGATTCTAAGGTGATTAATCTATTTATTACCCTCTATTTTTTAAAACCATGATAAATAATCGGAATTTATAGATTTATAGAAAATCGGCATGAATTGATAACAAATTGACAAATAGCTTTAAAAAAAGCTCAACGAGTACGAACTAAGTACTACGAGTTGTAAATTGCAAGAAGCATGTTTTTACAATTACTATTTTTTAATTTAGATTTATTTTGCTAGAAATCAATCAAGTGTTGATGAAATTATCATTTTCAATCACTAAGTACTTTTTACGAGTCGCGTTAATATGCATTGAAACGCGTTAAAATGGATTGATTCGCATTGAAATACAATCAGCCGCTTAACATAATAAAAATACATTAATTAATATAACGTTGAAATGCTCTAACTCGTTGTTAAATTGCGGTAAGTTGCGTTAAATTACATGATTACACATTTTTTGAGTTAAAGTACAATAAAATGTGTTGATATTTTTGTCCCTACTTTGAAATAGCTTTGGATGGGAAACAGTTAAGAAATAGAAATTTTTATCGGCAAAAAAGTGTTATAATGTAAATAAAACGGCAAGAAAAGAAAGAATAAGTGTAACGATGGTGAATTGATAGGAAATAAATGACAAAATGTATCGAATCAATTTACATAGATTGAAATGTACAAACAGGTGCTCCACTTTCGTTGACATTGCATTTTAAATCATCAATCGCGGGCCGCAAATAGCTTTCTTCCAGATCTGCGCGTTCGATTCGATAATGTTCAATCATTTCTAATTCCCTGTTTTGCGATACACGTTCACATCTTTTACTTTCTATTTCCCTAGTCGGAGAGCAAAGCCAATGTTTCTCAATAGCAACGGTGCTTCGATGAAAGAAATATGAATCGGCAAAATCATTTGAATCCCTTTGATCGTTCCACAAATATATTATTTCCACGTCAAATCCATACTCGGTTCCAAATCTCTCTTCTCTCTCTCTCTCTCTCAAGTTTGTTTTTCAATAATTCTAGGCGGATATTTGGTCGTTGGGAATAACAGCGATTGAGCTTGCAAAAGGAGAGCCGCCGAACAGCGAGTTGCATCCGATGAGAGTCTTATTTTTAATCCCCAAAAACAACCCTCCGCAATTAACTGGAAATTATACGAAACAGTTCAAGGAATTTGTTGAGGCTTGTCTCAATAAAGATCCAGAAAATGTGAGTTTTTATAATTTATAGAAAAAAATAACAACAATCGAGAAAATACGTGTTTTCAAATCTGCGGACAAAGTTTAATATGAAACTTGAACTTTGCAGAGGCCAACGGCAAAGGAGCTGCTGAAGTTTCAATTCATCAGAAAAGCGAAAAAGAACTCGTACCTGATCGACCTGATCGACAGGTACAAGAAATGGAAGTCGCAGCGCAGCGAAGAATCAGAGACAGAGAGTGAGAATTCGGACTCGTGAGTATTACGGCAGGCGTTTTTTGTACCCGCTTTTGTAACCGACGCGCAACTTATTATTTCACCGTTTCTCTCAATTAATTTGCCAATCAGCGAACTTTAATTGAATTGGCTAATCGTGTTGCCAAATGTCCGTACCTAATTTCTGTGTAATAATAAAAAGGGGAACATTCGATCGGACTCAAACAAACTCGAGATTGTTTGTTTGTCACAACAAATTGTTCGTTGGACATGAATGATGGCTGTACTAATCATGAATAATTGTACATGCATTGATGTCAATTACTGATTAAATATGCATACGTAACCACTTATGTCCGCCTCATAAATATTCATGGTGTATGCTAACCAATCGCCACAACCTTCCAACAAATAATCCAATCAAAATCATCCTACATGATTTTTTGTTGAATTTATAATCGAAAATTGTTCCAACATTTAGAGGCAAACATTTGAGGAGAAGTTTTTTTTTGTTCTACTAAGATAATAATTTATGACGTTTGAGCATTGTGTTTTCGGGCCATGAAAATTGTCGTTGCAAAACGATTGATAATGCATTGATTGCAAAATGATTGATGAAGTTGAGTAATTAATTGGCAATTATGATTATTGCAGGGAAGAGTCAAAACAAGACAGCGACATGGATGAGCCTTGGATCATGACCGTGAAGGGTCCTCACGGTGTGAAAGGATCATCGGTATCAATTCTTCCAATGGAAGAGCAACCAAGTTCACTGGCTAATGCACCCAATCACAGGTCGTCCAACCACAGCAATGTGCAAACCAAACCGCATACCAATGGTGCAGCCAAATCGCCACCTAAAGATTCCTCTTCGCTTAACCACTTCAAAACAGAGCCGAGAGAAACTTCGCACGATGGACAAAATAAGCATTCGGTAAAATTGAAATCAAACATTTGTTTAGAGATGATTATATCAAGTTGCTTTTTGTTTCATCTGATTGATGTATTTATGGTGAATGTGTCAAATTTTAGGCACGTCTACAAGACGAAACGCCGGATACCAGTAGGGAAATTCGAAGAAGAGGAGTGTGGGATTCAACAAACACCGTGTTGTCAGCAAACGCGGTCCGACAAAGGGACAATAATTCTCGAGAGAAGAGAAACAGTAAGCCAGACGTGCCAGTGGTTCCAATGCTGGACCACAGGCTCGACGATGAACAAAAACCGAGAAGCTCAAAGGAGCACATGCATCCTCGAAGTGCCGTACTATCTGGAGTTATCGTTCCTCTTCTTACTGAGGTACTTCATACAGCACTTTTTTAACTCAATGCTATACAGATTCAAATTTCTAATTAACTAGAAGGGCCGAGTGGACACACATTTATACCATTAATACTTAGTTAATACTAGAGAATGGTTTTGAATCAAAATTAAATAAAAGAACTCTCCTACTGTAGACTGAGTAGTAGATTGAGTGAAAAACAACAACTTTATCACATTTTGAATGTTGGAAATGGTAAAATTTGGTTCACTCGGTTCTTTTATATTTCTGTTTGAAATATTTGCTTATTTGATGTTTTGAAAATTTGCAGCTTCAACGAAAGCATATGTATTCTGTGCGAGACAGAGGCGAGGGAGGCAATTCCGTGAGTCGAAGTGGCAGCGCCATTGAGGAGCTTCGCGAAGCCTTTGAGCTGGCCGAACAAACAACGCCAGGCGTTAGCGAAGTTCTCGTACGAGAAATTTTTCGAGCTTTGCTTATCTCCCCTGATAATAATCATTCAGACCTTCGCCTCTCTATGATAATGGACAAGTTTGTTTTAAGGTAACATCATTATGAGAATTGAAAATTGGCATTGGATGTGCGTTGCATCTGGTTTTTTGATTGCGAAAATTATTGTTCTAAATTTGGTTGTCGTTGCAGGAAAACGTAGGATCGCGCGAGATCAAAATTACACTGTAGGTTACGGCCCGATCATACAAAATCTTATGTTTTAAACCACATCGACAGGCTTGACTGTGGAAAAACTATACAAAATTACTCGAATATTTCTATCAAAGTATAAAACAGAATCGATTCATTATACCCATTGAACATGTTGCTTCGAAATACAAAACATATTTTGTTACCACAATTGAAAGAAATTTTTTTAATCCAATTCCAAAATGCATTTACGCCATTCAAAATCTGAAAATCTTTGCAAAAGTTCTTTCGCGATTGAATGTGAAAATTGTATAAAATCCAATATTTTGATATAATATTTTGTTCGAGCGCTGTTTATATGTTTATATTCGTGTTTCAATTTACGTTCAAATATATGTTAACGAAATAATAAATCGCAAACGTACCTTGGATTTTGCACGTTGATGTCAAGCGCATCTGTTTAACATGCCTGACTCTAATGAATGAGAATAAAACTCGAGTCAGCTTGCTGAACAGAGTCTCTTCGTTTCTTTGGATTTGACGTAACTAAGAGATCTTGGCAACTGAAAAAAAAAATCATTACTTTGCTTATTTTATAAATGATGAATAAAGTATTCCCAATGGAAACTGTATTTAAGGGGAGAAAGTTGAAGAAGCCCGACATAGTTATGTTTAGTTTAGTTGCTTAAAGTCAATAAAAAAAAAAAGAAGTGTTGAAAGATTAACACAATGCAAGCGTCGTTAATGAAAAGAGACTGTTATTATGCCAAACGATTTTTGTAATATGTTATTCGAACGGTCGTTGTGAGCTGATTCGATTGAAATGTTTATTTCAAACGAAAATGGATCAAACAAAACGAGAGTGCGAACGTGCGTGAATGAATGTGTGGACAAGGATAGATGAACGAACATTATTTCGATTCTTATCCGACCGTTGAAGCATCCGGAATCTGCACTCGTCGTACAAACGTCGAGACTACATTTTATTTATGTTTATACAAATCTTTACAAGTTGTTGTTGAAGAATAAGCAATTAAATTATTTCAAAAAAATATTTAACGCTCGAGTGATTGCACATTCCGGATCGAACAAATTTTCGTAATTTTATCTGGATGATGGAAGAAGAGTAACGAGAACTTGAAACGTTTGTCCTTAGCGCGAGAAGCGCTTGTAAATATGTATTTAGCGTAAGGTATAGATTTATTGTTTTAGAGGTCGACGTCCCTGCAGTCTCGTCTTTAAACTCCTCTCTCCTTCCTAGTTTTAGACCCGAATTCGTATTAGCGGTTGATGCGTTTGCAACACAATATTATAACATAGTAAAACTAAAAAGAAATGTCCAACTTTTGGTGAAGCAGAAACAGAAAAAAAAAGATATTTTCGAATGATATATTTTTACATTTCATTGTTTTAGAACTAATTTATTGTCCTGCCGAAATGTATAATTTTGTTAATGTTTGTTCTTGATACAATAATCTTGATTAACAGGCGCAAATTATGTTCTCGTCAGTTTGTTTAAAAACAATAAATGATGCTCGACTTTGAAAAGAAAAAAAAGTAAAAAAATGAAAATAAGCCTGTGATATAAAATATCCCACGTTAGATAACTGTAATCTTAACAAATTGTCAAAATTAGCTGCCTATTTGTGAGTGTAAAAATTGTTCTTGTATTTACTTATAAAACTCATCCTAAAACAAATCATAGATGTATATTTGAATTAGTTTTTTATTGGCAATAGCAGGCAACAAATCATTTTATTCAACGGTCGAAATTACAGAGCTGATTTTGTCGAATTTGTTAATATATTGAAAGAAACAAACGACGAGATTCCAAGACAATATTGAAGCCTTTGGTAGATTGCGAGGTTTTCTCTCATCGTAATCACGCTGTCTTTTGCCATAAATCGAGGTTTGCTCTTGTTTGTCCGCGCAATTGCAGACAGGACGTCGGCGCTTAATCCACATTGATTACAAACTAATGTATTTTATAAAGTAATCAAATTACAGAGGCGAAGTTCTTTTTTTGAAAGTTAAAGATAGAGCACGGTTCAAGAGTCAATGTTACCAGACATTAGTGCTAATTTCGAACAAATGCGAAACAAATACAAATTTTACGTTATATTTTGAGATTGTAATTTTATTCTGCGTTCGTGCTTGATTGAATCAGGAAGCTCAGCAAAAAAAAATGACGAGCGATAAATGGTCAACGATGAAAGTACAAAATTAATTTCGATACAATAGTTGTAACGAGTTTCGTTACAAACAGTCCTATTCCACTCGTTACATTGGTTGTATCGAGTTAGTTACCTTCGTTGTATCAAGCTCGTTACAAAAAGTGAAGAGGAAGGGAGAGATATCCCCACTGATCCCCACTCTTTAGTGACTTTGTATCAAGCTCGTAGCATTGTTTGTAACGAGCTTCATACAACAAGTGTAACGAGTGGAATACAACTATTATAACCAAAACTCGTTACAACTATTGTATAGATTTTCTCTCTGGGTACAGTTGACGAATTTATGATACGTTAATCAATAGCGAGATAGTAACCAAATTCAAAGTGGTTCATTACACTAGAAATCTAAATAACAACAGAATACATAATACCCCAGGTTGAATTTATAATCACCAGGTTAATACCTTGGTAAATGAAAATCAAATAGTCAATAACTAATCGAGCTTTTATGTAGAAATTTGTTTCATCCGAGGATTTCAATAGATCTCATCGTTTCGTCACTTTCGGGATGCAGTATTTTATTGTTTTAAAATATAAAATAATATATTCTTATTCTATAATTTACTATGAAAAATTGAATAAAAAATGCCTGTACATTGTCTCTCAAAATTTTCCAAACGAACTTCGTAAAAATTATTTGTTTAACTTGTTTCGGAATTTATTGTAATTTAATAAGAGTCGAAAAAGGTCTTATAGTTGAATTAAAGTTTAATTAAACAATCGTACTGTTAATTACAAAGTAACGTTTATTCTAATATATTATAAATAATTATGATTAGAACCGTTTTATCGTCTGGTTGGATATTTGATTTTTTTTAACATTGTCGCCCTTGCTTGAGACACTCACTTATGACGCTGCCATACAATATTGTGGTGCCGGCTCAATTTTTTTGTTCAACGACAACATTCGACATTTTTAAACTGATTGCATTTTCAAAACGCGCAAGGCGTAGAGACTTATGGAGAAAGCATGACTTGCAAAAATATGAAGTTTTGCAGGAACTAAACAAATGTATGAAATATTTATTTCTTTTTTATTGTCAAATTTCGCGTTTCAAAACTAATCAAATTTCAAATAATTTGGATGAATTGGAAATCGAAATTGCATTCTTTTTAAGACGAATTAAATATTGTGGACTACGCTGGCGCCTTGATTCGTTTGTAAAAGAAATAAGAAACTCGATGTATCATGTACAGCATGACTCATTTAAAACAAAACAAAACTATTAGATTCATTATTTGATTGGAAAAATAAAATTCTGTGCTTCGTACGCGACGCCTGTTTAACTGTACGCAATTTTGAATGAATTGACAACTGGTTGTTAATTTGTAAGCGTTCAAATCAAGTTCAAATTGTAAGCGTTGAACCCAAAAACGCACATATACGCCTGACAGAATGTGTACTTCGCGATTGTGATTCATCTTCGGTCATTCCTTATTTTTCCAGTTATCTAATGAGACTCTTGAGGTTCACTTTCTCTCGCGGTAGTCAGAAATTGAATCAAATTGAACCGTTAGATGACTTCAAACAATTTTGATGAATAATATCCCAGATAAACGTTAACATTTTGCTTGAAAAGAGCAAAAAATATACTAATTTCTGTGGAATGAGATTCAATATGAATTGAATTATAATTGTAAACTCATTTGATTTCGACGATTGCCGCTTGCGGAAGGACCTTTAAATGTGCGATAGATGATATATCAGTATATTGTTTGCCAAATTTATTTAGCAGGATGACGTCGTCAATTTTTGGAGAGTAGTTTCATGAAAAAAAAAAAAAAAAAAAAAAAAAAAAATGAACAAATCAGTGAAAAAATATATATACAAAAAATGAACAAAAAGAGTCAAAACTTGGTTGATTTATTTATACCTTTTTTATTTCCAATAATAAATTATACATAATAAAAATTAATACCAGAAACTTGGTTTTTTCACACGATCTTCCTTGACTCCCATCTTTTCCATTATGTCCATTTCGAAAGTTTTTAATTCGGGCTAAAAAATACGATTATTCTTAATTGAAAACGGCTTATATATTTTTAGTAATTTTTTTCTTGTATTAATTTGGTTTAATACCTTGAACGTCACTGATTTTGCTAAATCCATTGGTGTATCTTTGGGACCTTCTTTGTACTGGACCTTAAATTTATAGTCTACAGTAGATTCACTCGTAATTGGTAAAGGGATGATCCTTCCAGTTCTCATAGAAACTCGAACTTTCTCTCCTTCCTCATTGAATCGCCACTGAATGTTTGTCGGGGACCTTCATTTGTTTCAGTATGTTTCATTAGTTCAGCGCTTAAAGATTTTTCGTATATGTAAAGTAATTTAAATTCAAAAAACTTACAAATCACTAGGATCAACCAGTGCAACCTCACTGGTGACTAAAAGCGGCTGCTCTACTTGCGCATAAACACCTTTGATGTCTTTGAATTTTCCCACGACTTCCAATTTTGTGTTCAACCCATTCACGATTACCCAGTTTCGTTCTTGGTAGATTTGCTTTATAGTACTTTGTTTCCCTTTATCTTTCCCTACAAGAACTTCTACCTAAAAAGAGAAACAGAAAACTGCATATAATTTTTGTCTGTATTGAATCAAGTAACGTTACATATAATGCCTTATAAACAACTTTAAATCTATTTTTAAATGTATTATCTTACCACGTCTCCAATGAAGAAACTCCAATCCTTGATCGGCTCGACAAGAACAGGAATAATCTTTTTATTTGGTGGATTATCTCTTTTGAATTCTTCAGTCCAAGGACGATGGACGTCGAAATAAAATTGTGTCCTTTGCCTGACCACTTTTTGCCACTGAGGTCCTTTTGGTGCTTTGTAATAAATCTGGTTGGAAACAATCACTCATATTCAGATGAAAAAACGTTGTATTCAGCGCATCAAACATAACCTCAAATAAAATTGCAGGTTTCTGGATTTTTTTATTATAAAAAAAATTATCGAATTAAATAAATAAACTTTGATGTAAGTCATAATTTACTTTTTAAATGGAAATTGTCAATTGACAATATTTGTTAATATTTTTTATGACAAACTAACCTGTTCCGAAGCTCTTTTAATGTAACGTTCAGGTAAATTTGAATGCTTGATTGTTTGTTCTTTGATTAATTTTAGAATATTGAAGCGCGGCATTTTTTATATAAAGATGCACAATGATTCTCAAATCATTAGGAGAAAACAATTGTTTATTTAGTCGTTTAATTTCTCTTGATCTCGCGTGACTTTTGTTGGAGGTGCGCACTCATGACTGTTGAAACTTTATATTATAAGAGAACTTCAATTCGATTTGTACTCTTCATCTCTACTTTTTTACAGAAAAACCGTTTTCTCTTCAAATTTTTTTATCTGTACCAATTAATTAACTATCGAAGATACATACTATCAATCAACAACAAATGAATAATATATGTTTTCGAATAAAAAGTTATTCAACGTCGTGTCACGCATATATACCCCAAAGCGTTACTCCATGTAGCCCCTAACTGTTTGGGAAATTTGACAATGCGATACAAACCAAACCTTATACAGCAAAATTACGCAACAAAATGACACTCTTTCATGGAAGATGAAATTAGCTGAATGTTACAACTTTTTTCTAAGATTTTATTTGGACAAAATTTAAACTGAAATATTTTATGTCAGAGCAGTCATCTGATTATTTATATATATTGTTTATTCAACAATTGTTTATTTCCTTTTTTTGTATATGATATTTCTCGTACATTTTATTTATTTGTAGAGCCGGATGTTTTTCAGAATTGTTTTCTCGGAATGGTTCAGCGATATTTTGTCTCTTTTATATAATATACAAGTTTTAGGTATAATCAGGTTCGGCCTGATAGACCGGCGAGATCACTTCAGTTTTTACTTTGTTTTTACTGCCTAGCTGACAAGTTGCGTGGGTTTCAAAATAATGGTTAAGCAGGGTAAGCTGTGCCCTTTTTTCCTTTATGAATAATTGATTTTTTGAAGTTTGTGTGTATATTTAGTGAAAATTGTTGTCTATAGATGATAAATTTAGCCTGGAGCAAACCACACGAGATTCCTATACATGGAGAGATTGGATGCTATACTCGCAAGGAGATGATACGTGAAAAGGTCAAACGATACATGGAGGAAAATTTGGCTGAACTTTTCTTACACGACTTATTCAAGATTATTTTGATCAGCATCTGAAGAATATCCTAGAGGATATGGTTCGCTATGCCGTTGATCGTTTCGCTCAAACTCCTGAATTTCAGGATATGCTTTCAAGACTTCATCGTGGTTGCAAAGTTGTTGCCGGTGTGGTCGTCTTTTACAGAAGCAACAAAATAAATCTGGTGAGTTCACTGATTATATTATTTTTGCACAAAACATTGTATTACCTTGTTATTTTCAAAAAGATTCATCTACTTTGTAATGTCAATTTTTAGTTTGTTTGTTTGTTTCAGGCAACGATGACAATACTACTCGAGGAAATGCCTCTGATTAATGCGAGGATGAATGTGTGCACTGTGTATGTTGGTTCAGTGAACCCAATTTTTTATTAACTGTGTGAAATAATTCATGTACTGTCCAAATTTAAATTCATTTCTCAGCTCTTTTCATTAAATTTTCAAAAATTAAAAAGTTTGCTTTTCTAAATTCATTTATTATGATGTTCCTTATCTTAGAGAAGAGGTAAATTCCACTGATAAGGTCATATTCCTTTCTGTTGCAAAGTGGTCTGATTAATACATAGTTGCGCTGCTTTTAAAAGAGAACTTTGTTTTTAGTTTTTTATTTGTTTTGTCCCTTTTGAAATGAAAAGTTGTTGAAAAGATGCGGCATTATAATTTGAGAATTTTATGAAAAAATGAAGCTTCTATTATGTCAAAATGAATATAATTAAGAGTTAGCTTTTTCAAATGGGGTCTCTGCTTTGAGGTAACATTTAATATCATTTGAGCATCATCAAACTTTAGTCAAACACGCAAATAATAATTATAACAATAAAAACCTGGTTCAGCTCTCATAGAGCTATAGGAAGACGTTCTGAAAAGGTGTACGCTGAAAAATTTGTTTCAGAGCCTTCGTTAGCATTAACAAAATTCAAATGAAACGCAAAAAAAATTGAATGTCATGAAAAATGATTTGGTCGACATTATTTTTAGTTATTCCAGTTATCACCAAAATCTTTGTGTTAGATCATTTTTGAGTTCAAAGTAAAACGTCCTATATTGCGCTTATTTGGTGCTAGCGCAATGCACCTGTTTCTGAGAATTAACGAAACGTTGTAGTATTTTATCCATAAACGCAAATTATTTAACACAAAAATAATTTAACTTAAAAAACTAAAAACGCGCTCAACAATTAAGTTTTTGCGTACAATTTGTTAATACCGTTATATTGACTTTTTAACGTTTATTTTTTTTTTTGACTTTTTAATGTTTACCTAAATCTCAATTTTCTTATTAATTTCAGGTAGAAATAATTTTTTGTTCGTCATACTTTTGCACTGATGTGACTATATGACTATCTTATTTTTACACGTATAGTATCTACATATATTTATATGGAACATTATACTGACGAACACCCCTTCCCCTTCCCTAAAATGAAATTTTTGTTATTTTCGATAGATGTGCTATCTTCTTATTATTGAACCACGGACGCGATGTAAGATATTATTTAAAACAAGGTCAACATTGTCCTTGTTTTGAATCGTGACAGTAGTCTTATGGCAGATCCAAGATCTGACTTCAGGACGTTACGAGTCCGAGCCGAAGTTCAGAGTGTATCCCGCAGCACAAACATAACCTTTAAAGATGTGAAATCGATCCGTCATAATTGTCGTACTCTGTTATTAGTTATAGATTTATTTATAAATAAAAACTACAGTAAGTACACATTTTTTGCAAAGTTTTTCAGTTTATATACGGTGTTACAATGTTGACAACAAATAATAAACATGTATTGTGTTCTAGTCATTGTTAATGGAATAGTATAAATTTTGTGTTTTGTTTTTTGATATTGAAATGATAAATATGTTTCACTATTTGTCAACGTCATAGCGTTAAATGGAGATATAAATAATTGATGTGAATTCAATTTAACAAACTTGTCAAAAGTATATGGATATTTTCAATGCATATTTTATCGAATTTGAACGAAAAATCTAGTTCCTAAATATTATTTTCGCATATACTTTGATTAATCAAAAAACTTGATCATTGTTCGTTTCTACAGGTTAAAATGATTTGAAGGAAGCGGTCGTAATCAGCAATGAAGCTCTTCATTTTGTTCGTTCTGTGTACCCAGCTAGTCCAAATCGAGGGGATCCGTCACTACAACAAAAAAGATTTGATTTCACTGAGGGAAGAGGTTCGCTCAATGTTCAACCATGCCTACTCGAGTTACCTCCAGTACGCCTATCCCTATGACGAGTTGCGTTCACTCAGCTGCGATGGCTTCGACACCTGGGGAAGTTTTTCGCTGACCCTCATCGATGCCCTTGACACTCTCGCTGTCATGCAAAACTACACGGAATTCCGTCGTGTCGCGGAGCTCATCAGCAACAAAGCCAACTTTGAGACAAACATCAACGTGTCTGTCTTTGAGACGAATATTCGCGTAGTTGGCGGGCTTCTTAGTGCCCACCTGCTATCGAAGAAGGCCGGGATGAAACTGGAGCCTGGCTGGCCTTGCAACGGACCTCTTCTGAGACTAGCTGAGGATCTTGCCAAACGATTGATTGTGGCTTTTGATACACCTACGGGCATGCCTTATGGAACGGTCAATCTCAAATATGGCGTTCCTGAGGGCGAAACGAGTATCACTTGTACAGCGGGTATTGGGACTTTTCTACTTGAATTTGGCACTTTGTCCAGATTGACGGGGGATCCCCTCTATGAGGAAGTTGCGATGAACGCTATCAAGGCCTTACATTATTACAGGTCATAGTTTTAATAAATTATTCTTGTCAAAACTTTCTTAAAAGTACTTTAACTTTGATTTTAAACAAACAAACAAACAAACAAACAGACGATTGATTGAATTACAGGTCCAACATTGGTCTAGTAGGAAATCACGTAGACGTTCTAACAGGCCACTGGACAGCTCAAGATTCTGGTATTGGAGCAGGAGTGGATTCTTATTTCGAATACCTTGCAAAAGGAACACTACTTTTTCAAGATCCAGTCTTAGCGACCATGTTCCACGAGCACAAAGCAGCGATCGAAAAATACATCAGAAAAGAAGATTGGCACCTCTGGGTCTCGATGACGAAAGGCCAGGTTACCCTCGCAGTTTTCCAATCGCTCGATGCCTACTGGCCCGGAGTGCTGAGCCTCTTTGGTGAGATCGAGGACGCAATGAAGTCGCTGCACAACTATCACAACGTGTGGAAGCAATTTGGCTTCACGCCGGAATTCTATAACATTGCTCAAGCCGAGGCTGGTACCAACAGGGAGGGCTACCCACTACGACCCGAGCTGATTGAGTCTGTGATGTATCTTTACAGAGCGACTCGAGATCCTTACCTCATTGAGGTTGGGGTCGATGTGCTCCGAAGTTTGCAGCACAGCGCCAAAACCACCTGTGGCTATGCCACCATCAACGACGTCAGGGACCACAGAAAGGCTGACAGGATGGAATCGTTCTTCCTCGCTGAGACGACAAAGTACCTCTATCTGCTGTTTGATACAAATAATTTCATTCACAACGACGGAGAGGAAGGCGACGTTGTCAAAACTCAATGGGGAGAGTGCGTGGTAGACGCTGGAGGATACGTTTTTAATACTGAAGCTCATCCCATTGATCCTGGTGCCTTGAGGTGCTGCAGTCGACACCCGAGTGTCTTTGCAGAAAAGAAGTCCACTCTGAGGAAGTTTGTTCCTGTGGATAACCAGAAGGACGATGAGAACCTCAAGATTTTCGAGGACGAGGAGGATACAAGGAAGGAAAAGAGTTTTGACCATGTTGTCATGACAAAGTTATCGGATTTCAAAAATAACAAAACCATGTCGAAGATAGAGAACAATGTCACGGAGATCGAGATCGAGAATGTTACTTTGGAAACTCAGGTGGTCGGTCATTTGAGCGACAAAATCGACCAGAATTTGGTTCAAAATGCTCCGCCTTTCGAGTCCGTAATCCTGGATATACAGAACAGGAGTCGAATTAGCAACAGTTCTGTCAACTCTTCTGATTATACGGCGCAAAAACGTGCGTCGTTCGAGCCACAGATCATGCTTGAAAACATCAGGAAAAACGATGTCTATTTTAAAAACGTATCAGTACTTGGATACCAGGTTCTCTCTTGTCAGTCGCAATCGTTTTTACAAAGGATATCAATCATTGGAGAATTTTTTTAGGATGTTTAATGAAATTATATGTTTGATAATGTTGATGTGATTCAAAACCAGGAGATTAAATTTTTAAAGTTGAACAAAAGAATGTTTCTTATTTACTATACAAAACACTTTATTTATTTATTTCTGCCACTTCAAAAATTAATTGTACACACTTCGAATGAATCAAAGGTTTGTTTACAATGAAATTTCACACAGTGTTGCAGATGAATGTACAATTAAATTAATCAGTTTTTTTATTAGATAATCTCTTCTCATAATTTGCATGAAAATAAAAAATGAATATATACTCTTTAGGTATTTTAGACAGCTTTCTTAAGAAACTCGTCGAACATGAACAGCGCCAGTGAGGCGTCCTTGCTTCCAAGAAGGTTCTTGAGGTCAAAAGTATGGCCAGCAAGATTTCGAATAGTTTCGGCTTGTGACTCCATAAATTCTTCCTCCAAGTAATGACCGATTGCAGCGTCTTGTTTTGGATGGTGCAACGATTGCGAGTGGATACGCAGAGCTTCTTCTGCAAGCTGTTTCTCAATGTCGAGCGCGCGAGCCAAACTGTTGACCTCGTTCAGTTCCAGAACACGTGATTCTTTGATCTGTTTCAAAAACAACACAAATTTTATCAATCATATACTCTAATTCAAAAAACAAAAAAGAAAATGAATTCAAGTAAAACAAATAGATTTCAAATAATTTGACAAATATGAACAATAAACAATATGTCGTTGTTAATGCGAATCTTACGTTTCTCTTGAAATGTGGTTGTTGGTTCAAATCCATTCTGCCACCACGCTTAGTGATAAATTTGATGATATCAATAGATTTCTCCCAAGCCTCGTCGGCCAACTTCCGGTACAAAGCTTTGAATCCTTCTCGGTTGGCTTCGTAGTTTCCAAAATGCGAGGACAACAGGAGAAAATCAAAATTTGCCTCGATGTGGGCGTTTGCGTAAGCTTGTAAATCGGCCTGCATGTTGTCGATGCTGCCATACTTAGCGTTACAATTTGCTAACAATGGTATATCTGGAACAATCGAAAGAAAAAGATAAAATTATTTGTTTGTTCATAACGAATATTTCATTTTTCAACTCGTTATTGTTCCAACTTTTTTTATTGCGGTATGCTGACATATTTTTCATTTGCCTAAGAGCTCTGATGAAGAATCAACATTACTCATCGAAGTTGGACTTCAACGTTATTATTTTTCAATTGAAATAAAATTTCAAATAAATGTTAAGAGAATCAGAATAACAAAAATGTGTTTTTCAAATCAAGTCATTACATCAACAAAAACATCTCATAGGTCATTACTATCTTATCAACCGACACAATAAGGATCGCATAAAAACAAAACTAATAGAGTTTTCCGATTGCCATCGCATCGTATCAAGTCTGACATCAAAGTCTAGATATGAAACAACTGAATATATAGAAATTTCACTATTCACCAATGTTGCCGGGGCGCGAGCTACAGGCCGCTTCCACATCGTTGTAACAAACGTCACTCGCTGACACTGTCAGCAACACTGTGCATAACAATACAATTGGAAACATGATTGCTGTAACAGAAAAATCATCAATCGCAAAATTTAAAATATTAATGAGTCATAACATTGCAAACATGAGTTCAAAACAAACAACAATGAATGTAAAAACTTGTAGTTGAAAAATTAAATTAGCAATCTAATATTAATAAAATGGTGAAAACTGAAGAGAAAAAAGGGAAATTTTGTTAAACAAAAAGAGGGCTGATTATTTGGACTGATGAAAGTTACACACTTCAAGACTGACAATTATTACGCCGCAACAAACGGAGGCTGAATCAAAACAGTTAGCTTCGATATTGCGATTTGAATCACCCCCACCCCTCATCTCATGATGTTAAAAATCGTGGGAACAAAAAAAACGTGGATCTTACCTCTCGGAGCGGATGTTACGTTTAGCAAATAGCGTGAATACTCTCGCTTCGACGCTGTGCTAAACAATGGGGATCTTCGGGTCTTAAGTCATGCGATCAGCTGCGGATCGTCGAATGCGCATGCGCGTTCGCGTTGCACACGGGATCGAATATTCGACGCAATTTGCGCGGCGCGCCCCGCACCCCTTGTTCTAGAGAGCGCTCGTGTTTTTGTACTTTGACTTATCGTGGCCAATGGCCGAGTGTCGCCGTTAGTTGTGCATATTGTGAGCAAGTGTCAACGGACATCGGAGCCTTCTATACCAGTGTGTATAAAGGTTGCCACACCGCAATACGTCGTCCGATTTCAGCTAATTATTAATTTTTCATTGATTTCTCGTCTGCGATAAACAAACAAACGATGAAGCTACTCACCGCACTTTTTGTCAGCCTTCTTTGCTTCGGCGCTGTCTTTTCTGATGGCCTTAAATGTGAGTCATTCCACCAATGTTTTTAGCTTCTTTCATCACTTTTCTTTTCCCAAAATCAGTTCAAACACAACTATATTCTATATTTCTTTTGATTTTTATTCGTACAAATTTTTTGAAAATTGTATTAATTGTTTACATATATTTCTTCTTTATTTAGTTGTAGATACTTATTTGTTTGGTTTTCCATTATTACGTTTTGAGGTTTTGATTCTGATTCATTATTTATTTTCTCTTGCTTGTCAAGGATACAAAAGGAATTGTTGTTAATGATTGAGGTTAGTTGCGTCGTCGATGCAAAATCAAGATAAACTTTTCCATGAAAAACAAATTGATCAACAAGTTTAAACGGTACGATAAAGTAGGAAAAGTTACTAATAAAAATAGGTAATTTGCAGAAACTCTGTTTTCCAGGCAACCTTGAGCCATTTGTTATGAAAGATCACATGGTAAAGAAGGATAAACAAAATTTAGTTGTTCAACAGAGATCATAAGAGGAACTAAAAAAGTAGATAAATAATTTTCAAAGGTTTTACTTTTTATTGTTTGAAATTGAAATAAAACTGTTCTTCATATTCAATAAGTACATTAACAGTAATTTTCAGTAATGAAAAAGGTATATTTTGCTTTGTTTTGAAATTAAATTTGGCACTTATTTATCATCTATTTACGAACCTAATGCGTATTTCAATTTGAGCGTCTGTATACAAATAGCAATATTTTCGATTCGCATGACATCACTTTCATCTGTGAATTTCTTTTTCAATATTTCTTTGCAATGTAAGATGAATTTCATATAATTATACAATGAATGTTAAAATGGCTGTGAAAGAAGATAAAAGTAACAAAAACATAAAAATTGAAATATTTTTATCTGTCTTTCTAGGATAACATAGTTGATATCAAGCATTCTGTGAATCAGTGCAAAAAAGATGACTGGTTATCAGAGATGATAAACAAAATACAAAAAGTTAGATCAAATATTTTCAACTTAAAATTGTTATTGCAGGAAAGAAAAACGTCGAATGAAATTATGTTGGTGTTATTATATTAGGTTGCAATTCTTTTTACGAAAATTGCAAAATCAATATCTAATTAAAAAGAAAAAATCCATACTATATAATAAAATGTTTAAAAGTAAAAGATGAATATCAAACCTTTTTGGCTTTACACTTTGAGGACAATAATTTAAGACCTGGTGCAACAAACAAAAAATCAACCTCTTACGATGACGATAACATTTTTGTTTCACAATCATGGGTGACGTAGCCTATCAATTTTTAACTTAACCGATAAATTGATCACGTACTTATTTATCTATCGATTTATATCAATACGTGTGAAATAATATGTAAGATTTGATATTTCATTGTCTGTCAAACCCGGTCAAACCAGTCTCTGTCCATATGCTTACAGGAGCCATTTTTCTCTTGATCTAATATGACTCAATCATAATTATGATTTGCTCACTCAATACGATATATTATTTATAAACTGTCGCTCACTCTTTCTTGATAATGAACAACAAAGAACGCACAAAGAGTCCAACTTCCTGACGAATAATTTTCTCAATTTAACAATACTCTGGATTCCAACAAATAAAATATTTTGCATCAACACTTTTTTATTTTGTTTAACAAATCATTTTAATTGATAGAAAATAATTACAAAGTTTTACAGTTGGCTAAAAGGGGGAATTTGGAAAATTTGGAAATAGGAAATTAATCTTTAACCTTAGCCTGTAATTATTGTGCAGGTTCGCTTCCACCGGTGGACATTCCTAACCAGTGGCTGGACATGGTTAGCCCTTGCATCAAAGCAATGGAAGATCAAGTTAAGACCGAAATCACGGCTGCCATGACTTATCTCGCTATGGTAAAAACATGATAACCATATTACTATATGTATTTTCAATGTATCCCAATTGAAACATGTTAATTTAATTTAATTCTGTCTTTGATAATTAACAAATTAATTTTGTTTTGTTTTTCTTTTTTTGAGGGTGCACATTTTGCGCGTGATAGCATAAACCGGCCAGGATTCAGCAAGTTGTTCATTGAAAGTGCAACCGAGGAAAGAGAGCATGCCATAAAAGTGATCGAGTATCTGCTGATGCGTGGTCAATTGACCGGCGGTGTTAGCAAGCTTATCAAATACCCCATTGTAAGTGTAAACCAAGAAATAATAGTAAACAAGTAGAACCAGAAAATTGCTAAGTACCAATGTTATTTGCTTGCAAAACAAATGAAACTTCTTGGAAGATTTCCAAGGGGAAAGATGTTCAACTTTTTGTCACGTCGTTGATAAAGTTTTAATCTGTGATATTGATGTTATTTTTTCTCAATAAAAGTAGAATGCGATTTACAGTTCAGATTGGCTATCGAATTCTTAAATTGTTCAAATATAGAGACATTAATGTGATTATAATGAGATTACAAGTTTGACAATAATGAGATATTGAATTTTGATTACAGAGACCTTTGAGGGAAGAATGGAACAGTGGACTTGATGCTCTAAGTCACGCTCTGGAGTTGGAAGCCCAGGTTACTAACAGTATCAAGGAAATTATCCGAACTTGCGAGTCACCTGCTAACGCCAATGATTATCATGTAAGATCAATTTTTTAAATTTATTTTTAAATCAGAAGAGTGTCAAATTAATGTATTTGAACAAAAATTTGCATAATTCACAGCTGGTCGACTATCTTACCGCTGATTTCTTGGACGAGCAATACAAGGGACAGCGCGACCTTGCTGGAAAAGTTTCGACCCTTGGAAAAATGATGACGACGCACGGCGCTCTTGGTGAATTTTTGTATGATAAGAAGCTACTGAGCGGCGAGTAATAAATAAGTAGTTTTTGAGTGAGAGCGAAACAAAAAATTCTTTTACACGCAAAGAAATTTATTAAACCATCGTTATCTGTGCGGAGCTCAGCACATTTTTATAATTCCAATGTTCTTATCGTCAGATTAATCGATCATCAATGAATAGATTTGTTAATTTAAGGATTGATTTGTATGTGAAAATAGATTATGTCATGTATATTATTTTTTTCTTAATTTCATTCAATTATAAATTATGTAATATATGAAAATATTGTAAAAAATAATCATTTTGCAAATAAAATTTCTTCATAAAATGTGAGAGGAAGTGTTTGATGAATGAACTCAAAGGTACCTGTATAACATGCATAATTTTTATTCGAATTCAATGATGATTTGAGGTTTGTTTACAAAACATATTCACATCCATTCTATATAATATATATTATAATACATTTTCATCACATTTTCTTTTAATTCCATGATGATTACACGCATCTTTTCTCTGTAAAATCAGAAGTATAGCTAAAATCAATCACAATCATGATTTATTAAATCGTTGAACAAAATTAACGATATAAAAATCAAGGGAAGAAAAAACAGAAATGCTAAAAGAAAATGCAATTCTGATACGGTTATTGTAAAATCAGTCCTCGATATTATTCGTGATAACACAAACTTACATTGTTTTGAAATAGGATTAGATGAGTGAAAATTCGTTTTAATTTCTTTCATTGTCGATTGTTGAGAATTGAACAATTTTAGCATTGAACTTTGGTGACATCGCGTTTTATACATTTACATGTGAGGTTTAACTTTTATTCAAATTAATTGTAAACGTTTGTTTTTATCAAATTGTATAATTGTAAATTTGCGATCATAAGGATAAACTTCCGTACAAATCAAATGTAAAGTTATAAAAGGTTTACAAAAATGCTCATCGGTTAGTGAGTTGATTGACGAAATCATGAGTTGCGGTTTTCATCTTTTGTTTTTTTTGTAGTTACATTTTTGTACAGTTCATCGTTTATTGTTTTTTTTTTTCACAGGTTCAACAAAAAATGGCAAATCAGTTTTCGGACAAACAATTGTTGAAACGTAAATATGTACAGTTAGAATCTTTATAATACCTAAGAATCAACAGTAATATACTTATAACAACGGTATAGTTATAAATTTTGTTATTACTTATTTCAATGATTCAATGAAATGTCGTGCACTGGAAAAGTCTCATATAAAATTGCAGTGGAATGCTTTTGAGTTTGTTCCTCTGAACTTAAATTTATCTGACACTGCAATGATTCGGTACTTTGTTTTTTCAGTGTATATTTTCAACATAAACAAACGGCTTGTAAAGTTTGTCAGTGTATTTATTGTTCATCTTCGGAGCAGTTAATGTAACAGGATGTATCGATTTTGTGTTACTTTCCATAAATGAAGGCTTTTTTGCATAGAAAAAATTGATCTCGAACTATCAAAACGTTGTCTTTGTTACAAATTGATTTGCATTGAAATCAAGACAAAAAATCCATCATCAGTCAAAGTCAACTTAGATAATTCATGATTTCCTTTGTTTTTGTTTTTGTTTTTTTTTTTAATATAAAATATCTTTTACTCATGACTTCTTAGAGCATGGAAGTTTTTTAAAATTCATTGAATTCATTCATAAGAAAGTTCATGTCTACCGCAACAGGCATTCTAACACGATAATTGTGATTTGATTTCTTGTGATGTAAAGAGAGAGGAAGTGAGGCATCACTAATCGTACTAGTGTTTCATTTAAAAAAATAATAAAATAATACAAATCAATTGAGATGACTGTTGTCTCGATTAAACAGTTAAAAAATGCTCAAATTATGAAAAAATGTTTGTTTTCTCGCGCGATACTAAACTATATCAACATCAGAATCATAATTGTAGTGTTAAATAGTTTCGAGTTTGGGCGATTCTTTGCCGTTCGCACTGGAATCCGTTTCTGAGCCATTGGTGCCATCTGGTATCGGTGGAGTCTTGATGCCGTCAGTTTTGGGTACAAATGTGGTCCATTCGTTGGAGTTGAAATCCAAATATTCTATAGAGTTGAGGAAGTTTTTACCAGAAAACCCACCCACAGCGTACAATCTGAAAACACCAATCCATTCATTAAACATTCAATTATATTATACAAACAAGAGAATAAAAAATGACTAAATAACAAAATGAAAAAATGATTTGTACCTATTACCAACGACGGCAACAGCAACATTAGCCCGAGGTGTGGACATGCTAGGTCCAGGAAGCCAGACTTGTTCGTCAGGATCGAAAACCTCGGTGCTAGTAAGGCTGTGAGTACCACTCGATCCTCCGACAGCGTAGAGTCGATTTTGAAAAACCGCTAGCCCACAACCACGACGAGCAGTGATCAGTGGTGGTCCATTATCCCAGGTATTTGTTTCCGGGTCGTATATCTCGACTGAATTCAGACAGTTCCAAGAGTCACATCCTCCGGCCGCAAAGACTTTATCCTGGTATGCACAAACGCCTGCCTGGTACCTGCCAGTGTATAACGGCGCGATGCTAGACCAAGATCCTGTTAAAGGATCGAAAATATCACACTGCCTAATTCCAGCCTGAAACACAAATAAATCAATCCCTGAAGTTTAATTCAATAATTCTTGAAAATTCCACCTAGCGGACCGATTCGGAAATCTAGTTTGCTCGCGCAACCGGCGAATCAGTTGATTCTATTGAGCCAATAGCGTCGGAATAGTTTGGCGGAATTTCCGTCGATTAGCTGAATGGTCGGCTAGGTGGTATTCTACTGTAGATGTAATTATTTTGATTAAAACTTGAATCAATACCTGTCCGTTCCAACCTCCAATACAGTAAATTTTGCTGTTAAGTGCACAGATACCAGAATTGGATCTAGCCAAAGGTAAACTAGCAACTCTGGACCACTTCCATCCATTCTGGGGATCGAGTACCTCGACAGTCGCAAGCTCTGTGGTTCCATTGGAACCGCCTATCGCGTAGACCTTGCCTTGCACCACGGCGATACCGAAACGACCCCTCGCTTCTTTCATTGCCGAGAGAACTTCCCAGGTATTTGTCTCTGGCAGGTACTGATCCACGCTTTTCAGACATTCAACTCGGTCATAACCTCCACAGACCAGCAGCGTACCATTCAGATCAGCACAACCCACTGCGCACTTTCCAGCTTTCATGATCGGTAGAGCACAGTACAATTCTGGTTCCCTTGGTTGGCCCTCCTTTGAACCGTTGATGCGGTCCACTTCCTGACATGGTGGAGTTGTTGGTGCGTTCAAACGAAGGGTCACTGAAAGCGACGCCAGACGACCGTTCAACGTCACAATTGCTAAGAACGTGTGTTCTACAACAATGCAAAATTCATTTAGTCCATATCAATGAAACAAACAAAAGAACAGACACATTTTTTTGCGAATATTTTACCTCCAACTTTGTCAACTCCCACGACATTCCAGTCAGGTTCCAACTGCTGCTGCAAACTGTCTTCAATATCTTTAGAGTAGATCAGAACTCTGGGTTTAGCAGGCTGCATGTTTCCTTTTCTTCTTAATTTTGAAAGCGCATGATTTTTGAGTGACAGTTTCTTGTAATCCTGCACAAGGTCCGTGTCACTCACATCGCCGGGTGGCAGGTCGGTGCAGTCCTGCAGACTGTTGTCCAGCGCAAGGTAGAGCAGATATGTTTTTTCCGTCAACTGCTCAACGCTCGTTTTATCCGAATCTGAGAGAAAACGTTTTACCCAATCGAGAACTAGACAGCTCAAACTGGCTCCTGTGACGAGCGACATTTCCTGTGTCGTCTGGTAGAGTACCTCGATACGAATGCAGGGCAACGATGAGAGTGCTGATGAACTACATACTGCGCTGAACTATAAAATAAAAAAAAAAAAAAACAATAATTGTAACGCACAACATTAAAGACTAATTTGTTTGCAAACGGCTAGATGATAAAAATGTTAGTTTAAAATATTTTTTGTTTGAAAAAATTGGTATTAGAAATGAATTGCGTTGATATAATTTTGTATTGATCGAAGATTGAGCTTTGTACAAAATCTGTTTGATTATGTAACAACAAACTATCATATCGAGTTTGAAGAATTCGGTTTGATGTAGAAAATGATGAATCTGAGTAGCGTGCATAAGTTTGAAGGTCAAACAGGTACGATGAGCTGAGAACTCACATTTTGACGGATGTAAGCCTCGACTTGTTTGATGAAACTTTCGTTCTGGGCGATGCCAGGCAGAGCACGAATGTCAAGGCAATTGTCATTGGTGAGGGAGTCTAAGAGATAAGTTGCGCACTGTGCTATCACTCTGTCCATTTTGAGTCGGCATGCAACCACGTAAACGGATTTTACTTCCTGGGGCAGGATCTGCAGTCTGAAATAAATCAACGAGTTTTATTGTAATGACTTGATCCAATAATCCGATTGAGAGAACAAAAATAGAAAAAAATGAACGGATATCTACTTGGACGTGTATGCATAATCGACCAATTTTTTCAGCGCTAATTTGTCGATGTCGCCATTCAGCTTGTACGTTATTTTCTGCTCCTTATTCTGGCTATCCGAACTGAACAGCTCAAACAAATAAGGGGAGGCGGATGCGAGTACTGCACGGTGACCGTGAATCTCGGCGCTGTCCACCTGAAATCCATCATCACTTAGCATTATTCATCAGCTTGTTTATTTATTTCTTTTTATCTCGCCCAATTTTGACATAATTTTAGATTTCAACACAATTTAATATTCAAAAGCGACCAGAAATTCAAATTATTTCTTTCTTACAAAATAGCGTTCGGTATTTTAAAGTTAAATTTTAAATTTCTTCAAAGTTATGTAATGTGTTAATTAGTTGGAAAAGAAAAATTGTTAACATTTGTGTTGTTAAATTTTAATTGGTAAATCCAACAACGTACATGTAAAATTACGTCACAGAAATGTCGGTTCTTTCTCATCATGTTGAGGGAGGATAGAATTATGCTGGAATGTCCCTCGTCTTGTAGTTCCAGAATGGGACCATTCATCCCATCGCTCTCCCCGTTCGTCACCATAGAAGACACCATCTTGAGTCAGGTAGTTTCTTAAATACTTGATTCCTGCTAGAGCGAATTCATTATCTATCTTGATTTGACCTTCTGAAAATAACAAATAATATTCCATTGATTGGTCATAAATTTCTGTCTTAATATCAGTCACGCATTAATACAAAGGAATTTGAAAATATCATTCAACAAATAAAAATACTTAAATATTAAATTGTATCAATTTCGAATATAAAACTCGTTTTATAATAAATGATGAACTTTGAACATTTCAAGACAATCATTTGCATAATTATATAATTTTAATAAAAATTATTATTTGAACTTTTTTTGCGAAAAATATGAAATTTCGAGAATTAATTAATAGAATTGAGATAAGAAATGCTAAATTATCGAATTGAAACGTTGATAGTTGGCATCATTAAAGCGTAACAAATAACCCTGTTGCGTTTTCGAATTCACAACTAAATTATAAAACAATTTATGTAATGCATTGTTAAATTTCGACGTTGCATCATGTTTTCACTCATTATTTATTGTTGATTCTTGAACTTTACATTATCATTGTCAAACATTGTCTTTTCCTTTTCATCGATTCAACTCCATTTATTATTTACAACAACGAACTTGATTCCTCACTCCTACAAGTTTCATATTCATCAATTCATTTCATAGTTTCGCTTTTCACCTCGCGAAAATGTGTTATTTATCTCATTTCAATTCTATAGCAATTTTGCTGATCAAATTTCATTAACCCTGGTATAATTTTAATCCATACAAAATTAGAACATTAACAAACAATCGTAAAAATACATTTTTCTTCATTTTTCGACAAAGAAACGTCATAAAAATATTTTTTTAATTGAACCAGAATTGAAACTGGATCGTAAATCCCAGTCGCGTGATGCGACGCTTTCAAACCAAACGTTAAACTACATCGAATTTTCTCGATTTGACCATTTGGAACATACTCGTCAAAGATCCAAAATATTCAAAAAACTCATACAAATTATAATTCCATGCGGGTTAGAAAACAAACGTTGTTGTGAAAAAAGTTAAAAACGATCCAAAAATATTTTTTTTAGAAATAAAAAAAACCGTTTTTTTTGCTTTTCTTGATTTGAGGAAACAAGAATGACCAAAATGCGAAAATGTTAAAAAAAGATTGAAAATTGATTGGGCAAGAGAAAAACGTGTCACTCACGTTTGGACTCCTCATATCAGCTGTTAAAAATCACGTTTTATTTGGCTTGCTCGTAATTCGGTCACTGCGTACCATCCAATTTATTTATATTTAGTAGCGCACAATCGTTTGAAGATAAACAAAATAAAAAAGTAAAATAAAAAGTACTAAAACAGAAAAGTTGGATAACACAAGATTCAAGAGCCGCGTCTCACAGTTTGGATCGCGAGAGTTTGTGCACTTGGCATAGAGCTGACGAAACGGAGAGCGCAGAGGATCATAATAATACGAAGCGCGGATTTACGCGAGCTAGCAAAATGCCAACGAGGGTGTCAGTGAATATGCGATGCAACGTTTCACAGCGCTATTAAATCGCACGTTATTGGATTGCAACTTCTTATTCAATTTAAATCATAATCCTGTTTATTAGGACTCGGCACAAAATGTGCCCGCACGACTTGTCTCGTTTACGTGCACGAGCGCGAATGAGCTCCGAGCATGGCGGTGTTCTAGTCTCGAGCAGCCATTCAGGTCGCTACTTTACCGCCACCGTTCGAATCAACGGTGTTTACCTCGTGCGCATGAATATGCAAAAACTCTAAACAAATATCAAATCCGATCAAATCACGATACGCTCGATGTTGTTGATTGAAAAGTTAACTTTGAAAACCTAACTTTAAAATGATAATAACAAAGACTCAAAACAACTGTGATCATGTTTCAGCGAATCTCTCTTTTGCTACTCGGTTTACTTGACAGCTCATTTCATCTTTTAACAATAACCTTTGTTTTTTCGTTTGTTCGTTTTTTAGTTCTTGCAAATTTTTGAATACAAAAAGAAAAATAAAAATGCATATGTCGTAGGCCGTTAGCTAACTTCCTAGGCCATTAGCTAACTGCCGGCCGTTAGAAGACTCATCATTAAATATCGCATTTTTCATACATTGCATTTTTTTGTTTCACCTTTCTTTTCCTACATTAATTTGACAGTGCACTTAATGTCACATGATTAAAATCAAGCGTAACTTCAAAAAATATGCGGCTTTTTAGAAGACAACAAAACTATGATTTTCTAATTCGGTTTTTGGATATAGCTTTGTGGTAATTTTTTACTTTAAACATAATCAGTCTTATACACGATTAAGGAGGAACTATCGAGGAATGGGGACTCTGGGGGACGACTGCAATACTAATATTTGCAGTGTTTCAACTTCGAAATGTCAAAATATGAACAAATTTCTTTTTCCATTGTCAAGCTATTTAATGTTGTTAAATAATTTAATAGTGTTTAAGTAAGTATAATTCAGAACAATGATATGTTATTACAAAACATTTAAACTTATGTAAATATCGGTGAAATGATGTTTCACGCGTTGGTACATAGCATTTTTAGAATGCCGGTGTTTTGTTATTATTTTTGTTATTTTTTGTTTACTTAGTTTTGCAATTACTTTAAATCTGAAGAGTAAACGTTTTTGACATTCTAAAATCAATTAGTTGTATTGTTAAACATCTCGGCACGACATGTTTGATAATTGCTTTACTTTTTTAAGTTAGTTAATTTTAGCTGTGTTTGTGCTTCCCCATAAGAGCCTCTATGTTAAATGCAATTTTCTAATTCGCAATTACTCATATCATAAACTGTACTGTGTGAAAATTTTTTTAAAAAAATCATTCATTACATATTTTTTATGCACAATCAACAAAATGTCAAAGTTTCATTGCAGTCTAACATTTCCGAAATTATCGATGGTACCTCCTTAATATCTGAAATACTACAACATTTTCAATGACCATTTAACTGACATTTTCAAAGACACCAATTTTTTTATAATGATCCGTATTTTTGTCAACGTTTTTGATTTATTGATATGATTGGACTGTTAGTTTACATTCATTTCTATTATTCAGTCGTTGAATTGTCAGTCATTTTTTTGATCATCATATTTTATGTTTGTTATTTACGCTATGTTTAAATTTACAAAATTTTGATTTTACACTGCTTGTCATGATTTGTAGTTTTTGATTCTGTTCAATTTTACAGCGCTACTTTTTAACCTGATCATTTTTTTGTTGTTCGTTTTTACCGTGATCATCATAGCTGCTGTTCGTTTTTCACGCTATGATTGAAATTCACAATGTTTAAAATTTAAACATGCTCGTTTGACTTTGTCGTTTTTGATATTGTTTATTTTTACAGTGCTTGTTTGGGATCCTCCCAATCTGAATGCTAAAAATTGAACTGTGTGAGTTTTTGCAATTGTCGTTATTTTGAACGTTACCGCGAAAAAGCATATAAAACGCGCGCCAATGTCACGTGACCGAGCGAGTGTAACCTCGAACAAGAAACCGGTAAACCGGTTGTTTTCACTGCTTCAAAACTCTAACCTTACTTCTTCGTTCGTATTATTGTTGTTTGTAAGAAATTTGTGTTTGTTCATGATTGTTAAATTGTGAATTTGAAAAAATGGATCGTTCGGGCATTGGGAACTTATTGGGAAAGAGCGTTAATTCGCCGAGAAAGCGAATGTCTATTGCCCAGTCATTGAAACGGAGCAACTCGTATGTTATGCTTTTGTTTTCAATTGTTACTCAACTAATAAACTTTTTAATTTGATTTTGAATGAAAATTATCAAAAAGCAGTTAATTTTCTATAACAAAACTTATATTCACCCAAAGAAGAACTATATTTTAATCATTTTTACCTGATTTTTGTCTTTACGAGTTATTTTCAATATAATATAAAACTAAACTTCAACTTGTTATAGTTGTTATTTACCCGATTTTTAATTTGATTGCTTAATTTTTGTAGAACAATCAGCATATCTGGTCGTTCAAACCAATCAGTCCAAGTAATTTGCAAGAGTGCGAATCACATGGTGGAAAGTTTTGGGTCGTCTTTGCCAGTTCTTGTAACCGAAGCATTAACGTTTGTGGATAAGAACACAGTAGTGAGTGCAAGTGTCTCTCCAAATGGGTGGGCGTGGGTTGTTTGCGGACGTAGGCTTCTCATCTGGCAGTGCAAAACTACCATTCACGATCCAAGACAAAGACGAATGTTTAACAGTCAGTGCAGAGAATTGCTCTTGCCTCAAAGTGATCTTGCTCACAAGGCAGACTGTATAGCACTTTGGGTCCCTCCGAGACAACAAGTATTTATATTTCATTTTTTTATTTTGTTATTTAATTTTTGTTACTTGATTATTTTGTTGATTGATTGAAAATGTAGGTTCCAAGTTGTATGGCAGTCTCTCCGGAAGGAATTGTGCGATATTGGGCGAGCATTGCTCACGAGGAATCCTCGGTGGAGATAAGCGTCGAGCTCGCAGGACAAGAAGTTTATTGTCTGACACACGTGCCAGGACAAGGATGCATCTTGGCCACAACGACTTGTACTATTGCACTGTTGCAACCCCAGTTTATAAATGGCAGGAACAGTTTGACCAGTCGGGTTTTGAAAACTAGCCAAGGATGGCTTGGTGGACTTGGTCGACGTATGTCCATGATCTTTGGAGTCATCCCTCAAAATCCTGCCATGGAAACTGTAAGTTTTGTCTTACCTCCAAATTTTTCATCAGGTTTTTTAATTTAAATAGTGTTACTTTGAAGATGTTCAATGAAAAATTGCAGAAACTTGTAAAAGTGCATTGCATTGAAACAAATGAAAAAGGTTCCAAAGTTTTGATCCTGGCTGGATCGTCTATTCAGCTCTGGCATTTTCCTGTTCATGAGAATGAAAAGATGATTTTTGATGAAGATATCAGCAACATGGTATCCCAAGCTTTTCAACGAAGGATGAATGTAAGATTTTTTTGTGTTCAATATTTAATTGGAGAATTTCAAGTAACAGACGTCATTTTTTATTTGATCATTTTTACAGAACTTTAACATGGGCACTCAAAGTAAAGATTTTGATTCCTTTAATAATATGAACACCTCGTTACTGGACATGCAGACGTGTGAAGAAGGAATCGTTGTTTTGACTGCTGCTGATAACACAAATTATTCTAATCAATTTGATCTTGCCTTGGGTATAATTTTTATGACTTAAAAAACATTTTGTTGTTGTCTTTGGTTGCAATTAATATATGAACAAGTTACTAAAAAATGGTTATTAAATTTTAGGTTTAATTCCTTTCACATCCGATGGTCAACTATCCCACCAATTCAAGTGGTTCAACTTGATTCAAAACTGTGGCTGGTCTTGTCAAATGAACCCTGTCATTCAGTTTGAAGATCCTTACCGATTCATTTTGTCTGGATGGGAAGCAATCATTTATAACAAACGTAACATTGTTGTCTGCAGTAGTAAGTTATTTTGTGCAAATCCGGGAATGTCTTTTTTTTTCATTTTGTTAACACAAAATTTAAATCGCAACTCTTTCGTTTAGTTAATCATTCAGCAGTGGCGGATTTTGACGAGATCGATCTAACATCCAACAAAGACGACAGCATCCTTGGAGGAGCTCTATGTTCAGGAACGCCAGTTCTGTTTACAAAAAATCTCGGTTTCGTTACAATTGTTGCGGTTGACTTCGCTGGACAGGATTTCAATTCGTAACTACAATAGATTTTTTTTGCTTTGTTGAATTAACTGAATTTCTCTTTGTTGAAATTCCTTTGTTTGATTTTTAGAAGCTACTTGGACACAACTCCGAACGTGGATTACAACAACATGAGCTACAATATAAGTCGCAACCAAGATAACTTTTCCATGTCAGTGACAAATGACGAGATACGAGAGATGCATCATAGTGCGGATGGAACTATGCAATTACGAGCAGCCTTTTTGATGAGTCTTCGGCAGAATAGAGTACTTATACCATTTCCATTCAACATTATCAAGTATTCATTTTTTTACTATTTTGTCTGATTGATTTGATCTTTTTCAGATTCAAGCCAATGAAATCTTGGCTGAATTATTTCCTCCACAAGAAGAGTCAGTTATGGACATTGATGCAACTTTAGATACTTTGATACTGAAAGTGGCAAGGGATCTGATTGATGACTATCCTGCGAACGATCCCAGATGGACCAACTATCGAGATTTGAGTAATTAGAGTTTATTCAAATTTTTCTTATTAGTGAGAAATATGTATGGTATATATTTTTAATTTATCTTTTACATCTCAGCTGTGACGATGAACATCGTAATCGCTATGCAAATCTCTCTGCAGTTGGAAGGCAAGCAAAACGCTCTGGACTTGTTTGTGAATTTTTTGAAAGAACATAACTTATGGAACAGAGTATGTTCTAAAAATTAGAAAATCTATATTTTAAAATTGTCAGTTTGCAACATCTTTTGACAAATTTTGATTTCGATTTTCAGTTTTGTGCAGTCACTTATAGGGATGTTGTAATGGCAACTTCTCACGTCTTGGGAGAATTTTCAGAGAAAATTGTTGCAGCCATTGCAATTCATGCGTGTCAGCAAAGGTAAAATAGTCATTTTAAACTCAACTTATATTTTGATTAATTTTAATTATCTAGATTGTTATCATTTTTAATTGAATATTCTATTCAAAAGGTATCCCGAGATCATAGAAGAGGCGATCAAAAAAACTTTGAGTCCAGACAGTTATATATCTGACGAGCTCACACCACAAGACATTTTTTATCGCGAAGTCAGCAAGGTTCATTTACTTTTACCAAACCTTGTGCAGCTTGCAGCAGAAATGGCACAAACTGATAGACAAAGTCATGAAGTTTCTCAGTACATTATGCAAGTAAATTCGATTCTATTGGTGAGTAAAGGAACAATCAACAAAATTTATTAATAATATAATATCAATATCAATTTAATATCAATAAAATTTAATGTTACTCAATTATTAATGAAAATAAAATTTATTAATTTCCAGAGCGTTCTTCAAGATGTTGTCAAGTATCGCCAATTCACAGCCGAAGCCTACGTTCCATCAAGGTGTTCTAATGGTATCACTGAATATCTGCCTTGGACCGCTGCTACTGGAAAACACGGTTTACGAAACAGTTTGAATCAAATGGTAAAAATGGAATGTTCCATTTTGAAAATTTTTAATGAATGAGTAGTTTAAACTGATTGAACAACATTTTTTCAGCAAAAAATTACACTCAAACACGGAGTAACAGGCACAAACGACAGCACAATCCGGAATGAATTATTTGAACAGCTCGTTAGTCTGATTGATCTATTATTGGATGGAAGAAAGTGCCACTTGGAAAGCATTCGAGGAACGGAAAAGTTTGAGCTGTATTTGAAACAGTATGAAGCTGAGAGAACCAGCTTGATACAACCTTTATGTACGCTAAATTGGAAAAATAGTTTTGTTTTAAATTTTATTATTACTATTTTTTCATGAAATAAACCACAATGAACATTTTGAAATATTTTTAGTGAAAGAAGAACAATACGAAAACGCCGCCATGCTCGCTGAAAAGTACTGCGATTTTGCTTCCCTCATTCAGATTTGCGAATTAACAAACAACAAAAAACGCTTGGACAATTATATGGAACGCTTTGCGTCTCAAGATTTTGCAGGCTTTCTCTTTGCTTGGTAATGAAATCATACAGTAAAAGCAATTTTTTATTCTAAATTTAAAAGAAAATTAGTCTGATTGTTTAATTATTTTAGGCAAGTAAAACACGGTAGACAAGGACAACTGGTCGAACGTTGCAGACGAGGAGGTGCTGCGGAACTGTCAGAAAAGTTGGCTGAACATCCGCATTTATCTTGGATCCATTCAATTCAGAACGATGAGTTCAGGTCCGCTGCCAATACTTTACACACGCTTTCCATGCAAGAAGAAGAACTACTGGCTCGTAAAAAGGTAAAAAACATCTAACTTGAAAAGTATGAAAATGAAAATGCATTTTTTTAACTTTTAATGATTTTTTTCAGACTCTGCTGTCACTCGCCAAACTAGCTTTAACTGCATCTGACGATCCCAAATCGGCTATTAAGGAATACACATCTGGGATTGATAACGAACTGACACTGATTGCGCACCAAGAAGATCTTCCAATAGCAGTTCTTGAATCTTATGGTTACAGTGTAGAAAAAATGAAGGTTCTATCCCCCGCGGAACTAATAAACGTAAACATTTCGTTTAATTTATTAACGCACGAACGTATTACATTTCAAGGAAACTAAATATTCTCGATTTTCAGCTCTACACTTGCGAGGAAAACGAAATACTAAGTGAATATGATTTCAAAAAAGCACTCGACTTGCTTGTGTACATTGAAAATGAAGATGAAAAGACTGCGCTGAAACTTCGAGTGTGGGCACGAGCTGCTCGACGAGACAAGTGGGATACTTTGACAAATAATCCAGAAACTCAGGTTCAATCGACGGTTTTCTTCAAACTCATGGACCTTCTTCATTCTGTCGGAGATGAAAAAATCGAAGACTTCATTGTTCCTGTGAACAGTTTGCTTTCAGAATCCGAGCTAGGCGAACTCGCTGTATCTACAAATTTCCAGTATCTAATTAAGCTTATCTACGAGTACGCTTATCATAACAATTAAAAGCCATAATCGTTAAAGTGTTTTTTACTGTTCTTTAACTTTGCACCGACTCAACAATTAATGTATAAAGAAGCTCATTGCAAATGAAAAAAACACTGTTTGGTTCTTGATTGATGTATATTTTTTCACTTTATAGTACATTTACAATGTCTTGTTCAAAAGAAAGTTGAATACAAATCATCAAGCTGATTCTTTTATGAATACAATAAATTATATTAAAAAAGGACGATTAAAAATTTCGTATTTCTTTGATAATTGGAGTCTTGAAATAAACTAAAAGATACTTAAAAGGTAAAATCATAAGCCTAAAATAAACCAATGTCAGATTGAAAATGAAAAAAAAAAAATGATATTATTCATTATATGACAACAATGATGTAATAGTGAAAGTATTTATTTACATACATATATATGTATATACATATATGTACTCGTGAAACTGTAACTGTGTAAACTCGATTAAATGGCGATAGCGGCGCAACAGACAAACTAACATACACGTCAATGATACTTCGCAAATGACATTCGAGTTACTTTAAGACACATTAACGCTTAGCTCCTAGAACAAAAATTCAATCAAACCTATGCCTGCGAACTAAACGTGCATTTCGATTAACGCAAAATAATTTTTAATCTTAGTTGGCAAAAAAATTGCATTTATACGATATCCACAGCGTTAACCGTTTGCATGCACCTAAATGAATCTACTGAGTCTCACATGTCGGCTATCTTAATCCAAATTTGGATCTTACAATCTGATCACGACTTATTACAATACCACATCCGATCGCAAAAATTGAATCTTTTTGAGATTACATTTGTGTTTGAATATTATTATATCTGATTAACATGTATGTACGCGGCGCGATTCTATCGATATACACGGGTTACAATAGTTATACCGCGATCCTGAGCGAAACGACTTGTCTTCCATTTGTTTGTTCAAAAATATAAAACAATTTCGTCAAGTGGATAAAATGATAAATCTTTTGATATTTGGATTTGAAAACGTCGTCTGCGATTCCTCTGTCGCGAATGATAAGTCTTTTCGCACAGGACAACATCGAGCAGTAATCATAATTCATTATAATATCAGTTAAATATCAGCTTTGCAACTGATAAGTATGTATAAACTATCTCAGTTGAATTTGCCAGCCTTTTATTTTTACAAGGATTAAAATCAACGTTAAACGATGTACAATTTTAATCTAACAGTTCGTGTTTATTTGTTTTAATTTAAGAGGTAAAATGTATACATCCCATTTCGCTCTAGTCTTTTGCGTTGAAAAAACTTAATAAATAAAGAGGAATGTGTATAGGAGGAAATAATTAAGAAAAAAAACACAACATCCTGACGCTGAAGAAGTAAAGATGTACAAAAAAAAAAAAAACGGAACACACGATTGACGGTAACAAAAAGATAAGACAAGTCACGCATGCAAAATAAAACTCGCATTGGCACAATCGTTCAACGAATTTTGCTTCTGGTGGAAATAAGTACAGAGATTCTCTTTGGGAGGCGCGATCTGACTTGGACAGGATGCGTTCTCAAAATTCTGATATGTTGATTCTTATGATTTGTGTCTCAGAAGGAAACTTTGTTGACGAATAACATTGCGACGGCCCAAATTACCGCGACTAGAAAATAAATTGGAGCAATTGATGGAAGAACTTCCTCATCACGTGATCAATTTGTTAAAATCACTGAAATAACAGAGACAAACTCAAATTGTGATTATCACAATTTTCAAACTGTACCTCTGGCTACTTGTTGCCTGATTTCAGTGTTTTGGTGACGTCTTTACAGGAAGAATTTTTTTTGCTTCGATTGTTTTGAGATCTTCAAAGTTATTGTACGATTATATTACAATGTTCAGTTGTAATCGAAATCTTGGAGTGGAACGCATGTTGTTGTACAGGAAGAAAATGGTCTAATCAGTTGAAGTCGCACCAAAAGATGCAAAAGAGCTGAACCAATGAAATTTGTCGTGCTAATTTGTTCAAACGTTACTATCAGGTGGACTGGAGATACCGACTGGCTGGACATTTTCAACTAACGTCGATTTAGTGTTTGTCGCGTTTGAATCAGTCGCTGCTGTTCTCATCGCGTGTAATGGTGCCCTGAAAGACCAACAGATCATTAAAACCAACTCATTATATTAATTTTCATACATTTAAAATAATATTTCTGAAAGAAAAGATAATACAACATGTATTTCATTAGACTAAGAAATTATCTCGCTGATTATGTTTCCATGCAATAAGTAGGATGATAAAAAAATCGAATGCGGTTCAGCCATGACAAAGTGAGACAATTAATTAATTATATTAGAACCGCAGCATCGGGTAGATGATAGGAACCTGCAATAACCACTAACTCATGCAAAATTCATAACAATTTTTATACAAACTTGCATTTGGCGGAGAAAAGAAAAACAAAGTTGAAGATCTGATTGAAAGATACGAGATTGTAATTATTAATTAATTAAATTAAATAAGTCAAAAATATTGGTCTACAAAAAAAAAGTTATAAAAATTGAAACAACTTTAAGATTTGCCCAACTAAGAAATAAAGCTAATTAAACGTGAGACAATTTTAGCAGAGGTAACGTTTGTTTTCGTACATGGTTATTGCCTGGTTAATGAAGTATTAATAATTGATGATTTATGTAGGCCTCCAAACATCGGGATCTTCCATGAGAGTGGTATGGTGATCCATACCAGTTGCAGGTGGTGCCATTCCCTGTGGCGAACCGACTTGTGACGACGGCATACCCGCCGGTGCAGGTGTCAGACCTCTGTTAGTCAGCACAAACACACCATTTTTTTTATTTCAAAAAATTCAAAAGCGATTGCTTTGCATGTACAAAAATTTAACACGTGAAAAATGCCAATTTTCTTGATGAAACTTGAGTCCAAATTCGCACTTCAAAGTTCAGTAAAGTGTAGCGTTTAGAAACACAAGCTTTTTTCCTTTTAAACAATAATTGCTTATTTTTTGTATTGGTATTTGAATACGTACTTTTTCCCAATAGCCATCATTCCATAAATTACACCGGTTAAGAAAATCAATCCAGATCCTAATAAACTGCCAAGACCGAAGCAGAGGAAGACAGGTGGGATAGCAATTCTAAAACAAAAAATAATAAATAATTTATTTATTATATTTAATTATTGATTGTTGTTTGCACTATTTTTTGAAAATGTTGAATATTTTTGTATTAAAAAAGTATGACTTACAGGCAGTAAGCGGCACCTCTGTTCCAGTTAGGCCTGTTTTCTACAAAGTTGCTTAATGTTTGTACGTGCTCAATGAACATGCAACAACAGGGAGCTTCAATGGCAATGACCAGAAAGCCGGCGATCATTTGCCAAATGCCGCCTAAAAAGCAGTCTATGCCGCCAAAAAATATCGAAATTACGTTCCAAGCCCCAAGGAAGATGGCAACTGCGAAGAGAAATTTCATTTGTTAATAAAATCGACATCCAACACAAGAACAGGAAAACGAAAATGAAACAAAATTAACAATATATATACTAAACAAATGAAATGCAGTCAAAAAAAATTTGTATCACTTTCGGTATTGTAATTTAATATGTTCTTTAAGCACAATAAAAAAATCATTTTTGTGTTTGTATCTGAATTGCCGTTAACTAAAAACATCGAAACGTCATATTTGTTGTTAGCTTTCATAGAATAAGAAATTTAATTAACAAATTTTTCTGATAAGAAAATGGATAAGAAAGTGAATGAAATTGTTCATTTCATGAATGTGTCAGTGTATTGAAATTGTCAATTCAAAATTTGAGGCGTTTGATAATAACAATTTCAAAAGCGAAACGAACTGCAATATAAAAGCTGATTGATTCATTGTTAATTATATAATTATGAACATTGCAAAAGTGTAGAGTAGTCTGCCGAGGTATCACATATCATTTGAGCTTCGTTATGAAAGTCTTTGACGTGATAAATAATACGATGCAAAATACATAATGAAATGTTGAAAATTAAATTACAAAATTTTTGAATTTCAAAACAAGAAACTTGTTTAAAAGCACATTTGTGAAAGATAAAACAAAAAAGAATGTACCTAAATACTTTTAATAATTAAAATATTTAACAAAAAATTTTAAAAAATTATTGTCAAATATTTAAAATCAACAAAGTTACATTGTTGTAAATGACAAGATTCTATGCCACATCGTTGACGAATTTCCACATCGTTGACCAAGTTCCACTAAGACTTTACTGTTTTTTTTTCGTCTGAAAATTAATCATTCAAATACGGCAGTATTCAAAAAAACTCGTTATAAAATCAAGTTCAAACTAATCAATAAAAATTTTTAGCGCCAACAAATTCAATTTATCTAGTGAATGTCCAAAAAATTGATTGTTGGATATTTTGGCGAAACAATAAGTAGATAAGCGAAAACACTGTAAGAATGTTGTACTGCCAACAGAAAGTCAATCAAATTGGAGCAGAGGTGATAAGAGTGATAGTGAAACTTACTAGCACTGCCAACGGATCCCAGGCCGCGACCCGCGTACCTCAGCCACCAAGGGACATCTTCTTTATTGACAATGTCCTGTCCAGGCTTCTCCATCAGCGCGGCAATTTTCTCCCCGAGCGACTGAAAGAACCAAAGAAGAATGAAACATTGGAGCGGACGCAAATGTTTATTTAACAATCACGAAAGCGACTTTGTAACTACCACTTACCATTTTGGTGGTGTAGGCTTCGTTGGACAATAGCCTTTATATTGTACGGAGAAAGAATAGCAGCTGACAGGAGCACACAGGAGCAGCAGCGCTCAACCTCGAAATCTGTTGACGTGCAACGACGAAAAATTGACCCAATTGTTTCGCTAGTGCGCCGACAGGAGCGCTCTCGCTCCTCTATATTCGATCTTCTTAATCAATAAATATCTTTTTACTTTTTTCCCAATTTTTTAATTCGATTCCATTTTTGTGGCTTCAAGGTTTTTTAAACAAGTTTTTTTCTACAATTTTATCAAAGAAAAATTAAAAATTATCTTATCTATTTTGTTATAAACAGCACATTGAATTTGCAAATTTATTGTGTTCGATAGCGCTCTCTATTCTAAAAGCATTGTTATAAATTGGTTATAAATTAACAATATACAATGTGAGGGGATAAAAATAAGAAAACTACTGGTAAAATCATTTTTGTTTGATTTTTGTAAATATATTTTCGTTCTAATATTATCAATTTCCACTTATAATTCGTTGCAGACAACATAATGAAAAGTATTTTTTGTAAATAATGAATATAAGCGTAGAAATTATTTGTCAACTGTCACAATATAGTTATTATATTTATGACTTACAAAACTATTTCATTGTCAACAGTAAGTAACAGCAGTTGAACAATAAACCACTTACAAAATGCGAAATCAAACTAAATTGTAGACTTTCGCGATTTTTATACTTTTCAAATCACTGGACACAACAACAACTATACTCTTTGATATTCATATATTATGAAAGTGGAGAAACAAATCTTGTCATCTTTTCAATTGATTCAATAATGCATGGTCATAACTGCTGATGGAATGTTCCAAATAAAATATAACGTTCGGATCTTGGACACTGCGTTGGCAATCAAAATGCATCTTTGATATTTTGGAATTGTCTTACGGCCAAATCGACAGGCAGATCGAATTTGTGACTCGTCAACCGATCCAACGTGTGAAAAGCATCTTGAAACCCTACAAAATGAACATAACAAACATGATATTAATTACAAACATCTGTAGCTCTTTCAGCTGGATACGTCTCGAATTGTCTTTGCGAGCGTAGCGTGGGAAGTTTATCAAATGTACATGTTGGTACTTGGTTGGTACACAATTTTGTGAAACAATTTTGTGCGTGTTGTTACTTGTTTATTTGTTAGTTACAATTTAAATGAATAAACACAACCATAACCAACCAGAGGTTTTCTTGCTTTAAAAACGTCTTAAAGAGGTATATATTCTTTCTTTGTTTGCATGGATGAATTTCAAAATACCTGTTCTGACAACGTAACTCCAAGATGTGTAATGACTTTCTAACAAGTACTGGCACTGTAAAATTAACTTCAGCCAAATTACCAATTTATTCGCACTGCAAAAGTAGAAGAAACATCAATTAATTAGTCGTCCTGAGAAAAATGCGAAAATCTATATTTTTTGTACTGCAATCAAAAATGTTTCTCACTTCAAAGCCGCACATATAAATGCCTTGAAATGTGAATCAAATCCTCGTCTGTAGGGCATATGGGAGGCAATGATGTTTCCAATAGTAACTAACAGAGCCTGAAAAAGAAAATGTAATTTTCAATTGTTTGAGTTCAAATTAAAAAAAAAAATGATGATTCAAAAATGACACCTGTTTGGATGAAACTGCCCTCTGCGGATTCAAATCCAGGTTAAAACTCTGAGACAACTTTTGTGCAGGGCTACAGTTGTACCTCTGTCCATTTTTGACCTCGTAATATTTGAGTACAAGTTCCCAGGCGTGCATGTTTTGAACGCTCATTTGACTTCTCTGTGGAAAACAGCCAACAACGAAGGGAACAACGCTGTTCATCCTAACATCATGTCTGAGTCCATGTTGAAGCAGATCTCTAATACAGACTGCAAGATGTTTTCTAACAGCTGTTGTTACTTTTGCGTTTGTATTGAAAGTAGGAATCTCGGAATCCGAAGCATAGTCTACGTCCTGCTGGCCGTTCTCCAAGTCTTGAGTTTGTGCAGCTGTGATCAAAACGTGCTCCACGGCTATGTCTAACTTGGTTCTCAAGTCTCGCCAGTTTTGTAGCGTATTCTTCTTGATGCCTCTGTGCGCTTTTTGACTGCTGCAACCAAGCTGAGAGATCACGTACATGTGCAGCACAGTGATCAATTTACGAACGGTGTTAAGATTGTTCGCCTGTGTTTCCTCTCCCAGGGTTCTTCGAGAGGTGCGTTTTGAGAAAGAAGAATTTGTATGCACTGGACACGCACACGTGCAAGCTAATGTTTCTGGACTCACTTCACCTTGCAGGTAGTTTATGAAACGTTCCAGGTCAGCAATTTGGGTCTTCAGTTGGGTAACTAATTGTTCTTTCATCTTTAATGGACTGATTACCTGAGACATTCAAAATCAAATGAGACTTCATTTTTTTCTTTTCTTCTTTTTTATTTGTTTTCATTTTTTACATACTTGGCTGATTGCATAATCCACTTGCCACCTCAAATCGTCAATTGGCAGCGTACAAAGATCGTCAACGTCAAAGTTGAGCTTTTCTTTAAGATGATCTACAAACAATTTTATTCAGTTTGAAAACTTTTGAAAGAGACAATTCTGCATATGCTTATTTATATTTATGATAATACGAAACGCACTTATGATCATAGCCTGACGTTCCAACATAACACTCTGAGGCAGATCTTCGGCATTTCCGGTATCGTAAGCATACTTTTCCAGCTCCTCGAGTTGTGACTTGAGTTGGTTTATGAGTTCTTTTTGTTTTGTTTTTTGTAAATTCATCTTGGATTCTATGTCTGCGGCAGCGAGGTCACTCATACTCTGCAAAAAGCAAAAAGCGCAATTTAAGTTGCATATTCTTTGAATCATGATTACATATGCGAAAAATGTTGTTACCTTATTCTTTTTATTCTTTGAATTTGGAAAACACAAAACAGATTTGCAAAGGGAGGAGCAAAGGGACAAATAATAAAACAAGTGATGATTTGAAAAGTGAAAAACTTTATTGGAAAAAATAAAAATTAGAACAACGAAAAACTGGCAACATAAATTTCAAACAATGTACGTCCAAAGTTGTATGGGCTGTAAATTGTGTAAATTAAATTGTATGCCAAATTCATCTTAAATTGATACAAATTTACACAGGCAAGAGACTCTTTGAGTGAAATATGATTTGTACTGATTTCCAACTGATTTACGAAGTCATTTGCGCACTCACACAGGTGAGAGGCCTTATAAATGCAAACATTGTGGTAAGGCATTCACCCGATTAGATGCATTAAAATGTCATAAGCACATTCACACAGGTAAGAAACATTACAAAAGCGTGAACTCGCACAAATGACACTGAGGAACTTCATTTTCAAAAATTTCACGTCTATACAAGTAGAAACAAAAACTTGTTGAAAATGTGTTCGCAAATATAGACAAACTAAAAATTAATTTCTGAAAATAAGTCACATGTCATTGACACACAGCAAATTTATTGGTGATGTTGTCAAAACAATTCTGAAGCAATTTAGGACCAAAAAAGTCTGTTTTGTTACACGTGAAACAGCTTCGGTTTAATATGCTAATGTAAGATGGATTATTTGTTTCCTAAATAAACTAAAACAGTTTATAAAAAGCGAAAAGACCCAAACAACTGTGAAGATTAAATTTTAAATATTCTTACGCTAGATTTACATAGCTCCTGAGAACCACAGTCGTACTTCTCATTGATTTTAAGACTATTTGGAACATCTGGAATGCCCCTGAAAGCAAACTCTTCTAGTTCTTTGAGCAGAGTCTCTTTTTCTTCTGCTGGAGCATCCATTATTTGCCGCAACCGAAATTGAACCTGTAAAAAATTATATTTACAATAAACAATTGTTTACAAAGAAATAAATGTATCAAATATGATTAAATAAAGTTATTTCACTTGTGCAAAGTGTGTAGTAAGTGCGATTAGGGACGTGTTCAACATCTCTTGCTCTTCTTCAAGTACTTTTAGTCGTTCCATGTCATATGGCAAGCTGGCGAGAAACATAAAGAAATCAATATTCCTTATTTTAGTTGATTTTACAAAACATAAAATCGTAACAAGATTGTTATTTTTCCGAGAAACTTTAAGATTGACAAAGTTGTAACATACTTTTCGCAATCATATTTGTATTCATCTTGGAAATCACTGTCCCCATCGTTAGCTCCAACTGGAGCCCATCTCTCACCGGAAGGTCTGTCCCCCTCATCTGAAACCTCACAATCATCGATGTCACCGTGCCTTGATGTTTCGCTGGCCATTTCCATTTTGTCAAATTAGTCGGCTAGAATATTTTCATCTGAAAGCAACACTTGCAATGTCTATTTCACTCTCTCTACAATCATTTGGCTTAACCTCACTAAACTGATTGTTTCCACATATTCAATTCACAAAATTGCATTTCTAAGATATATCCCAAAAATCGATATTCAACGGGGTTGCACCGTTCCTTTGACAGATGCATGGTCCTTCACACCTGTCAAACCACTGCGGCGCGTGGCATCGTTGCAAACGTCAGTGTGACGTCACGCTCGATAAGTACTCCGAAAAACAGCGAAAGTCAACCTTAATTCTCTAGTGACGCAAAAAAATAATTTATAGAATCGATGATCCATATTTATTTTCATGCATAGTTCTAGTTATTGTTAATTTCCAGTTTATCATTTTAATATTATTATAACTGAACGCAATCATAAAGTTAAAAAACTTTAAAGCATAGGAGCTCCCCCCTAAGCTACCATGCCTTTAGATGTTTAGAGTGGTCCAGAGTAGGCTAAGATGGGGAAAATCCTGTCCTTTTCTTCTCCTATATTGTCCTATATACTTATACTGACTTATACTCCAGATAATAAGTCTCAAACTGCAATGAACTGTAAAATTTTTATTTATTTTTGTAACCTAAATATATTTTGTGTGAAAAACAATGAACTTTTCAATTATATAGACGATGTTTGGTTTGTTATTATAATTTTTTGACCGTTTGAAGATTTAACCTTAAAATTTGAATTTCATGAAAATTGAACTTAAGATAGCGTGCATCAAGTCGTCATTGAGTGTTGTTTCATTTTATTAAAAGCACAACAAGCGGCACCAGGCACGGGATCTATAGCAACTGTGCAGTTTTTTAACAAAACAAATCCGATTCCACGAAGTTAGGATGACAAAATTGTCCAGTGATAACACAAGTTTGGAGAAAATTAAGTAAAAAAAAATATAAAAAAAATCACAACAAAAAAATGAAAAACTATACGTTGACAGCATTGTAACCGGTCGCACTTTTGGATGTGTTATCACAAAAAAACGAAGCCAAGTGTTTTTATGAAAACAAAACCTGACCTGTGATAGAAAGCTGTCAAAAAGGGGTTTTGAAACCAGAAGGACTAGTTGATTTAAACGCAGTTCTAACCTGAAATTAAAGAAAATGTTCAAAAACACTTTTCAGAGTGGATTTTTGTCCATATTGTACAGTATTGGCAGCAAACCCTTGCAAATCTGGGATAAAAAGGTACGTAATGGACACATCAAACGAATTACCGACAACGATATCCAGAGTTTGGTTTTGGAAATTCTTGGTAGTAATGTAAGCACAACTTACATCACCTGCCCAGCAGACCCAAGAAAGACCTTGGGAATCAAGTTACCATTTTTGATTATGATCATCAAGAATCTTAAAAAATACTTTACTTTTGAAGTGCAGGTAAAAAGCTTATTTGTTAACTTTTTTTCAAGCTCAATTTTTATAATTTTGTACGAAAAAAATTTTTTTTTTATTTATGATTTTAGATTATTGACGACAAAAATGTTAGAAGAAGATTCCGAGCAAGTAATTATCAGTCAACAACGAGAGTGAAACCGTTTATATGTACAATGCCAATGCGGCTGGACGACGGTTGGAACCAGATACAGTTCAACCTGGCCGATTTTACCAGAAGGGCTTACGGCACAAACTATGTTGAGACTTTGCGTGTACAAATTCACGCAAATTGTAGAATACGACGGGTATACTTCTCAGACAGACTTTATTCCGAGGACGAACTGCCAGCAGAGTTTAAACTCTTTTTACCGATCCAAAGCAAGGCAAAATGCTGATTGTCAAACTGTAGAGCAACTGCACAAGCAAAATTGTACTAATTGGACTTCAAATTTAAGCACCGTTATAGACATGTTCAATATCCTTGTAAAATAGAATACAATCAAATAAACACACGTCGACTGGTACAAAACCCAAAACTCGTTTTGTTATACAATTATTTTTTTTTTAGTTTACTAATATATGTACATAATTGTTGAATAAACCGTGTTCCATTACTGAATTAATTCATTATTTTTGTTTTACTGTAACATCAGATTTCGATTGTGTAAATGAAAAAAATAATATTCAATTCTTTACAAAATCCATCATAAATATCTATCTCGTAAAATGTTAAGATGTATATTATATTGCAATTAGGCAATATGCATAATATACTCTGTTTACATTACAAAAGTATTAGGTCAATATGGTCAATGCGATATTACATATTCGTTGCATATGTATCGCAATATTCATAATAAGTCGCGTGTATATAATTTACGTTTTACACTGTATTCATGATCGACAACGTGAATAATTTAAAGTAAACAATTTTTTTATTCCATATATATATCATTTTTACAGTCGCGATAACAATAACGTGTATTTAGTAATAATTTTATAAAAAACAACGTTTTTCGAGTGTTTTACAACTAACGCCATCTAACCTCCAATACCAGAACTCACAGGTACAACAATCAAGTGACAAGGATCCACTTCTTGTCATTTTTGTACATTCTTCATTTTGGATGGCTGATGGCTGACCAAAGGAGCGAGAGTTGAGCGAGAAAATTAAGAAATTGTCTTTAGCAGTGTCAAATAGCTGCCAAAATGGACGATGAATGGGGTAAGTGTCACGAACTTGAACTCAAAGGCAAGATCGATAACTTTGTCCGATCTCGAGTCTGGTCAATTCGCTGCCCATCTCCTCTTTTCGCCACCAATCATTAATTTATCGTCGTGCGTGTTCTTCGCAGATGTCGACAATGCTGGACCCAAAGCCGCGTTCGTCCTTCAATCTAATAAATGGGAGGGCGAAGATGAGGAAGAGGACGTCAAGGTAAGTGTTTCTTGACAGTTTCGCACTCGAAAGCCTGAGTCCTATTGTCATCCTGTGAATTCGTTCGCTTGTCCTAACCTGTTTTTGCCACATGGTCGAAAATGTTTGCTTCCAAAATGATGCTTCCAAAATCTCTTTATTTTGCAACCTTGAAATCAATACCATACTTTTTTGCCATCTAAAGAAAAACGAAGCACAATATCGAAAAGACAACAATATTTTTGAATAGAAAAACTTTTGCAAATAAAGTTAAAATGAAAAAAAAAAAAAACTTTGTATTGAATATCACGTTTTGGTGAATAACAGGACAGCTGGGAAGATGTCGACGAGGAGAAGAAAGACATAGAGAAGCCTGCTGAATTGCCAAAACCAAAACCGAAGCCGAAGAAAACTCTCTCCGAAAAAATTGAGGAGCGCGAGGTGGGTTTAAAGATATTTGTATATTGGTCGAAGTAAGTTTGAAATTAAGATTGAGTTGATTAACGAGTAAAAACGTGTTTACAGAGAAAGGCCCGAGAAGAGGCAGAGAAGAAGATACAAGAGAAAGACGAATCGTTGACCCCAGAAGAAAGGAGAGCGGAAATGTTGCGTCGGCAAAGGCTACAAGAGGAGGCCGACTTGCGACTGGCCATGGAAACTTTCGGTTTGTCAAATCTAGTTGATTTTAGCAATCGTAAGCCTGCAAAGGGCGAGAAAAAATAATGAGAACGAGACAATCAGACGAATCTAACAAATGAACAAATTAATAATCAATATTCAATTACCGAGTCTTACAAGCGGGATCAAAGTGGAAAGATATAAGTGAAAGCCGACACTAATACATTTGAGCCGACATTTTTTCAATGGTCACGATTCGAGTCGGTTTCTTGGCACAACGGTCTTATGTTAACATAGCTACCCGTGAAATCAGTTCATTCAAGTAATTCATACAAAATAATACATATTTTTTTACAAACAACAAAATCTCTTTATTTAAGAAAACGTGTAACTTGCCTTTCATCATCTAGATAAAGATGAAACTCTCAAATTACATCTGAAAATTATAAAAATCAAATTTAAAATTAATGGCCTCTTTCTCAATGTTAGTCTTAAATTATATCCCTTAAATAAAAAAAAAAACGACAAAATGAATCATAAAAATATTTAATTTTGCTTGAATAAGAGGTAACACCAATGCAAAAAACCGCATTTTACTATTTAGTACGAATTCTTCCAACGAGCTGATTTCGTCATTAATTTTAAGACGCTTTAGGAACAATATTAAATGACTGATTGAAAAAGAAATTTATAATCCGATTTGGCAATGAACCATTGCTATTGCGTGGACTGCCTGAAACTCGACTATATTTATTTATTTATTCGCTCATTATCGTATTTATTTCAAAGCGGCATGTTACTGAATTGGATGGTTTTAGCCAACTTGCAGAGAATCACGCAAACGCAATGTGCCATTAGGATTTTTCGAAGCATCTTTAAAGTAGATTTTGCTATCAAGAATTTATTACTAAACAAATTTCTGTATGTGATCAAAAAGTCGACAATTCTTTTTTTATTACCTCGCAAGTTTTTCGGTTCAAGTTAATTTTATTAAGATTAAAAATGTACAAATCAATAAATACTGCTGTTTCTAACAAACAAAACCGTTGTGTCAGACTTAGTTTTACAACCTCATTTTCCAAAGTTGGCGCTTCAGAATTGAATGAAGAATAATAATATACGATTGACATTCATTCTATTAATTTCATTTGAGATGTCAAAAAGTTTTTTCGTTATACCTGCGCGAAAAGTTTCTATTCTCGTCTCTCTGCGCCCGAACTAAAAGATTTTTTTGTCCGTCGGACAAAAAGAACTTTCCTCGGACAAAAACAACTTTTCAACATGCGTAGCGGACGAGAATTACACTTTTCGCTTTTAGGTTATGACGAAAAATATTGTTCTTATCACGAACAAAAAGGTCCATTTATTATCTCTCGAACTGACTTCCAATACTCGTTTCGGAAGTCGTTCTTGAGAAATGGACCTTTTCGTTGCTAGATACGATATATACTATCAACTATTGAGAATTTCATATTTTTATTTGAGTAAAGAAAACTAAAAGATAACAAATATATGATTTCATTTTTTATAATTATTTTGTAGTTATCAAATTATAAATAGTCTTGGTTTTTTCAAAATCAAATTATAAAAACTGCATTTTATGATTTAAAGGCGTGACGGAGAGTCAAACCAATCTAGAGGGGTTAATGCCAAATACTGAAGAAGAGTTCCAACAATTTGGAGAAGCTCTTGCACAGAAAATCAATGTTTTTCACAAGCACACAGAATTTCCCACGTTTGCCGAAGAGCTTATCAAGTCCATCGCCGTTAATCGTAAGTTACTTGTGAATAATAATAATAATAATAATAATAATAATAATAATAATAATAATAATAATAATAATAACAAAAATAATAATAATAATAATAATAATAATAATGAAACTTTAAGACACCAATAATCATTTTGTCCAATTATATAAAATAATTTGTTGCAGTATCAACAGTTGCGTTGAAGAAAGTAAAGACGACAGTTGACAACATTCTAGCAGAAAAGCTGAAACTTGAGAAGGCGAAAAAATCGAAGGCAAAGGGCAAGGCTCGACTCAAGATCGAGGGCGAGAACACCCACCTGAGCGAATACAACGACTATTACACCAATGAGTACGACGATTTTATGTAGCGACTTGCGATGCACCGTTGTAATCTAGTCGTTGTCTTAAACAAGAGAACACGCGAGCAAATAAAAAAACATGAGAAAGGATCAACGCTAAACATCTCACTCCATTTACTGAAAAATTAATTAACATAGATGAAGCAAAAAAAAGTTGGTTTGTCATAATAGAAGGCTCGTTTTTGCGAGGACAAAAAATCTTTTGAGAACAAACATTGTTCTTAACCTAAGAAGCAATGGCAAATTACTAGATCATCAAGTCAATCGCATTTTTTTGTTATCCGTTCAGGGCGCACATGTGCAAAACGATGCTATTGTGATGTGTTAAAGTTAACAATTTACTTAGAGAATAAACAGATGTTAATATTACAACCACGTTTCAACAAAGTTATCATTCATTTTGATTCGAAGCTCTCTTCCTAATGAGACAATTTTATGAACAGCTATTTGAAATTTTATTTTTTTATATTTTTCGTTGAGTTTGATCTATACTGAAAAGCACTTTGGGTTGATATTTTTTTTTCAAGTTTTGATTTCGTTTAGCTTTAAATATGAATATTAAACTAAAAGACGATTAGCATCATTGACAAAAAATACCAATTTATACAACGTTTGAACAATAAGCTAACAATTATTGACATTGTATGAATAAATGTAAATATTAACACAACTTTAACACAACTCCTTAGGATATGCTGTAAAAATATAAATTACACTTTTCCTTTTATAATAAAAAGCTGTATTAAGAATCAAATAATCAGCGTTCAAATTCAATGCGATTTTGTCTTCCGTGTTGTATATTAATAAATAAAAAACATGGTATGTTCATTTACATTACCGGACAGATTTTTTACGTTCCTTGTATGCACTTTTTTAATTATTCAACGTTTTCATAGTTTTTAATCGAGTGATAAGAATAGAGTCTTTTAATAACATTCATGTGCCTATACGAAATGTAGTCATTTTAACATAATTTGATTTTCAACTTAACGTCTTTTCAATAGTTTTCATCTCCTTACCCCTTCATCTGAGCGATTCTGAATGTTTTGATCACGTTTTTTATTTGACTTGTAATAGCGTTCTATTGAAACTTTTTATACATAGAATGAAAATTTTATTTAAAATTTTTTTTTTAAAAATTCTTTTATTAATCTTATAAAAAACAAACTAAAAATTGAAAATGAAAAAAATAATCGAACTTAAAATTACAAAATAAGGTAAGCACTCAGAAAAAAATTTATTTTTGCAAGAAAATTTTAACTAAAAGAATGGCGCATAGTTTACAGTTTAGGACTTTTTTCTTTATTCCTCATCTTTTAAATCATAGAGTATTTTACAGGGTTGTAGGGTAAGAAGGAGTTTCACGAATCGTATATTACTTTTGTCTAATCACGAGTGTGTCCCACCGATTTAAAGAATTAAAAGAGACACATTTGCGATAAAATTCTACGGTGTATTTGCAAAATTATCCAAGTATTTTAACAAAATTCTGAACAATGTTTAATTTTTTTTAATGTCTAGATGACAAGTATTTGTTATTCACATCTTTTAAGTTGTCATCAGCCGCCATCTTCGTGCATTATCACAGTGTGTATTATTACAAAGTCAGTGAATTATATTTTTTTTATTTTTATAATTAAATAAAACTACTTCTATTTTTTATCACTGTTTATCTTTTTAGTGATTATCATATTTTATGTCTGTTTTTCACACTATGTTTGAATTTACAAAATTTTGATTTTACACTGCTTGTCATGATTTGTTGTTTTTGATTCTCTTTAATTTTACAGCGCTACTCTTTAACCTGATCATTTTATTGTTGTTTGTTATTTTTGACAAACAACACACACTAGAAGTAAAAAATCAATGTAACTTAAACAATTTCATTAATTTTTTCCGGGAAAAATTGTTTTCTTTAAGAACATTTATCGACACGATTTAAATTTTAGTCACTTTCATTTCCAAAAAATAACGCGTTAAGTATTTTTTATCAATTATTTAAAATTTATAGAAAAATGAAGGCGCGCCCTCCGGGCGCTTTTACCCGAAAAATTTTGAATTTTTTAGATAAAATTTGTATAATTAAATAATTACAATGTTGTTTGTAAAATGTGTTGTCAGTAAAATGTGAGTGTACGATGGCATTGCAAAATTAGGTCGAAATCTTTTCTCAAGTTAATTTAGGATTTTCAAAATTGTAAGAAATATTTTCCTTTTAAAAACTTAGGAAAATGTATAAAAACTAATTAAAATTAACTCGTTTAAAAGACGTGATCAGTTATAATGGAATGAAAGCACATTAAGAAAACTAATCAGATTCTAAAAACACTAAATTCCCAAGACGTATAAATTCCTATAGTACTTTGAAATTTCATATTTATACGCAAATATTGATATTTTCTCTTATCGAAAATTTAAACCGAATTTCATGATATTGAGAATTATAAGTTGTCGTATATATTCATTTTGCACTTTTTGTTTTTTATATTAATTTTTGATTGAAACTTTTTGATATTGGAGTTTAGAGGTATTAATTTTTTTTAAAATTTAATTCCGATGAATTATACATGTTCCGAAGTTAAATGATCGCGCCCAATCGCGCTCAAATAATTTTTTTCCGAATTTAAATGATCGCGCCTGATCGCGCCCGATTGAATCGATAGATCGGAGTGCGCGCGCATTTGATGTCTTCGACGACAACTTCAGGTCGGGATGAACTTTTTAGGAATGGATATATGACACTTTTTGAGTTGGTCGGAGTAAGTAAGTAGTTCGGTAGTCTTCGATCGGGTTCGCTTAAATCGGGAAAACAATCGCCGTCGTCGTTCTACCGAACGACTTGATAAAAGAATTTAAAAAAATTTTTTTTTCCATTTTTCTCCCCAAGACTAAAAATTAAGAAGTTACAGTGGCATAAACCAACACGAAAATAAAACTTTATAAGAAAGCAAATCATACCTTAACACTTTAGTTCTGGAGCAGCACGAAACAGCATCGGTGTGAATAACCAATGAAATCGCTGGGTATGCATGTATGGGGGGGTCACGTGACTATTTCGCGGAAGCGTATTCGCTCTGACCATATCGCTATCTCGCTTTTTACTATTTTTGTCTTCATTTCTCTTGAAAAAGAAGGGGCACTGTCCAGAACTAAAGAGTTAATGTAAACATGTAGTACAGTAGAAGGAATTTACTGTAAAAGGAAAGAAACATTTCACGATTTTTTCCCTCAAAAGCCACATGATTGTGGCAATGTCATATTGTAATTCACTAACGTTTATTGTTTAATTAACTATTTTTGTTATTTTTTTTAGTGAAAACAAACTGAAATTTGACATATTGACAACGTAAAGTTAGCTATTCGTATCAAATTCATGAAAATCTGAGGTGAAAGGGGTAGATTCATCCCCAAAACATGACTAACATGTATTGTCATCGGAACTGAACATGTGTTCAAATTTTCATTAAGATTGATGAAGTCTAAGTATAAAAATTTTGCATTGCAAGATTGGTTGACACGGTGTACAAGTTGAATAAAAGAATTTAAAAATAAAGTATAATGGTAAACATCGAGGGTTGTTGAAAAAAATCAATTATAATTACATAATAATTATTATTTATTGAACCAATCATTTTTCAGTAGTAAATTTCTTTGCTACAAAATTTTTCAACCAAATGTTTATAAATACAATGAATAGATTGAAATCATTTTTATTTATTTTTTCAAAAAATGATTGAGATCACAAGTAAATGTTACCGTTTTTTAAATAAGAACATACGAACGTAAAAAAAGGTGTGAAGGACAAGATTTAGAAGATAAATTCAAGTTCAATGAACTTGAGGCTTTCCAGGTGACTTCGCTCCAAGAACTCTGCAGTTTAGCATCAACTCGCTAATTGATGTTCAAGGGTTCAAATTTAACTTGGCGGCTTCTTGACGTATCACGGAAATGAGCTCTTGGTTAATGAGAAATATAAACCGCAATCCTGCGATCTGAAACGGTATTACAAATTAGACATTGCAAAAAATTGAATCATACAATTTTTAACTTATTCAAAATTTAAGATCTAATATTTTACCTCAATTACACTGTTATTGTTGAGTTTCATCTTGTTGCCAGCCAGGATAGGCCTGCTATCAACAAAAATCGGACGTTTGCCTTCCGAGGATAAGAAAAAGTCACCATTATTTCTCAACCGAATTGTTCCTTGTCTCCGGGAAATTTTCCATGCAGGTCCTTCCAAGGTCAAGTCAACGTCAACTGTGTGATCTTTTACTGTCCTTCCGACTGTTATCTAATAAGAAAAAAAAAACAAAACAAAACCAAATGATTAAAACATTTGTTGCATTAAGATAAGTTTTAAAAACTGAAAAAAATTGTACCTCTCTGGATCGCATTAAGTATCTGACAAGTCGACCTCTCAAAATTGCAAGTGTCTGGTTATCGAAATCTGGAGGATTGACCCCCGTAACACTATCGACCAAAACCTGCCACCTGCCTAGCTCATTTTCCAGTCGCCGGATTTCTTTTTTGTTTTTTCTGTCGGCAATTGCCAGCTCAGCGTCTACAGCTTCATCCTTTTGATCGACCAATTCAGCATCGTTGACCAAATCTTCAGCGTCCGAAAAATTAAGTGCGTGATCGCTCCTAGGCAAACTTTGCACTGATTGATCAGGAAGAAGGTGATACTGTTTCATTAGCTGCCAGTGGGCCTGTAACGTCTTTGCCGTTCTGGCTGGATAAAATGATTGTGCGTTCGTTTCTAGGAGTTCTTGGAAAGTTTCCACTGTTGGTTGGGAAACCTAAATTAAAAATTATCACATTCAAGAATGTTAATTATAGGAAAAAGTTTGGATTATCTAACAAATTATAAGCTCATTTATTTTGATAAAAAAATCGAAGTACCGATTTGATTGTTCCTAAAAGTTCCTCTTCAGTTTTGCTGTACAGTGTTCTGGCTTGGACACTCGCAATAATATCCGGATGGAGATTACGCATTGCTTGAACTGCCAGGCGAGAAACTGCACTGTCGTAAAGTAAAGCATACCACCTTTGTTGGATTTCTTGCAACGTGAATCGACAAGAAAATTTGGTTCCTCTATGAACCTATGAAATAAAAGCCTTGTTAATTTTATAGGCAAAACTATTAAAAATTACTTGTTTCACATTATATTTTTCATGTGTTTATTTTCATTCTTTCGATAAGTAATGGATCAGTATTGTACTTTTGATCAACATCCGCAAAATCTCTTAAAGGGAACATTTTATCTTGAAAATGTCTCTTGTGAGATCTCAAACGCGACTCATATATCCGTTCAAAGAAATTCATCATGTCCATTACTGAAAAGTATTATATTATTATTTAATCACTAGAAAAACCGACTGAGCAAATACGTCCAATTTTGTTTAAAAAGTCGATAAAAAATCAATAACAATAGGATTTATGATAAAGTTTTAGGTTTTGATAATGTTTCGAATAGGTCCTTCTAGGTAGAAAACAACTTTGCTTTTTCTAGTTTGTCGCCAAATTTAAAAATTGTTAATAAAATTAAAAAATGTAAAATCATCGGTCAAGATTGAATTGCTTACCATCCTCAAATCATTGGTTTGCTGAACTCCTGTGATAAGCGCTAAATCGTCGGTTGGTTTCCACCTGCCCAAATCTTTTGTAGCATTTATCGAGTGCGAGTGATTTTTGTTCTTTTTGCTTTTGCGGCTGGAATTTGACGAGCCGCTTGGCCTGGGAGGGCGTCTGTTGGTTCTGTCAATTTGTGGAATTGGCACTGGGGCTGAAATGGGACTTTGCAAAACCGGTGTCGTTAAGACATCAAAAGTTCCTGTCGACATGGATACCGTTTTTGAACGGGAACTCGCTTTTGGCGTCGTAGTTGGTGGTTGTAAATTGAACGTTGTTTCCACCAATTCATCGTCAAACTTTCGACGTTTTATCGTTCGTGATGAACTGAAAAATAAATCTTGTAAACTTGTTTTGGCAGCTCATATTTTGTTGTTGTACAATTTATTTGATTAAAAGTAAACAACGATATAAGTAAGCCTGTTGAATGCAGACGTTTTTGTTGATAATTACCTGCGACGTTTTGTCGCTAAAGCGTCCAAGGATGAGACTTCGAGTGGTATATTTAAAAAGTTGTCACTGGTTTGTGAAAGACCGACAGGTGTCATTCCGGATGACGAGGAAATGTTCATTGTTTACGTTTTGATAATGAGATTGTGGCAAATGAACTAAAATCAAAACATCGATGTTCTTTCTCCTTTATAACCTCAAAATATTAAAACCAAACGACACATATATGTAATACTTATATGAAACGACAACGCGATCAAACGACCTCTGGTGGATTAAATTGTTACTGACATTGAAAAATCGATTTGAATTTCTTATACGCGGTTCATGTTTGTCAATGGTAAACAAATATCACAGTAAACAATTGTTTACAAGATCAATAATATTTTTTGAAAATTTTTGTTTAAATACAAAAATTTAAATTGGATTAAAAACCGTTGAGTAGAAATGATATTAAAAAATGAAATTTTCAATGATGCAAAATTTTTTCAATGAAATTGTATTGAAAATCGAGCAAAAAGAGCTAATCCTTATTCCAAGAATTAAGGTACAAATTACACACACAATTAAAAGATTCGCATTCATTTATGTGCACGCAAACGTGTTTTGCTTGAGCTGCTCCCCTTCCCACACACATCAGTCTCTCAACATAGGCAGTTCTCTGACTGGTTTGTAATGAATGGAACCCTCCCTGTCGTCCTCACAAATCACGATTATCATGTTTTAATGATTCCATCATAAGACTTAATTGTATACTTCACAACATTTTGAATGATATCTTACTTGTCATCTTAACAAACGAAATTTTAACACTTTTCTACGTCAGAAAAAAAATAGGTACTACCTATATACAACAACGATATTTCCACACAAAACATTTCATGAATAATTATTTCATATATGAAAATAAAAAATGTTAATGTGACTGACGAGAAGAGAAATTTGGGAGAATCCCAAACAAGCACTGTAAAAATAAACATTATCAAAAACGACAAATTCGAACGAACAGTTTAAATTTAAACCGATTTAAACATTGTTAATTTCAAACATAGCGTGAAAAACGGACAGCAGCTATGACGATCGTGGTAAAAACAAACAACAAAAAGATGATCAGGTCAAAAAGTAGCGCTGTAAAGTTAAAAACAATCAAAAACAACAAATCATGACAAGCAGTGTAAATTCAAAATTTTGTAAATTCAAACATAGCGTGAAAAACAGACACAAAATATGATAATCACTGAAAAGATAAACAATGATAAAAAATAGAAGTAATTTTATTTAATTATAAAAATAAAAAAAATATAAATCACTACTTTGTAATAATACACACTGTGATACTAAACGAAGATGGCGGCTGATGACAACTTAAATGAGCAAAAATAAAAACTTTTTCCCAATATCAGTACAGCAATTTTTATCATTTTAAGTTGGCCATAGCCGCCATCATTGTTTATTATTACAGTGGGTATTATTACACGTAAAGATTTATATATTTTTATTTTTATAATTAAATAAAATAACTTCTATTTTTTATTATATTGTTTATCTTTTCATTGATCATCATATTTTATGCCTGTTATTCACACTATGTTTGAATTTACAAAATTTTGATTTTACACTGCTTGTCATGATTTGTTGTTTTTGATTGTTTTTAATTTTACAGCGCTACTTTTTGACCTGATCATCTTTTTGTTTGTTTTTACCGCGATCGTCATAGCTGCTGTCCGTTTTTCACGCTATGTTTGTAATTAACAATGTTTAAATTTAAATTGCTCGTTCGAATTTGTCGTTTTTGATATTGTTTATTTTTACAGTGCTTGTTTGGGATCCTCCTGGAGCTTGTGAGAGTATTTGGGGCAAAAGCTAATAAAAAAGTTTAAAAGAAATGGGAACGCAAGTTTTGGGCACAGTTAGGCAGGAGTTTTTTTGTATAATTTAATGATGATTTCGCGTAATCAGAGCGCGGGCGGTATTGTGATGAGCGCGCGAGATGTCACCACTTCCTCGTTGTGATAGGACGTCGGCATTGACGAGCGAGCCGTCGAAGTACGACGATTCCCATACATGCTGGCAGAAGTCAGTCGCGCATCAAACCCGACGGCGCATGTGTTCAATAATTCGTAACGCTGCGGCCGCGGGGCGATAACAATCGAATCGAGCGCGTCTGTGTGCATACACTGCCTCCAATTTAGGCCATTTTTTCTATTACGTTTGATCAGCGAGCGTGCAATATGGCGTGGGTGTTGTGAGAAGTGTGCGGAGCAAAAAACGCAGGTAAGATAAGGGTTAAATCCACCCCCTGTGACGTGTGTTGCGATATAAGTGTCAGTTGAGACATTTTATTCGTGTTATTTGTATTGCGCTCCATTTTTCTTGTTTATCTTTGTGCGCTGTTTGCTCATTGACGATGATAGTACTGGAGGTTTTGTTGGTAGTCAAATTGATTTAGCGATGATGTTCAAGGTAAGCAAAAATATGGTTCCGAGTTTGTCGAGTTGTACGATTGGTGATAAGAAGCGAGAGAAGGAGGTCGCTGATTATTGTTGTCGCATCGCGGAACCACGACGTACCTGTGCGATTTCGTGCCACCGTATGTTCACGTGCGCGCGCTCAATCGCATTTGTCAAACTAAATGCAGACACAAATTATTCTGTCCACCTATTGCACAGATTTTTATTTCTCAACCTGCGAACAAATTGTTTAACGTTTTTGTCCAATTTGGAGATTCTCACAAATAACTTGTAAATAACCTTTATTTATAGATGCTCATTTTTAACAAGAAATTATTATAGCTTAGCTTTAACGACTTTAATATGTTTTATTTTATTAATAAATAACATTTTTTTGTACACATTGGGTTTGTTCATTTAATTTATTAGATTTCAGTTTTCAAATTGAAATTATTTTGTACTTATGTTTACCTGTATTTTTTAATAACAAATTCGGCACGGTTATGTCACTTTGTAAATACCAACCGATTTGAGGTAATTAATTTGACTAATCGCACTTGTGTTACTTTTCACGTTAGATATGAAAGAATGACAAAATAATCGTAATTATCGCGTTTTCTAACAGACCACTTCATTCACAGCTCCATTAATCACAACTAACATCATAAGACCACTTGTTTCTCCTCAATCCAAAAACTGATAAACTCAATCAGAACGCCTTTCATACTCAATTCTGACAGGAAACAATTTTTATCTTATCCAGTGGCTAACCTTTTCTTATTCAAATAAGAGGCAATAAAAATTGTTTACAATAATAAATAATTTATGGGCATCCAACGAGCCAGTAAATAAGAAAAAAACGTATACAAAGCATGATTAAAAAGATAACAACACATGTACTTGAAAATAATTCAAATTTCGATTTGATTGAACCTGTTTCACATTTTTCAGTAGTATAAAATTAAATTATATCAGCCGAAACCCGTGAATGTTTGATTAATAAAACGAGTCTGCAATTTCGTTTATAAAATTAATAAAACCATTTTGTCCAACTTTTTCGTTTAGTACGAGGACAATAAACAGTCGGTAATGAAGTATATTTGATAAATTAATGAGTTAGTTGAATAACAACCGGAAGTTGAATATTACAAGGAAACATGACGAGCAAAAGGAAAATAAAGGAAAACTAGAAAAAGAGCCGACGAGAAAAAGCTAAAGAGAAATTAAAATGAACGAACATTGTAATATTGTGACAGTGCGCATAACAATGCTGTCCTTTATCTTATCGGGTTGCGGCACTAGACAAAAAGAGACAGTGTGACGGATTGATTGGCGAGCTTCCGGGAGTTTAACCCAGTTCACTGCATTCGCAACAAGTTCGGATGTTTGTTAGTTAAATAGATGCGTAAGGTCAGGCTTTTTTATTTTATCGGTCTGTTAAAACTAGCCCTCGACCGGAAGTCGTATGTAAATTTGACCAGACTAAATTCCAAGTCACACATCGAGTCTTACCTTCTCTTTTCTTTTCACCCCGTTTCTTATTTTGACTTTCATTTTTTTTTATTTTTCATTCGCACTTTTTTCGTGTTGCAATTCATAAGAATTCAACGCGTTGGCGAATAAATGTCAAAGACATATGTGTCATGTTCTTAAAATCTCGAACTTGTATTCAAAATAATATATTGTAATTTGTGCCCATAAATAAAAAGTGAGAATGCCGGTCGGTTAAAAAATGAAGAGCCAGATATTTTTGTTTTTCTGTCTAATCCAGTAGTGAAGAAAAAACGTAATTATACGTGGCGTTTATTCTGCGAATGGTTCTTTAACAAACATTTCATAACGTCGCATGTATACGTTGGCACGTTTTTGTGTTCAAATATTGTGTCGCGCGCACATCAAATGTTGCCGAGCTGCAAGTAAACGTTCGAAAGTACCGACCTCAAACGAACTGTTGAATTGTTTAAGCTGAACAATTATATCTCCCTTATTGGCACATTAATACTCATCCACAGGCTAATCGCTTTGTATTTTTCCCAAACCGTCAAGTCACTTTTAGACACCATCAGGGTTGTTCTTATAATAATTATTATTATGACTTGTTCGGTATATGATTGCACTCGTATCTAAAATGCACATCAAAATAATATAGATTAAAATCTAATGGCCCACTGTCTTCCTATAGAACAACTTTATCTCATATATAAAGAAATGAAAGTTAATTTCTTAATCTATGTATGGATTCCTTTATCTATTTTTAAAATTTTTTCTAACTTTAACAATTATAAAATAAACTAAATTTATGCTTGAAAAAAGCTGAGTCGTATTCAACCTCTGGGATAGAAAAGTGTTATACGTAATTTTTAGGGCTAAACACATGATTTTGTTTTTTTAATTATGGCAGTTCAAAATTAAAAAAAATGTACAAAATACAAAAAATTACTTGTTTTGATTTTTCAGTATTCAACTACGTTCCATTATTACATATTTCAATTGAACATTAATGTTGAACAATATCAACTCAACAACATTACTATCATATCAATTCATTACAGTATCACAATCTTCATTTTTTAAACATTAATTATGCAATGTGATTTTGAGCTAAAAATAACAACTACAAAAAGTAATAGAAAAAGCTTTTCAAAAAATAAGTTCAAATATTTACCATAAAATTTGCTGTCCGATTCACATTAAAAATGTAAGAAAAATAGCAAACGATCTAGTGCAGCACAAATTTATCATTAAGCTATTTGAAATGCCCATATATCGACCCAATTAATATTTCATTAAAGTTTGCGCACATCCATAATCCGAAAACTATCTCTTTAAACAATACTTGCGTTGTTGTGGCCTATTGCGCAATATTTTGGAATCAGATAATTTATCTTCACGTTAAAATAAACTTTTAGATATGCCATTGTTTGGCGCTACAAATACGTCAATATTAGATGCTCCTTAAGTTTGTATAGCGACTTTAAAATTTGTCGTTGGATCAAACAACAAGATAATTGAAAACTTGAAAACTTAAAAAAAATGTTATGTAAGAAAATAATTACTACACGCGCCGGGTGTTTTGAAGAGTTTTAAAAAGCATTATTTATTGTATTAGTCATGTTGAATTGTCTATCTAATAAACATTTTTGAAAGCATACTTTTCTGCGACTAATAAAATTTCTATCGGTGTCGGTAAAAAAGAGGATATTTTTTTATTATTTAACAATAATAATTGGCATTCGTTTGGTTTTGTCAAGGTTTATTGATTATTTCGTCTCGCGTTTTTCATTTTGTGTTGTTTATATTAGTATATTATTAATGTGAGAATTATTTGGAGCGGTCACGTGATGTACAATCAATTGAATATAATTCATTGAAAGTATGGCAATTCATAATCTTAAAGCTTACACATAATGAAATGTATAGTAGGTATAATTTGTTATCGATCAAAAAAAAGAATTTACAAAAAATCAAAAAAGACTAAAAATTAAAAAATTACAAAAAAATGAAAAATGCTTTAATTTAATTATTAGAAAAACAACTAAAAAATATAAATTGCTGTCCTCAAAAATATAAATGAAAAACTATAAAAAATTGATTGAAAGATTATTTGCAAAAAAATTATACAAAATACTTTTAAGATAAATCGTTAAATTAAACATTGCCGGATGCGAGTTATTGGCAAAGTTGGATCCGTGTTGCAAAGACCATACAAATTCGAATGAAAAAAAAAAAAACATTTACTTTCACAAATGAGAAGCTATTCCATTTTCTTTCAATTTAAATTTAGTTTATTCGATATTCAGTAATTTTTTTTCATTTACTTGTTTACACGTGGAAAATTCGTATATGATGATAATTGCATAAAACATTATTTGATTTCTGAGACACATTTCGTTTCGCGATTTTATTTTTTAACCCCTTGACCTCCATTTATTAAGGACAATTGTGAAACGATTTGTTTCAGGCTAACAAATCCTTTTGTTTGCAAACTTTCTTTCATTTTGCAAATTTTGCAAAAAAGAAGGAACATCGTTCTTCCTTCCCGTTCCTTGATCGCGTTTCTTGGATCAATCTTTTCTATTGCAACGCGGATTAAATGCAACGCGGAATAATTTTTTTGCTTGTAACGGCCATGGTCATAGTCAAACAGATTCTATACTATTGTTGGCCAACTTTGCCGGCGAAGCGTTAGGCAGTGTTGATCGTACCGGGCATTGCCTGGGCAATGTTCGGGAGGATTTGGTCCGTCCAACATTGCGTAAAACACGTAAAACGGTCAGGCAAGGTCCGACCTTGCCTGACTTCGGATTTCCGGTAACATATATATATATAGATATAATTGTATGATTTGTGTTTGTATATATTTAACATAAAATAATACCTTATTTAACATAAAATAATGGAACTTGTAATTATTGTACTTAATGAAATCTCACCAATTTAAGTTAATTCATATATTTGTTATATATTTTCTATTCATTTGTTAAAAAATGTATATATAAATTCATCAATTTAGACGAAAACGCGCTACGTTTTATACGTATAATTTTTGGGTGAATAATCATTCAAACAATTTTTTATAAATTCTTGATCGTTTTTCTAATAGTTAGATAAAAGCGTTTTTTAATAAATTATTTTCATTGTACATTATAATTTAATCATTCTTTTTGACTAAACTAGGGAGATGAAGCGCCCCCTACGGGCGCGCCGTCCCGAACTTTGATATTGAATTATTTTACAATGAATATTAATATTAATTTTTTATTTATTTTTATTTTATTTATTAATTACAATGTTTCGGAGCTTAATGCTCCATTTACACGGGAGTTTGATTGTGAAGTTATATATACAAATCGTAAAATTATAAAATTAAATACATTCAGATTTCCATCATTTCTCTCAGTTTCATACATTCAATAAAAAAATAGAATATCGCGTTCATTTTTTCGTTTGTAATATTAGAAAGTAAAGCGGGCAGTGATTCATCGCCGGTTATAAAGTTACGCAGATATTTCTTTCTCGGAGACAAAAACATTGGGCATTTAAATATAGTATGTGACAAGTTGTTGTGGTCATTCAAGTTACAATAGGGACATCTCGCATTTATGTCATAGCAGTATTTTGTATTATCAAAGTATAATATTGCAATGTCTTTTTTACTCATTCTCAATTGAGCTACTAATCTTTGTTTTTTTATATTTGTTCGCGTTAAAATATAATTGGATTTTCTTTCTGAGTTTACGATTTGTTTGTATAATGGATTATAAGAAGTTTGTTCAATTCTGTCCAGATCTTTTTTGCGCATATCATTCGCTAGTAAATGTAAACATAGGTTTCGTTGTTTTTTGACATTTAACGCGTTCTGGGCTAGCCAGAGATCGTTTTTTCCCAGATCTTGTACTAGATGTTTTATTCTCAAGGTCCAGTTGTCAGGGATCTTATTTGATTCTATATCATCTAACAGAACATCGTAACAAATTCTGGGAAGTCTGTTCTCGGGCATTTCAAGTAGTTTTCTCCACCAGTCCTACATACTTTTCAATATATAGAATTCTATAGGTAATCTATTAATTTCGTTTCTAAGGTAATGGTTAGGTGTGTTGTATGATAAGTGGAGAACACGCTTGAAATATTTCGATTGTACTTTTTCCAAAGTCGGGGCATATAAATATGCCCAGACCTCGCTTGCGTACAGCAGACATGATTTCACTAACGCATCGAACAAAGTACATTTAGCGTCCCATGCATCTGATTTCGTCGCAGAGAGGACCGACAGAGATCTACCTATCGCAATTTGAGACTTCTTCACCGTTTCTCTCGCGTGCGTAACAAACTTGCCTGAGTTAGTGAACGTAACTCCAAGGTATTTTACAGATTTAACGTACTCAATTACCGTTCCCTCATAGTATATAGGTCTTAAAGATTTCGGTCTTCCGTTGAAAAAATGTAAAATGTTTGTTTTTTCCGGATTCACATATAAATCGTTGACATTACAGTATTTTTTCAATTCGTCTAGTTTGTCTTGACAGTCTATCGGAGAGTTTGCAAAAATAACCGTATCGTCGGCAAATGTTATCAAAATAATTTCGACATTCTCTCTCATTCTAATTCCTTTAAGTCCCTTTTCCTCGAAGTGGGTTTTCAAATCACTTGTAAACAAAGTATATAGAAGTGGACTTAAAATATCACCTTGTAGTACCCCTTTTGACACTTTAATTTTTTCTGAAATAACTTCGTTGACATTTAAGACTATCGTCGCTCTATTGTACATTTTCGCAACAGTTCTTATAAATTTACCGTGTATTCCCAGATGTTCTAATTTCTGAAAAAGCTTATCATGAGGGACAGTGTCGAATGCTTTTTTGTAGTCAACAAAAATACCCATAAGGGGTTTTTTATTTCTATTAAGTTGAATATCTATCACACTTTTCAGTACAAATAAATTGTCTACACAAGATCTTTTTTCTCTGAATCCACACTGTTCCTCTGGTAAAAGATTTTTGTTTTCGGCTAAATGATATAATCTTTCTTTAATAATGTACATAAAAATTTTCAGGCATGTATTTTCGAGTGCGATCGGTCTATAATTAGCTGGGTTCGATTTGTCTCCTTTCTTATATATAAGTTTAATAAGTGATTCGCACCAATTATCGGGAATATGTTCTTCTAACAAAAAGGTATTAAACATGTTTTGTATATAGTGAATCCACTGAGGTGGTAAATATTTATAGCACTCATTTTGAATTTCGTCTGGACCCGGTGATTTTTCGTTTTGTAAATTGCTTAAGGCTTTCATCACTTCTTCCCAAGTTATCGGAGAATCGAGTTTTGGATGTTTTGTTTTATAATCTAATATCGAAATACGAGGAGAAGGCGAGTAAATGTTCTGAAAAAATACAAAGCATTCGTCTAGCGTTATCTCTAAAGGTTGTCTACTGTTTCTCTTCGTGAATCTATTTACCGTTTCCCAAAATTCTCTTCCATTAGATACGTTACTCATCTTTTCAATTATACTTTTTTCAAAATCTTTTTTAGCTAATTCAATTGTTTTTTTATAATTTTTTTTCATCTGATCATATTCGATTAATTTCGAATTTTCAAATTGAGTTTTTTTAGCTTTTTTGAGAGATGATTTGACTAGTTTTTTCGCAATATTACATTTATCATTATACCAAGGGGCGTTATACGGGCCATTTTTATTAGGTTTGTATTTTTTCACCATGCCTGACTCAATTAAGCTGACCTTAATAGTATTCAGTAAATTAATCGAAAGTTCTTCTGGTTTTGGACTGTTAAAGTAAATACTAGTCTGTTTAGATACGCTTTCTATATAGTCGTTGTGCTTTTTTGAGTTCCATTTTATTTTTTCAATGGGTTCGTAATTTGAATTTGAGTTTTCAGAAGTCTCTTCATGATTTTTATGAGTTAAAGTTAACTTTATTGTACAAAGAAGATGATCAGATAAATGGAGACTATCTAAAATTTCAAAATCGCAAATTAATGTTAAGCAAGCTTCGTTTATCCAGGCAAGGTCAATCGTGCTCTTCCCTCTCCCTGACAAATACGTAAACGCGCCCTGTGAATCTGATGACGTTCGTCCGTTTATAAGTATAAATCCCATATCTTCCATTATATCAACTAATTTTTTCCCTCTCGGTTTTTCTATATCTTGTGAGATTCTCTCTTGTTTCAGACAGGTGTTTTCGAAAATATAATCATCATAATCATTGTTCAGATTACCCACTCTCGCGTTAAAATCTCCAATACAAAGGATTTTAATATTGTTTGATGTAGCTAAATTCATTTCATATAGAATTTGGGTCATATCGTTCAAGTAGTTATCATCGAACTCGGTTTGAGGTCTCCAATAAAAGGTTGCAATTCTAAATTTTTCTTCTTCAATGATAACATCGATTATAATATGTGAGTCCTTAGTTTGATAAACCGAAAAATGTAATTTAGGTTTTTTTTTGATAAAAATACTAATTCCGCCAATACCTCTTCCTCTCAAACCGGTGGTTTTCTGAGCTAGTACAAAAATATGATCGTAATTTTGCAGAAAAAAAGGGATTTTAAAATCTGGGTTTAGAGCCCAGGTTTCTACCAAACATATAATATCTGTTTCTATAATATTTTCTTGTTCTCCTTTATCAAGTTTAAAAAAATTATTATAACCGTTCATATTCCAAAATGCGATGTTAAAAAGTTTACAGTTTATTGTTTTTAACGATGACGCTTCCGCTGATCTTCAGTAGGGGTTCGAGCGATTGTTCTTGTTGTTGCGCACTTTCTCGGAGAGTCTCGCTGCTCTTGGTTTTTTCACTTCCCTCAAAGCCGTTGCCCACGACTTGATAGTAGTGGGGAGGGCTGATTCAGCGTCACCAGTTGTAGCCTCGGAGACGTCCATGGGTTGCGAATCTGTGGAGATAGAGGTAGCAGCATCCTTCTCAGTACCACGTCTTGCATTCCCAGTTGAGTCCTCAGATGGATCGGCGGGGGATGCAGCGGCAGCGCTTGGTAAGGGCGTTGCGGTTGCGGTGTTTCTTTCTCGATTCACAGGAGTTAAGTGTTTTCTGAGCTCTTTGAGATCTTCTAACGAATCAATTCGGAGAGCCTCTTCTTCTTCATCTTTCTTCAGAAAGATTATTCCCTGTTTGTGCCATGCATATTTGATTCCGAATTCTCTTTGGATTTGCCTCGCCTCGAAAAACACTTTTGCCCTCATCGTAGATAATGATTCATTTATATAGATGTTTATGTTGTTCTGCAGATTGAGCCCAATATCGTTGGCCTTCAAACGTGTTTTCCTCGCACATTTGATTATGTTTTCTTTATCGATGTGGCGCAGTAGCTTCACAACTATATTTCCCTTATCTCTCGAGCGAAATATGGAGTCCACTGCGATTGACGGGATATCGAGCTGCAAGAAATTCATAATTGTACTGAAGATCCAAAGGAGATCTTCTCCTCTGGTGTGCGGGATGCCTCTTATAATGATATCTTTATTTCTTTCTGTTTGTAATTGTTTGTTGCATGAATATTTCAGTCCTTCTATTTCACTTCGTAAGAGTCGATTTTCTTCTCGTAGCTGGCTCAGTAATTCATCGTGTCTCACTGTGTCCTTCGTCAACGTATCAAGCTTATTTTGGACTGTTTCAATGGATTTCAGCATTTTCTCTTGATTGTCGTTCGAGGTTTTCATCTGGTTGCACAGATCTGCAAGTTGTTTGGAGACCGTTTCCATTTTTGCAACGAGTCCACGTGTTTTCACTCACACAACGAATCTCTACTCAATCCGAGAAACGGAAGTGGGCTTCAGTCACGTTAGACATACGTTACATCCAAAATAACAGTGCCTAAATAATTGCAAAGGGTGACACTGAACGAGCACTATTTTAAATAAATATCAGAGCTAACAATGGAAATTAAATTCACGAGATTTTATTTTTTCTCAGACCGACTTAATTGCCGCACGAGCACTCGTAAACACGTCCGCTCCGTTCGGCATCTCAAAACAAACTCCATATTAATATTAATTTATTTATTTTGTTTATTATTAAATAAATTATTGGCGATTCTTTCGTGCAAAACTGCAACTTCAGAGCGGCCGTTGACTTTTTTCGAAATGAATATGGTTGTAAAGTTGGCACTCCCACTTTCGAAAAATCAAAATCTAATTCGGTGAAAATTTCGAGCTAATAACAGACAATTTTGGACTGCAAGAAAAAAATTTCGGACCACCCCCTATTTTGAGATATCCAAAATTTTCAATGGGGGTGCTAACTATGATTTAAGTTAGCACCCCCACGGCATTTAAATATTCAGAAAACGAATTTTATATAGGTCAAAATTTCGAGCTCATTAAGGACAACAAACCTAGCAACAATTCACCCCCCCCATATACGACCCCCCCACCCCCCAATCCGCGAAAATATGTAAAAACGAGGATCAAACGATGAATACTCGCAACTATCTTAGCATATCGATCTTATTAGAATTTCAGCATGTTAGGTGCTAACCCGGAATTATCCCTTAAACCACCCCTCGGCTAAACTACCCTCAAAAACTTCTAATCGATAAAGAATCGTTTTTTTTTGACAAGTATAGTGTACATATGGATATACGTATGTTATAAGTACAATTTAGGACATCCCGAAAATACTACCCCTATAATGAGTTCAAAAAGTTGTTTAGTAAGTTTAAGATGTTCGACTGATTATAAACTAGATTGCAATTGCATAGAACCATATTTCAATTAACTCACAATTTCAGACTAATTTCAGACTGTTTGATAAATTCATAATCATGCTAGTGAGTTTAGAATTCTTGACTACATGTCTGTTGCATAAAACACTTTTTCCAGAAAGTTTGAATTTCTGACTTATTTCAGACTACTAGAATCTGGCATAAACATGTGTTTCAGTAAGTCTTTGAAGTCGGACTGATCAAAAATGACATGTTCATTTCATAGAACAATAGTTCGATCACTCTCAAATTTAAGACTAATTTCAGACTACTGAATTACTTTAGGAACATGTTGTGTAGTGAGTTTAATATATCGGAATTATTGAAATTAAACTGCATGTCTGTTGCTTTAAACACTTTTTTCATGCAGTCAAAATTTAAGTCTTATTTCAGACTACTGCAAAAAATGTTATTTAGAAATCGTCAAATAATTTGTAAACCATTTTGATGATATTTTTTTTAAAAATGTAAAGAAAACATTTTGTTATGCAAAATAAGATACAATTTGACTATAGTTCAGTTCATTAGGTTAAGACGTTATATCTTCATTAAAAATCGAGTAATCAAAGCATCCTTTTAGGACGACAATTGAGACATATTGATAAAATGTAAAAAAATCGGTACAAGTGAGTAGGGTTCCCCGAGGTAAACCATCGCCGCATTCCCTATTTTCCACTCACGCATGATTTCAATAATCGCGTTTTTGATCATTTTTGTTGATTTTATTGTATTTACACTATTTCAAACTTAATGAAAATTTGCGTGCATGTTCAACTCGAGTTGAACATGCCATACACAATACAAGCTTGGTGGTTTGTGAGAAAATCCACCCTCGCATCCCTTACACCAGTGCATTTACCAATTTTTAGAACTTTGAAATATTTTTTCGTTACTAATAACAATTTGCCATTTTTTAGTCAAAACGAATCCATTCTTGAAAAAAAATCACCGGTCTGATGGAGATAGCTGTTTACACATCGCACATCGTTTATTATTTGAATATTTTTATTTTCTGAACCTCCTGATGATTAATGATAGATAGTTGCATGCATTGTTTATAATAACAATTGAATTAACTCAAGCTTATGCATGATTATATTTAATAACAAAATATAAATAAATAATTTTACATGAATAAATAAATTCATAAAATTATTATCATATTAATTACAGAATATATTGCATGCGCGTTGTTAATAATGTAACAATAATGCTTAAGCATATGCATTTTCATTATTTGACAATAAAAAATGAATGAATAATTTAATATAAACATTTAAATTTATAAAATTTTTCAGATTAATTATGAAATATTGCATGCGATGTTAAGAATATGACAAATAGGCTAAATCATATGCATTTTCTTTTTTTGACAATAAAATATGAAGGAATAATTCAATATAATTAAATAAATTGATAACATTTTTTTTCATATTGAAAATTAGTTTTTTATGGTAACTATTCAAGAATAAAATATGAATATATGATTTGCTATTTATGAATAAATTTATAAAAAAATTTTAAACTTAATTAATCATAAAATATCACATGCATCATTAATGATATAACAAATAGACTTAAGCAAGAACATGTAAATCTACTTAACAATGGAATATAAACAAATAATTCAATATAATTTAATAATATGAATAAATAAATCAATATAAGCTTATTTTCAAATCGAAAATTGATTCCTTTTATTGATGATTAAATTGCATGAATTGAAACTGCAATAAATTATGATAAAAATGACTCTTCGCAACCCGATTTTCAGAGCGCGAAAGCGTTTTTCGCATGCAGGTGTAACGAAAACAACTTTTACATTTCCATATTTGTATCAAAAACAGCAGCAGCATTGAATTTTGATAAATTTGTCTTGAAATAATTTTTTTTTGTAACATTTCCAATTGTTCATCATGTGCAATTCGGGATCAATTAATGAAAGTATCAAAAATATTAAAATTGTTCAAAGAACAAAAAATTAAATGTCACATGTTAATTGGAAGTAGCGCACGACGAGCGCGCTTCATCGCCTATCTAATGTATAATATATGAATTTATTTTATAAAAATTTTGAAACTAAGAAACATTGCAAAAAATATAAATTTTTAATCGGTCAGGGCGGAGCGTATAAATAAATAACCAGTAAAATAATTAAATATCAAAGTTCGGGGCGGCGCGCCCGTAGGGGGCGCTTCATCTCCTTAGTTGCTTAAAAATCGACTATAAAAATCTTGTAATAAGTTTTTACATTGGCATGCAAAGTTCCGACAGTAAAACACACATGTGACCCAACAGTGAGACATGACATCAGTTGTCGAAAAGCGAAATGAACTAAGTTAGAGCTTACAGAAAATCGTAAAAAAGTGCAAGAAACAATTTTAACCTAAAGTCGTTGACGACACAAACGCCCTCTGCTTAACCTAAAATAGCGAAAGCCAACAGAAATCGCGTGTTGACGTTTCTATTTCACTCTAAACTAAGAACGGATGATGTTCCGCACGTTTTCATTGTTTTACGCACACATCCAGAGAACTGTCATTTTCACGGCGATTCTTGACGTTTCAACGACTTTGGGTTAATGCTTTCAAAGAAAAAAATGCTTTTTGTTTGCCGAAAGAAATGTCTGTTGGAAATCAATAAAAAGTTATTTTTTTGTCTGAAAAACTTATAGATGTTAACCGTTTATTAACAAAACATTGAAAAATATGACTACTAATGTGTTGATTAGGAAAAACCAGTTAAGTGACATTTTCAAAAGCGTCAATTTTTTTGCGAAAATCAATTCATATTTTGTACTATTTTTTTGTGGAATTCAATTTATATTTTGTACTATTATTGACCGAAAATCGTGTCACTCATCTAGGACAACCACGTAGATCAAACTTAATGTACTGCTTCGTGGTAGGAAATACGCACCACGCTGCTGTTAACGAGAGTTCAAGTTGTCGTGATCGATTTCTCTGCCCAGAATTTTGTGTGTGTATGGATCTCAGGGAAAGTCCCGTAGCGCAACGGTTAGAGCTTATTTTAACATCCTCGAGAACTGAGTTTCTAATCCTGGAACTTCTTTAATTTCCACTAAGAGGTCGAGGAAAAAAATTGGTTGCGATATGTCTGGGCTTTAGTGGCTAATGTCTGACTATTGGTCAGTAACGTTTAACGTCGTGTTGACTACAGTCTGGGCTTTAGCCATCAATGTCTTGGTAAACGTTAGTTCTGTTTTTTCGTAAACGTAACCTAGAAATCTATTCCGTTTTCTCACTGATGTACCGATCGCTCCGTGTACTTCTTCGGCCACCGGTACATTCACGTCTTGTTCAACTATATTTTTTTTTGCAAATGCGTTCAACTTCGAACCATAAAATACCAAATGCTAAAAAAGTTAAGGATTGAGAAAAAATTTTTTTTTGCTTTCAGATGGACAATCTGTCAGGAATACGTGAAAGCTGGAACTATGTGATTTTTACGCACTTTTTCATCATGAGCCTATACGATGTGCAATGAACTACACTAAAAACATTCCAGACTGGCAGCAGTACAATGCACTGCAGTCTGGAGGAGCTGAAGGCGCTGCAGCCAACATGGCAGCGCCGCCTGGTAGTCAGAATGTCAGCCTGAATGGCTCATTTGTCCCTAGTCAATCATCGATAAATACAATGAATCCTGACTGTCTAAATAAGTCGCAAAGTTATACAGCTCTTTCTGCTGGCTCGACTGGCTTTATGAACCAATCACCGTTAACTCCGATAATGCATATGTCAAATTGCATGAATCATTACAGTAATTCTACTAACCTGAATCCAATGATGGAGGAAATTAACAATGATACGGATAGCCATAACAACCCTATGACAATGAATGGTCCTATAAACCATATGGTAAATTCTAATAATATGAATAACAACTTAGTTCAAGGGTCACGTTACCCAACGAACAATTCGATGACGTCGAATAACAGACAGACATCGTTTATTCCAAATCAAACTTGTAAAGGACCATGTTGTATAGACCAAAATATGAATTACGGTTATGGTTCCTATTCTCATACAGCACCATATAGAGAAAACAATCATGCGTCGAACTATGGTACCGATGAAAGGAGATATGCCAGCAGCAGTGCGAGAAAAGAATCTCACTCGAGTAAAACAGCAAGTTCAAATAATCAGTATCATGTAGACCAACGGAGAAATCGCGCAGATTATAAGTACCAGAAAAACGCTAATATCACTCGAAACTGTCATCAGAGCTCAGTAATGTTACCGCCAAATTGTGCGGTACAAAGCTACAATGTGCAATCTGACTATATGAAGTACCATTATCCTTCTAGAAGTCCAATCATGCCGAATACAAGTATGACTAATCCTCCGTCTGGAATGATTAAGTTTCATGATATAACTAAGCATCAGTACCCAAATATGATGCCAAATGTCGTGCCTAACAATAATGTTCCAGGAATGCAAAATCCTTTTTATAACCAGATGAACTGTCGGGACTTCAGTAATGATAACCGAGAACGGATTGAACCTTTTAACACCAGGTTGCAACTTCCTAGTGGACCCTACGCTAAACATCAAATATACAGGCAAAAATTTGCAATCCAAAGGTTTTCTCTTGAAAGTCAGTTGAAAGAGATGAGTCGGATGCCAGGATACACATCTAATCCTAAGTATCAGGAGTGTGTTTTGAGGTATAGAGAACTTTTAAATCTTCAGAGAACCGTGGAGTTTCAAAGCTCTATTCAAGAGTCTTCTTTGAACGCGAACTCAAGCGTAGGACCATCTGTATCTCCCATAAATCTTCAATTCGATCACAATGGCATACTGATACACTCAAACTACTTGCCTACAAATTATTCAAACGCTTGCAATCCTCGAAATAATTCACATCCTATTTCGACGGATCATCAACAAAATGCATCTACGATTGATCAACAGTCTGTACAGCAGGTATCATCAAACGTTAATCAAGAAACTAACATGGTTACCACATCCGATCAACAATCCGAGTTTCGAGTATCACAGGATGTTCAACAAAACAGCACCAGCAGAGATTTCGCTGATAACCCAACCTTAGATGTTCGAGAATTTTTAGCGACCTGGAATGAATCGGAAGAAGTGGAAAATCAATCAGTTATTAATGCTTTGGCGAAAGAAAATACTCCAATAACTGTTGTCAAACTTGCTGATCTTAATTTAGTCACGAATTTAGCAGAGGGTCAGAAAGAGTTGAGTATTTTGCAAAGCACTCCTTCAAATCTTCAAGGTAATGGTACATTAGAGATCAACAAAGTTGTAGGTGTCTTGAATTGTATTACTAGTAACAGTAATGAAGTCCCAACCCTACACATAGTGGAAAATTTGGAAAACAAAATCGTTGTGGAAAAAATTGATAGCGCATTGCATGAAATCAATAATGTTAACATCAAATGTCTTCAAGATATAGTGAATAAAAAACAAACTAGTAATGTTATCAAACAGGCTGAGCCTCCAACGCATACGGCTTCGGGTTCAAGTAACAGAACTGAGGTTACTCCTGAGAAGGTCACGAAAGAAAATGTTTTAGAAAGTTCAGAAGACAGAAAGAATGAGAACTGCACTTTAGAATTAAGTAACCCAGATGATCTCAGTTTACCAGAACTTTCAGCATTCGAATGCATTGCCATGTCAACATCTTTAAACACGCCAACACACTCTGATAATGAAGAATCTTTAGAACAAGTAACGCAACTTAGAATGTCAGCTAATCCTATTGAAGTTGTGCAAAATAGTCCGATCATAAGTTTCGCTCAACAGTCCGGAGATGAAGAAGTCAAAAGAAAAAGATCTGCTGACGTCATGGATTTTAATCCAGCAGAAGTCATTGGTAATTTTCTTGATTCAAATAAAGGCAAGGAACCTCAAATTCTTTCGTTATCAACAGAAAACTGCACTGAGATTGAAAGTTCTTCTAGGGAGGACGACTGTAAAACAAAGAAAGTTGTTGACGGACCAAATGTTTGTGATAAAATAATGGAACAATTTTGTGATTCTTCGTATACAAATGCAGCAAATGTACCATTGATACCAGGAGTTGAAAACGAAGAATTAAGAATACCAGTACCGCCTATGGAAGATAATTGTTTGACTAAAATTATAAAAAACACTCCTCCAATCACCAACATCAGCGTTCTTAATTCTGACAGTGACAGAGAAGAAGAAGATAATTGGTTTAAGGTAGCCAATATTCATGAAAATTTGGAAACTGATTCTGTTGATGTCACTCATTTTGCGAAAGAAAATCAGATATCTACGCGAAAATTAAAGAAACTTCTCAAACATAAGACGCAGTCCAAACGGAAAATGGATTTAAAGAAAATAAAAAACCTGTTCAAAAATGATTTGCGGCAAGTAAATATCAGTGAAATGTTTAATTTATTATTTAAAAGAGATGACGATTCTTCAAGTAAGTCTCGAAGTGCAAATAACAACTATGATTCGAAACACAAAAGAAGAGGATCTAATGAGTGTGAAGGGAATTTTCATGAAAAGCACAGAATATCTCTAACAAATTTAAAAGAACGTAAATCAAGATCAAAATCTGTAGAGACGAATAGCAAAAAAGTAATTCCATCTGAAAAACATGAAAAAACGAATGAGAAAAGAAGTTTGGATTCCAATGACGGAACCAAAAGAAATAATAAAAATATATCTACAGAAGACGAATTTCAACGATTAAGTACTTCACCGAGTAAAACTGAAACCGAAGTTACTAAATTCGACCAAAAAAGTCGTGGTGGTGATTTCGAATTTGAGTTGCAAAATCATAAAAATAATGTTCGAAAAGAATTAAGTGATAGTGGTATTAAAATTGAAATCAATTTGTCTTGTCCAGACAAAAATATATCAACGAAAGTCGTTACTGGTGAAAATGAACTGAAGGAGAATAATTTGATTGCTGGTAAATGCGAAACAAAATCACTTTCAAAATTATCAAATAGAATCTCTAAAAATGTTAACCTACCTCAAAAAGTTCAAAATGCAGAAATATCTAAACGTAATGAATTTCTTCAATCAAATTTTACAGAGTGCCTTCCGACAACAACACGAGACACAAATGACAACGCCAAATATCACTCGTGTGGATCCAAACCAACAATTACAAATGTAGACATGGTTCAGATTTCAGATCAACTTAATTTATTTAGTAAAACTTTGCATTCAAAGTTTCGTGACAAATTCTACTGTCCACAAACATTTGACTATCCCGGAGATGTTTATAACTTGAATGAATGCAAGACGCCTTTAAAAATGAATTCTATGGTAAAAGAACCGGTAATGGAAATGGATGACTCTGAACCTTGTAGCAGTGGAAAACATCGTTTTTTTGAAAAAATGACTTACTTTGATGAGACGGATACCTTGTGCAGGATGAACCCTTTGGCATTTAAAAAATATGCGATCGAAATTTCTAACAGAGACACATTGAATGAATCGCTTTCTGGAAGTCCTGAAGGATACTTAAATCCTGCATTTCTAGACGATATAAACAAAATGCAAACTGTTCCAATTTACACAACTAAAGATGGGAAAGTTACGTACAGCCCCAACAGAAAATACGCATACAAGATTTTGTTTAAGGAGTCTGAAGAGGAGCCCGCATCTATGGAATATCGCAAATATCATTCGATGGCACGAGAAAAGAAAAAGTATGAGAAAAAGCATGATGGGGAATTGCTGAAGTCCTCTGAAAAAGCTGGATATAAGTTCAACTTAAATAAAGTTAAACAATCTTCAAAAACTAAGGATACGGTCAGAGATTGTGTCATTGCAATCGCTCCTGGAAATGGTTCGGCAGAATCAACATCAAAAATAATAGGCAATCAAACTGGGTCCAAAATTGTGCCGCCTTGTCTTGTACTGGAAAATAAAAATATCAGTTTATCAGAATCAGAGTTTCCCAAAGAGGCTTGTAATATCATTGAAAATAGATCTACGGTTATCAAACAACTTGGAATCCCGAATCTCATAACTCAAGAAAAAATAGAGAAGAATGTAGTTGATGCCCCGAGTTGTGCGTCCGTTATTTGCGAAGATAATTCAAAAATGAGAAACCTTTCTTTTCAAACTGACGATAAAGAAGATTCCGCGGAAACCGTAATGATGCATTCAAAGGTAACTGGAAGTGTACCTTCATCAACTGTACCGCAAAATGAAACTACAACGAGGTCGAATCTTTCGGTAGAAAAAGTAGTACGACGGCACTCTATGTCAGAAATGGATCAGAATTTTCTGAACAATGCGAAGAAATTCAGGAGGAATTCTTTCGAAAGTGATATTATCATCACTTCGATTTTCCATGACACCGAACACGATTTACGTGATAATGTCAAACAAAAGTATGGCACATTTAATGAAAATTCAACTATAGATTCAAGAAACAATTTACAGGAACGTACAAAGTCTACTGTATGTGAAGAAAGTTCTCATGGTATTTCTATGACTGACAAACTAGTCGTAAGAACAGAACCAGGGTCAAGCATTGGAAGTAATATAATCAAAATTTTAAATGACGTGGATAACTCTCTACCTCCACTGGAAAATTTGGAAAGTTGTCGAATTCTTAGAAAAACAGACCAAAGCGTAAAGTCGCTGGATATTCACGGGAACGAAAACGAAGAACTATGCCAAGATAGAATATTCCGCTCACAGATGTATTTAGAATACGAACACGTGATTATTAAAGAAGAACAGGACGAAGTTCTAGAAAAAGAATTGCCACCTGATTTGGAAGATGAATTACCAGAGTTAGATAAAGCAGATGAAATCCTTCCAATGGTAAATCCAGTTTTAGTATTGTCGAATGATCAGTCAGATAACGAGTATATTCAATGTCCAAAACTAGAAAGTCAGATCGATATAATATCAAAAGAAAACAAAACAAGAACAGATGCAACAAATAAATTAGGATCAACTTGGTTCGAAAATCAGTTTGCTGAGGAGTTTACATGCAATGAAGTTACCTCACAATCGCAAGGAAAATTAATTCCCAAACTTGTCATAAGGAAAGAAGAATCTAGTTACTTGCGACCAACGTCCCCGGTTGGCAAATTCTGTGAGAATAATTTTTTGAAAGTACCAAAAATTCCAAAAATAATCATTCGCAATACATCTCAACTAGGGACCCCATTCGGAGAAGTTTCTCGTTCTACAAATGCTGAAACTTGGTGTTCAAAAACAATGGCCAAGAATGTAGAAGAAGATGCGAAAGTTCCAAAGATGAAAATTAATTTCGAAAATGCTTTACCAAAAGTAGTAATAGAAAACCTACATCTGAAGAACACGCAACTAACTGTACCAAAAATGAAAATAAGGAAAGTAAAAAACGAATGTTCAAATCGAAATCAAGTTAAAGAAGAAGTGCGAACGGGTGGTAGAGAAAAAATTCCGAAACTCAAAATTCGAAAAGATTGTAATTCATCAAGAAGAAGAGAAAGATCCGGTTCAGAAAAAGGGAGTGGTTCCACCTGTTCGCAGTCTTCCAAAAAGTCTCGCAAGTTCTCAAAGGATCAAGAAGAACTTAATATTTCCGAGTATGAGTGTAATACAAATAATATCTCCGTGTCTGACAAAATTCCAAAAGTGATTATTAAAAGAACGTCAACTAGATCTGAATTTAAATGTGAGTTGAGTGAAAATAATAAGTTTGCACTGGAGTGGCAACCAAGGGTAACTCTTAATCGATCATGGATTTTAGACACCATGGCAAGAGAGTTTAAGCACATGAAAGTAGCTTTAAAACTTACAACTTCAACGAACATGGAACGACTATACGATCAGAACACTATCGATCCTAACAAACTCCAGTGGGATAATTTTTTGTCCAATTTAAAAAAACAGAAGACAGTCCAGTCTTCAAGTTCAGAATTGATTTCTTTCGACATTACGACTTCAACTTCACGTAAAAAAAGAAGTTTTGTATCTATCAAAGACCATAGTGAATCTGAAGGATCACTTTTGGATGAAAACATGAGCTCGAGTGACATGGATGATATCGTGCCCACAAAAAAAATGCGTAGCTCTGAACTAAGCAAGGAGAAGCAAGAATCCATAAGTGAAAATGAGTGTCTAAATCAAACTGGCAAAATCAGCAGTCAACTAAATAGTCTTTGCCCAACTATCGGTCAGACTGAGATTGACGACTGTTGTACTAAAATGAGCAGTACCTTGTCTGTGAGAAGAAGATCTAGTGATAGTCTGAAAGGGGTCAAACAAATAATTGAAGTGGAATCGTCCGATGAAAGTCAAACTACCATAGAAATATTACCTGCAACGCCGGAAACATTAGAAGAAAAAGAAAAAATTATATGTGATGAAGACATTCCTGCAATACAATTCGAAGTTTCTTCTTGCAAATCAGCATACCCTGATGATTTAAACTATGCCTCTAATAGACGTAAATGTATTGTGGTAAATCGAGAGAAGGAAGAAAAAAAAAGGTCTAGGAAGGTAAGAAGAAGAATTGTGAATAATTAATTCGTCCAATGTAAATCAGTGTCTAAAATTTAATTTCTTACAGCATTCTTCTGCTAGAAGTCGCCATTCGTCATCAAAACGTGAGGTCGATCATCCTGAAAAAGAAACCTTAAGAAAACATAGACAATCAAACACGGTATGCTCGAAATCCGGTACTATGACATCCTATTCTGATCTTTTAGCCAAAGAAGTACTAGCTGCTAAGGAAACACTTAAACTATGTTTTAATCGATGCAAAGGTAGTTTTTTGTGCAATATGAAGCAAAAGATTAACGATGAACGTACACAACATAACTCAAACAATCAAATCAAAAAACATTCCCAAAATTCATCCGAAACTAAGCATAATGAAAGGTTATACGCGGAATCCAAATCCAGATCTAGATCAAGATCTAAATCTGGTGGTAGAACAATATCACTGAAACAAATGAAAAATGCAAACAAAAGCAAAGAATATTCCAATTACGTAATAGCAGATCTTACGAAAACATTGATAGCCAACCAGACAACCAACAAAGCAGAAGCAAAAGAGGGTGATATGAAAAGTGTTAAGGAGGACAAAATGCCAATTTTAGAGCCGGAAATTGATGTGAACTTCACATCCAATTCCGATCGAGACGAGTCGAGATCACCACCTCTGATTACCAGTCAAGAGGCAGTCGATATACCTGCGCCAACAAAAGTAGAATTTCTTAAAATGGATCTTCTGGAACGAAATGCAAAAAATAAATCTTCAAAATTACATTCAGATGGAACTATCGCCGAAATTGTACGGGATTTGGCGTTTCATGAAAAGGTTAAACATAGATCATTTCAAAACTTTATTTATTGTTTTCCAGTATATTCTTAATTTAACATTTTGGTTCCTATTTTAGGCAACTATCAGCCATAGGAAGTACTGTACTCTTTGTGAAAGATGGTTTCCATCGGTACAGCGACATGAACGTCATTTGAGTGGTTATCAACATCGACATATGGAACTTACACAACGTAGAACGATCCACGCGCTTTACACCCTTTTTACCGGCAAACCTTGTCCTAAATTGACTGCCGCTGAAATAAGACGGAAGGACTATTCTTTAGGAGAACCTACTCCACTTCAAATAGTTGTTCAAGTATGTTGTATTTTAATCGTACATCCAATAAGTTCACTGTCGCTGATCATGAAGTAATGCATATGGATTTCATACGAATATACAACTATTAGTTTTGTGATTTTATTCATTTAGCCATTGCGATTATCATATGAAAACAACTTCTAGGCTATGAATGTTGTTAGTCTTAATATTTAATAGTCGCATCAAATGTTTTGACGAAGTATATATGTTACAGGACATAATGGTCGATTCTAAGATGGATACTTCGAAAAAGGAAACAGACGGAAACAGTTAGGGTAAACAGCGCTACTACTGTTTGTTGTCGTAAACTACTGTTTCAATTCCTCCAGAAGCTTAATCGACTTTGCGATTTCAACCAAAGATTTTATCTACTTTTTTAAATTGTTTGCTTGTGATCTCTTTCGAGTCTCTGATGTAAAAAAAAATCATTCAAGTACTTAGTAAAATACTTGAATTCTTCCTCTTGCAAATGAATTTACGGATAATCGATTTTGTAAATATGAATAATGGCAAATTATGTTTATGAATGCGTGTTTTGTTGTACGTGACTTTAAATTATATTAGGAAATGTTACTCAGAACAGTCATGTTCGAACTGCACGAGTGCCTTGAAAGTACACCTGAACAGTATTCACTTTACCGTATTATAAATTTTTATAGAGAAAAATATTGATACGAATGAAATATAAAAATGTGCTACAAAAAATCTATAGACAAAATTTCCTAGAAGACAACAATATATCAAAATTTGTAATGTATTAAGAAGTAACAAAAACCTTTGGTCGTATAAGGAAAACACACTGCTGTAAATATATTTGATAACTTTCTGATGATGTTTATGTATATAAAATAAAATGAAAAAAAGCAAAACCGTCAAAGCGAATATGTTTTCCTCAAATTTGTATATTTAAATGTTAGTTTTCCGTTTCGCGACCAAAGTGCTCAACGGCATACATAATGTGCTTGGATAAATCTGTGTTCTATGTGCCTAATACTTAGTGATTTTATTACTTTTTTGACAAATTTCTTTTATATCACAAATATGGACTGAAAAGACGAACATTGTCATCATTTGTTAAAAACAGATTACGGAGTGATATTTTTTCTAAAAATATATGAATTAGGGTGTAATTTCTATAGATAGTATTATTTAATTATAGAAATGCATAAATATACGTAATTCTGTAAAACTAATATACATCTGTAGTGATTAAGAAGAATCAGTTAAGTGATATTTTCATAAGCATAAATTTGTTTGCAAAATTCGCCTGTATTCCTAAAAGTTTAACTTTTGCACATGAGTTGTTGTATTCTATTTATATTTCTTACTACAATTCACCAAAGATCAAGTCACGCGTCATATTTCTTCGGTGTAAGAATGTTATACTTGAAACTTCAACAAGACAGGTCCTAAACCCACTTAAACTGGTTCTTCCTGATCACCGCTGATATTATCGAAAGGAGATATGTATATTTTTTGGCACATGGAAAAATTAATATATAATGATGAAATAAATCAACAATGTTCGTCTTACTAAAAATCAACGTTTAAATGCATCACAAATGAAGTTCTTAGAAGTGTAGGAAAATCTTGAGATAAAAATGAGTGCATTCACGGTACTGATAAAGATTTGAGTCGCTGGATGCGAAAACGCCTTTAGTGCCTTCTAAATTTTAAACGAAAATTCGTTGTAAATGTTTCTTACACCGAAAATAGTTTAGAGTCCTCTGAACGCCAATTCTTAACGACTTTTCGACGCTAACTTGATATTCTCTATATCTCAAGTTGAGCTTTGTTGAATTCCAAGTGGTGGTTCCGAGGGCCCCGATGATGAAAACATATAACACATCTTCAAATGCCATAGCGAATGACTAAAGACATTGTATTAAGAATTCCTAACAATTTATATAATAATAATATGCAAATGTAATTGTGCAAGTAATTTTTCACATCAAAACAGACCAAACGAATATGCAAATTTCTTTATTTCAATATTGTGGCAACATTTTGATGGGTATCATAATAAATATTATCATAACTATATAAAGAAAAACAAATTCTTCAAATAGTAGCGAATGACTGAAGATCAATATCTTCAGTCATTTGCTATGGCATTTGAGGTTGTGTTGTATGTATTTTCTTTATTGGGGCCCGAAAACCCCAACTTGGAATTCAGCAAACCCCAACTTGAGACGAAGAGAGCTCCAAGTTAGCGTCGAAAAATCGCAATTAAACAATTGGCGTTCAGAGAAGTCCGAACTGTTTTCGGTGTAAAAGTAAAGTTTACATCCGTTCAATCGAAAAGGAAGTAATTTTTCTGTGTGAAGATTTTTTCTCAAACTCAGGTACGTTTTAGACTTAAATCAATCTTTCTCGAACAATTTTATACTTAAATAACACTCAAGTCATTTTTCCATCCTGAGACTCATTTATAGTTAAAAGTAATATGATCGACTTTATGTGTTATAATTGACATTTTTTGACTTCCATAGAGTTACATTATTCACCTTGACTGTAATTGAAATAACATTACCTTACAAGTGGTAGAACTTTTAGGAGTCAAGGAATTCGCTGTTCTCCCACGTGTAAAGTAAGAGATTTTCTTTTTTTTACAGTGTGAGAATATGTTAAATAGTATATAATTGTTCAGAGGTGAGGTAAATTCGAAATATTATTCTGAGTTGTGTAAATGTCAAAGTCACAACTCTCACAGAGTTTTGAGTTATATTGTTTAGTGTAATGATGTATCATAAAAAACTAATTGGAATCATCATCGAAAACTAGTGTATTTTTGTTATAATTAGATAATTAGAAAGCACACATCCACTTGTTGAAAAGAAATAATGTTTAATGAGTTGTTTTCGAATTTCGTCTGTATAACTTTTTATCTAGTTATCATAAAAATGTATATTCCTAACGTAATCAATCAATAAGGGCAAAAGTTTATGCATCAAGGGAGGGTTCAGAACAACTAGAATGTAAAAGGACCAAAGTAAGATTATGCGATTATATACATGAATTTCAATAACAAATAGAAAGTGGCGATGTTTTGTAAAAACAAATAAGTGTAAACCAAAATGAGAATTCTATTTTATTTTTGATTTCTCGTTTTTTAGCAAGAAAATATTAATACAGTAAAAACTACCACTGTAATAATAATTTAAAAATGACTGCCGTTGCCAACGCAGGGAATACTTGAGAACAAGTAATTAATTTTAATTTGGCTAGGCGAAAATATTTCTTTCGTTGGCAACGGCAGCTATTCATTAATTGGTATTACATTGGTTGTTTTGACAGTAAAACCAGAAAAAAATCCGCACATCGGAATAGATTCGAAATCGACTCGATTTCAGATCCTTTTCTAGTCGAAAATGGCTCGAAACCAAGTCCGAATTTGGTGCATTAAAAAAGAGCCGAAAACAAGTCAAAAATGGCTCGAAAAGAAGTCGATTCGACATATAGTTTTCGAAACCAGTGAAAAATTTTAAAAAATTTGTTAGTCTCAGGATTTGAACTCGGGACTCTCAGATTATTAAGCCCGCACTCTACCCCTAAGCTGTCAAGATACTTAAAAACTAACTGATAAAAGACCTTGTTGAACTACAACAACAAGCGTACTACTCATTTGAGCATACTATTTACATAAATACTACGTCTCGAATAGCTTAGGGGTAGAGTGCGGGCTTCATAATCTGAAAGTCCTAAGTTCGATTCCGAAGACCAAATATTTTTTAAAATTTTTCACTGTTTTAAAATATCGACTTCTTTTCGATCCATTTTCGACTCGTTTTCGGCTCTTTTTCAATGTACCAAATTCAAACTTGGTTTCGATCCATTTTCGACTCGAAAACGATCCAAAATCGATCCATTTTCGACTCGAAAACGATCCAAAATCGAGTCGATTTCGAATCTATTCCAATGTGCGAATTTTTTCCTGGGATACTTTTTTTTGCAAAAAAAAACAATTAATCAATAATCAAATAGGATTCTTATTTTGTTTTCACACTTATGTGTTTTTACAAAACAAATAATTTGATCGTATTAAAATTTGTTATTGAAATCAATGTTTGTGATCGTAAAATCTTACTTTGATCCTTTTCACACTGGTTTTACTTAACCCTCTGTGCATCAAAATGAATAATGAACAATAACTATCAGATAATTTAATTATGACACGACTATTCGTGGACTGCTTAATTGATGAAAATAACAAAAAATTGAAAAAAAATAGCTAATTCTGTCTTAAGAATGCCTGAAACCTCAAAAATGGTGATCAATGAAAAGGAAGAAAGTAAATATTTTGTATGTTATAACATTCCAAGTTTTGACTAATTAAAGTTTTTTTAACTATAATGAATTATGTGCTTATGAAGGCACTTAGACAAGGTTTGCCTACAATTTGTCGGTTATGTTCTTAGTTTTACTGTAAATAAGTCATGAGAATGATAACTTTGTATGATTGCAAAAAATTGAATTTATGTAAACGTCGTGCACTATTTTTATTATAATAAAGAGGCAACATTTACATAATAAGAATTTTGCCCCTAAATTTCCCTATTATCCAAACTAATACATCAAAACTGCGGCCTAGCAACCCGGTTGCGACGGAGTTTGAGCGTGACAACGTTCGGTGTTAGCTACATTTTTAATAGTTTAGAAGCAAACATTTTATTCGTTCTGCTTACTCCCCCCTCGGGTTAGGGTGTTTCCGCCCCCCTTTCCCGGGTTCAGGGGTTTCCGCCTCCCCTCTCTTCATGTTCGGGAGTTTCCGCCTCCCCCCTCCTCGAGTTCGAACGTTTCCGCATCCTCCCCCCCCCCTCCTCGGGTAACGATTTTTCGTGGTCACAAAAACGTCACAGAAAAGTGTCGCCATTATTCAGGTGGCGGGTATACCTAACAATTTATAAGATGTTATCACGTCAAAAATGAAATTATGTCTGTCCGTTTGTCCGTTAGTCCGTTTGTCTGTTTGTCTTTTTGTTTGTTTGACTATAATTCAAAAACTAATTATTGGATTCACTTTTTTGTTCATTGTAAGTTATTTCCGGAGTCCGTGTGCAAGTAATATAGGCTGCATCAGAGTTAAAAACAAGGCATCAGAGTTTTTGTTCGCACCAGAATAATGAAATATCAAGAATTTTTTGAAAATGTTCAAATAACTGTCGTAGATGCTTACCGTACTTTTAGAGGCCTCAAGAACTCACTTAATTTAAAAAAATTCGAATCCGATGCCATTTTGTCAATTTTTTGAGAAACAAACAAAATTATTGTTAAGAAACGTAATGCATAAGTGGCTGCCAAGCGTTGAAAATTTTTTTAACAATAACCTGAATTAATGGTTCCATTCCTGACGAAAAATGTTCGAAAAGTTATGAAACAGTTTTATATGAATTACACAATTTTTATAATCAATTTCCATTTATCATTGTACTTGCAAGTCTTTTCTAATTATTTATCAAAGTTTGTTGTTCTTTTAACTTAAAAAAACTGTTTGAGAGAGTTTTTACAGAAAATCATTAATACATGTCGTAATATTGTATAATAATAAATATCGTAACTTCTTAGTATAATCGTTTTCATTTCTACACTTGTACCGACATTGTTCGTGAAGTATAAGACAGAGTTTATATGCAAGTTGGTTGTTATGTTTGTTATCAAACGTTTTCAAACAGTTTGACAATTTATGGTACGTTGATCATTCTTCACGTTAACATTTTCCTACTCAACTATGTATACAAATATTTACTTAAATTAACTCAACTAAAATAATATATTTAATTAAACTGCCAACCGCTGAATGAACTTTTTCTCAAATAGGGGTTCTGAACTGTCTCAAAAAGTTTGGTACAAAATTCGTAAACTGAGCAGACAATTCAAATCAAAAATTATCATTAAAGATAAAAACGAGTTTTTCTTAATCGACTTTCATTATATCCTGTCAACCGTCTCACATACTTATTCATCAAGGGGGGCGCAAGCGGCCCGATCGTGGTAAGCAGTATCAAAATAAAGTATCTAGTAGCCCACACTTCTTTTCAGTCCTAAAAAAAAGTAGAAGAATAATAAAATTTATTAAGTTTACTGAATAATTTGAGGTGTTATAAAATTCACTAATTTTCTTACCTAAAGAAATACATTATCCATTATGCATTTCTGGCAGTATTCTCCTTTTCCTGATTTGCTGAGGCAAACGAAGTGGTGTGCATTCAAGCAGGATAGGCAAGAGACGAGATCAGCCGAAGATACTTTCTTGCGACAGGAGAAACACTCTACAATACAATCCATCTTGTCCAAAACTGATGTTATAAAATCGTATGCCTCTGGGGTCGAGATTGACACGAGATCCTCCGGTTTAAATTGGCTACTTTTGAAATTTCCCCTGACGTAGAATTTGTGAAAATTTTGAATGTGGCAGACATTCAGCAACACCGAACCGGATAAAATTTCCTCTCGAGAGGAAACATTGACACCGAGCCAGTCGAGGATTAATCTCTGCTTCTCCTTTAGTGACTTGTTTTCATGTGGGGTGAGTAGATTCTCATCTTCGCTATTCTGGGAAAAATTTGACAGAGACATTTCTACGATTTCGACTGCTTTTTCTGCTGTCTGTTCAACCTTTTTGGCTTTCCGTTTACAATTCCTCCTTCTTCTTTTCCTTTTCTTAGCTCGAATTGCGGTTTTTTACTGGTTTCTTGACTCTTGTTTTGTCGGTCTCTTCACCGTCGTCTTTCTCCGGGTTCGTCGTTTTCGGGACTCTCAGTGTGATCCTCGCCTAACATCACGTCTTGATTCTCCACATTTTTTTCTGCCTTTTCCTTCTCTACTTCCTACGGGTCCGTCGTTTTCGGATTATCTTCGGTCTCTGGTCTCTGGTTTATTCTTGTCATCTGCCTCATTTTCGTCTCCTTCCGCCGGCAAAAGGGCGGGGATTTTCTGCGTTTCTGTTTCCGCGACATTCTCGGTCGACATCGCGTGCTGATTATCATTAGCTTCTTCTGACTTTTCGTTGTTTACTTTCTGCGGGCCCGTAGTTTGCAGATTCCCTTCACTGTCTAGTCCTTTTAACTCTGCATCACCCTTGGCTGACATCGCTGGTTCATTGTTGTCAACTTCCTCTGCACGTTTTTCGACTATTTCCGGGTTCGACAATTCCTCACCCTTGCTTGACATGAATAGGTCATCCTTGTCAATTTCCTCTCCCTTCTATTCGTCATCTTTCTTCGGGCCCGAGGTTTCGAGACGCTCATCAATTCCAGGTCTTGAAATCGCTGTGTGATCCTCGACTGACTTCGTGTGTTGATTATTATTACTTTTCTCTGCCGTTTCTCCGTTCACTCTCTGCGGGTCCACCGATTTGAGACATTCACTGATGACTGGTTTGTCTAACTTTTAATCAACCAAGGCTGACACCAATGGTTCAATCTCGGGAATTTCCTGTGTCTTTTTTTTTGTACGGGGTTTGCAAGATTTGGGAATGATCAAATAGTGTACAATGTACATTTGAAACACCTCGCTACATCCATGCGGAGTTGGGGTCCATTGTACGCGTACAGTGGATTTATTTTCGAATCTTGGAATCGAAAAATTGTTGACAATGTTGAAAGTGCAAACGATGGAGGATCCCAAATTGTAGATCGTTACCTTATAGCTCAATTCATGGAAGATGTACTACTGCAGGAAGATTTGATGCATCCAGATGCTCGAGAACTGATTAGAATGAGGTTGCAGAAAGCTCACACGGAGCAAAAAGAATAATAAATGTTCTTATGGAATGAGAAAATTTTTAACATTTTTTAAAGTTACCAGTGACATATACTCGAAAAATACCACCGAATGATACTCAACTCTAATAAATGATTCTAACACAAAGCCTAAAAATTATACGGTTCAATGTTTTTTTTTCTTATTCAAATGAGAAATTTTAGAAGTAGAAATGTTAAAATTCGACACGTCGAAATCTCACACTATAATATAAACACTCCACCAAATTGTATCAAGTAATGCCTCAAATTTTAAAATGTGAAAATGTTAATTTTTCGTAAACACCTTTTGTCAAATTTTAGCATTTAAAATGTTAAAATTTAATCTATTATGGTTTCATTTATTGGAATCAAAGCTACCAAATTTTATAAAGTAATGTCTCACAAATTTTAACATTTAAAATGTTAACTCGAGGGAAAGACTCCGGGAGATTCCGGATAAAAAGTCCCGGAAATACCCGGAGTTGTGCAACGTAAGTGCCGGAAAGTCCCGAAATACTCGTGCCGGAAAGTCTCGGTAAGTTACGGAGAAGGGGACGCTTCTGAAAAAGTTAATGGTAATCAAGAAAAACATAAAATACGCATAATAAATATAAAATTATGCATATTTTGCATTGCAAAAATGTTCAAATAAAAAAAAATGCAACTAGTCGCGGCTTCACTTCCGTTGCTCGAGTTGTCGAGCGAGAATCGAACCCGCGACGCTCATAATCTCAGGGTGTCGGACTGTGCGCTTACCAATGTGGCCAGCATCGGTAGACTGTAAGTGCTACACTTTTTGCAATGCTGGCTCTTCCGTGCAGTTGTGTGCACGGACTCGCGCATCGCACACTGGACGATTTTTTTTAATAATGTTGGTCGAGTGCAAGCTAACGATGCAAACTAGTTTTATCGATACTTAACATTATTGGTTTACTAATATTTATTAATATTTACGTATTTATAAATATTTATCAACAAATAATACTAAATAATTGATTTTTTTATCAACTACCGTTAATTAGCAATTAAATTTATTCAGAAAAAAACATAAGTGAGTAATTGAATTTCTTATAAAGAAATCTTTGTTAACCATTGGCTTTCCCATAAAAGCTCTTAAATAAACTCTTAAATTTAATAATTGAATTCTACTATCCACCTGAAAACCTCTACTTCGTACTGAAATAATAAGATTAAAAAGTTTAAATTTTAGTTCGTAACAGAACATATGAGCGTTAGTTTTTTCCTATGCAAGAATTAATAAATAATTCTTAGAAAAATTAAAGAATGAACTGTTTTTAAATTTACTAATTAAGTTATTTGGTTAAATTTAATTATTAACAAAAATAGGTTTATGAAAAGGCAATTGTCAAAAAACAGTCAAAAAATAGAACGAATATAAATGAAGAATGATAATGAAAACTGAATATTAAATATTTATAAAACATTATTAAAAAAATCGTCCAGTGTGCGATGCGCGAGTCCGTGCACACAACTGCACGGAAGAGCCAGCATTGCAAAAAGTGTAGCACTTACAGTCTACCGATGCTGGCCACATTGGTAAGCGCACAGTCCGACACCCTGAGATTATGAGCGTCGCGGGTTCGATTCTCGCTCGACAACTCGAGCAACGGAAGTGAAGCCGCGACTAGTTGCATTTTTTTTTATTTGAACATTTTTGCAATGCAAAATATGCATAATTTTATATTTATTATGTGACAGGGCGTCTTTTTGGACGGCCTATCTGGACATTAATAGCTTAAATAACACCAAGAGTTCGGGGGGGAGTGTAATCGGAAACCGAGAATTAAATTGAGGGAAAAGATATGCTCAAAATAGTAATTAAAAATCGACTCTCGAGAACGTTTGCGAAACCTGCTCGGCTCCGCGTAATCATTATTGTTTTCAGCCAGTCTCGAGAGCTTGGGCGAGCATCGGTTGTCGGTGAGTTTCAGCCTCCATCTCATGCATGTGTGGGAGAGAGTGACTGATTTCGCTTTAAATTGTTACCGGTAGTACGAATGCGAGAGTGACGTCACGGGACCGATATTTAGACTGAAACGGAGGTTCCGGGACAACAGTATGAGTGCCGATAAGCCGCATAATAGTCTCACTAAGTATTTCAGGCTCTGATCTTTTTTTATTTTTCTTTGCGCTTGGATTTTGTTTCATAATAAGTTTCGATTTTCTGCAAGTTTATAGTTTTGCATCAAGGTAGTAATGTTTTAGGTAATTTGTAGATTACGGGAAATGCGTATTACTGCATACGGGAGATGACTTGTGGGTGGAGCAGGAAGGAGCTTCACCGCTGGACCACTGAGAACCCTGGCTCAACCTTGCCAGGGAGCCGGCAGACGATCAGCTGGCAAAGTAGGAGAGGATTCCAGCCGCCCAACTGCTGGACCCGATAAGCAATGCCCGGAAACTGTGACCGGAAGCCCGACTCTAGTACTGTGCTCGCTTGCCCCTCGCCACCCAGGGATCCGGAAAACCAACGAGAGACGGAAACGAGGTCCGAGATAGGCCCGTTGATGCCAGTTGAGAGCCAAAGAGACGAGAGACGAAAACTAGACGCTGCCCACCTATTTGCATTAGCACACCACCAACTCTTGGGCCTAGCGAACCCCCGGGCACCCGCTTCGGCGGGCAGGCTGAATCAATGCTGCTATTAAAGCGCCAGCCCGGGTGGTTGCAGCCGCCAGCTCCAGCCAAATCTTGTCTGGCGCGCCGAGGAGCGTCCCCATCTCGCGTGTGCCGTCGAGATGGGAGACCTGACAGATTGGAAGACGTGGACCGAGTTTGGGGTCCCAACCTTCGTACGAGGGGTAACCCAGGAGTCAGCCCGAGTCGTCGATGAGAAGGAAGAGCGTCCGTTCACGAGACGCCGAGCGAGACGGAGAACGTCCTTTAAGCTGCAGAGAGGCGAGGCAAGCGGGGTACGGCGAGCTACGTCACCGATGAGCAGAGCGCTACACACGGCAGGCGGGAAACGGGGAAAAGCGAGGTGGAGGCGAACGGTAGCCGGCATTGCGAAAGAAAAATTGTAATTAATCAAGGTGTCGATTGGAGATGGTACGAGGCGACTGAGGTGTACGGACCGAGGGACGCGAACCGATCCAGCCCAAGCTCCCGCTCCCACCAGCGTCATCGACCGGTAACGTTGGTGCTTTCTGTTAAGTTGGAAAAGTCTTGTTAAGGTTTTCGAGAGTTTTTGAGAAGGAAAGTAAAGTCAGTTCGGTACGATCTTTGCCGGGCCAAAGTATCTTAGATCGAATTGGCGAGCGATATCCGAGGACGGCAGGGATCAAGGCCGGTGGTTAAAATTTGTTTTTCAGAAGTTTCGAAGAAGTTTGCGAGAGTCATTTCGGTACGATTTTTGCCGGGCCAAAGTGTCTTGGATCGAATTGGCGAGCGATATCCGAGGACGGCAGGAATCAAGGCCGGGTTTTGAATTTTGTTGTAAAGTGAAAAGGAGTTAAAGTAGCAAGAGCCTGAATGAAAGTAAACGTGCTTTCCGGAGCCATTTTAAGTTTGAAAATCAGTTTTCCTCGTGTCCGATACCTGATAGAAACTGTAATTTTGATTTGTTTTGGAAGAATAAAAATAAAGATTTGGTTTTGATATTATTTTCGTTTTGTAAAATTTGAGAAAGAAACGTAGGAGTGGAATAAATTATCAAAATTGGCAATTAAATTGTATTTTGATGTTCATTCTATTTCTCACGAATAACGATAAAGAAACCGAACGATTTTTGGACCGAAAAGGAAAAGGATCCTTTCCTGGAGTTTTTGGTGGTCAGATTATCCGTTGCGCAATTGTTCGAGTACCGCTTAACGTTGTCCGTTTGACTCGATAAATAAATATTTGAGACGGAATTTTTGAGAACGATTCCGCTTTAAAAGGGGTTTCCAAGTTTTCCCTGAAAATTTGGTGGCGATCCGAGGCAGCGTTGGACCAAGTTACGAGTACCGGAATATTTTGTATTGACATCATATTTGTTTTTGCAAAGTATTGTGCTGCATAGCTATTTCGTATTAGTTTTCCTTATTTACGATCTTAATCTTTGTTCCTTCCCAGGAAAAAATCCGCACATTGGAATAGATTCGAAATCGACTCGATTTTGGATCGTTTTCGAGTCGAAAATGGATCGAAACCAAGTCTGAATTTGGTACATTGAAAAAGAGCCGAAAACGAGTCGAAAATGGATCGAAAAGAAGTCGATATTTTAAAACAGTGAAAAATTTTAAAAAATATTTGGTCTTCGGAATCGAACTTAGGACTTTCAGATTATGAAGCCCGCACTCTACCCCTAAGCTATTCGAGACGTAGTATTTATGTAAATAGTATGCTCAAATGAGTAGTACGCTTGTTGTTGTAGTTCAACAAGGTCTTTTATCAGTTAGTTTCTAAGTATCTTGACAGCTTAGGGGTAAAGTGCGGGCTTAATAATCTGAGAGTCCCGAGTTCAAATCCTGAGACCAACAAATTTTTTAAAAATTTTTCACTGGTTTCGAAAACTACATGTCGAATCGACTTCTTTTCGAGCCATTTTTGACTTGTTTTCGGCTCTTTTTCAATGCACCAAATTCGGACTTGGTTTCGAGCCATTTTCGACTAGAAAAGGATCTGAAATCGAGTCGATTTCGAATCTATTCCGATGTGCGGATTTTTTTCTGGGTTACTTGGTCCATTTTCACATTGCTTGTTCTTTAATCTTCCGAAAAGTTAACGAAACAATGGAATGAAATTATAAAAAAATGAAAATTAAAAGATTGAAACTAAAAAATGAATTTAAACGAAAAAAATTATTTTAATTTTAAGACTTCGTCTTCTTCCTCTGTCGTCATTTCTACATCCATAGATTCTGTAACAGAAAAAAAATCTCATTGATATCTACTGAGTTATTATGTATTACTCACATTATATGATATTTCTGGGAGAATCCCAAACAAGCACTGTAAAAATAAACATTTTCAAAAATGACAAATTCGAACAAGCAGTTTAAATTGTTAATTTCAACATTGTTAATTTCAAACATAGCGTGAAAAACGGACAGCAGCTATGACGATTACGGTAAAAACAAACAACAAAAAGATGATCAGGTCAAAAAGTAGCGCTGTAAAATTAAAAACAATCAAAAACAACAAATCATGACAAGCAGTGTAAAATCAAAATTTTGTAAATTCAAACATAGCGTGAAAAACGGACATAAAATATGATAATCACTGAAAAGATAAACAATGATAAAAAAATAGAAGTAATTTCATTTGATTATAAAAATAAAAAAATATAAATCTTTACGTGTAATAATGCGCACTGTAATAAAAAACAATGATGGCGGCTGATGACAACTTAAATGAGCAAAAATAAAAACTTTTTCCCAATATCAGTACAGCGATTTTTATCATTTTTCGGGATTCTCCTATATTTCTAATGTTTAATAACGTTCATTAGAATCTGTTAAGTTCTTTTATTATGTAATACGTTTTCATTCAAATATATAAGGTAAACGCACCAATTTGGATTATAGCTCCAATTTGTGTTAGTTTTATAAATCTGAATTTATTACAATAATTCTATACAACAGATAGCGGAAACAACAATCCTTTCAGAATCTTTAAACATTTCTGAAACACGATAAAACAATTCCGATACAAAGTAAAGTATGTTTTAGTTATCAAAAAGATCAACAGTTCCATATTGTATAACCAGCTGAAAAGCGGTATACTTAATCATGGTTAAGAGAGATAAATGTAAATATAAATATATATATATATATATTTTATATACCCAGCTGACAAGCGGTATTCAAAATGTTTAATGCGAACATTAACCATGGACTTGCACAATTAAAATAATTAAGCGCATAAAAAGCAAAGGACTAGCTTTTAAAATTCAAACATTTTTAATGCGGCCGAAGCCGGTCTCAAGCCTGAAAAACGCAGAGAGAAAATTTTTTGTTACATAATTCAAGCGGAACTATAGCATCTTAGATATTAAACTTATTTCTTAATACTAGATAGGAAAGTCTTTCGGGCGGATCTAGAGTTAGGATACGTCATATTCGATCAGAAATTCTCTAAGGAACACAGCGCACTAATCAATTTTCCTCCCACTTCGGACTTTTCGATACTTATGCTCAAAAAAGTATTTTTTGAACATATTGCATATTTTAAACCCGCGAAAACTTTGGGTTTTCGCAGGTTTTGAAAAATTTTTGGGAAATTATCCAAGGAGCACATTGCACTCATCACTTTTCCTCCCACTTGAGACTTTTAGACACTTATGATCAAAAAAGTATGACTAACAGTGACATAATTTTTTCGCATATTTTAAACCCGCGAAAACTTTGGGTTCCGGGGTGGTTCTAGAGTTAGGATATGTCATATTCAATCAGAAATTATCCAAGGAGCACATTGCACTTATCACTTTTCCTCTCATTTGGGACTTTTGGATACTTCTGATCAAAAAAGTATGAATAACATTGAAATAATTATTTTTGCATATTTTGAACCGGCGAAAACTTTAGGTTCCCGGGCGGATCTGAAACTACGATAGGTCATATTCAATCAGAACTTTTCTAAGGAGCACAACGCTCGTATGACATTTCCTCCCACTCGGCAGTTCATAGGAGAGAAAAGGATAAAATTGTAAAGTATACATTTTTAGTAATAAATTCGTCGTTTTGACTAGATAGTTACATTTTGTCTACATTCTGGATTTAAGAAAGAGTCTTTTAACGTCGTTATTATATCAGAGCTGCTTTTTCTACCACTTTCTACATATTGAAGACATGCTTTCTGAAAATTTTAAAATCCCATTCGTATGGGACCCATACGAATGGAACTTTAATTCCATTTTACGAACTCGAATTCACCATCTTCCAGTAAGCTATGTTCGATCGTATACTCAAGAAGAAGGAATTCGTTTCATACCGTATATCAAAGTGTAATATCGCCTGCAATGTCATTAACTTTAGATGAGACGAATATGATTATACCAATGCCAAATTGCTTCGAAACTGATTGACAAATAAAAAAACTGTATATAAAAATATTGATGTAAAATAAATGAAATGTAAAAACATTTGAACTCTCTAAGAGATTCTTATCTCGAAGAAACTATTTTAATCACTGACTGAGACCGTCGGTAATTAATGAACCGTCAATATGTGTTTTGCATTACAGTTATTGTTTATTTTTGATCAAAATATGATGTTTTATAAGCGTTATGAAATCGATGTACAAATATATGTCCTCCAATCTCTGAACTACCTAGTGAGAACGTTTGCAAACTATCTGAGACAATTTGAAATAAAATGAAATATATGTATGTTCATGACTCACTCAGATCGTTCACAGACTACGTGAGACAATTTTGTTATATGAAATAAGTCATGTTTATAATTAACCGTCGTTCATTGTTTTTCTCCGTAGTCATTGTTTATCTTTAATTAAAATTTGATCGTTTAATAAAGTTATGTTATTAATCTGCACATTTAGGTCGTTGAATGTTCTAAACTGTATGATAGAGTTTCCAAAAGAATTTAAATTATGACGAATATAAAGAATTTTCAATATCAAGCATTCTTTGATAAACATTGTGCCGAATCAGAAAATTAATTTTCAAAATTGCAATAACGAATGCTTATTACAAATTTCAATTTTAGTCGTTTTTTATGCACTGAGAGCGTACGGAAACTTCGTAACCGAATTCCATCTATTGTCCACGGTGTTGTTTTTAAATTAATTTCAATAATCAATTAAGCTGTCACTAGTAAAAAATATTTAACGGTAGTTGTTGAAAGAAAATGTTTCTCTCCCTGTCTCGTGAACTACATCCAAAGTTTTGAAACATTTGAACCTTCTCAGGGAGTTTATCTCGAGAGGAAAGTATCTACCCACTCAGGGCGTTTGCAGACGATGTGAGAAAGATTTATATAAAATAAATGGTATGTATCTTGATTACCGATTGAGAGCGTTTCTGAACTATTGGGAAGAGAGAAAATTTTCATCTTAGTAAAAAATTGAATAACATTTGAAACGTCTGCGAAAGTTTAATCTCAAAAAAATTACTCAAACACCGACAGAGAGCGTTCGGAAATTATGCGAAACACTCTTATTGAAATAAATCATACATCATGATTTGATGTTTATCGAATTTTATGAAATCAATATGCACATGAATGTCTTTGAGTGTTCTAAACTGAATGATAGAGTTTGTACAAGGATCTAGTTGTGATGACGAATAACAAGAATCCGCAAAATAACGGTTTTAATTTACATCGTGCAAAATTAGAAAACCAATTTTGAAAATTACAATAACTTATGCTTATTACACATTGCAATTATTTAGAAATATAGATACACATATGCACACTGAGAGCGTACGTAAACTCCGTAAGAGAGTTTCATGTATACATATGTCCATGGTTATTTTGTTCGAATCACTCCAATAATTGATAAGCTATTACTAATAAAAAATATTTAACGTAAATTGTTGAAGTTAGGCAAGGTTGGACCTCGCCTGGCCGTTTCAGCACATTTTAGGCAATGTTGGACAATAACAATAGCTAATGCTTTTCAGATATTTTGATTATTATCAAAAAAAATGCACTGAGAGCGTACGTAAACTTTGTCTCAGAGTTTCACCTGATGCATGTTTATTGTAGTTTTTTTCCACTAATTTTCCACTAATTTTGATTATTATCAAAAAAATGCACTGAGAGCGTACGTAAACTTTGTCTCAGAGTTTCACCTGATGCATGTTTATTGTAGTTTTTTTCCACTAATTTTCCACTAATTTTGATTATTATCAAAAAAATGCACTGAGAGCGTACGTAAACTTTGTCTCAGAGTTTCACCTGATGCATGTTTATTGTACATTTTTCGTACCACCACCTAATCTCTTAACTTATTGCAATTCCTATGTGTACCTTGTCTCAAAGTTTACGAATGCTCTCAGTGAAATAAATTCAAAACTTAATAAAATAGTTTCTAAACATTTGCTATTTTTACTCGATTATAAATGAATAATGATTAAATTTATTACAAACTGTCTTACAGAGTCTGCAAACGCTGTCGGTCAGTAATGAAGATTGTTTCTTTGAGATTCGAATCACTTGGACGGTTCAAATGTTTTAAAACTTTAAAAGTATTTAATATTGTTTTAACAATATGAAAAATTTTTTATGGTTATTAACTTTGAATAGTTGTAATCTTCTTTGTAAAAGTTCAATAAACTTTGAATAATAATTCGAAAGGTGCTAATTCATGAAAAATAAAGTTTACAAACACTCCGACTGCATTAATTACAGAATGAATGAAATGTTTCATTTTTTTAAGCTAGTTAACGTTCACCATTGTAAAAATTTAATTTCTCATTTCATTTTTTAGACAATTTTCAACTAAGTTGAAGGTTGAAGAACATTCGAACCGCCTAAGAGAGTTTAATCTCCAAAAAATATTCGAACACCAACAGAGAGCGTTCGCAAATTATGCGAAACAGTTTTGTTAAAATAAATCATATCTCTAATTAAACGTCATTATTTGTTTTGCCTCATAGTTATTATTATTTTTTTTTTTTTCAAAAAAGTTTGATGTTTTATGAATTATTACGAAATCAATATGCACATGAATGTCTTTGGATGTTCTAAGCTGTATGATAGAGTTTTTACACGAATCTAATTGCGACGAATAACTAGAATTATCAAAATCAACTGTTTTAAATTACATCGTGCAGAATTAGGAAACCAATTTTTAAAATCACAATAACGAATGCTTATTACACATTTCAATTTTTTAGAAACATATATGCACTCAGAGCGTACGTAAACTCCGTAACAGAGTTTTATATACATATGTCTATGGTTATTTTGTTCGAATCATTCCAATAATTGATTAAAAGTTATTACTAATAAAAAATAGTCATCGTTAATTGTTAAAAGAAAATGTTTTTCTCCCTCTTATGTTGACTACTTCCAGAGATTTGATACATTTGAACAGTCTCAGAGAATTCAATCTCGAGGAAACTATCTCAATTACCCACTAACAGCGTTCGCAAACGATGTGAGACAGTTTTCAATGTAATGAATCATATATATCTTGATATACTGACTGAGAGCATTCACAAACTATGAGAGACAATTTTACATAAAATAAATTATAACTTATTATATTTGAATTAACTGTCATTCATTGTTTTGATGCATCATAGGTACTGATTATTCAAAAATTTTGCATTGCAAGATTTGACGACACGGTGTACGAGTTAAATAAAAGAATTTAAAAAAACGTGAATTTTTATGAAAGTTAAGAGATCAATAAAGATACATGCTATTTACAATGTTATAAACACAGGTAAGAGAGAGTTCTTAAAACAATTTACAAGTGAACCAATTTTAAAAATAACACTAGCTAATGCTTTTTACATATTTTGATTATTATCAAAAAAATGCACTGAGAGCGTAAATAATAATAAACGTATACTGTTGAAAGAAAATGTTGTTCTCTATTTGAACTGACTGAGAGACTTTTTGATCTCGAAAAAAACAATTCGAATCACCGACAGAGTTCACAAACTATGTGAGACAGTTTTATTTGAAAATTATTTTTAAATAAATTCATTTTTATTTTTAAATTGCTATTAATCGTTTCGTTTCTTCATCAATGTTTATAATTTATTAAATGTAAACTCTTGGAGTTGTAAGAGTTTTAGTTTTAATTTTTGTGAGTTAATGATTGTTCAATTTTTATTTGATACATTTTTCATTAACAAATTTTTTATTTATTATATTCCATTTGTAATACATAAAGGGATACAAATATTTTTAATGTTAAATATTCAATCACTTCAATTATAACCGTTTGTTCTTTTTAAATAGAGCCCGCCGATGGAATAACCAATGAGAGTCGCGGAAGGGACGTTGCGAATAATGATCAAAATATTGTTAAAAAAAGCTTTAATTCACTTTAATTCCAAAAGTACACCTGACCCGCGCGAAGCGCGGGCTTCAACTCCAGTATACGAAAAGGAAACGGTAAATATTTAAAATGCTTCAGATCATTATAAATAGTTTCACTCTCTTTCTTTACGATGAGTCAGATAAAGAGGACAATATTAACCAGAACGTTTACAATCATCCAAGGGCCGTGGGCCGTAGATCGCCGTCATCCCCAGTCATCCCATCAGCTATTGCCAGCTATATAACCAGATGTAACCAGAGTAACCAGACAGATTCAGCAACGTATTGAATTCCTATATAAGCAATAATATTTAGAGTTGTTGAATCACTCTGTTTTTCAACGGAACTTTAACTAACTATTACGGAACTAACTATTATATGTTGTGAGTAATCAAATTAATGATGAAAATTTCAGTCTAAACAGATCAAACGACGAAGACTAACTTGTGTGTTTCTGTCATTTTCCAGATGAATATTTTTGTTAAAGGAATTGTAATTGAAAAAATATAAATCATGGCCTACAATTCTCCTATGGCACCGCCAGATTTCCTACATGATGTATTCAGCAGGTAACTTTGATAAAATTTCATGCATTTGTCAAACTAAAAAAAATTGTAGGTTATATTTATTCGATCAAGTTGTTAAATTAGTTAACTTGCAAAAGAACAACTTTTATTGTTTTCATTATGAAAAAGAAATTTCATCGATGGAAAATTCATTAAGTATATATTGGAGGGAATTTCAAAAAGTTAACAGACTTCAATGAAACTTTGAAAATATGCTCTATTCAATGCAACAATAATATGTGATTTTTTAAAAATAATTTTTTTCTACATAGTTTTTGAGATATTCGAATTTGAAAATACATTTAGTCCGCGTGAGTTGAACAAAGGCCGTTAGATAAAGTAGAGTCCTTTTTGGAAAAAATCACGTATTATTGTCGCATTGAGTAGAGCATATTTCCAAAGCTTTATTGAAATCTGTTAACTTTTCAAAATGCCCTCCAATATTGTTAATTGGAGAGCAAAAATAAAATTGCTTTTAATCACTTTTTAGAGTGGATAAAGATGGTTCTGGTGCAATATCTTCCGATGAATTGCAGCAGGCTCTGTCAAATGGGACATGGCAACCGTTTAACCCTGAAACAGTTCGATTAATGATAGGTAAAAATAACATTTTATTTTTAATGAAAAAATATGTTCATTTCAATACTGCAATCTTAAAACATGAACTATTTGGAATTAGATGCTTTGAGCGATATTTTGTTGGACTAATCAAGTAATTTTTCATAACACGTGCATCAAAAACGGCCAACTTCTCCCTGATTTGTCGGGAGAGAAACACTGTTTTATTCCCAAGACGCGGTTCATTCCCTGTTACCATGGTAACAACCATAATAACAGGGAATAAACCGCACCTTGGGAATAAAACAGTGTTTCCGTCCCGACAAATCGGAGAGGTTAGCCGTCTTTGATGAACTTGTTATGAAAAGATATATATGCCACATGGGAGATACAAGCGTTTAAACCTCGGGAGAAGTGACCAGCACTCGACTACACCCGCGGAATAAACGCTTGTTTCTCTCCCTTGTAGCGTAACATACTATTAATTTTATATCCTAGTGAAAATCACCGGAAAATGACGATGTATTGTCCATATATGAGCAAATCCTAAATTATCGTCCACTTAGGTGGCACAGAAAAATTGTTTTTTGATGTTCATGACAAATCTGTAGAATTTTTTTCGGGTATTCCTTGGGCATCAGAGAAGTCAGGAAAAATGAACTTCCAGAAAAAAAAGGTGGTGGCACATTTAAAAATTTTTTCTTTGCATTTTATCTTTAAAAAAATGATAAAATATCCGAAAATAATTTTAAACTGATAAAAAAACGCTAATTTTGGTTGTGCATATGCACAGAAATGATACAAATGGTATACACATTTCTCATTATTTCTTTGCCGGGCTATTAGGGCGTTAAAAAAGTTAGGCACTCCGACTAAACTGTGATCAGCGGAAATTACACCATTCATATTTTTTGTTGTCAATTACTGTAAAATATTTATATTTATGGACAGCCATATAAACATAGTTTTTATAGTGATCTTGTAGATGAAAAAAAATTGTCTGATAAACTATCATATTGAATTCATTATACTATTATTTTTATTTATCAATGAACATAAAAAAAAATTTTTCTGTGCCACCTAGGTGGACGATAATTTAGGATTTGCTCATATCCATATATATATATATATATATATATATATATATATATATATATATATATATATATATATATATAAATGAAACAACGTTTGTTTTTCTATCTGTCTGTTAGTTTGTTTGTTTGTTTGCTTGTTTGTGTTGAAATTGCGATCAGACAAATCGATAGAAACTATTTCCAGTGTACCAGGGTGACTGTAAAAACTCTTATAATTACACTATATAGGCTACATAAAAAATCAATTTTTCATTTTTATTTCATTGAAAATTATCCCTTAATTTATCCCTTCAAATTATCTTAACATGCATTACTTATCAGTTTCAAGTCTTTAATAGATAAACAAGAAGTTGAGCACACTATAGAATAACCAAGGAAATAACCCAAGCGAAGATGGGTGATCCAGCTAGTAAATCATATAGCCTATAATAGATTCTTAAAATATCGTCAATACTTTACTTGTGCAATAACATGTTGTCAACATATATCATATATTTGCAGGAATGTTTGATAGGAACCAATCTGGGACAATTAATTTTGATGAGTTTTCGGCACTTTGGAAATACGTAACCGACTGGCAAAATTGTTTCCGATCTTTCGACCGCGACAGCAGTGGCAACATTGATCAGAATGAACTGAAGGCCGCATTGATACAATTTGGCTACTCTATTAGTGACGAGACTCTCATTACAATCATGCGAAAGTATGATCGTGCAGGAAGAGGCACTATATATTTTGACGACTTCATACAATGTTGTGTCACTTTACACGTAAGTGCTCATCTCGTATTATTTTAAATCTTCGTGTAATTTTGTTTCAAATTCAAACAAATTTTGTTTCAGAATTTAACTCAAGCTTTCCGCCAGTATGACACCGACCAATCAGGGTGGATTAAAATTCATTACAACCAGTTCCTTGGAATGGTTTTCAATTTGCAAATTTGATTTTGGATGTTTTCAGTTTTACATTCCAATACGCTGCCACTAATTCTTTCTTCACATTTTCATAACAAATTTCAGATTCATTGTTTAAAATATTACAACAAAAATGTATTGTACGTATAAAGTTACTGAAAAAACATAAATGTTGTTTCAACAATGGGCAATCTCATGTTATATTTTCATAAATTGTAAGTTAAAGTATTTTATAAAGTTATGTGAATAAATTGTTTACATATAAAAATTGTAAGTGAGTTTCTGAAGTCCAAGTCAGCCAAGTCCGCTAAATCTTTATGGTGGTACCAAAAAAGAGTAACAAGTAATGTGTAATGGGTCAATAAATTGACGGAACTATTATTATTTCTTTAATTATTATCTGATAGATAGAATTAATTTACAACGTTCAAATTGCGATGTTTACAAATGTCTCGAAGTGTATTTTCATCCAGCCTTCAGATGTAGTGTCAATTTCCTTGAATGCCTCTGCTACTTTCTAAAAGCAGTTTTTTTGAATTAATAATTTAATATCGAGGATCGCTTGGGTACTTTTTCTCATAATTCATTAGAATTGTTATTTTCATGAAATGTTTAGATTTTCTAAACGTTATCATTTTTGTTATTCCGAAAAGTAAATATTTCTTAAAAATTATTTGAAAAATTATTATAATTATTGAAACTTTTTTAAACTGCATTTCTAGAGTTAAAATTTTTTGTTGATTGTAGAAAAACTATTTACTTGAATTTTCACGCAACACCGAATGAAATCATCGAAGTGAATTGTTCCTCTTGTTAATCGATCAAATTTTCTCAATCAAATCCAGAACTTCCTCGGAAATAATGTAGCCAAATTTCAATATTGCAGCTCGCATTTCTTCGTGGTCAACACCACCACTGCTATCGCGTTCAAGAGATTGAAAAGTGTTACGCCAATCTGTGATGTAATCCCATAAAAATACGAATTCATTAAAATCAATTGTTCCTGATCCATTTTTAAACATTCCTGTTTCAATCGACAAAATATAGAAGTATACGTTAGCATATAAAAATTAAAAATTAGACATTTTTATTATTTTAATTAAATTATGAAAAACTAGATTATTGTTGTTGTTTTAGTAAGTTACCCATCATCAAGTCAATAGTTTTAATATCAAAAAGTTTCCAAAATCCGTTGGAAAGAGCTATTTGCAATTCCTGTTGAGAAATCAAACCAGTGCAATTTTCGTCAACTCTGTGAAATAATGACAATTATCAGTTCATTTAGTTTTATTTGTTACAACGAAATGAGCAAGAAACCATAGAATATTTACCCATCGAAAAATCTTTTAAAACGATTCTGGATGGCAAATAATTATGAGTTGTTTTTGGTTCCATTTTTTGTTAACAATTCGAAAAGAAATCAATGAATAACGTCTCTGTTTCCAAAATAAAAGTTCGGATCTAACTGACAAAACAATTAATATCAATTTTATATAAAAGTTGTAAAATGAACACACGAGATATTAATGACTTCATTATTACTTTTCCAATAACAAGATTTCATTGAATTGTCATAGAAAGGAAAATATGTCTCATTGATTGGTGTTATCGTTTTTATTGTATCTTTTGTATTTTATATAAATATCCAGCTCTGTCTTGGAATAACAACGATTATTGACGACTTCATCGTTAAATTAATTATGATACAAAATTAAAATAAATTGTGCCACACAACTATAATGAAATATCATAAATTTAAACGATTTTTCCCATGCTTATAATTAATACATCGTTCTGTTGTTGATTATTTTTGTTGATTTATTTACTATGTAGTTTTTCTATGCACACACTGAGTTGTTGAAGACGTTGGAGTAAATGTCGCATGTTAGTACTAGATTGCCGAAATCCAGCGTCCATACTTATGTTCGGATCTTGCCTTTGACCAAGCTCGAAGTGCAACCGAGCAAGACGTTCTTGTTGCTCTCGTATTTCCGTCATCTGCTCCATGCTACAATCTTTGCCTATAAAATTTAATCCGAAATGAAATGCAAGATGAAAAAAGTTGATCATTTTATTTGATTTAAAATGTAAATTGAAAACGAAACATGATGAAATGAGAAAACGTAATCAAATACATACCAAATGCTCGCAAGTTGCCACTGTGAAAATCTTCTAAAAGTTGGAGCAGCGCTTGTTCCATCCTTCGAACATCGGGAACCTCTGATAAAAAGGAATGATGCTTGCATGTTGTTGTAGCTTAATAGCATACAAAACGGAAAAACCAAAAACAAAACGAGAACTTAAAATAAATCATAAAAAATGAACCAACAAATATCACACTTACATACATTTATTCAAAGCCGCAACTTGAATTCTCATCATTTTTACTAAGTAACTTGTATTAATCTAATAAAAAATAAAGATAAAACTTTGTTATTTCATCTCACCTCTGTGCTGCCTGTAAACTTTTCCATTGTCTGATTTGCTTTTCGTTTTGTCTTTTTCGTTTAAGTAACTGATCCTTGGCTGGTTGTTGAAATTTGAAAATGGATTTCCAACCCTACCAGAAACCATGGATCCTTGGCTAGTGGTTGCTTGTCCAGAACTAGTTTTGCTCATGACTGGAGAAACTTGAACATTACTATCGATAGAGGTTTGTTGCTAAAAAAACACCAATAATTTTAATTTAAACGTTCAAACGAATTATAACTTACATCAAAGGTTCAATAAAATTCTTGTGTCATAGAAAAAAACTTGCTTGGTAGAAACAATCAGACAATCTAAATTTTGTCTGATATCTAACATATTGTAAAAAGATTATACAAATCTAAGCACATTTATGAATGATTTTTAAGTTTTTGGAAGAGTAAAAAAAAATTTTTTCGGTGTATAAATGGATGAACTACTAAAAAGTTATTAAAAGTAATGTGCTATTATATTACCCAACCAAATTTGTCTGTTCTCTTACATGCAGTTTAAGCAGTCGTTTCCGTTTCTCTGATACTGATAGATATCGACCTTTCTGATCATTTTATTTTTATCAATCAAAAAAATGTTGTTTGACATTCTAGTTTCAGAATAACTGCAGACACATGATTTTTCAAAATTGTTTTTTTTTTACTTTTTTTGTTGAATTGATCTTTCAACTTTTTTGATTATTAAATTTAATGTTTCATAATTTGACATTGAAGATCATATTTCTAAAACCATATTATCTGCAGACTATGGTAAATATCTGCGAAAATGGTAAACAAAAAGTTTTTTCTTACTGAAGCAACATGTGAATAGGAGACATCATTTTTGAGAGTGGCACGAGGTAGATTTATAGGAGTTATCGTGTCACCAGTGCCAGATAAAGGTTCTTCAGCCTCGTCTTCCTGTACGAGCTGCTGCAACTCTCCACCGGACCCCTCAATCATGTTTTTACTACTAAAACGAACGATTTAAGAATTTGTTATGTACTCAATAAATAAACAAAATCTGAAAATAGCTGGTTCTCACTCCGACAATTTAAAGCAAAAAATGACAACTCACAAATTTAGTTCTTCTTTTTAAAATGTATTGTTTCAGTCCAATAATCCAGACTTAACTTCGGTTTTCGTTCAAATGTGACGAAGATAATCGCAAACAACAAACTCTTTAAAAATCACTGAAAACAAAACAATTTAGCAAGTCAACTTCTTGCTCCGACATGTTTTGTTTCCTACAACAACAATCAGCTGACTGAGTCATCGCACGCATGCGCACAATAGCACTGCACAACACCAGTGACATATCGACGTACACACTAATCTCGCAGAACCGTTGAATCAAGGTAACTCAATTAGAATGCACCAAATGTTTGCCTCGGACACCTACTTTTTTCCCTAAATACTCTACTAAATTGTTCGCCTTAGTCTTGTCAAAGTTCAATCTTGGCTGGTAAAGGTGTCAAAGTTTTGAAAGAAGGGACTGAAATAACCTCGAAAGACAATTTGAAATAATACAAAAAATTAATTTTGTTATTATTTACAGTCTTGATGTTCCCATGGATGCGAGATCCGATCGCCGAACTCTGGCACGGTAGAAAAAGTTCGAGATCAGCGGACTTGTCATCGAAGTCAAAAAATTCTGACAGTTCGAGCAACGATGACACGCTCACGCTCGAATCCGGAACTTCGGATTCGTTTTTTGTTAAAATCATTAGGTGCACTTTGTGATTAACTTTTGTCTCTTGTGGTTCTATTTCGCATACGATTATTAAACGATTAAAAAAAATTGATCATTGATTTTTGTATGGTTTTATTATAGCTTAGAGGGATCTGTAGTGCCTGTCACAGTTCGATCAGATAACACAATAGAAAATATTAAATCAGTTGCTGTTAAACATTTTTATGGCTATGACACAACCAGACTATCTTCCAACTTTCAACTTATACATGCAGCTAAAATCAAACAACTTTGTGATGAGGAAACGTTGCAAAATGAGGGAATCGTAGAGTCAGGTAATGTATGACAAAGCAAAGTGGTATTGTTTCCTTTTTCTTAGTTCCACTTATACATCCTGACGAATGGAATTAAAAAACGTCTTCTTTTTTTGTTTTTGGTAGTTTTTTCTTAAAATCTGTTTTTGATTCGCGTTGAAAAACTAATATACTGTAAATTTATCTTATTTATTACTTGGATAAATTAATAACAGTTGTCATACATTTTATATTATTTTTTATTTCGATCGCGTACTTTACGCTGTTTTCGGATTGTAACTTTATCGAATTTTTCATGTTATAAGATGAATTATTACTGGTGGACTGTGCCCAATCGCCAACCTCTGAAAACGTAACAGAAACATTATACAAAGGTCCAACCGTAGAGGAAATCAACAGAGCGACTGTGAATCTACCATTGAGAAATTTTCAAAGACCTCCAACGTCCACTGAATGTCCAACAGATGTAATGTCTATTTTTGTATGAATTCCATTGTATTACGAAAATAGAATTCAAGTAACTGTATTTTTAATCGAAACGTTTGTGGTTTGTTTATAGTTCCAAGCAGAACTACGTAAAATTTTAATATCATTAGTGAAGGCGTCGGCTAAAATCTTAATGTACAGTCAAGAAGCCCCAAAGTTGTATGAAATACTCAAAGAAAGATTGGAGGCTCGGTACAGACCACTAAACGATACCAAAGCAATTAAGGATCTTACTGATATGGGGTTTTCAGAAAAAAAAGCCATCAAGGCTCTTCGGATCAGGAAGTAAGTTTGAATTAAGGACGTAGAAAATCAAGAGAAGAAAAAATTGACAATTGTGTGAAAACGGGGATATTAAATAATGAAGCTAATTTGAAATTTATTTCTTACGTTGAATTAAATTGTGCTAGTTTATTTATTTAAACACTTAGTGATTTTTGAATTAAAAATTTGTTTGAACTTTTGTTGAATCGTTAGAGTGAACGTTGCCGATGCCTTGGATTGGCTCATAGATCATGAAGATGACACGGACGATGAAGATATTGAGTTTCCAACACTCAATTTGGATTCGGAAACAGCAGGACCAAGTTCTCAAAGTATGTGCAAAAGAACGTCATTAAAAAACGCTTGTAAGAATCTCTTTAAGAAAGGTAACTTCAACTCCAACACATTGGAAAGTTTCCTTTCTTTCAAAAATGCAACATTATTTTCAAACAATGACAATATTTTTGATTAATTCATTTTTATTATTCCTATAAATAACAAATTCAGATACGCCAAAGGATTCAAATCTGGTGTATATGGTTGAACTTCTACTCGAAAGCTTTCGACAGTACAAAAAACTAGATTTTAAAGTAAGCGGAAAATTGGTTCAGGTTTTGGTCGAGATGGGATTTGAAGAGAAGAATATCATCGAGGCTCTGAAAGTGACTGGCAATCATCATGCTAATGCCGTGAGATTTCGTTAAAACAAATTTTTAATCTTTTAATCATAAAAATCCCAGGAAATTGTTCACAAAAAAGTTTCTCACAAATTAAATGTGCACTTTTTTTTTATTTTCAGTGCATGTGGTTACTTGGGGAACGTAAAAAAAGTTTACAAGATCTGGATGAAGGTTTGGATGAAAATGGACCCATATATGACGCAATCATGAACAACTCATACATACGTCTGAGTTTGAATAACCCGAAAATTCTATTAGGTACAAAATCGTCAAGATACGATTTTTGTTCATATTTTGATTTTATATTTATTTTTTGTACAGTGAATGAAAGAAAACTTGATCGGATTGTATAGATTAATTATGAATTAATTTTAAATGCAATTTCAAGAAAATTAAGATTTCTCAATGATTCTTTCAGCCTTTCTTTCTATACTTGAAACACCGTCCTCTGCGAGTGCATGGAGCAACGACTCGGACGTGTCATCGGTACTGCATCAAATTTTTCGGACGTTCCAATCTGAGAAACATGCAATTTGCTTGAACAACAACAGTAGCTAACACCGCGCAAAAGCTTAGCGCAGGTCCAAACATTGGCAAAGAACAAACAGATAATATTAAAAACCAAAAATGTAAAATTTAAAGGAAACAAAATTATTTTTCAAATCGTTAAACAGAGTTTGCATCGTTCAAATTGTCGTGCATTAACTTACTAGTCAAATGGAAAACTAATTTAAGTAATCCATATATTTTTTACCATTGAAACAAATAAACATGCCACGGTGATTCAGCTAGAAAAATATAACAAGATCCTGTTCGCGAGCGCATTGTACAAAATTGTTCGTTTTTGCGATTGCATCTAATGCCGAATAAGAAAAATATATATTAAAAATTGAAACAAATTACAAAGTTAATTGCTAAATTGAATTCAGACAGACTTTTAGGGAGTATTCAAGTCTAATTGTTGGAATTAAAACGTCTGGTTCACCTTGAAATTTATTTGTTTAATTTATTCTAATTGTTATGTATTTTAAATGAAAAAATTGTAAAAAACATTCTAACAAGCTCAGAAATAAACAATATATTTTTATACAGTCGCAGTTTTTCATTTGGCCAGTTTATCCTAATGGGAGAGTCGGGAATATTTGATATCAATTGCATCATCGCCTGCCCGCAAAACCGACGGGATGATTCAATTGGATTTGTTTTCACACGCGCCGCCGAGGCGCCCTGCGGTGAAAGCCAACGCTCATTGTCGTCTCATCTCTGGGGGTTGACATCTGCAAACCATAATTCGCTCTTATAAGTTTGAGCACTTTCCCCAGTTAACCTGATTGCATTAGATACAATGATGTTTTGATGCTTATGTATTTTTTCATTGGTCATTATGAAGCAGTTACTTTTCTCCTTTGAGTAATAATAAGAGGATTAGTTGCAGCATCAGCTAAATTTATGCACAAGTAAATTTCTAGCTATGACATTGGCCACACCAATATATAGAATTCATTTCTTTTGACAAAATTATTCATGTTTAATTGTTTAAAGTTATTTTTTAATTTGTACTGAAATAAATAAATAAAAGTAAAAACGAAGAAGAGATGTTAGTATTAGAAGACATTAGAAGATAATACGAAACCTTTGGATTTCGTTGAAAATTTGTCATTGAACGCATCGGTGATGCCCTTAGGGCCGAGTAATTAAGAAATTGAAAGAATGGAAAATGTAGACGACTCTAAAAATCCACTCATAAAATTTAAAAATTATGGATCCGACTGGCGCCGACCACCCTTATGAACTCAGAAGTAGAATATTATACACATGACACCGTGACCCTAATAAAATGAAACCGGATCCAACGACAAGATTTAAACTGTTTTTTATATATTAAAGTGCATCTTTTTTTACATCGTATTTCTGAAAGTTAATATGTAATTACAATTTGTATATAGTTTTAAAAAAACAATAACTAAACATTAAGTTTTTCATTTTTAAGCCAATTTCGAAAATTTACGTTTCAGTTGAGAGATATTTCTAGAGAATTTAGGGTGTTCGTGAGAAGAAATTTCTTTCCTCTACAAGTATTTTCATAATAATCGCAAAAAGTGTCAAGAATTCAAGTGCTCTCGACATGTGAAAAGCATTTTGCCTAAATGACCACCAATGTGAGAACCAATGGGTCATAAATTTTTCCGGCGATCGACCTGTAACTGACACTGGCGCCAATGCGATTCCAACATCTTTTTCACATCCACGAAAAATCGTTTCTTACAATAATAATAAAACCAAAACAAAACCTCATTTCAGAGAAAACAGAATTTCTTGTACATTCTTTTGCATATTACTTGTTCTCATTCCTTTTTTGGATTTTTTTTATTTTTCTAATTTCTGCGATCAAAAAAGTGTCTTTATCAAAACAATTAAAAAACTGCCGAACAAAGTCGAAAATTAATTTTTTCTCGCAACTCGGACTTCCTAAAAATGAGTCTATTAAAAATGAAAATAGAATGTATAACGAACGGAAGAAGCGTTTACGAGTCAGAGTTCGGGGCAAAAGATACACATTTAACGAGCCGTTGTAACAATAAACAAACTTTTTTTCATCGGAATAATCACACAGTGACGTGAACACCGAATTATCTTCAGAACCAAAGTTCTAATCGGGGCTATAATAAAAATCAAACGCATATCGCGTTTCAGTCGATGAAACTGTGATCCGTGTCACTTTCGCGTTCTCCGCAATGATTATAGGAGTATTTTCTTTTTTCCACTCCACTATTCGTACCGCGTCAATCATATTAATCTTTTCATAACTAAAGAAAATATACCGCTAAACATTCGATACTTTCGAAACAAGGGTTCCAGTGTCTTAAGCTTTTTAATACGATTTTTTATACAAATGTAAAAAAATTTAAATCTGATCAGTTTCAGGATTATTTATTTTAAATTAAGCAATGAATTATTTTATAATAATCTGCTTGATAAATATAATCTAAAAACAAACTTCAGTGAATTGAAATTTTAAAAAATCTTGTCAAATGTTGCAAATTTGACTTGACAAAATGTATTACATTTCATGCTGGCGTTATAATTTATCGGCAAAAAGTGACTTAAAATTAGAAGATTGAATATAAATAAGAATTAAAAATGAACTACAACATGTTACAATTCGAAATATGAATGATGAAATCTTGCTCATTTTACTTCAAAACTCAACTTCATACATTCTTTTTAACTGCTATAAAATAAAAGAATGCAAATTGAAAAGTGCTAACTGTTTAAATAACATAAAACCAAATAAAACGATACATCACAATACTATGATTTGCCTATGTCAGTTGAACAAGTTTTGTGCATTTACAGTTTCGTTTGATGCATTATTTATTAACAACAAAATGAAGTTATACTTAGGAATGTATACTTACTGGAATGTATACTTACAATACACAAAGTTACCCCTGCTTGGGGCTACTTTTTGCAAATCCTAAATTTTATTGCTTTAATGTATTTTTTAAGCGTCGATACTAGAAAAACGTGTAAATATAAATAATATAGCTTTAGAATGATCATATACCTCGAATAGAGCGTTTTAAAAAGTTTAAATCCATTAAAAAGAGCTAAAGTCATTATTTATTCAGTTTCATTGTAACAAGAGTAAACAACATTTTATTTTTTGATTAAAAAGTTTAAGTGGTTTAAACAAATTTCTTCACAACAATTTAAATTTTTTTAAATAATTTGCACAAATTTTACACACTTAAACTTTGTTTTGTTATATCTTGGATATTCGCATTAATTCTACTATTATACTAGTTCTACTAGTTTCACTAAGTCTACTAGTTTTACTAGTTTTCAAATTTCTACTAGTTCTAATATTAACATAAAAACCAACATATTTAGGTCTGTTGTTTTGTTTGTTTGTCTTAAATAAAATTAAAACGTAAGCTTTCATTCAAAATAGTGTTTTTGTGTATTTTGAATTCTGTCAAGGCTTTAGTAATGGTCATATCACCCAAAATCGCTTTGAGACACTCTTCTAGCCTTCCAGTACAAAAATAGTTGCGATTCTGTGACCTAGGCTTTTGTTTTGTAGCGTTTGACCATGTTTCCCCATGAAAAATGCAATAATTTGTTTTTGCACAAAGTAGCTCCATAAGATATTTTTTCAGTTTTTAGTCGATTTTTTGTCAATGTTTACTTAATTGTAGGCAATAAATCCATTTATTCGTTTTTTAATGAGTACTTAAAACAATGTAAAAGTGCGCTGAAATTTTTATCAATGCATTTCAATTTTCCAGACAAAGTTTTACAGCTCAATTTTCATATACTAATAATAATTATGGTTATAATAATATATATACATTTTCTTAATCCCCTATCTTTATTCACATTAGTAAATATTAATTCATCTGTAGGAAGGGGGGGGGGGACAGAGAAAATGTTACTGAAGCGAATGGAAAAGAGTAGTAACATTGAAATTTCCCTAAAAAATGCTAAAGATGTGATGTACACATGTATAAGTATATAAGATGTTTACTATTAAGATGGCTATAACGAAAGGGGGAATAAGTTTGAGTGGCGCGGGTCTGTCTTACAAAGCCACCCACGTTTTCTTAAGCACCTGCTGTAACTGCTTCCTTCCGCAAGTCTTGCCAGATACATTATTATTTTGTTGCCTGAACTCTTTTATTGACTCGCCGATTATCGCATTAATTTGTCAAAAGTTTTACAAAATCGCAAAGATCAAAGAGTGTAAAGAGTCCAAAACAAGAACTACTATTACCCTTCGATTTGGTCTAATCATTAGACGTAGAATTTGAATATTATCAAATCAAATAAATTTGTATTATAGATGCAAGAAACTTAAGTCTAAAAAAAGTTTTGTTACATTCAAAATTCTAAAAGTCATTTTTAAAATAACTTTTTTCATTTTAATTCAATAAAATTGCCTTTTGGTCTCTTTTCACATTTTTCTTATTTCAATTGTTATTAATTTTTAAGTTATTTTTCAATTTATTTGCAAAACTTTGAACTCCACGAAAGTTTTTTTTATAAACAAACGTTTATTTTACAATCATACATATTTATACTAATTGTGTATACTAAGGGTAAAACCGCTGCATACAACTACAGACTCTAAAGATTTGACAGTGGAACTTTTTTTTTAAATTCTTAAACGAGTGTTTATGATGAAAAATTTCGTAAATTGCATTGCAGATACGGTTCAACGTTTCTTTATAGAACGGCCATTAATACTCGGTAACGTAATAAACTATATTTAGGTGGCAGAGCGGCGTGCGTGGTGTATGATTTGATATCTCGTGGAATAGACCACATGGCCCCTGTTGGGCTTTCCTTCCATCTATTCAGCGCTATTTAATACCGTGCGCTCGCAACTCCGACCGCTAATTCAAACCTTCTCTTAATATCTTTTCACTCTTTTGCTACTGTCGTTGTTTTCATCTTCTATGTTACAACTTTGCATCAAAATTCCGAACTTGCAACAAATTTCCAAATCAATCTTCAATTCATCAATTTTTTACACTCAAAAATTACATTTTTATTATAGTTTTTCGTTTACTTTCACCCTCTTTTATAAACATTGTACGAAGTTTAGGCTTATATCAAAAATAACGAATTTGTTGTCAACAAATTTCTGTTTTTTCTTCGTATTGCAATTGCATGTCCTTAAAAATAAGTTTCGTGTTCTTTGTCCTGAATGTTTATAATCTTATGTCAGCAAAAGTATTATTCACTCGGTAAAACCTAAAACTTTACGTTCTTCCGTTTCTTTTTTTTTCCGTGATTTTTTCGTCACACAAATAAAATGAAAAAAAAACCAACAAACTGTGTGCGAAATAAGGCAATCTGCGTTTCATCGTGTAACAGTTGTTTCGTTTTCTATTTACCTTTATGTCAACTTTATGAGAAAAATTTTCAATCATTTTCATTTTTTTTTTTTTTTTTGCTAAGATAGATCAAAGCAGGGAGGATCCCAAACAAGCACTGTAAAAATAAACAATATCAAAAAACGACAAATTCAAACGAGCAGTTTGAATTTAAACATTGTGAATTTGAATCATAGCGTGAAAAACGGACAGCAGCTATGACGATCACGGTAAAAACAAACAACAACAAAATGATCAGGATAAAAAGTAGCGCTGTAAAATTCAAACATAGCGTAAATAACAGACATAAAATTAGATAATCAATGAAAAGATAAACAATAATAAAGAAACAAAAGTAATTTTATTTAATTATAAAAATAAAAAAATATAAATCACTATTTGTAATAATACGCACTGTAATAATAAACAATGGTGGCGGCTATTGCCAACTTAAAATGATAAAAATCGCTGTACTGATATTGGGAAAAAGTTTTTATTTTTGCTCATTTAAGTTGTCATCAGCCGCCATCTTCGTTTATTATCACAGAGTGTATTATTACAAGTAGTGATTTATAATTTTTTTATTTTTATAATAAAATAAAATTACTTCTATTTTTTTATCATTGTTTATCTTTTCAGTGAGTATCATATTTTATGTCTGTTATTCACACTATGTTTGAATTTACAAAATTTTTATTTTACACTGCTTGTCATGATTTGTTGTTTTTGATTCTCGTTTATTTTACGGCGCTACTTTTTAACCTTATCATTTTGTTGTTGTTCGTTTTTAATGTGATCGTCATAGCTGCTGTCCGTTTTTCACGCTATGTTTGAAATTAACAATGTTCAAATTTAAATTGCTCGTTTGAATTTGTCGTTTTTTATATTGTTTATTTTTACAGTCCTTGTTTGGGATCCTCCCTCAAAGCAGTAGTGTAAAATAATTTCATCTTATTCAAACAAGTTTTTATTTTCAATTATTGTATACAACTGAAAAATTTTATTTATATATACCACTGAATCTGTTTGGATCATTTGTTGTTAAAGATTGAATCGGTCTATTGGAATGGTCTGATAAATTGAATAAATGCAGTTATACGAGCGAGTTGATGAATGACTGAATGTGGTGCGGATTGTTTCATGCAAGTTTTGTGGTTTGCGGTTAGCGCAAGTAAAGGGAAGAGTATCTCCCCCTTAGGAGAGCTCGCCATGCTGCAAAAACTTAAACGACGAATGAGAGGAAAGACCTCGGCTGCAGGCCACGCTTCCTCCCTTCTTACTATCGCGATTATTAAGTTATAGAAGAGAAAAGCCGGTAGCTCTCAAGTGCCCCATCATTATTGCCTTATCTGGCCGGCGCCTGCTCACTATAGGTAACCAATTTTACCAGACATCGACTTCCGAATTCTCGCGCTAGCTCGATCAAATCTTTAGACACTTAATATAACTTATAAATCAAACTTATTTATTATCTTAATCAATTTGTCTAATTTCAATAGATAAATTATAAATAGATAAAGTATCTCGAAAAACAGAATATACGTTTTTCGTAATCAAAACGTAATAATTATTGTAGTTTAGAATGGACAATGAGATTCTACCTAAAGTATGGACCAAAGACGTTTTCATTAGGAATATTGTTTTATAAAAGTACTGCTTTGTAACTTCTAAGTTAGTTTAAAATGATTTTCGATGATTGATAGTTTTTTTACGCGTTTCAAGACATTAGCAACACCTAGTGCGCTTGCACAGTATAGGTTAGAAAAGGAACATCTGGGTCGAAAAAACAACGTTCAGGAGCAGAACAAAGTTGAAAAAAGAGAGGAATTGCTTCGGGAAGAGCTAGATGAAATTCGGAAAAAGCTGGATGAAGTTCAGAAAGAGCGGAAACAGGTTTCAAATAAACGAGCTGCATTACGTAAGCAAAGCAGACTGAACTAATTTTGAAACGAGATAAAATTTTTATCAATTTATTAGAAAAACCTCCGTACAGGCTTCAAAGAAACAACTTGACGTAAATGCTTCATCTACATCGGACGGACAAATACGTAGAGGAGGTTTAAGTGTACCGTTAAAGCTCACCTAGCTAATAACGTTTCAACTATTGTATCATTGACCGGGCAAACACTTTCAAGGTCCTCAATTTTTGGGTACCCGAAATCAAACCTGAGAATATCAGTTTCATGGGCAGGCTGGGTAAACGGACTCCTGAGAAAGTACGACCTTTCAAGATTGCCCTTGCTTTTCCTGATCTCGCCATAAAGGTCTTCAAGGCATCGAGGACTCGCCCGGCTGACAACACTAAGGTTGTGAACGACCTTATTATCGGACAGCCCGTCTTCTTCCTCGCGCTGTGATACCTATGACGTAATTTTGCTCGAAATATTCAGCTACAGGCATGAATTCTTCCGGAACATCTTCTATGAAGATTTTGAACGTCGACACAACATCGTCGACAGGAACGAATGCCAAGGCGCACATCATGTGTGCTGCTTCTCTTATTTCCGGATTCTCGTTGTAGGCCACTGCTAATTTTTCCTGCTGAACTCGTCGATACACACTTTGATTCATGTGAAACAAACAAGTAGTTGGCTCACCAAGTTCAGATTGTACTGCGTTAATTATAGCTACTTCGAAGTCAGTCATGCTTCGTTGTGGAAGAGATGTTCGGATGTGAAACTGCTCACATTCAGCCTTAACGACTTGCAGCACTTTTGCATAGGCGACCTCAGTCTTTCTTGACATCAGAACGAATACAAGAGGTAAGGCAACGCTCTGTTCAATTCCGCGGACAGTTTGGAAAAAAGAACCCAAAATAGTAAACAATTGGAAGAAGAGGGTAGGTACAACCTGAAAAAATATACAAGAAAAGATCCAAGATAGAGAAGAAATAACAAAGAAGAAAAAACTAGTTCAAACCTTGAAGGTCCCGTCCAAATACCAGTGAGGACTTCTCATCAATTTGCTCAAATTTTCCTTCGTAGCAAATAAAATAATACGACCGACCTCATCACTAACGTCGTCATCGATTGAGTCGTACAAGAAAAATTTTTCTCCAGTCTTAGTGACTTTAAATTCATCCGGAATGTCTCGAAGATCTTCGAGGCTAGTTGGATTTGTTGGCATATTTTTTTTTTTTTTGCTCGCTGTAGAGCTCTTCGTACATTGTCTCGATCTGGCAGTCTGGCAAGAACGTCATCATCTTCGTCGTCCAATCCACGCATTACTTGGACAGGTGGTGCCTCTGGATGTTCTTCGGCAGCGCGTTTAAGAGAAACTAATTTTTTTTCCGCGTTTACCTCTGCCTGATCAGGAGCATGATCAGGATGTTGTGATTGGTTTGGTCCTTGCAGCACTATTATATTATCGCCAGCACCAGCACGAGTCCGAGCAAGAGCAGAGCACTCGTTACGCCGCCGACATGTCCAGTAAATGCGGCCTCCCTTTTCAGCTTTTTTTATATAAAGGTAATTATCAATATTAAGAAAGTTCCCTCCTCTTCGTGTACGAATTAACTCGACAATTTTGTATTCCGGAATGTTTTCGGACATTTTGACGCGACTACGAATTTGGTTATCAGAAAGTAAACAAGTGAAGTTGTCAATATTCTGTTGACAGTTTATTGTTTCATAAAGTTCGAATAATAATAAAAATATTTGGACATAGAATTAGGTGGACAAGAAAATTTGGACATAGAATTAGGTGGACATGAAAATTGGTGGACATTATGGTTTGGACATTGTGGTATCCTTCCCTGGCTGAGGGAGCACCATCCAGACAACATGGTATCGTTGCCGGGGTATGACCTCCTCCGTCGTGATCGCCAACGAACGGATCGCCTTAAAGGTGGTGGAGTGATTATTTTTGAGTGATGTCCCCTCTGGTCGAGGCATTGTGGATCCGAGTGACCTTGAAAGATCTCGCATTTACTGTAGGTGGGATTTACCGTCCGCCTTTAAATGACACCACTTCCACCCCAGCTGATCTTGCTTTGTTTACCACCCTCCGCCAGGCGGCGCTCTCCTCGGACCCAATGGTGATTCTTGGCGATTTTAACCTCCCTAGATTGACCTGGACAAATGGTTTTTCTACAGGGCCCACAAAATTAGAGGAAGACTTCGTCTCAGCGTTGAATGATACAAACCTATCCCAGCTCGTCAGTGAAGATACGCGTTTTCGTGGAAGGCAAGCATCGCTGTTGGATCCCGTCCTCACCAACGAGCCCGATGCAACAACAACGCTATCTTTTCACCCACCAATTGGAGCCAGCGACCACTCGATCATCTCATTTGACCTCCAGTGCTCACTTCAACACCAGACACCTATCGTGGAGCGAGAAAAACGCATCCGGTTTTTCAGCCTCGACTATGCTGCCGTAAACAGCACTATTACTCCTCTAGCCGCCAATGCAATGTCGACAAACGATCCTGTCGCCTCCTACAACCTCTTCAGCTCCGCCGTAAGCGACCTTCTCCTTCAGATGACCCCGGCACTTAGGCAGGACACCAGTCACAACCTTGGTAAGCCATGGATCACCCGTGCAATTCGCAAGGACATACGCAAAAAATGTCGGCTCTGGAACAGATATCGGCGCACAGAGTCCTCTCTGTGCTATGCCAGATATCGACAACATTGCAACTCACTAACAGCTGCCTCTCGCCTTTCCAGGACTGAGTACGAGAAGAAAATGGTTGCCGCTGGGGGACCAGAGCAGGGCGTCGTCTACTTTTGCCAACTCTACCCCTACCTCTCTGAAGATCAACGACTCTGAGACAACTGACCAGAAAGAAATTGCAGATGCCTTTGCCAATGAATTTGCATCGGTGTACACCAACGAACCGCCGGGACCGCTGGTGAGACCGGCAGAGGCTGTCCTGGAAGACCTGGACATCACAACGGAGGCCATCGCCAAGGTGCTGGCTTCGCTCGACAACTCGGCTTCTGCTGGACCCGACCATCTGCCTGCTATGCTCCTGAAGAGGTGCGCGAGTGACATTTCCTCGATGCTTGCCCAGCTCTACAGATATTCGTTGGACAACGAGTAACTACCGGACACCTAGAGACACGCCCTCGTCACCCCCATCTTTAAGAAGGGGAATAGAAAACGACCAGACAATTTCCGCGCAGTGAGCCTCACCTGTACCACTTGCAAGGTGCTTGAGAGACTCATTGTAGACCAACTGTTGAGCTTCTCCTTGGAGCACGGACTTATCCCACCTCAACAACATGGATTTATCCCTGGTCGCTTAGTCACCACAAACCTCCTACCATGCCTAGATGATTGGACTCGAGCACTGGATGCTGGCCAGCCCACTGATGTCATCTACTTGGACTTTTTAAAAGCATTTGACAAAGTCCCCCAGTACCGGGTCTTACAAAAGGTCTATCTTCTGGGCATCATAGGACGTTTGTTAGCTTGAATTGAAGCCTACCTTTGTAACCGCACATTTCGAGTCCGCCTTGGTGACACTCGCTCTGACATTCATCCGGTCTCCAATGGGGTCCCACAGGACTCAGTGCTGGGGCCACTGCTCTTTGTACTGTATACCTCGGATCTACAACAACAGACCCAGTCAGCCCACCAGACATTTGCCGATGACAATAAAGTGTATGCTGACCCCATCACGCACGCCAACCTACTACAGCAGGACCTGGATGCGATTCACACTTGGTCGGAAACCTGGATGATCTCACTAAACCCTCTCAAGTGCTCCGTACTACACATTGGCGGTAATCGAAACTCCCACCACGTATGCCACATAGCTGGCCACCCCGTCACCTCCACACCTGCACAAGTTGATCTCGGCATCATAATCACACCATCATTCAGATGGGACCTCCAGGTGGCTGCAGTAGTTAGCAAGGCCAGCTCTCTATTGTATCTGACTAGAAAAGCCTTTGCCTACATCGACCTGACTTTGCTGAGGAAAATTTTAAATACCTACGTGTCACCCATACTGGAGTATGGTGCACCAGTCTGGTCACCTTTCTTTTGCAAGGATATTGTGGCCATCGAGAGGGTTCTCGATGGCCAAAGGGTTCTTCTTTTTAATTAAAAAAGAAGAAAATAAGACATGAAAAAAAATCGAGTTCGTGAAACCCTAATTTTTTATTGCAGATTCGGATTCTTCATGAAAAAATAAAAAGATTTTATTTTTATATTTTTTTTGTTTTGCACGATAGATGGCACTGTAATTGCAAGAGAACGATTTTTATTAATTATTTATTTCCTACGATTACAGCGACATCTATCCTGAAAAACCGAAAAATGATAAGAATAAAATCGTTTTATTTTTTCATAAGGAATCCGAATCTGTAACAAAAAATATGGGTTCAAAAAACTGTCATGTTTTTAACTTTCTATGGAACCACCCTTAATCCGGACAGGGAGTGAGGGGTGAAGGTCGAGTTTGATATGGTTGTATAAAGTTTGAAAAAGTATTAGACAAATATTTTTTGCAAGTTGTGTGTCTTTTTGTACCAACTGTTCGTATTTTATTGGAAGAAAAAGAGCGATTAACTTAATTCACTCAAATTTCTTAGTCATAGTACTAAAATTGAGACATAAAAATATTTTGATATTTCGTTTTCGGTATTTGAATGACTTTGGTAGAACGTACAACACCCCATAATCGATAAAAAACGTAAAATTTGAAAGAAACCAAATTTGGTTAGTTACCCTTTACATGCTTTTTTGTTGCTTCTTTGGCAAAAATCACTATAACTTAATTTAATTTTAAAAGTATGTCGCCACTCGTTTCAAGAGGGGCCGCACCATTTTTCTATCTTGTTTTGACACCTAGATCGTAAGAAAAAAATCCCAAGAGTGTGCCTAATGTCCAAAAATTTTTAATTTTTTGAACCGCTAAGTGGATGTTAATTTTGGATTTGCTCATATATGTAATTAATCTTAAGATCAATTTAATCTTAAAAATATGCGAATAAAAATGTTATGAAACGGTATAATTGTCGTTAGGAAATATTCGGTTGCACTATGATGATTACATTAAATCATAACAATAATGAAATATCAATAACATTAACGAATCCTTTTTCTGAGTGCGTTTTTTATCAGTAATTTCAACAAAGTACTGATAAATACTTGCATCAGAATGCAAAAAATTGTGGAAAAAAGAGCCAAAAAGTTCAAAAGACATCGAAGCGATCGCTTAACAAAAATAAAGCGGTTAATAATATTCAAACTTATTCTTACCAAGTTAAAGCGATATGAAAATAGGGAGTGTCTATTCGCACGACACCCGTGTACCCGTGTACCCGTGTACCCGTGTCGGGTTATTTTACCCGTGTGAAACTTGGGGGTTGGGGTTCACCCATGTACCCGTGTAAGGGGGTAGTTTATCCGTGTACCCGTGTTAGTTCGATTACCCGTATAGCCGTGCGAGTTTGTATACCCGTTTACCCGTGCGAGCTCGTTCATCCGTGTCTCCGTGCGAGTTCGTTTATCCGTTTATATTCGTGTATCCGTGCAAATTCGCTTATATACCCTTTTACCCGTGCAATTTCATTTATCCGTTTATCTGTTCAAATCAAATCGTCCGTGGGCCCGTTTGCCCGTGTCAGCTGATTCGACCGTGTGCCCGCGTGCCCAGCCGATTTGTCTGTCTGTCCGTGTACCCGTGCAAGTTTGTCCACCAGTTTATCCGTGCTGGCTCGTTTATCCGGCGTGTGCCCGTGCAAGTTCGTTTACCCGTGTAACCGTGCTTGCTAATTCAACCGCGAACCCGTCCGATTTAATTTATCCATGGGCTTGTGTATATTCATTTGCCCGTGTGCCGTGTCAGCTGATTCGTCTGTCTGTCGGTGTGCTCATGCTAGTTTGTTTGTCCGTGTGCCCCCGTCCAACTTGATTCATCTGTGATGAGCCCGTGTGCCCGTGCGAGTTCGATTATAACTATTATCTGAATTCTGAGTTTTTTATTAATTAAATTATGAAAAAAGCCATAATTGATCATCTGAGAAACATCGAATTCACTCAAGGAATAAAACTTTTTTCTAATGTTCACAGGCAGACGTTCTTGATAGCAACATCAAGGAACACGTTGAGGGGATGAATCCGTTGCTGGTCATCAGAGGACATTCAGTTCACGACAGTAACGCGATTTGCACCGTCGTCTTCGAAAAGGAGATCATTGTGTTCTGTAGTGACGTCTTGGAAGGTATTCTAGTAACTTGGGCAAGTTACTACGTCTTCGGATATTTGTATCGTTCGACAGCAGCGAAAACTCTCGAGTTCATTCAAAGGTATGAAAAATGTTCAAAAACAATTGTATAATTTATCTGTTTGAATCAAACAATTAATTCAATTTACATTTTTTTCTTTACAGACAATTCCTTGGAATCAACCCCCCAAAAGGAACGAAGAAGCCAAAATCAGAACGGAGCAAAAATCAAGATTTTGATGTGTGTGTTTTTAAATTAGCTCGGAAAATAGTCGATTACACTTCATCTTTCGTTTTAAATAAGGAATAGTTTGTAAGTTAAAACCGAAATTGAAAATAAATCCTTTTATTAACTTTTTTTAAGCTGTTAGATTAACAATTTTTATGTAAAATAATACGAGTTACGATACTTGTGTGTATATTTGTAACAATAAATAAAAGATGATGACTAAAATTCCGATTGTTAATTCTATTTCAATTTTAAGTTTCGTTAAATATTTTAACGAAAATATTCCAATATTATCATACTGCAATAATATTTTTATATATCAATGTATATTATATATTTAATACAGTTCCTCAAAATTACTATAGTAGGATTCCAGATTTAGTAAACCTGTCTTCCTTTTTTCATATATCGAAGTCTATTAAATGTATGATACAGTTTATTATATTTAGTATGAGGCTCTTTCAAATTCCATATATCCAAATTTTGAAAATTGATACCTAAGTGATCCAAAATTGAGGGATAATGGTATATACCAAATTTCGAATACTTGCATTTATAAAATCCTCAAACCCGTATTCCAAATTCAGGGTAAAATGGTACACCAAATTTCATATACCTTATTAAGAATTTTCTAGACCCCGTATTTTAAAAATGAAAACTAAGCGTTTCGATTTTATAACACCCTTTAGAAAAATACTTCCGATACTTTTCTTCCAAAATGATAATAGTATTTCCAACAGTGTACCTAAAAGGAACAGAGTACGTAAATTTTACGTCATTCCATGACAACACATATTAAATTGTTGTTTTTTAATTAATAAATAAACAATCAGCTTCAGATATGTTTATGGACCTGTTTAACAATAATATTTGTTATAATAAATTGTTTTCATTATGTTTATAGCAAATTGCGATTGAATTTTTTGTCAAAACAAACATCCGGAACGAAAAAAAAGGTCTGCGAAATACCGACGAGTATTGTCGCTTTCTATTGAAAAAATAATTGTTTACAACAATAGATTATTAGTTATGTTAATTAAAAGTCAATTAAATCAACCATTTGAATATAAATAAAGCTAAAATATTTATATAAATAGATACAACATCGAAAAATCATCAAGACGTAAAATTTACGTACTCCGGTCCTTTGAGGTATACCCAGAAAAAAATCCGCACATCGGAATAGATTCGAAATCGACTTGATTTCGGATCGTTTTCTAGTCGAAAATGGCTCGAAACCAAGTCCGAATTTGGTGCATTGAAAAAGAGCCGAAAACAAGTCAAAAATGGCTCGAAAAGAAGTCGATTCGACATATAGTTTTCGAAACCAGTGAAAAATTTTAAAAAATTTGTTAGTCTCAGGATTTGAACTCGGGACTCTCAGATTATTAAGCCCGCACTTTACCCCTAAGCTGTCAAGATACTTAGAAACTAACTGATAAAAGACCTTGTTGAACTACAACAACAAGCGTACTACTCATTTGAGCATACTATTTACATGAATACTACGTCTCGAATAGCTTAGGGGTAGAGTGCGGGCTTCATAATCTGAAAGTCCTAAGTTCGATTCCGAAAACCAAATATTTTTTAAAATTTTTCACTGTTTTAAAATATCGACTTCTTTTCGATCCATTTTCGACTCGTTTTCGGCTCTTTTTCAATGTACCAAATTCAGACTTGGTTTCGATCCATTTTCGACTCGAAAACGATCCAAAATCGAGTCGATTTCGAATCTATTCCAATGTGCGGATTTTTTCCTGGGTACGCAAATCTCGGTCCTCCTAGTGTTAAAGAAGATCGATCGGTTTAGTATGCCGTTTGTTATTGTTTTTAAGATTTTTTGTGTTCCAAAAATGACAATCTTTTAGATACTTTAACTTGTTTGAACTTTTTTTTCTCAAACCAAAAAACAAACGCCAAAAACAATAACTTGCGGCACAAAACTGACGTAGGTTTGAACGATGAGAGTGTACTCTTGCGCTTTCCAACGAGATTAATCGGTTTTGTGCTGTTTGATATTGTTTTTGAGTTTTTTCTTTTGGTTTTGAATTTGAAGTTTATTTTAATTCTTTCGAGTGGTTAAAATTTTTATTTAACTTAAGTAACTAATGCCATAAAAATAACAAAAGCGTCACAAAACCAACGCAGATTTTTTGACGAGATTTACTAAATAATTAAATAAATAAATGACACCTTTCTTTTCTAACGAAAGAAGGGTAAACGAACGAGTAAACGAACTTGCACGGGCACACGGGTAAACGAACCAGCACGGATAAACGGATGACACGGGCAAACGGGCCCACGGACGATTTGATTTGAACAGGTAAACGGATAAATGAACTTGCACGGGTAAACGGGTAAACGATACACGGGCGCACGGGTGAACGGATAAATGAACTTGCACGGGTAAACAGGTAAACGATGCACGGGCGCACGGGTAAACGGATAAACAAACTCGCACGGATACACGAGTGAACGAGCTCGCACGGGTAAACAAGCAAACGGGTAAACAAACTCGCACGGGTACGATTTGATTTGAACGGATAAACGGGTAAACGGATAAATGAACGCGCACGTGTAAACAGTCGAATCCGCTGACACGCCGGGCAAATGGGCCCACGGATGATTTGATTTGAACAGATAAACGGGTAAATGAACTTGCACGCGCAGGTAAACGGGTAAACGAATTCGCACGGGCGCACGGGTAAACGGATAAACGAACTCGCACGGATACAAGAAAGAACGATCTTGCACGGGTAAACGGGTATACAAACTCGCACGGGTACACGGATAAACTACCCCTTACACGGGTACACGGGTGAACCCCAACCCCCCAAGTTTCAGACGGGTAAAAACCCGACACGGGTACACGGGTGTCGTGCGAATAGACACTCTCTTTCAGAAACCTCGAAAGTCGTCTTGAAAAACAGCTTCGAGATAGAAAATATATGTCATGAAGAGTTCTCAGTATAAGATCAAACAACAAATAATAAAGGAATTAACTCTTTAAGAGACTCAAGAGACTTTTTTCATTGCTTTGTTTTACTGTAGAAGTACGTTTGCCTCGTAATGTTGCTGTATTAATATTCAATTTTCTTCTTCCTTTAATTGTTTTTCTCTAAATTTCTTCTAACAATTGAATTTTCTACGTTCTGTGGTGTGTTTTTGCTTTTGTATTAAATAATTTATTATCGTGCGCTTTTGTCACACTTGCCACATACCCTCTCCCCCCTTGAAAACACACGTATTTTATGGATGACCCCTATACTTTATAATTTTTCATTACTTTTAAATTCACTTTTTTACGATATATTTTTTATTATTTTCCGTTAAGAATTTGCTTTTTTTGTAACAACAAATATTCAAAATTTGATCAAATATCAGATCAAATATTTTTTTCTTTTGGTTCCAAATGTATACGCCAGATGTGTACGGTGAAGTTCTGAAAAACTTGTTTGATGCACGATCAGCAATCATGAGGCCTAATTTAAGTTTTCCTGAAAAGTTGCTGCGCTATTAATTCAATTTTTTTTACGCAACGATATTTTTAATCACGACAAATTTCGTTTGTTTTTTACCTCATTTTTTCATTCACTTTTGTTTTCCTTTGGATTAATTTATTCGAACAGGTTGAATGATAAAGGGGTCGGTGACAAAATTGGGTTCTAATATTATTGTCGTGTGACACTTTCGGGCGTTATTATATGTACATATTCTTTGGCTAATTTATTACAGGCGGAATACTTTTTTTCATCACTTTTTATGTGGACTTCGGCATACAATAAAGGGATATTGGGAAGGGTTCTCGTATCTCAAAATGTATCGTTTGTGGTGAATTTTAATTCATCACTTTTTTGCCTTCTGATTCTTCTTTTTTTTGTTTGTTTTTTTTTTTTTGATAGAATTTTGTTTAGAAATCACCAAAATCAAATAATAATTCTGCGAAAACCTGCCATAACCATTTATATGATTTTTTGAGACTCTAACTTCATTATGTCTAAAAGACGCTTTTTTATTTGAAAAATGGTTTTCAAGTTTTAGATTTTATGTCATTTTAACAGAAATTATCTGGATAAAAATTATTAAATGATGATCTAAAAACGATGATTGCATGAACATTTGTATTTAAACATTTGTCGCCGCAGAAAAAAATTCCATTTCAAAAAATTGAAATGGAATCAATGAATTTTGCAAAACAAAATTAAATGTCCAAAAATTGTGAAAACTCTTTGTCTTGTTTGATTAAACGATGTGATGATACCAGATGGATCGGATAGCGGAGTTATCAATTTACTAATTGAATCGACCTCATCCTCTCCACTTCTGAACGTCATAGATACAATATGAAAGCGCAGTATATTATCTCACACATACATACTCACACAGAGCTTATCTGGTTTGCCACGCCTTTGGGCTGAGCCAGAGCAAGTCACTCCCAAAACTGGGATAAACACTTGTCCGCGATCTCAAAACCGACAAAGTACCATTTCTTCGGCAGTCGTGAACGCGCACGCGTTAATCTGCTTTTACATACACAAACGTCACGCAATTTCATCCCTAACGAGACCAACAAAGTGAGATCAGTTTTCGCAGTGTTAAGAAAGAACATAAAAGATATAGTGAATAATTATCAAACGAAACAAAAAAAAAGTTTGAATTGTTTAATTTGTCGGGTTTATTTGTTGAAAGAATTGTGAGTGGAGATAAGTGATTTTTAAACAATGTTGGGTGGTTACGAATCCCAAGCAGATTATTATTTGCAATGGCATCAACCGTACAATTATGTGACGCAGTTACCTTACGGTAAGAACAACATTTTTGTATAAATGTTAGTGTAAATAAACTTGATCAGCAGAATTCTGGCGGTTAATTTCTAATTTATAAATTTGTTTGTTTTGTAGACGTGTTTGGGTAAAAATTGATTCATTTCTCTCAAGATTTGAAACAAAAATTGAATACCTACTGTTCCAAAGACGATCCCACTCAACTTTAACTGAACATTTATATTTTGCACAATTTTTTCGTTTGGTACGCAAAATCTGGGCAATGTCTTTGTTTATAAAAGTCTTAATTTATGATTTGAATTAGCATTTACTTAATTGGTAAAGTTTGATGAACTGTTATTCCAATTGTAAAAGTAGAATTAAAAGTTAGAACGATGAAAAGTGATAACGTTGATTAAAAAGTGTCTTTTGAAAATTGAATTGTAGCACGTACGACAAAAACAAGACACACGATATTAAAAAGTACGTTAGATAAAATGCGTGAAATCGTCTTTGACATTTGTGCATTGTAAAATTGCAGGTACTGGCGGAAACCATCTAGCAGACAATGACAGTCAATCAACATATTGGGGTGCAGATTCGGGAATATCAGGAGGCAGTTCCGGGGCCGGAAGTCCGGCAGCTTCGACACCGCCGCTAATAGAAGAGATTGGCGTTCAGGAATCAAATTTTTCGTCACATCAACAGTACTGTCACGCATCGACAAACGTTGGCCAGTACCCAGAGATGGTTTACCCGCACCAAAGTCACCAACGAAGTCATCACCAAGAAACGCTGGAACGTGAGAGTTGCCAAGTGCGACGACCCTGCGATTATTCGATGCAGTCGATTCAGCCAAGCCAAAGTCAGCCTTTGCATGAAATTCGCGACGGAACAGTGAGGCCACCGAAACGTAGAAACACCGCGAACAAAAAAGAGAGAAGACGTACCCAGAGCATAAACAACGCTTTTGCCGACCTTCGAGACTGCATACCTAATGTTCCAGCCGACACGAAACTGTCCAAAATTAAGACTCTGAGACTCGCTGCCTCGTATATTGGCTACTTGATGACGGTGCTCGAAAGCGACGATTGCGATGAACCACAGACTTTCCGCGCGGAAATCCTGTCCAGTGCGAGGAGAAATAAAACTCAGCTCAACATGGTGCGTCATTTATTTACTTTTTCTGGCAAATCCATTTTTTTACACACATTTATCTTTTTGTACTTCTTTATTCTCTATGTTGCTAATTTTCTCCAATTTTCTCAAAAATATTCAACTCGATTCTACTTTTTTTATTCTACTTTTGCAATTTTTGATCTTAGCATTTTCTCTGATGGATATATGTTTTTTTTTCAACTTCGTTCAGGACTGAAGTATCGAATCACCCCACACATCAGCTATCAATTTCTGATTCTAAATCGTTCGTCAACATAACATATTTAGCATGATATTTAATTAGACTATAACATCCGAACTAGGTATTTATGTCACATTGAGTTCTGAAGCATTGTTTGTTTATTATTAAAAAATATATGAAACACCACATAAAATAAACGCGCTCACTTATTTTTCAAACATTAATGAAAATCGAAAATTACGGAATTCACAAAATCATACTAATATTATACATTTTTATACATGTCTGTCTGTCTGTCTGCCACGTTATAACTTTCTATCGGGTAATTTAGCTAGCTGAATTACGAAATAGAATAATTTCAAATTCAAAACCTGGTTTACGCGAAACTCTGTAAACAATCTTTTAAAAATAAAGAAGTACAAAACACTCGGTTTACATAAAACTCTATTCTTGTGAATTCTTAGAACGCTTTTGGAAAATTACAAAAAAAAAACAAAGAATAAAGTTTTTAAAAAATGCTACATTTTTTCAAAAAAAAATTTCATTGTTATTTTTTTAAATTTGATTCAGCTTAAAACCATCAGAAGGACAGAACAATATGCCTGAAGCATCGTATTGTAAAAGTCGTTAATAGAAAGTTATAAAGTAACAGACAGGCAGACAGACAAACGTATATAAAAATTTATTATATTAGTATAATATTAGTATAATATGATGATTACGGAAAATCGAAAATGAAGGAATTCGGAAAATTACAAATAAAAATTTTGAAATCAATTTCTTTCATTATTTAATTATTATTAATGTATTTTTTCTCTGTAAATCACGTTTAGTTATAAATGTATAAAACTTTGTATTTATAAATTCACTTAATTAAAATTGTCAGGATTGCAAAAAGTTTATTTATCTCTGTTTTGGACAAATAACCATTGAATCACCATGAAATGAAGTAGTCGCGAATTTATTAATGGAACTATTATAAATGTTTGTTTCAGAACGAGACTTCGACGCATGGTATGATGAACTCGAACATGGAAGAAACGACAAAAAGCAAAGGCCGAACTGGATGGCCGCAACACATGTGGGCTTTGGAACTCAAGCAGGAAACGACCGCGAGTTAGACTACTCGTTTTCTTGTCAAAACATCGAACATCAAATCAGCCTGTTGCTTTAATCCCAAAAACCTTCGTAGTCCCTCTTTTTTTCATCCACAAATTAATGATGAATGAAAGAAAACTCGACTGTACATAGCCCACGCCTATCATTTTATAATTACAATTATTTAATTGTGCTACACAGCAATTTTATACATTGTGATCCTTTTTTGCCAGTACTATTCCATTTGTACAATTTAAAGAGTTTTGAAAAAAGTATTATTACTATTAGTCATTAAACTTCGTATTTAAAATAATGTAAAATCAAAAAAATGCATAATAATAAAATAACAACATGTTGAAAAATGTCTGCTTTTTCTTTTTTTAAGATTCGTCTTATTTTTTAGATAAAAAGTTGATAAAAAGTAATGAGCGTGCAATAATGTACCTACAAAATTGTGTCTCATATGGGGGGGGGACAACATTCCTTTAGATTTGGACAACATTTTTTTTACTCCAAATAGAAAAAAAGAAGACAAAATTCGAACATTAATTATTGTAGCGGACAGTGTGATATTTGATCCCCTCGTCCAAGCGGCTCTTCAGAGTCTAGGATCATACTCGTCACTTGCTGTGAGCGACATTGTTCAGCGCATCGAATTTCCAAATGTTCTGGCGCCTCTTCGGTTTCCAATTACATTTTTACGTCTACATTAAGTGTTTACATTTACATTTTCATGCCACTTACTCGCCATTAAACTCCAAATCATTACCAATATTAATTATTATACAACCAAAAAAAAAAAGAAAAATGCTTTTCAAAGTATAAGTATGTAATACTTCTGTTTTTGAATTTTTTTTTTTCAATTTATAACAAACTAGTTCCTAAATTCGCAATGTAATTGAAACTTGATTCAAGATTGTTATTTTTTATTTTGTTTTTTTATTAAAAAAAGTACAGGATTTTGCATTCAATAATACGATATTTAATTAATGTAGACACAAGTTTAAAGACTTAGGTATTGTTTCCTAAACACTTAACTTGAATCATGTTTAGTTTATACATTTTATCTCTTTATCATTGATATTGAAAAATATTCTCTAACAATTTATTTTCAAGGGTTGACTTTTTCTCTAAATTTTCAACTTTCGTCGAAGAGCTCACAATGAGTGCTGAAAATTTGACTGCATTTAAATGTGTGCACGACTATATAGGAAAAATATTTCATGGAGAAATATTGTATAAAATTAAATCTAAAAATGAACATCCAGAAGGGATGCGGCAAACTTCACAAAATTCAGTTTGAGCATGGCACGATACTGACGAAATAGTTGTATGAAATAATCGCAAAACATAAAAAGTAACTGAAAACTCAGTGTTGTTCTTTACGTTTTCGTTAAAGCTAAATTTTAAACTTGCAAAATGAAGAAAAAAGATAGCAAGTTATAAAAAAATGAACTTAAAATTCTTTAAAGATGCACACGATTTCTATCTTTCTTTTCTATTCGGCGAGTTTAAAATTTAAAAAAGCAGCTCTAGGTTTTCAGTCACTTCCTATGTTTCGCGTTTATACCATAGAACTATTTTGTTACTATCATGCCGTGCACAAATTGGATTTTATGAAATTTTTAGCATCCATTCTGAACGTTCATTTTTAGATTTAATTTAATACACTATTTCTCCATGAAATATTTTTCCTACATAGTCGAGCACACTTTTAAATGCAGTGAATTTTTCAGCACTCATTGTGAACCTTTCGATTTTCGTGGAATAGCATATGATGTATCGTTGAAGTTATGGATTTTTAAATCGCCTCTATTGGAACAACATGTTGTAACTTTGGGTTTCATTTATAATAAAAAATGCAATGCACAACATAAATAGTATTCTAAAAAAATAATAAATAATTGTGAGAAAACATTTAAGAATCCTTGTTTGACCTGTTTAAAATAGCTATTCCATACGGAAGAATAGATTTGAAATAACAAAAAAAATGATATATGTCATATAATTAACTATAGTTAAATGAGGCAAAAAAATTTTACATACATTTGGTTCTTAGATTTTTTAAACTTCAAATTATAGGATTATAATCTCAAACCAAATCAAATAAGAGTGTGATTAGAAGAGTATACAAAGTCACTCAGAAATGTATAGCGACGGCAGTTAAGTAAATGTTTATGAAATCTTTATTTTCGGCGCTCAGAAATGAAGTAGGATGGACAAATATGAAGATTGATACAAATCAAACATGCTTATACAAGACGAATAAGATGTTATGATTTCAGAGATGAAATACTTTGTCCGACATACACCAACATTGTATGAAATTTTGAAAAAAATGATAAAAAAAAACGTGGATTCACCTAACGGAATATTTTTTAAATCAAGAAAGATTTTAGAGAAAAACTTTATATAATTTGAGTAAATGTTATAAGAATGTTTAAACTTTTTATACTTTTTATTTAATTTTAATATTTTGATTATTCGCGTATTATTTGTATCTGTATGTTTTATAACCTATATGAAACAATTTTGTCATGTACAAGAATATTTATAGGAAGAGACATGTCCATTAGTCCATTACTTTGGTCGGCAGTGGAGCCCATTTGTCAGCGACGACTAGTACCGTCCGTTTGATGGCAAGCGCGTGCAGAAATTTGATTCTGACATGACTCGTGTCTACAGTCAGAAAAATAATGACAATTCTGGAGCCACTGCACTCAAATTAATCTTGTACCGCTGAATGACGACCATCGTCGTTTTGTTTGCTTTTTAAGTCGTCATTTTGTTCTTTTTCTAATATAATTACTTGCATTTTTCTTCTTATTTATGGCTAATTTATTCCAGCACGTATTCCAAAGAAAACAGAAATACTAAACACAAAACATTTCATCTTCAGATTCTTAGTCTTATTTTAGCTTAGGCTTTTTTATTTCTCTATTTATATATTCATTCGTTCATTGAAAAAATTGTACAAAAAATTGAAAGGGATGATACTGTTTTGATGCTAAAGTTGTAGATTGGCAAAGTTAAGTTGAGATGCATATATTACCATTTTGTCTTCGCTTTGTAAACTCTACTTGATACAAACCAGACTGACTCAGTGAAAGACGTAAAAGTAGAAGCCTAAATGTGGAAATTCGTGTCTAATTTCATTTATAATGTAATTTGAAGTGATTAAATTAAAATCGAAAATATTTTAAATTGCGCAAAAATGTAATTATTTTTTATAACTCAATTGAAATTCCATCTTTTTAGGTTCAAATGGTATACATTGTAAACATTTTTTTTATTAGGTAGTGCAAATATTGAGATGAAAAATTGTGCGGGGCCGTACGTGGGAAAACATTGAAATATGCGAGTCATCAAAATACAAAGATGTAAGTACGCGAATGAAAAAGTATCAAGCAAACGTTTGTTTGCTTTGATAAGTGTATCGAATCGCACTGAAAAAGCTCGTGATCCATATGTCTTAATAGCACGCCCAGTGGGCGATGTATGTGCCAGAATACGTGAGCCATGTTCGACTCTCATATAGATGATATTATGAAAAATGTAGTTTGCGAATTAGCCTTCTCGAACTTTCTCATACTTGAGTTCATATCGGCAACCTACTTAAAAAATGCTCTATAAATGAACATTTAAATAATCTATAACTTTTTCTAATAACTTTTTTATTACATTCCATAACACCACTTTTGTTAATTATAATGATTACTTAAATCTTGTTTTAATAATAAATATATTTTTTTCATTTAAAAAGTTGACTAACAAATATTGAAACGAGCAGATGAGTTTTAATTTTAAAATCTATTTTACTACAATGCATGCATTGAACGCAGAGTCACTTAGCTTCCTTCAATAATCTGACAAATGATTCGACTTTAAATTGCAATTCATTCAATTGTCAGGCTAATCTCTTCTGACGACCGTTTAATTATTTGTTGATGCGCCATTGACTTGTGCTAAGCTCGATTTTTGAATTCTACACCGGTCAATAGACGATATTATATCTAATAACACAAAAACAAAATGTTCACAACTGTTTTCTTTCTTTTTTTATCCTCAATGTTTATTTTTGTTATTTTGCAACTATAAACAATTCTTTCAAGGTCAAACTTAGTTTGATTCTCATCAAAACTTTCAAATGCCAAGTCTGAAACTGACAGACTCAGACATAAGTTCTATCACATTTTTTGTTCAAAATCCATTGGCAAAATTAGAGTTTTTTTTCTGTAAAAAAGAAACGAAAAATGTAATACCTTAAGTCAAACTTATCATTAAAAAATAGTGATTTTTTTACAAACTATGTGAAATTTCTTGGTTCTTGTCCTTTACAAAAAGCCCTTCAATAAAAAATGAGAATGTTGATTTGGATTTTGGATGAGTTTGAAGCCGTTGAATATGAAAAAAGGATGAGCTGGCAAGAAAAAGTAATGAGATTGAGCGTAGGTGGGCGAGAGTCGTCAGAGGATCAAAGTCGCTCGATCCTCATTGAAAATGGGCGACTGCGAGACGCGTCCAAATGGATACAAATTGCTGGGTTTTCGCGATCCCAACCAGGGGGTATTCCAATACGAGTTGGAAAAAATAACATGAGCAAAGCGAGCGAAAAGGACGCGAAGGGATGTTGTGCTGCGTCACGCGAGGTGACACACCAACCCCCTTTTGTACCAGTGTATAAAAACACCGGTGATTCGAGCCGCCGCAGCATTCGTTCTTCCGAGACAGCAAAATCTAAACGACCAACATTGTTCCATCGAAAATGATCGTTGCTGACAGATTGCACGTGTGCGTCTTCGCGATCATGCTGGCCTGCGTTTCCGCATCTTACGGTACGTTAGAAAAACCAACCCTTCAACTCATGTCAATTAGACGCCCAATATAAGTGCAAACCGGTGTATCTGTTTGTGCTCTTACCAAGTGCAGATTTCGGATCTTATAAGTGCCCGTGTTTTTATTCAAAACATAATACAATCATTTTTGATCTTTAACATCAAATAAAATCGTCAATGGAGATTTCAAGTGTGACGATGCAAATTATAATTTTAGTGATTTTAATTTGTTTTGCAGTGTGAGAAAATGTTACTAATTCAAGTAAACAAAATCTGATGATGTGAACATGCGTGGATTATTCTTTATTTCATAGTAAAATTTAGATTTTTGCGTTGTTAAGTGAAGTGAAATAGCACGTGCCACTATTTTGTAACACCATCGTTAAAATTAATAAGAACAAGTAAAAAATAATTCAAATCCACAGTAAGACTTGAAAAGTATTAGTTTTGATAATAATTTATTAATTCTTATTAATGTTGAAGGTGATTTTTTTTTATTTATTCGCAGTATTTTGAACATGATAAAGTGCACCTTTTTGTACAAGCAAGAGAAATTGTGATGTTCCATTTACAAACTGGAGAAATCCATATATATGTAGATATACAATTCATTTATTTAAGAGTAAATTTTGACATAATGCTTTCTATAACATCAATTAGGCTTGGTTCAATTTTGATCAAAGTTTGACTATTGAAACATTAAATATTAAAAACAAGGTTGTATGCGAAATTTCTCATAAAAAAGTTTAAGTAATTGTATTAAACGATTGTTCACATAATTACTAATACGCTTAAAGAAAATGAGCTTTATAAATTAAAGAAGTGCAAGACTTATCACTGTTTGGGAAAACCTTTTTTTATAATAATAACCACCTTAAACTGCTATATACTTTAAAAATTTGACAGTGGCACTTTTTTGAACCACTTGGCATTTCGAGAGGGTACTCAGAGTTGGGCATTTCTAGCGTTAAAAAAACAGTAGATAAACTAAAAATTTTCAAAAAATTCTTTGAAAAAATGTTGACTATTTTCTCAACATCATTTTTCGAAATGTTTATTTCAATCTTTTCGTAACGAATCCAACTGGAATGTGCAAATTGAAAAATAACTCGTTGATTTGATAAAAATTACTACAAAATTTTTGGTTTGTTTGATGACGGCCACTTATTTACATGTTCAGTAAATATTTCAAATCTGTGTTGATTAGATAGAACCAGTTAAGTGGTTTTGGGACTTGGCTTGCTAAAGTTTTGGAAAGAATACCTTTATATCAAAAAAATATGACGAGTGCGACGATTTATTGTCAATTATTGCACACATTATGAATTAAATTTAATAACTCATATAAAAAACTCAGGAATACACGCGATGTTTGCAAAAAATTGACGCTCTTGCAAATGTCACTTAACTGGTTCTTCCTAAACAACACAGAAATATCATCAAACGACACCCTACCTTCAGAATAGAAAATTTAAGTTAAATTATCTTTATTTTGACTTATTCGAATTCTGAGAGTAAAGTTTTGAATATAACTTTTTTTTATATCGAAGAAATATGATAAGTGATACAAAGTTTACAAGGTAAACTTTCAGAAATACATGCGATTTTTGCTAAAAAATTCACGCGTTTGAAAATCAAGTCGTTCGGTAGAACGACGATGGCGATTGTTTTCCCGATTTAAGCGAACCCGATCGAAGACTACCGAACTACTTATTTACTCCGACCAATTCAAAAAGCGTCTTATACATAAAATTCAAATAATTAATAAAAATTACTTAACGCGTTATTTTTTGGACATTGAAGTGACTAAATATCGTGTCGATATTCCCGGAAAAAATTAATGAAATTGTTTAAGTTACATTGATTTTTTACTTTATTCAAAGTGTGACAAAAATTGTCCTAACGTTTTTTCCTAACCGATATATATAAATATATACACTGTGTAATTTAATTTTCTTTAAGTTGATGTCTTTCAGATTATTATTGTTGTTATTACATATGAAAATTAAAAACAATTTACGAAAACTAGTAGTGGTGCTAACAAACAATTTAATTATTTATAAAAAAATTAGCAAATGTTATAGTGCTCACTAATACATTTTTTCTCATCTCAAATCGCCATTTTTTTATATCAGCAGTTTTTTTGGTTTCGGGAAACAATCGCCGAACCCTTTACAATGATTGTTTTTGGGTTTTATATCACCCGCGTTTTTTGGTTTTCTTGGAATTTAAAATACTCGTCCATAACCTGAAAACTATTTCATAAGTTTGTTTATAAATGTTCATTTGTTCATAAAGGTATTAGTTAACAATAAAATCATAAAGAATTTGATTAACATTTGTTTATGAAATTGCATTTGTTAACTAACGTTTGTTTATGAAAATGCATTTGATAACAAACATTTGCTTATGAAAAATGCAATTGTTAACTAACATTGTTATTTAAAGTTGTATTTGTTTATAAAATTGCGTTTGTTTACTAACGTTTATTTATAACAATTTGTTTTAACAAAGTTATACAGGAATAATAAGATACCGTATAAAAAAATTACATTAAACTTTTTTATGACTATAAAAATCACTTTTCATGTTAGTATTCATTATAATCAACAAAGTGAAGTCATATTTGTTTATAAAAACTCATATACAACGTGTTTATACATTTGGCCCATTACGATTACTATATGGGCGTCACAATCGCCCCATGCCTTGCAAATAGGATGGGGTAATTGTGACACCGATTTTTAAACAACACATCAATTAATAAAAATTTTTTATGGTAAATTAGGTATAACATATTATAACAAAATAAGGTGAATCATTAAAGTCGTAAATTTAATCATCAACTCATTAAAGAAAACTGACTTTGACTTGAACGTAACAGACTTTGTTTTCAAAAGATTTGTGTCATGTTGATTTTGATAATTTTTTATGTATAACGTTAATAATAATTAGCCTGTCACACATTACTCCACTGTCACAATTACCCCACTTACCTCTAACTATAATTTTAGTATCATTTCACTTGTTTACATCAACCAATATATATCCAAATTATCAAATGTATTTTCAAAGAAAAATAAACAGTGTAGTTAATTTTACACTCTTAATAAACTTTCAAATTCGAATACACTAAAAATTATAATTACCTATAAATTATAATTAATTACAAGAAGCAAGAGAATAATTTTTGATGACATTTGAATCAATCGGTTGACCCGTTGAAATCGCTTGAGACTCCCACATTGAGGATTACATAAAACTTTAATCACATTAGTGTAGCTAATGACAGGCCGAACAAATGATTGAACGTTTCTTGTAATCGATTTCGTCTAATTAATTCTCAGGAAACAACGAAATTGAGACCTCCTACGACAACGGATTAAAGATTCTGCGTGACGTTGGCAAAGGTACAAACGGCAATCCGATCAGAAATACCAAGCGCAACACGGTCAACAGCACGTCCGTCGGACTTTGGTTCGGCCCGAGATTGGGAAAGAGACGTAAATCAAGCGACGGACCGGAAATTGAGCCAGAGGAACTTGACTCAATTGCGGAAGCCCTCTACTCTGGTCCTTGGGCGTTTATTTCTATCCCACACGCCAGCAGAACAGGTTCAACTTGTCATTTTTTATTACCTCGAATATTCCAAAATGATACATCAACGATATCGCTAATTCATCGAAATTTATTCACTCAATCTAATAAATAGAAGTTTTTTCAATTGATGAATTATTTCCATCGATGTGCAAATAAACGTTGGAAAATATGTCTCTCCAGGAATTGAAAGACGTCAGGCGACGCAATTCACACCACGTTTGGGACGTGAGGTGTCTGAGAAAGTTGCAATGTACGAGCCAGATCAACTCTTCAATAAGGATCAGGACATGCACGAACAATTACCCATCGACTCATTGCAGCAGCTACGCCACATGTCAAGAGACGAGCGCGAGCAATTATCGCCTCTGTTGCAGATGCTGCGAAAATCTCTGTTCTAAATTCGTTCAACGTCGAGGAATAAATCGCCAGTTCGTCTTTGTTAATGAACTTCGAGCTTGCAATTTAGAATTTGCGCAAATAGAAAAGATTATTATTAAAAAAAAAGGAGCCTCTAACAGAGACAATTTGTAACTACGATAAATAAATCAAGACAGATCACACTGTTACGGATTTTTGATTGGTTTTTTTATCGTTTATTTTATTAATTTATTGAATTTTTTTTACCGTAATAATATATTTATACTTTAGGTTCACAAACAATACAACTCTCGGATGACTTACACACAATTCACAATCATACACACAGTACATATTTTTTTGTATCACATTCTTCTAGGCGTAGTATTAACGGCTTTTATAATAATTCTTTATTATTATTTTTTTAAATCATATCTTTGAATCGAGTTTCGGACTTGATGTTTGTATCTGTTGTATATTTACATATGGCTGAAACATCGCAGTGCAGTTACGATAAAAGGATCACTATAAGTCTGCAGCTTATACAAATCAGTACAAATAAGACAGACACAATATCATAATAATGTGTAGTGTTTTCGTTTTCAATCAACTATTTTTCTCCTACTTTTCTTTTTATTTTTTTTCTGTTGAATCTTTCTCATAATTTGTTATAACTAATAATAACCGCGAACCCCGCTAACACAGTCGCTTCGTAATTTTCTTAAGGCTTCTTAAGAAAATTACGAATTAGTGTTGGTGTGTATACATAAATATAATTGTATCCCTCTATCGTACAAGTAATAGTAACTGGTAATTATTCGTATTATGTTGTCATAATATAATTATGCAATTTATAAATTTCACTATTTCTTTCAATGTCAGGCTTGAGATGTCGAACTCGCAAGTTCTTACAAACAAATCAACTCGAGATAATAAAACTGTTGAATTTTTGATGTGTGAAAAATTTCGTGAAATAGGAATTTGTAACACGCGCTATATATACTTTATAAAAAAGAATGCATGATTATTAACAAAAGAGACACTGAAAAATCATACGCCAAAAAGAACGAGGTTCAACGCACAATATCGAATCAAAGAGACAACGAATTATATTCGAGGCATCATATAAGTAACTTTGTTTTTCTATCATACACCATTATACTTGGGTAAAATTCTGTCACTCACTTACATAGCTACAGTATTAAACATTCTACCTTACATATTAATTACGGCATCGCTATTAATGATTATGTACAGATTGATGTGAGCAATATTCGTTATCCGAGATAATTTCACGTTTGTTTTTCTTATTTTCTTATTTTTGTATCATCTTCAATTTGCTTTTTTTATGCTGAAATTTTGTCTTTTCTTTTTTTTTTTGTTTCATTCTCTCGTCCTTCCGCAGGATTTCGCTATATACAAAATTTGAAAAAATAGTCGGACCATTTGTTATTTTGTTTTACACATTCAAGTTCACTAATTCGGTACATAAAACTGCTCTTCGTTGAACCGAAAAGCACGTTGTGCAACGCGCGCGATGTGCAGTACTGCAGTACTCTCTCCCTCTATCTATCTCTCTCTCTCTAAGCACGTTTATTGCTTCTTTTATTTTTTCTTTTGTGAAAAAATTATTATATACATGGCTATTTTTCGTTCCATTTGTATCATTGAAGTTATAGATTTGTTTTTGTTTCGTTTTATCAGTACAACTTTGGCATGAGAAACTTGCATCAATTTTGTTGCTTAAAAATAACAAATTTTGGCCTTGATTACAGTTCCACTTGTAGCTTGTCGATTATTGCTAGTTTACATTTTAATATCTCAAAAATCCCTCTTTAACCTGAAGAATAAGATTTGATTATTCAAGTTTTTTTCAGTGAACTTCTACGCGAGATTGGAGAATGTGAAATCAGAGGAATTACAAAAAAATAGCATTGCATTTTGTAACAAGTTATACTATAGGTTTCCTAATTACTAAATCATTTCGAAGAAACCATGATTTTGTTTTTATCTGATTCGCATAAAATTTACATAACGCATAACATTGATCTAAAGCAATAAAATAAACTTTTGTATTTTTCTTTTTGGTCTTTAAGAAAATATTTTGTATGTAAAAGTGTATAAAATCTCAACAAACGAAAAATCGTGCGTTTTTCGATCTGAAAATATAGTAATTGAATTACATTTAAAAAATGCGAACCGTACCTGGCAGTAACCGCTTAGTCTACAAAAATAAATCTATGTTATCAATATTTGACATTGAAAAAACGAAATCAAAGGCACTTGTGCTCAACATCTAATAATACGATTGAGAGATAAAAAAAATTCATAAATTTATTGTCACGTAGGAGACAACTGATAGACAACAAAGTGGAATAATAAAAATAGTCATTGATAAACTCACTATGTACAGTCAAGTCGAAAATGCGTATCAAATAGCAGCTTCGAATCAAAATTATTGAATCGTCATATTGAAAACGGTAGGCGTAAATATTACTAATTAACAAAATTTCTCAACATGCTTTTTACAAGCTCGATTTTACAACAATCCTCCAATCTCGTCACTGATTGGGTATCCCTCCCGTCTACATCGCTCAACTAAAGAGAAAAACAAATTTGTCGTGTTCTACACGGTCGCTGAGAAAAAAACATGATACGTTAAATGTTAAAGCAAAAAAAAAAAAAAATCAGGAGCGCACAAATCGTGGCAGTGTTGCGAGATCAAGGAACGAAATCCTGGTGATTTCCCGCAGCTTAAAATTCATCATCCGACGTGACAAAAAGTGTCTCGAAGCAAACGAAGTTCTGGGCAGGACAACAGTATCGCAAACGTTTCTAACGATTAAGAATGCCTAATCAATTGAAATGTACAAAACTAACTACGTCGCTTGATCTGAACACGAGTCGATTTATCATTGCAAGCGACGTCAAACGCAATAAAAGTAAGTAAAAAGTCCTCAAGAAAGGAGGCGTTAGGATTTCCAACTACCAATTGGATGGCTTCGTACAACCTATATTTGTCGTTTAAAAAATGTCTCTCGTGTACTCGTTTTTGTTTGCTTTTGTTAAAAAAAACTTGTTATCATTTTACCAGTCTCAGTCGTGGGGACTGAGCCTGCCAATGGAAGACTTGGGACACAGTTCTAACGATTGGTTTTAGAAATTCTGTGCGTCTTTCTTGGCTGTTTGGTCACTTTTGATCTCGTGCGGTTTAGTGAAGGAACCTGAGTTGTGTCTTCGGCCATGAACAATGCGACCAGAGCCAAAAGAATCTGCGCGCGTACGTTGATGCTGCTGCATAACGTACTTTTGTGATCCGCCACTGTTCTGCAACGTCACGCTGCTTGAACCGCCGGACAGACGTCGCACCCTGCTGCTCGGCGATGCATCGCAATCGCCTGCACTCTCTGACACACTGCGGTTACGTCGTTTTGATGCTGGATAACGGCATACTTCGTTTATCTGAGGCTGCAATTTTAAACACAGTTTTATTCAGTTAATAAATTACTCATTCATTTATCTAGGCGTCTAGCAATTGTAAGACAAAAATCCTATACAATTTATTTTATGTTATTGTAAGGAGATCTACTATCAAACCCCATCTAATTGACAAAAGTCCGGATGGTGCTAGCGAATTCTCCCCTTTATTCTAGCACAATGACATTATTTGACAAAAAATTTTTATTTTTGCCAAAAGCACTACTGTGCAATTGTTGAATCTTGGTTAATAATTGTAAAATCTTGAATTACCTCAACAACTCTGAAATCTTCAATACTTTTGAAGTTTGATAGATGCTTTTGCAATGTAGGATTCACTTCAAGCTCGGAAGCATGTTTGTAATACTTCATGAATGCCCAGAACTTTTCCAACCCGTACAGTTGTCCTGAAGAATACAATTTCAATTAATAAAAATCCGCTTTTTATCTATTTCTTAAACTTCATTGTGGTCAATTTTATTTGAAATTTACCATTCTCATAATCTTGTATCGTTTCCTCCTGGAAGTCAATATAAAGTTGTGGTCTGAACTTTTTCTCCAAGCCATAACTGTAGAAACGGAAGAGACACTCCAGTCCGTAACGATATCCTTCCTGGGCGTCTTCGTTTGCGATGTTTCGGAACTCCTCGTACATTGTACGGTTGAAATTTTCGCGCAAGAAAAACGACCAGAATCGAAAGAGGGTATTCATTTCCTGCGACTGCCCAATTCCCAATCTTTTGCGTTCTGCAAATCAACAACCAACATTCAATATCAAAATGTTGTTACACAAATTTTATATTCTATTTTTTTAAAACGTTTCATTTCAGATGCAAAGTAATTTGTCAGCAAGATTTTCTCAGACGGGAAAAGAAGACATAATAAACATATTATCATCATAACAATAAATTTTTTTTGATATTCATTTGTGAAATGAATGCATAAACTTGAAAATTGAATTATTGTCACCTTTTAGACAACGCGAATGGTATTTGTGATAAACTTGTTGAGTGAATCCGTTTTCTTTTAACAAAGAATGACTAGGATGCTGGAAGTTTGGCAGAGACTGCGGCTGACTGCCATAACTGCTTGCCAAGTAGCCTTCGTTTGGACTTGTTCCAGTGCTGCTTCTGTTTGATTAAACAGAGTAATTAATTAAGCATGCGCAAAGTTAACGAATCTCAATTGTAATTCAACAAGTCAATTAAAAGTGAAATCTGTTGGTACCCAGTGGAATGAGTCCTTGGCGGATGTTCTCTGGCATCCATGACCCAACCAACATGGTGCTCAACTGGAGGATTATTGCTATGTCTTGTTTTTCGTTTTCTAGGAGTACGTGGATCGACGGCTGATTTGTCCTTAAATACAGCAAAGAAGCGCGGGCTCCGGCCATCCCCGAGTCTTCTCGCTGCATTTGACTTTGACCTGCTTTCTTTTCGTCTCTCCTGCGATTCGGATCTTTTTGGCACCTTAAAAACCCAACGAAAATTTAAATTATTATCTAATTGTACTCTTTTTTACTTCATTTGTTATTGATTTTTGATTGTTAATTTTACTTGAGTAGATTGTGTTTGTGTCGACGCATCTACGTCTTCCGATTGAGGTGGCGGAGGAGGAACTTCAGGATTCGCTTTGCGAGGTGCTTTGGGAGCCATTTTTTCAAAGTCTTCTTGACTGATCACATTGATAGTCTTGTAACTTCCAATCGAAGAGGACGAACCATACTGAAATAATACAGAAATTGAGTTATCTTTTATGGATGAAAAAAATTGTGATGTAAATTTAATAGCAATACTCACTCTTTGTCTATTTGAGATCCATAGATCTTCTTCATAGTAATACAAGCCATCGTTAATGGCCTGTTCGAGATCTTGCGTCATTTTGGTCCTTGTCGTCCAGTCTCCGGTACGATCATGTCCTTCGTGTTTCGGAATTCTTGACGGTACAGAAGCTGATGTTTCTAATGTTTGTGTGACAATCAACAGTTTGTTGAGGTCTCTATCCGAAATTTCGTAATCGTCATCATCTTCCGACCTTTAAATAAATTGCAACTTTATTGTACACATCTATCAAACAATTGAACTTCATTATTACTTGGTTATAATTAGAGCATGTCAGAACCTAATGTTTCAACAGTTTCATTTCTGCCGGGAAAAGAAGACAAAATATAAATAGAATCATCATTTGCGATCACATTTATAAACAAAGAGAAATATTAAATAAGTTAAAAATAAGTCAACAAATTTACCACTCTGAAAAAGCATTATGACGACTTGGAGGAATATCGAGCTCTTCATCGAACATAAACTCAAGTTCCTCGCGATCTTCTTTGTTTACATTTTTGTCTGACTTTTCTTCGGTTTTATCTTTTGGTGGAGGTTTCACGCGCCTCTTTACCTAAAAAGAAGAAAAGTATCAGAATATTACATCAATGAAAACCTCCTTTTCAGTTTATAATGTTAACACAATTAAAATTCTAGTACCTCTTCCCAAACATTTTCGTCTTTCTTACTTTCACCATTCACCATAACAACTTCATTCTTCTCATCCTTCTTATTCTCAGTTGGTTTTTCAACGGTAGCCTCAGATTTTGCACTCTCTATAGTTAGCACAGGTTTTATTATGAGTCCATCAATGTTTGCCACTGAATTTGGTATAAATTCAGGAACGTCCGGATTCAAACTTTCACCCGGTACGTGTACGTCAGTCTCCGAACTTAGAGTCGGTGTCGACTGAATTATCTTGGGTACTGGAGGCTCCGGAAGAATTGACAACGGTTGTGCGACCGGACAGAAAACAACCCCTTCTTCTTGTTCCGGTTGGTATGGTGTGAAACTCAAAGCCATTCCTTCGGTGTAATTCAGTGGCCTCGGATTTGCAATTACCCACTTTGTCGGGTTAAATTTTGTACGCACCTGAAAAATTAATATTACAAGTCAAGGTGCAAAATCAAAATTTTGTTGATGAAAAGAGATTTTGAAGAAGAAACAAAATGTTACAAACCTTATAATTTTCACCGATCTCTAGTTTGTCGGAATCCTGGATGGCTTCGTAGACCGTCATCACATCTGTGTTGTTCAACACGGACGATGATGAACACCACGAAATAATATTCATAATTCGACGGAACGTTGCAATCAACGAGATTGGAAGGTATCCTTCCGAGTCCATTTTTCTACGCAGGAAAAAATCTTTGCACAAATTTTCCTCGCTAAAGTAGTATTCTCTGCAAACCAAAAGCACAACAATCATTTGATAAGTCACAATTATTGTTCAAGTAATTTACTGTTTAGTATATATGAATTCAATACTAACACTTGTTTTTTAATGCTTTCTTTGATACGATTTTCAGCCTCTTGTTCTTCCTCCGTTTTTGGTGTGTTTGGATCTTTATTTAATGGGATTGTCGGTTCTCTATATTCGTAATAAAATGGAGGAAGGGTATATGGCATTGTGTACGTAAGTGGATCAACCCCATGAACTTTGTTGATCTGAAAAAGAATACATCGTTCAAAATCATTCAAAAAATTGACATTTTTTTATGAAGATGTTAAAAAAGAATGCAATTTTTCAATAATTCTGTAAGAAGATCTACTTTCAAACTCCATTTAATTGACTAAAGTCAAAATGGTGCTAGCGAACTTTTCTCTTTGTTTTAGCACAATAACGTTGTTATTTGACAAAAAAAAAAAAAATGATAGTTTTTGTCAAAAACACTATTGTGCAATTCTTGAATTTCAAATATAACATCGATTTTAATGTTTTACGACTTACAGGGAAATATTCTGCAGCATATTCTTGAACATCCGAATCCTGCCTCTGTCTGATATTGTTACGAGCCGTTCCATGATTTCTGCTACCTCTATTGCTGCGATAATTTCTTCCCCGATTTGCCTTATAATTGTAACTTTGCCTCTCATGGTCCCGTTCTCTATGATTTTCTTCGTCTGGAATAGGCATAACGTTTCTTTATTTGTAATGACTGCAAAATTAACGGTGCTTTTTGAATCTAGCAAATCTTACCATTCTTTTCCCGGTAATGATGTTTGGGAGACCGATCTCTCTTTCCACGACTTTTCGCCAGGTCAATTTCTAGAGGGACCCATTTTTGTTTATTATTTACTGTAACAAAAAATCCGTTTAAAAACATGGACATTATCATTGTCTCTGCTGGTAATTGTAATAAATTCAAGGGTTAATAAGTTGGTTAGTGAAATACAAAAATTTAAATAAAAATTTACTTCGTTTCAATCTCATCCCATTTTTCATACAAGCTGGAGGAAAAAAATCGAAACTTGGATTAGAAAACTGAACACAGATACATCAAGTATTGAATTATCTTTTCGTTTTGAACGCACCTTTTTTCTTTTTGTCAGTAACATCACTGTGCTCTTCAACATAATCAACACAGTGATTTTGTTCCTTGTTTTCTTTGCCTTTGTTTTCTACTGGACTGACACTGCTTTCTTTTGAGTTGCAGTGATCCACTCCATTTTGCTTGGACGTTGCATTCGCGGGATTCTTTTTCTAAAAAAAAAACACAAATTGTTCAAATAACTTCACAAAATTTCAAGCATGATGATACACGTTTGTTATGACATTTGAATATGTAACAATCTTTGAAAAGCAGAAAAAGTGTCACAACCAACCATGGAATCATGACACTGGAAATAATTGTTTTAATTTTTAATCCTATTCATATAAAAAAGTGTAATTATGTTTGTTTGTTTGTTTGAGCATCACGCTCAAACGAAGCTTCAGAAAAGAATTCCAACGCATCAGGGTGACTCTTTGAACTCTCAGAATTATTATAGGCTATGTTAAAAATCATTTTCTGATTTTTTTTTTTTTTTTTTGGAGAAAATTGCGAAAACATTTTTTCACTTTCTTTGGAAAAATTTAATTTTTTTGTAAACACGTTGTATTAGGCATTACATAAAAACTCCTGAAAAATATAAGTAGGATCTATATAAATAAATAAATAATAAATTTACAATAAATTTACGCTTTGTTTATAAGACGAATGTCCATACTAATATTTTTGGTTTTTTTTCCAACCGAAATTTTCAAATTTTGTGACATTTACACATTTTCGTATGCTCCAATTTGTTTTGGTTTTTCAACGAGTACCTATTCAGTTGTGTTTTGATCGTGTCCGTGAGTGATTATTGGTGATCAATATGCCGACGCGACATAAAACTCATTTAAACAAAATAAGCAAGGATACAGCTTCTCACAGAAATGCACGAGCTGCTTTGCGCAAATTTACGGCAATTATCGTTTCATGTAACCTAACTTCTAACAAAATTTCTTTATGCAGCAGTAAAAAGTGCGGCGAAGGTGATGGCCGTGCAAAGCACGGAAAAAAATAAACAAAATAAAAATTTTGAAAATTTAACATTAAATTTGATTATAAGATTATGAGAAAAAATGAAATGAATTCAAATTATGAATGTTGAACAAATTGTCAGCAAGACAAGACACAGAGGTCTGGTTGTGATTGTTGACAAAAGTTGCTTCAGTTTAGCAAGAGTACTACACTCGCAGATCGATCAACAAATTCTGCAAGCTCTAGCTCTTGCGACCTTGAATATCAAGCAAGTTTGGTGAGCGTGCGGCTATGTTGGATTTGAAAGTGAAACGCACCTCTCCTTGAGCGCCTAAAGACGGCCAGTCTCCAGTATCTGTAAAATCGCTGTTCCCCTGTAAAAAAATCAGTTTATTATATTACAACTTGTTTCGCCGTAATTCTCCTCTTACGTCATATGTATCAATGAGATAACTCAATTTACTTTCAGATAGATTACACACTACATTCCTCATCTTTTTTCTTCTAGTCTCATATTGATAACGTCATTCAAAAATATTCTTAACTAAACTAGAAACTTGGAAAATATGAAAAAATGTTTAATAAAACGTTATACAATTTTTCAAGTTTAATTTGAGCAATCTTAATTTTTATACCAATTTTTTCAAGAGTTTACCTTATTGTTGATATTATTAATTTTTCTTCGCTCCTTCGGCGCTTTAACTACGGGAGGTTGCACTGCATTGATGTTGTTTTCTGCAACATAACAACATTTCGGTTTTAATCATTTTATATTAAATAATTTCTTTTCCCTCTAACTTAAAAAGTTATAAAGGATGTGTTCAGATAACTCTGAACGAACCTTTAAATTGAATCAGAGCAACCCATCGCCCATGCTGGAAAAAAATTGACAACTTTTATCTGTATAGGATTGCATCCTGTTCCAAACTGCTTGACCTCGATTATCGATTGCGACTTTAGAATCTTTTTTTTTCATTTATAATTTTTCATAATCTTTGAAATATTCAACAATCCAAATTTTCTTTTTATCAATTTATCCTCGGTTTTCCAGATTTTGTATCAGGTACTCAAACAGAAAGTTTAAACAAAATTATCAAAAAAAAAAAATGTTTATGCAAATGAATTAAATGAATGCGAACGATAAAGTTGCATAAGTACAATTGTAAGAGAGGTAAATTGAAAAGAATTTGTCACGAAACATAAACGGGATGGAAAAAAGGCTCTGTCCGAGTAACCTTTCACTTGTCTCTGCTAGTTCAGGCAAAAATGTAAACACAGATGTGAACAACAAAAGTCGAGATTCTGCTAAAGTGCAGATCTATTCTCGATTTTATATCATAATCAATCGCATTTCAACCAAATCAACTTGTTGTTTCAACTGGTTCTGAAACATTTTAGAAATGCAAAAAAAAAAATCAATTTTGCATATCTAAGCATTAGAATTAATCTTTACAACAACAAAAGTAACGCTTTATTACATATATTTTGAAACTATACAATTTGTTGTTGAAATTTGAAGATCAAATTGAAACATTTTCGATTGTTAAAATTGTCAAAAATAATTGTAAAAGCAAAGACCAAAAAATATGTTGAGGAAAAAAATTAAGTTTGAATTTTGAAAGACAGAACATGGTCTGTCAAAGAAGAAACATCTGTTTGGTTAGGAAAACGTTGTTTGTGCAACTCACTTTGTAGACTGTCAGCATAAGTAAGGTTGATTTTGATGATATGTTCCGTCATGCCTGAACCGATTTGGAACGAATTGAACGTTAATACATAATTTTGACGCGTCAAGCAACAAGAGCGAATTCGATGGAAGCGAGTAGCGCCTCAAAAGTCGATGAATGACTGGCATGCCTGGTGGATGGAAAGCGGCGCAAGAGTTGTTCGACCTCGAGTCAAACAATGCAGCGTCGAACTTGCAATTCCACAGCGACCTTCACAATTTTGACAACTTTTCTTTTTTTCTTTCTTATTGATTATTGAACGGAGGGCTGAATTTTTGGGATAATAATTGTACATCAGATCGGGTGAGTTAAGAAGCATATTACTTGATCCAGATTTGATTGCGCACGACGTGTGCACTCAAAATTAACCATGCGACAGTTATCCTTGGTTCAAACACCTTGCGATTGGCGGCCAGCCAAAGTCATCAAACTTCTTTTCGACAATCCCATTGAAATCATCCCTTTTGCTTAACATCTTTTTCATTTACAACTTACTAATTTTTACATAATTTTTCTCCACTTTTTATACGATTTTACATTTGGAATGAGATTTATTTTTACCTAAAAATGTGTTAAAAATATTGTTTATTAAAAAGGTAAATTTTCTCATAAGTTATAAAAGAATTCCAATTATTATAATTGTTAAGGATTTTTTTCTTTTAATTTCATTGTTTGAAATCAATACTAGATAATAACAAAAACAATAATTAGCAATAATGTTGTCAAATGTCATTTTTAGAAATATGACAAATTCAAATTGACGTGGAATAATTGATTATATATGAAGTTGTGTAAACTGAACGAAATTGACAAAATTTTTTGATAAAAACATCAAGATCTGCGTTCTTATGTCACACCAAACTCTTTGACCGACCAAACTTGTTGATAATTACATAAAGTTGATGTGAATGCATAAAAAAAAAGTCTGGAATTAACGAAAGAATCAAGTTTTCGAAAAGAATTGGCATCTGACGAGCGCTGAGACGTGTCATTGATCCGCATCGGAATCATCTTTTACCGGGAGGCTGCTTCTTGTGTCTGCTCCCGGTTAAATAAATGTCTTTCACTTTTCATCGGATTGCCTTCACCCAACGACCTTAAAACAATCTTCGTTCATTATTCCATTAAACGTATTTCTGATTGAATTCCAATTTTTTTATAAATTTACTAATCTTTTTGATACAAAATACGCTTTTCAAATATCATTTTTTATTTTTAAAAAATATTTAAGGTAAAAGCACCCCTTATCGTGAGTTTAAGGATTTTGTAAGTTCTTAAAGAAACGATGCTAGAGTCAATATTGATTATTTTGAAATAAAAAAAATACTTTCAATAGATATTTTTGTGAAGAACATTTATGTCACTTCAGATTGTTGAAAAACCCCATCAATTTATTGATAATAATTGATTTTGTAAAAAAAGCTGTAGGTTCCACTTATCGTGAGTCTTCTGGTTGCCGTGCACCATTTATCGTGACATGTTTCGTGCCACTTACCGTGATATTTTGCTTTGTTATGAAAAATATAAAATAACATATTTTGACCAGTTTCGGTCGTAAAAGCATTTACAGTTATTTTTAAAACAATATCGAACCGAATAACAGATTTGTTAAACGAATGATAAAAGTAATCCAACAAATTGAAATCAAAACAAATTTATAGGTTAGTTTTTTGGTCATGTCAACACAATCACGATAACAAGACTAGCCAACTTGTGCGGTGCCCCTTATCGTGATTATTTATTTAAAAATACTTTTGTTTTAATTTCAAGTAGTTTATTATTTTTTAATGATACTTTAAACATTTATTGTTGTCAAGCGATTTGTCGCGAAGTAATTATATTTCAATTGCAATAAATACAAAATATTGCATGTGACGGTGATCCTTAGTTGGGAATGTAAGAAAGAAGCTTTTGGCGCACGACCGTGCAGTGAGAGATTACAAAACGATTTTTCCCTTTGTTTATGCAATGATAACAAAAAAGTAATCAGATTAACCTTTCGTATAATAAATAATCTTTTTTACATATAATAAATAACAACTAATGATTTTATATTTTTCAACAAATTGTCTGTACTCGGAAAACTCACGATAAGGGGCTCATTTACCTTAGTTGAAAATTTACATTTTGATGTAAGCATTTTTCAAAATCAAAGTTGTTGAGTAATAACTTTGTAGTTCTTGAAATATCGTTTATGCGATAATTTTGTTACGAAGTTTTGAAATTTTTTAATAATTCATATAGTAAATAAGAGAATGTGTGAATAAACGTTTCGAAAGAAACTATTTTTGTGGCTTGAACGAAAATTGTGATCGGGTCCCAACAGTAGCGGGACCTGATTCATAAGCACGCCTCGAGTAAGAGTCGTTTACAGGAAACCTGTTTTCCATTGCGCTGGACAGAATTTCAAAGGTCGACGAAAAACGCCGATTGGTGATTGTACATGATTACCTAGTTTATTTCATACATAACTGCGATTATTCAAAACACCTCTATTAACAAAGTTCAACTACAATAAATCAACTAAAATTAATACTAAATTAAAAAATGAAACACAAGTTATCTATAATTTAATTAAAAAATTACATTATTAGTTATTTTAATTATTTATGTGTTCAAACGTATTTATGGAATTTTTTTAAATAAAAAGAATTTAACAAAAGATGAATTTTTTACTGGTTTTAAATGATCAACTACAACTTTTTCCATATTTTAACACTAGAAGTACTGGACTTTTCGTATTTATGCCAAAAAGGACGGACGACACTGATTTTGTGTAATATAAGGTTATATCGTGAAGTTCAAAGAAGTGCCAGAAAGTTGAAAATTTTCAAAGAAAATATGTCCATAAACATTGTGTGAAAATCTTAGCCACTTCGTCTGTCTCATTTTCAAGAAATAATTACTTAAAATCTGACGTTTTTGAGGTTGTACATGGCTGTACATGACGGCTAATGACATTTTCAAAGTTCAACTATTTCAAAACGATTCGAACAAAGTACACGAAACTTTCACATAATGTTTATACAAATGTTTTTAACAAGTTTTTACACTTTATCGGCTACATTTTCTTGGCATTTCTTTGAAATTTTGCATACATTCTGCTCACTTCGGATAGGGGCTCGCAATACAACCTTCATAAAAAGATTTGTATGTAGTCATCATTTGTACACACTTTTAACTGGTTTTAATAATATACTATTGAGTGAAAACCTCAAACAAAGTAATTTTAACATTAAGCAATATGGTAACTATTTTTAATGCGCGTGTACTTGACTTTGCCCGGACACTTCCTACACACCGGCTTATGGAGAGAAGTCCATGTTTGATTATACAAATAAATCTACTTAACATGTTATTAAACAATTAAACATTAATCAAAGGAATTTTTAATGTTTGTTTTGATGAAAAAAAAAAAAAAAATAGAAATAAAATGCGTCAACGATAAACTACAAAAAATTAGTGTTGCCCGCCTTCTAGGTAACAAGTTTTTTTCTCTCGAAAACAATGCAAAAAATGGAAGTTTTTCAACGCTATCTTAAAGAGCATAGAAAATCATTCAAAGCCACAAAAGGAATAATTTTTATATCAAATCCAACAAAATTAGTGAGGACGCGAAGTTCTGAAAACACAGATTTAGTGTTGTTTGGCCTTCTAGTGTTAATGAAAAAAGTCAGCAAAAATTAATATGAACAAAAATGGATCTAATTCGATATCAACTTTAGCTCATTCATGGATTCAACATATCAGACTTTGAACTAAAAAGCAATCGGTACTTTAGCAATGCATCTATTTAATGTATAGTTTAATAGATAAGCTGCTTCAGAACATGTCACTTGTGAAAACGTTTTATTCACATCTTTCCTTTTATTTCTTGAAAAATCGACATTTTTGAAAAAGCCAAAAGTCTACAAACGGTTTAAACAAACTTTCCAAATCTGTAATATCAAAAGTCTGAAAATGCATTTTTCTACATTCAAATTTCAAGGAAACTTTTGAATGTTGGCAAAATCATTTTTTTCCGTTTAATTGAATTTTTTGTAAACTATTAAAAATATTTTTAAACGCTTCTTGTCCACTTTTCTGAATGACGAAATATTATAATTACCCGGGTTATTTTATCATATGGTAATGAAATACATGATAACACGTGTCAGAAACGGCATGGAATTGTAAAATAAGGTCAACAAATTTTTTATAATAACTAAATATACCAATAATTAATGTAATAAAATTTAAAATTTTCACAAAGTGCTTTGAAAAAAAAAGCATTTTTTGTATTTTTCTATTCGATAGATAGTGGTACTATGTATTTGTGTAAAAGTTTGGAAAGAAACATTCTTTAAATTTTGACTGCTTACATAAAAATTTTCTTCGCGGAAATCAAAAATAGCCTTTTTTAAATTGCTAGGCGATTTCTTGTAATTTCGATGCAACAGGTTATTACGCAAGTAGAACATGTTTACTCGTTAAAAAAGGTTATCAAATGACAACTTGAACAATGTAATAGATTTATTCAACTATTCGGCTGATTTTCTTTACTGCACCAATAGCCTTATTTATTAACTTCAACAAAAAAAACTATCTTTATAGATTGATCATCTCGATTTCATCATTTCGAGACATTTTCATTGATCCAATAGAATATATGAATAAAAAAGAGAACGATAACAACCAAACTCAACCGTCCGATGCGAGATTACAGAAACAAACACCTGTTATGTCACAATCAAAACATCACAAAAGTTACGACGAAAAAAAAAACTACAACACAATGTTCAGATGAAAAAAATAGAAAAAAAATTTTTTTTAAAAAAATTCTTTTATTTAACTTACAAACAAAAAAACTAAAAAATTAAAATAAACAAATTAATCGAACTAAAAGAATGGCGCATAGTTTACAATTTAGGACTTTTTCCTTTATTCCTTGTCTTTTGAATCATAGAGTATTTTGCAGGGTTATAGGGTAAACAGAAGTTTCACGAGGTTGAATCGCATATTACTTTTGTTTAATCACGAGTGTGTCCCACCGATTTAAAGAATTAAGGAGACACATTTGCAATAAAATTCTACGGTGTATTTGCAAAATTATGCAAGTATTTTAACAAAATTCTAAACAATGTTTACTTTTTTTTCAATGTCTACATGATTTTTACAGTTTTTGTTTTGGTCAATTCATTTTCTATGTAATAAGTAATTTTCTGTTGACTGACTTAGATATATTGATTTAGAAGTGCGCCATTTTTTTATTTAAAATTTTCTTGTAAATATAAATTTTTTCTCTTAGTGCTTACCTTATTCTGTAATTTTAAGTTCGATTGATTCGTTTATTTTAATTTTTTAGTTTGTTTTTTGTAAGTTAAATAAAAGAAATTTTTAAAAAAAATTGTTTTTCTATTTTTTCCCCCAAGACTAAAAATTAAGAAGTTACAGTGGCATAAACCAACACGCAAATAAAACTTTATAAGAAAACAAATCAGACCTTAATGTAAATATGTAGTACAGTAAAAGGAATTGACAAACATCGAATTTGTGGGGATTGCCAGCAAAAAAACATTTCACGATTATTTTCTTTAAAAGTCACATGATTGTGGCAATGATATTGTAATTTACTAACGTTTATTGTTTCATTAACTATTTTTGTTACTTTTTTATGAGTGAAAACAAACTGAAATTTGACATATTGACAACGTGAAGTTAGCTATTCGTATTAAATTCATGAAAATCTAAGGCAAAAGGGGTAGATTCATCCCCAAAACATGACTAACATGTATTGTCATCGGAACTGAACATGTGTTTAAATTTTCATTAAGATTGATAAATTTTAAGTATAAAAATTTTGCATTGCAAGATTTGACGACGAAAAGAGTCTGTCCATTGAGGTATATTCGGATTTCAAACAATTTGAATTGAGAAACAGATTCAATTATAAATAAGCTCATCAATAAGAAGTAATGAAAAGAAAAGGGTATAAAAAATTTGTGATAAGTATGATAAGTCGAAACACAATTGGTGTTATAAAATTGGTCGCAACTTGTAAACATAAGAGACACAAAGTATCATACCAGTTTTGGGGTGCTGTTGTTGCGGCTGCAGCACTCGTTTCTCCTTCTCTATGTTGACTTCTTTTTGCTTAACAAGCTGTGAGCTGGTGGAAGGTTGGATCGGCGGGGGAGCAACTGCTGGAGCACTTGCTGGAGCAGTTGGTGCGACACTCGGTTGAGGAGGAGTAGCAAGCTTGAGCGTGGGTTTGGTCTTGATCCAAGGGTTCACCGCGGGCAGAGGTGCCTCAACATATCTGACCGGTTTGGATTCGCACTCATTCTCGCTGGTGTCCTTGTGCTCCTCGTGATCGCGCTTTTTCTCGCGTTCCTTGTGACGCTCCTTGGGTTCGCTGGGACGGCGCTCGCTTCTGTGGCGCTCCTTGTGTCCGTTGCGCTGATGTTCCTTGTTCTCCTTGAGTTTCTCTTTGCGTCGAGCGCTTTTAGGCGCGACGGTCTGGAACTCGCCGTCGTCAAGCGCGCCGTTTTCCACTTTTTGCGGCGCCTCTTCGACGCTTTCCTTTGGCTCTTCCTTGGAAGGAGGCTTTTCGTTTCTCGGCTGCGAGACAAGTTTGCGCTTCTGCTGAAGTTTCGGCTCCATTTTAGGAGCTGCCGGCTTTAGCTGGCAGCCCTCGTTTTCCTTGTTGTTACCGCTACTTCCTCTGGGAATCAGCACGCTCGCGTACGAAACGCCTGCGCAAGCTTCGTGATCCTCTGACACTTTTGCAGACATTCTCGTCCAGCCCTTTCTACCACACAAACTCCGTTTCCGTTACCACGACGATCCTAGCTGCGCCCGATTCAACTGGAAGGCCCAACTTAGCCTTGTACTATGACTCGAGTCTATCGTGACATCTTGATTCAGTTGAGCGTCAATTCGCACACAGACCAACTCATCGCAGTTGATTTCTGAAAACGTTCCAAGTATTTTTTTAATCATTCCTCTAAATTTCAATTCAATCCATAACCATACTTTATTTTATCATTATGATGATTTCTTTGTTCTTGCTAATATTAAAAGACCAGATAATCGTTTTTTATTATCATATTCGGTTTTTTTTCTTTTCCAAGTTTGATTATATAATCATTCCGTTTAATTTTAGATTATAATTACAAAAAAATCTATCTTCTATTTCTGATAAATCTTGTTTATAAGAAATAGAAATTAATGAAAATTCATCCTCTAGTTGAAAATCATTTTTTTTTGTTACGTTTCCGTAAAAGTCGTAAATGACGAGATTAATGTAATAGTAATTGGAAAATGGATAAACATTTTAGTAAAAAATGTGTTTGAAAAATGCACTTTTGATTTATGAAGAAATTTTTAAGAAAGAATAAGAGGTAGAAAAAAAGTACGGCAAATGTGCTTGCCTATCTCCCTTTCTCATGCACGCACGCTCTTTTAAAAATGTGCTGCGCTATATAAATCTTGGAACATAACCTCAAAGCACGATAACACAAGCGAAATTTCGAATGAAAAAAATACAACCAGACTGAAACGCGAGTTTTTTTTTGCAATTTGACAACAAGCCCAACTGGGGGATGCAACAATTTTTTGCAAAATGCCATTACATATTTTTTTACGAAAAATGTGACTTAACCAAAAAAAGAAGGCAATGAGACTGGTCGCTGTTAAAAGTAGAATAATACCGAGCAAAAAATCGACAATTTGTCAGAAAGATATTTCGAAAAAAAAAATGTTTGTTTAAATTATGAAAAATTGAAAAATATGTTGAGGATAGGGTAGAAAGTGGATTTCATAAAAAAGTTAAGCAAACTTACTCGCGGCCGGGGACTATTTTGAAACATACGGCGATTGCAACTATTCGTCAACTTGACCGGTTGCGAAATTTCTAGTTGAAAAAAAAAATGTAAAATTTTATCGGGAGGTCAGATTTGGACCGGTGTGACTCTTCGAGGTAATCTGGACGCGTGAAATATGAAGCAACCGCTCGTGCAACGTGCACGCGGTGACGCAAAACTGCGCTGTCATCACGCGCAGACAAGCCGTCGAGAAGCAGCGCGATTTTTATTATGCATGGGGACGCTTTTGCAAAAAATTAATTTTTCGGTACTTACAAAAAAATCACACTTGGATAGCACCAACTTGCAGAGCAATGTAGCATTGGATGAATATTACTTTATTGGCTCTGGCGCGAAGTATGTGCCACACATGACACGCCAGCGTGAACATTTTCTACGCAACAGTAGACGGTGCTGCTGTATTTATTTAAGGACCGATTATGTTGAAAAAAATTGCACGACCGATTGTTGTAAAGTTTTTCAGAACAATGTATCATAATTTTGATGATTTTATATTTTTAGGGGGAATCTTTTAATGGGTGTGATTGAGAGAGGTGTGCGGCTGGTTGCAAGATGTTTACCTGGATAGATGAAAAGGTTTGAAAACACGCGCGCTGCTTTGGGTCCGTCATCTTGGTTCTGCATTGTTGATGGAGATGTTGTGTTGGTTCTTCAAAAGCGGCCGCGAGCACATGGTGAACAAATTTCCAAAAGCCGGACGTCCTGTAGAGGGCGTACAAGTCGTGGCGTACAAAAATAAAAAAATAAATACATGAAATAAATTGTATCAGAAAAATTGATTTTGAAAATATGCGGGCTATTTATAAAAATTTCTTTTTAAATTTTTTTTTGAATTATCATTGTTTAAAAATGACGATAATTGGTTTGGTTTTAAAAAAATATAAAAAGATTTTTTTTATTTTTACAGTAACCCTTTAACGCCGAGTGTTGCATTGTTGCAATATATTCAATTTCAAGAGAGATCTAGAAAAAGTCAGATTTCATAGAACGAACATGCAATATTCTGAGAGATTTTCAGGTGATATTACCCGTCGGAACTCATAGCCGGCGTTAAAGGATTAATCATGTAGAAAAAATATCTTGTCATGCATGTTGAAGATTTCAAAGATTATTTTAAGTCGAAAATCCTTATAATTATCAAGCCGAAAATAATACAACGTAGACTCAAGACACCAGAAGAAGCGATAAGAAAATAAACACTCTATTGTTTTTATTTACTTATTTATTATATTCTTGTGCTTGTTTGTTTACACATCATAATTCGTATTATCATCTTCAATCCTACATTGAATTTGTCAAATTTGGTTGATATTTACAGCATGTTTGAATCCATTAAGGTGAATGCTCAGTTCCATGTCAGTTTCTAAGACTCCGTTCCGGATAGAACATCAACAGTTTTTATAATTTTTAAACCAAAATTGACCCAGCAATTGAGAGGCAATAGATCTACTGTTGGGTTGATTTGTGAGTCAAAATATATAAAAAACATTTGGAGTTCTATCGGGAATGGTTGAAACGTATCTAATATGTAACTGAGCAATCACCTTGAATTGTCAATAAAATATGTAAAATGTATTCAATGTTCAATAAGTTAAATTGTCTTTCACAACGTTACACAAAATTGAATAATAAAAAATAATTTGCATTCTTCATCGGTACTCTTATATCTTAAAATTAGATGAAATTCAAAACGCTGTGATATGCTTAACAAATTGTATGTTTAACAAACGTGTGCTATTGATATCGATTGATTTTTGAGACTGATTGTTTTCAATTGAGTATTTCAGTCATTAGTGAAAATTACAATTAAAATAACGTTAAAAAGCGTACAATCATGTACCCTCCAATCATACGATGCTTAGCATCCAGATGCAAAACTTAAAAGCTTATGTCTACTTGATAACAATCATAATAAAGTGTGACGATTAGTCTTTCGATTTGTTACACAACTTATTTGATATGTATCTTTATACTTATGTATATGGTTCAAAAACTTTTCCATTCGCGTTACACACAAAAAAATAAAACACCGTTCATATTTTGATTTCGAAATTGAAAATTCGATTTTGTTACACAAGTGTTGTAAAACTTTATTCAATTGACTAAAACATCTTATAATTTATCTTCCGGTCCACTTTCTTTAATTTTTCTATTTTTTTGTTTTATTTTGTTTTTTATTTCGTGTATGTTCCCCTTTTTAAATCTGAATTAAAACGTGATTTAAACTTAACAGAAGGCAAATATAATTTCTCGTTGTGTCAGCTATTTTTCATTGGGTATTTTCTCATAGAACGTTGAAAAGCATCGTTTATTGTCGATCTGAAAATAATAAACAAGTTGATGAAGCAACGTTTATTAAGGTTTTGTTACTTGTTCACACAAAGTTTGTTTACCGGAAAAATTTCTGGTACATGAGGTATGCAGCAACATGACCAGCATCTAAATATCGAACTTCGGCTCCAGGCCAAATATCCTGTAGACTCATACAATTGTCACGTGGAACGTATGCGTCGTCCCTCGCGCAGACTGCAATAATCAGTTCGGTATCGACAGGAACTTCAAAATTTCTCAGATGAGTGCACTCGTCCATGATTCCTCTCATGAACTGCAGAATCTCACATTGGCGACCTTTCAGCGTGTCAAACAGGGGATTCTTTGTAACTGGTAACAAACATACACCTACAGCACCAAAACATTCTAACATTTTCATCTATCTTTTCAACATACAATCAACACAGCCAATCTTTCCATTAAATGTACATATTTTACCTGTCAAAGCGGTCGGGTCTTTTGTTTTGAATTTATTAGAAATTAAATTCAGTGGAAACATTTTCGCGTCTGCTTTCTCCTCGACAATCATCTCACTATCAATATCTATGTCACTCATTTTGTGAGTCGATATTAAGTTGCCCGTTTGTTTTGATTCCAGTTCTTCTACCCTCAGCATACTCGCAGGAAAATGTTTAGCAAAATGTTGTCCAGCTAGAAAAGCATCCTGCAAAATGATTTGCATTATTTTTTATTTGTTCACTTCATTCAAGTCAAAACAAAAACGGATCAGAGTTGAAAGAATATTTACATGTTGATCAACCACTTTTATCATCTTTGCCACATCGTTTTGGTAACTGTCATCGGAGAGGTATTGCGACTTTAGCAAGTCCCAATTTATCGAAGCGCTCATGACTCCCTGGGTGAAAACTGGTGAAGCCGTGGACCAGGACAGACAGGGAATTAAGCAGATTGGTTTAGGCCAGTTGGTCGCAGCTAGGGACGCCATCTGAGATCAACACGTTTTAAATCAGAATAATGGTCAAGAATAATTAAAGAAGCGTTCTAGTACTTACGTGTCCTCCCATTGATAATCCTGTAAGACCTAGGGGACCAAACCCATGTTGTTCACACCAATTAAGAATAACGATCGATTCCAAAATTAAACAACCACCCATGATAAAAATATCAGTCACGTTACGTAAACTGGAACGACTGTCGCTCAAACCAAATCAAATTAGATAATTATGAGACAATAGAAAATGATCCTGATATGATCTGTTTTGTTTTATTAATGCAAGATTCTCATGCTTACATCTGATCCTTTGGTTTTCTCAACCCATAAAACGGATTTTCTAATAGTATCGATGCTATTCCATATTCCTTAAGGAGTGGCTTCGCTATTATATTTCTTCTCCTCCAGAAAAACTGAAACGAAATTAGATTCATTATCAAGGGTATACTTCGTACTTTTACCTTTTCCGCTTTCAATTATATTTGTTATTTTTACTGCAATTTTTTTATTCTTACGTGATCTCCTGTACCAGCAAGATGTAAACAAACTGGCTTAACTTTTTGTGAATCCCATTTATGAGGTAAAATCATCTGGAAATGAGCTGTTTTGGTTTCGTCGGGCATCATCCCTGGGAGTTGGTGATCAAAAGGGGAATGAAATGCTCCTTCTATGATGTGGCAATCTGACCATTCTTCATCCTATCAAAATATCAAATAATTTCACCCATCAAAACAAATTCATTTGAGAAAACCAAGTAAATACCTATATTTTGCACAAAATCAATTTTTTTTATTTGAAACTTACTTTGGTTATTTCAATTGGATAATTCGTGGGTATCATATTGTAACATTTATTCCTATCAGAGACAATCTTCCTAAATTCGAATATCCTAAAATGAAGCCAACGTCAGTGAATAATAAACGAAAACAATCATATATGATGTAATTGTTTTCATTATATACATCTTAATAGAAGTCGAATTTGAATCATGAAATGATTTTTGTTGTTCAGAAATAATATTGAAGTATTGTACAATAAACAGTATTGTGCAACAACAAATGAATAAAACGTTTTCGTAGAAAAATGGACAAAATATTTTGCATACAAGTATTTTTGTTTTTCCAGTACACAAACAAACGTTTAAGGTTATGAACTACCTGCGCAAATTTTCCGGTGAGCCCCATCCTTTAGTAAAGAATCGTGTGAGTAAAATGCTCCTGAAAACCGCGTCTAACCGACTAGGTGGCATTTTGCGAAGTAACAACCTGTGGCCCCGGGACGTCAACACATCTCACGTTCGAGGTTACGTTTGCGCGCCCAAAAAGTCTGATCACTTTTGACGGTCATCTCCGCGTCTCCCATCAACACCTCACCCATCCAGATCGTTCAAAAACTCCCGCATCTCGATTTACACCCGCAGTGTGTGTTGCCGCAAACTTTTTTTCCGCGCAATTATTAATACGTCTTGAAATCTTGACTTACGTAACTGTGATATGGCTCACGGAGGTTACGGTGGGGCTACACATAACACTCATACTGTTATCTATATGTATATACATATCAATCGAGAAAAACAGATCTGTTTACGGTTCGCCGAGAGTTGTCAACGTTTTAGTGATTGCATCTCTTGTAACTGTAATTTTTTATTCATTGACTTTTTTGTGTCTTTATGGTTTTTTGTTTAAATTGATTGTTATTGTTTCTTTAAATGAAGAACTTCGTGATGTCAGGTTATTGCCCGCATGAACCATTTCGAATTTTAGAACCAATTTATGCGTTTTCGTGTTTAGGGTGTTGTCGATTTTAAAACGAAGTACCTACTACGTTTGTTACTTTTGCAAGCTTGTTTACTTGATGAGACAATGAATTATAACTTTTGCGGTCTAAAAATAAAAGAACTAATAGAATAAATAGATAAGCTAAATTTAATTGTATTTGGTTGTTTATTGCGGCACGATGACTAAGTGTAGCTACTAACATTGTTTGATGTCTCTGACAGTGAAATATAAATATATGTGTTATAGTTAGTAGTTAGTAAAAATAAACCTTTTTAATAAGAAATAAATATGGAAAATTTGAATGCGTAATAAAAAATGGAATAACATTCAATTCTGGCTTCAGCAATATTTATTTTGCACTTTTTTTTATAAAAATAAAATATGCATCGTGTCATCACCTTCACTGTTCGAATATTTTATGTATACAAAATTAAGCAAATAAAAATGAAAGAAAAACGCATTATGTCACTTGGATGTCAAATTGTTTTGATTTGATTTGTTCAGTTCGAACAAACTTTTTGAGAGACTCGTTCGACTTCTCTTCTAACAAGGCCAGCTGTTTTGGGTTCAACGTCAGAGCTTTATTTACAAGCAACGTTGTACGTTTGTTCAACAGCGCAGATAATCCAGGGATACGAACTGTATAGTAAAAAATGAATCTGCAACATTTAAACACAATAATATAACATAACGTGAATGTTTTATTTGTATTAAGTTTATTTAATATTCACGCTGAAATATGACAATATTTTAAAGTTTTATGTTATTTATATCTGAAAACTGTAAATATCACGCAGTTGTTGTTAAAGTGAAAAAAGTAGTTTCTAATGAGAAAAAATTTGGATAAAAAATACAACTTTGAAGTTAGATCAATTATTATGAAAGGAGAAAATGAATAGCAACTTACTTGACTAATTTAAAGCGAATCCAGTTAACGTAAGACAAAGAATTATACAATCGAGGCATGTGTAGATCCATTAGTTCAGCGAGGTAAAGGAAGGAAACTTCATACGTTGGGGATGGATGGTAATAGTTCAAACCTTCTATCACGCACCTCATCATATGTTCCCATTCCGGAGTTATTTGTCGAAAATTCGGTTTCACCCACAAATACAAGTAATCTCTGCACCTTTGCCTAATTTCTTCCATTGTTCCATTGCAAAAATTGTATCTAACACAACGAATTCAATCGTTTAAACTACAATATAATAAATGATCTAAATCGAGTGAAAAAAAAATGTGCAAAATGGCAATAATTAAGTATTGATGAAACCTACTTATCTTCGATGCCTAAAAGATATCCGAGTCCTCTCCACGTATGACAAAAATCTTCAAAATCCTCCTCGCTGGCATTGTGAATACCAAATGCATTAGGGTACAGTAATACTAGACCAAAAAATCCAAACTGAGTGAGGCTCATCTCTGCTTGATTTAAACCCAGATTTTCATAATCTGGATTCTGAAACATTGCCATGTATGGACATTGACCTGGAGCAGGTGCTGGACAGGTTGCCTGCAAATCATTTAACAGCACCTCTCTAGTTGGGCACATTGGGTTTTCGATTTTCACAGCCTTTTCAAAATCCACTTTGGACATGTTCATCAACCTCGACCTTATTGCTGCGTGCATTTTTCGAACTGCCACTATGTCCTTGTAGGCGGCCGTTCCACGCTCCCACGGATTTTCCATGTACCAATTTTTTACTCGAGATCCCGTTGATAAGTACCTAAAAATAATTTTTTGCTTTCTAATAGAATATCGAATGGGACAAAATTATTTGCAACATGATTTTGTTTTCTATTCTACGTTCAAAAAAGTGAACAAATTTAATAGATCAAAAAGATTTACCTCTTGAAACTAGAGTAGGGCGCACTCGATTTTTCAGTTAAAATCAAAGGTTTCAATCCATGATCAAAAGAAAATAGAGTGAAGAGTGACAATAATTGAGCATAGTTGATGCCAAAAAAGTTGTCAAGAGCAAATTTTTGGCCCCTCTGAAATTTGTCCATATCGAGCCAATCCGGCCTCTCGTTAGGACTTCTTCCACAATCGCCGTAATAAAAAGTGCCTGACACGAACCGTCGAAGCTCAGCTGATAGCACTGGGTACGCTTCCTCGATCCATGAATCCAGAATCTCAATCTGTTTCTGCTCTGACAAATTGTCCCAGTTGATGTCGTCCAGACTCACACGCTCTCCACCAGATAGGACTAGATTAATCATTTTTTCTACTCTTTCTTTTACTTTTGAATTGCATAAATCTCGTTCGCGAACTATGTGCTCAAGGCAGTTTGTACTTTTCTCCTTGATTTTTGCCTCTGGTTCCTCAATTTTTGATTCATCTTTTGATTCGATTTCAATTTGACTGGTGCAACTCTGGATTCTGCTTGGAGTTCCAACATCTTGCATTTTAATGTTGATTTTTCAGTTCCTAAAACAATGAAAAAGAGATATTTTTTATTCATTATTTATTATTAAACGCTCTTTTCTTTAGTTTCTATTCTCTTCGGAGCATCAAATCTTTTGTAATGTTAATATGACCACCTTTAACTCAATCCAAACGCATGAAACTTTGCAGGCATACATATTCCCGATGACAATACACGAATATATGACATTTCAGAAACAGAAACAGAAACTGATTTTTAATTAAAAATGCTCGAAAGTATTCGATCTTTTCAATGTAGACTCTTAAAATTCACTTCCTTTTATCCCAAGTAAAAATCTATACATGTTCGCATTTATGGACCATTTATGGATGACATATATGGGTCTTATATGGATGCCATATATGGGGTATATATGTCCACATTAATGACCCATAAATGCAACATTTATGGTAACATTTATGGTCTATTTATGGGACATAAATGGCTACATATATAAGCCATAAATGGTGGCATAAATGGTTTCGGAATGATACCATGAATGGGACATAAATGCGGCATATATGAACAATTTATGTCCCATTTATGGTATCATTACGAAACCATTTATGCCACCATTAATGGCTCTTATATGTGACATTAATGTTTCTTTTTTTCATTTTTTTGTAACTGTTTTTATACTTATTTTTAATTTTTAATAAATGTTCTAATTTTGCTTTGTGAAGTTTCTTTGTCAATCTTATTGCACTGAAAATTCGCCTCGAAAAAATGATCCAGAGTAAGAACCGAACACCGAACCTTGAGCGCGCGAGCCGGAAGACTAATCCCCTAAGCCAATTCGCTTTAATGAATTAGACCACGCTACAAAACAACAAGTTGTGGACGTTACAGGACGGTCCTAGCATTAATGAGAACATTTATAGGACATAAATGAAACATATATGTCTACTTTTTACATGCGCTCCATTTATGTGTCATATATGGACCATAGATGGACCCATTTATGGACCATCCACGTGCCATATATGTAGCCATAAATGGCCCATATATGAATCAACAAACATATATGTCACGTTAATGTTACATTTAAGGCCCATTTATGCCTCATACATGGAGCCATCTATAAATTTTTACTTGGGTAATAAAAAGCTGGTGAAAATTAACAGAAACGTGTACTTTCAATGACTAAAACACCAAAATGATAGTTTGAATAATTTTGCGTTGTTTATTTGTTGTTAACTTAAAAAACATTTTTCTGCGTTTTTCAGACTTTGAACGCATTATTCTCTACGTTCTATTTTACGCAGAGACTTGAAGTTTTCTCCACTTGTAGCGAATTTTATAAACCAAAAATAAATTGATCATTTCATGTTCATTTTTTGCATAACTAAAAATTTACAACTATAATCATGAGGTTCGTATGGGCGCCCCACGCTTTTCCCTAAGGCATGTGTGGGATTTTTTTCATTTTGATTCAAAAGTTTACGTTGTTTGAAATCTTCAAAAAATCTTTCTATTTGTCACCTTTTAGTCGATTTTTTTATTCATTTTGTGTTCACAACTGATCACTATATGATAAAGAAAAGCATGTCTTAAGAAATTTGTTTCCTTTTTATTTTTTATTTATTTTTTTTTTTCATTAAAACATCAGCAATGCAACTGGTTATTCAAAACAATACATATTTAAAAATAATTTTGATATTACCTTTGACGTTAAAGTGTGTGTGTTTTTTTTTCATTTCAATATGCAAATTAAAATGAGTTTGAGCATAAATTTTTATCTTTATTTGAGTTTCTTAAATCGTACTTTTTCATTTGTAACGAATAATTAATTATATGCGTCTGATGAATAATTTAGTAGGATTCTTTTAAGAACGTCCTTCTATTCTTTGTCCGAGCTATGTTTAATTTATAAAGTTAATGATTTTCACAAAAATGTATATAAAAGTACAATAAAACTGAGTAAACAATTATTGTTTAAGTTCATTGAGGAAGTATCGATCCGAGCTATCATGACAAATCTCGTTTACCTCGAGTTTTACGCTGCTTCATAAGGACAGCGATTTCTTTTTGTATAGTAATCAATAAATATTAAGATCGTAATTTCATAAGAAGTAGGAAAAAAAAGTCTTGCATTGGTACACTTTGTTTGCAAAGATCTTATTGATGGTAATTATAATATTTGCTCATATTATGCGTTTCATTCAATATTTAATCAAGTTTTTGTGTCATTTTTCAAACTGATGAAAAAGGTTATTTTTTATAAACAAAAAGAAACTTCATTACACTTTGCAAAGGTCAAAGTTTCTATTACATCGGTTACAAATCGAAAACAAATTTTGATGACTACAAAACTTTATGATTACAACAAAAAAGTTGAAAATATAACTAAATCAGACAATGCATAAATTGATTTCCTCTGTGAAATTTAGTTTTTTTTTAAACTCATTTGATGATGTTTGAATTGAAAATTGTTGTAGTTATTTTTAGAATTGCATTTTGTTATATTTTTTACATTCAGTTTCACTTAGATTTGTTATATTTATACGCTTGGATTTACGTGTAAGTTCATAAACGTAAATGTCTAAAGTTGAAAGAATAAATGAAAATGGGAATATGACAAGTGACGAAAAAAATGTCATTTGTTTTTAACTTCGTGTGTATTGAAGCGACAATTTCCGTGTCTGTCAAAACTCCGGTACGTACCTTGTATGTTTCGCACTGTTTTGCGACTCGCGTAACATAAGTTTATTTCGATACTGAAACAGCCGCGGTACACTAGACCAAACAAAGCGTTGATAATACCCCCTCCTAGTTCCTCAGCTCCTGCAAAAATCGTTAAGTTTTATTTTTGAAGCTGAGTGTCACTTTTCTCATTCCTTTCAATTCGTCATTAAAAAAACATACATTCTTATTACTTCTTTCATATAAAAAACTCATTTCATAATTCAATTTTACTGTCCCTCTTTGTCCAATTATTTCTTATACGTTCACATTCATAAAAAGAAGTATAAAATTACACAAAAAATTGATCATCTCTTTTTTTTAATAGTAATCATCATAATTTTTGCATGACAATATATCTGTTAAATTTAAAAAGAAAAGTTGATGCAGAGAAATCCACAGATGATTGTTTATTAATTCAAAAGGTTGTATCAAGTGCGATACAGTGCATCCTCTACAAACAACCTTGTGCCATGAAATCCTGCTAATATGCAAGGAAACCAGTTTGACCACTAAACGCGTACTTTTTCATTCATTTTGCAGAATGTAACTATTTGGTTCCTCATTTTCTTGTTTATTAATGAGGTTGCATTTTTTTCAAATGAAGAATTACGTTTTATAGTTTCTTCATTCAAATGATTTCAATGTCACTTTAAATTAAAAAAAAGTTGTATATAAAGTACTTTTTGTTTGATTATTTATATTTCTTTCAATTTCTAAGAATCATTTAGTACAAAAAATTTTTCTTGACAAAAATCCGAATATTCAAAAGCAAAATAAAAAATGAGATTGGTTGATTAAGACAGTTAAAAAAATTTGAAATTTGAAATTCAAAATTCAAATGAGTGATATTAGACTATAAACAATTGGTGCCTTAGAACATCGTACGGCGTGAGGAGACTTTACGCAACAGTGAAAAAAAGAGTTTTTCATATGCAATTCACAATTATGCGCTGCAGTTTGAAATTGATATTGCACAACGACGCGGAAATTCATTACAACAGCTCATTTCTTCTGAGAAGAAAGTCAAGCCGACAGAATTGACCTGATCTACGCAGATCATCGTACCTGTGTCATTAGTTACGAGTGCTTGTCATGAAACGCTCATATAGTACTTAGCAGTTTTTTTCATCTTCCTCAAAAGGCTCGGGAAAAAATAGACAAATAGTTACATAAAAAATTGAAACCTTGTGAAAAATAGTTTCGTGTCCAAAAATACATGCACATTTCAATCGTTGCACACTCTTGCATGACAGGCATTGCATTCATAATCTTTGTTGCGCTTACAAAATGCTACTATCGGGGGGGCTAATGCCTTAACAATAATTTACGAATTGATAAATTGTATTCTGAAAATTGTAAATTCTGTTTAATAAATAACGTGGCCCAAAATTAACATGTACTTATTGCAAATTAACCAACTTGTGCCAAAATCGTTGATGTGTTTAAGAATTTGCGTGATCAGTGAAATAACAATCAAGTTATCGCTGGCTGATATGAAGATCACTTATGCATACCTGCTTGTGTGATTGATGTCTTTCTTTGTCAAACGGGAATATTAAACTGGCTGACAACTGTGGCCGAATCATATGGCTACAAGTTTAAGTTTAAACTCATATACTAAAATAAGAATCGCGTTGATACTCATACACATTGGCATCGATCCACGCATTCGCACGAACGCGACATCCCAGGCATGCGCCGAGAACAAAGAAATTGCGATGATGATAAGCGCTGTGTACAATTTGATATATTCAATAAAACTTGAATAAAACAATTCTAGTGAAATCATGACTTAACAGTGTTTTCTTTGTTTTTAAATTTTAATTCATTTTGATTTCCGTTTCAATTCAATTTACAACTTTGTTTTTTAAACATAAAAAATACGAACATGTCTCGGCGCCATTTTCACCTGAAGAGCAAAAACTTATCTTGCTTTTAATAATACTGCGTGTGCTCAAAAAGTTGCGAATAAAAAGAGAGATTCAAAATAGAAAAAGGAACAACTTCTCATTTTAAAAGTAAGAAATTAAATGTTTTTAATCTAGCTTCTCATTATTACTTTGATAATTGCAATTTACAATAACAAAGATCAAACTCGAAATTTTTTGTGAAAGAATATCGGAATGAAAGCATCAGATTCTATATATTGTTATGGAATCCAACCAAAATTAATATAACCCATGCACAGACTATTGTTTTAAAAACGATGCCCTTAAATCATATCGCGCCCAGCGACTCAATTTTCGTATTCAAGAATGATTAATAATCAATAAACGTGTCTAATGTAAATGGAACTCGGTTAAAGTTTAAAAAAAAATAACAAAAAAATCACAGAACTCGGTCTGTATGGAACTCGGTAAAAGTTTAAAAAAAAATCACAGAACTCGGTCTGCGTGGAACTCGTTTTTTGCATAGAACTCGTTTGAAGTTTTTAAAAATATGACATAAAAACCACTGAACTCGAAAAGAGTAAGAATTATATGAGAAAAAAATATACTCGTGAAAATAGTTACTTGTGCTCTCTTATACCTGATGTTTCAATCTTTTTTCATACCTGTGCGCCGAACCTTTTGGATGAGATTGTACCTCGGCGGTTCAGAACGGTCCGACGTAGGAAAAAATAAAACCATTGTGAAATTGTTAAAAAATTGGACAATTAATTATTAAAGACGATAATTAATTAGCAATTAATAAGCAATAAATAATAGATCTATTTTTATTCGGTTCTTTTCCTTATATTTTAGTGGTCCAGCCAGCTTGAGGTCAAGCTAGCTGAACCATTGTAATTGTTTAAAAAAAAGAGCAAAAAAAATTTTTTACAGTAATTAATGAGCAATTAAATAGCAGTAAATTATGCTACAATTTTTTTTGGTTCTGCAATTTTGGGTCTGTCAGCTTTATGAAGTTTGGAAAAATGTTTTGCAATTTTCTCCGAAAAAAAATTGATTTCTAATTTGAAAGTTAAAGTTTTGTAATTTAAAAATTAACAATTTTAAAATTGTTAATTTTGAAAGTCCAAAGAATCACCCTGATGCATTGAAATCATTTCCGAATGCTTCGTTCGTGATGCTCAGACAAACAAACAAACATATTCTCAGTATTATTATATTAGTAGGATAATATTCGAGAAATTAACTGCATGGATCATCGTCCATGAACGAATAAATGTGATTGAATAAATAAATATTGGAATCAAGTTTTCATTTGTGATCATTTAAGTTGTTATCAGCCGCAATCTTTGTATACTATTTGAAAACTTTATTTAAAATTTCAAAAATACCTGTGTAAGATTAAAAAAATTATTACGGTAAAATAAGTTCGTTAACGAATTACTCATTTATTTACAACCATTTGTTTATGAATAATTCCTGTATTAACTAACATTTGTGAATAAAATATTAATTTGTGCCCTTAGATTTGTCATAAACCGCTCATTTTTTCAACTACATTTCTAAAAAAAACAATTCATTTGTTCATTTTGTTAACATCAGTCGTGCAGATTGTTCTTTTAGTTTCAATTTGTTATGCTGAATTTGAAAATTGAACAAGAATTTTAGGTTTTCTTATATCGTTTAGGATATCGGAAACGATATCGAAAACGATATCGTAAACGATATCTATTTTTACAGCAGGGGGGCTTTGTTGTTTATCAGTTTTTAGATTTTGTTTTTTTTTATTTCCAAGGTGTTGTTTTGTTTTTGGTTTTTATATTCCTATTTGTGATTTTTTTTATTTCAATTTTTTGTTTTTCCGGAAATTTTTATGTTTTGATTTGTAGTTTTTGATGTATTTCGAATATAGTTGACAAACTGTAAAATACGAAATATATATATATTATTTTATTTGGCTCAATCAATTCATCAATTATTTGCTTATCAATTTAATTAATTTTATTATTATTATTGAAAATAAAATTTTCATGCACTTTAATCAAGTACATATATTTAAATTTTATGTGCGAATGTACTAAATCTCCGGTGCCAAGCAAATTGAGCAGACAAGCCGTATGGTGCTGCACCCTACCGCCGACGAGAGTAAACCGACAATTAGTTAGGCTAGGTATTGGTAGTTCAAAAAAGTTGGAGAAAGTGACAATTAACTCTCCGTAATTGTACGAAACTAAAAATATAAACGATCTTGCATGACAAAGCTATATATGACGAATTGGTTAATTTGATGGATAAAAGCGCAAAAATCATATAAGTTTCGATGACAGCTTTTTTGAGAAGGTTTTATTATAAATCGGAAGTGACAAATGTGGTTATGGGCGTTATGTCATGAGTAAATAACAGCACGTACGAACTGCCGGAGATCGTCTCACTTCCAAAAAGTGAAACTGAAAAAAGCATGGCGACTTATAGCCTCGGTCTCTCTCATACCGAATGAAGATTACCATAGTACTGAGTTTAAGTTTTCTACTTTTGAAGTGTGTACGAAAACATTTTTGCCATTTATTGTTTTGTTTCATAATCATAAATAAAAATAACGATTTTTAAAATGTTTAATTTAAAATCGGTCGCCAGTTATCCAAGATACCCCAGGACAAAATATTTGTAAACAAACGCGATTCTTTTTACATTTTTTGGAAAAAAAACACATAAAGTTTTTTTTTTCTTCTGTAAAAACATTCCATTTAACTTTATTTTTTTAAAAAAAAACATATGGTACAGATTTAAAAGCTTATTTTTTTCAACGTTCCCACGTTATTTTTGCAATGATGCATTTCTATAGCAACATGAGATATCTTGTCTTATCTAAGATGTTATACTTTAAAAGACCTACATTCTAAAATTATTATATCCGACCTATCCGACGGACATAATTGTCTTAAAATACAAATGTTTTTAATACAGGAATTGCAGGTACGTTGTTACTTATTCTCCTATATATGTTTCGGCTTTTGAGGTTGAATAGATTGAAAATTTTGTGTAACCATGGATTTGATCATAATATCGAAAATTCGGGAGGATCCCAAACAAGCACTGTAAAAATAAACATTATTAAAAACGACAAATTCGAACGTGCAATTTAAATTTAAACATTGTTAATTTCAAACATAGCGTGAAAAACGGACAGCAGCTATGACGATCACGGTAAAAACAAACAACAAAAAGATGATCAGGTCAAAAAGTAGCGCTGTAAAATTAAAGAGAATCAAAAACAACAAATCATGACAAGCAGTGTAAAATCAAAATTTTGTAAATTCAAACATAGTGTGAATAACAGACATAAAATATGATGATCAATGAAAATATAAACAATATTTATAATTTATAAAAACAATATAAAATAAAAAATAGAAGTAATTTTATTTAATTATAAAAATAAAAAATATAAATCTTTACGTGTAATAATACGCACTGTAATAATAAACAATGATGGCGGCTATTGCCAACTTAAAATGATAAAAATCGCTGTACTGATATTGGGAAAAAGTTTTTATTTTTGCTCGTTCGAATTTGTCGTTTTTGATAATGTTTATTTTCACAGTGCTTGTTTGGAATCCTCCGGAAAGTTCTCTAATTAATCAAATTTTCAGCATTAATTTTCCAAAATTCAAACTGGACTTTGAAAATACCTCTGTTCCATCGACACAACTTTGATCGTGAGTCTATATATATATATATATATATATGTATATATGCAATTCAATTTTCGCTTCGGGCTGTGTTTACATGCGTCACCATGCAAAGTGAATTTTGACCCATATATATATATATATATATTTTCGAATAACAACATCATATCAATGATGCTTCATCAACCCATGCACAATTATATTCATATTCACCAACTAATTTTCATCTTTAATTATTTTTCTCAAAGTGAGTTTTCAAAAGATCTAATGTTATTCTTTGTTCAAATTGCACACGACTGCTGACAAGTTTATCTGTCACTTTTCCAAATATTTATTCATTCCGACGTTTTTAAACTCCTATCTGTTTAACATATAATATTCTTAAACTTATAAGTAGGGGTGAAACTCGTTAAACCAGTAATTACAATATTTTATAAAAAAAAAATTTGAAAATGAATGAAAAAATAAAAGTAAAAATAACTGCACAGAAATATTCAAAAATAACAAAGACGTTTTCTGGTTATTTTTTAAAAATCGTATAGCAGTTAGTATACCTAAACCAAAAAATAAAACAATCTTATTCTCCAAATTAGTATATATATTATCTGATGTATATGTAAGCTTATGTATAAGGGGAGGTTACTTTGATCGACACGCGTAAAAAAGGAGTTTTTTATGCAATTTTTAAAGGCACTTAGAGTGTAAGAATCAATAAGCGGTTTTTTGTTTATAGTTCATCAACAAGTGAAGAATTTGAAAAAATTTACAGAAATAACAAAAAAATTTCAGAATGGCGGCTGCAGCCATAGATTCATGAGACAGTGTAAGGCGCGCTCCAACTTACCCGCAGCGCTCCCTAGGTCTGTACCATCATTTAAAACATTAAATAATAAGCAATTTAGTTAATTGAATATAAAAGTGGGACCGTGGACCTAACTTTTTGAAAATTAAATGATTTTTAGAGAAAATATACAACTTTGAAAAAAATGCTTTTTTCGAAATTTTTTTCGAAATTCTTATCTAGGCCTAAACCATTATTTATTCATAAAAAGCTCAAAATGTTAGTGGTCCCGGTAATTCAATTCTGCAAATATATTTTACTTTGTTTCAAGTCAATCGGACAAGTCTAGGATGAGCTAGAGCGCTGCGAGTACATAAACAAGAAGTTTCTCAGGAAACGTAATTGAAGTTTGGCGTTTGCGTTACAACGTGCTTAACGCTCGGCCGTTAAGACACTATATCTCCGTTAAAAATCAAGTAAACAAAAAATCCTTTTAGGTAGACAATTTAGACATATTAAATATTGATAAAATGTAAAAAAAAAATGATCGATTTTTTCATCGCTGATCAGAGGAACCTCCCCTCAATTGATTAGAAATTTAAAAGTTAAAAAAAGCAAAAAAAAAAAAGAATTTTGTTTGAGAAAATAGTCGTGGGAAAGAGAACTAAATAAGGCATTCGCAATTGCAAAAAAGACACCTGCACCTTTCTCTTGATAATGCATGAAGCGGTGTTTTTTTAAGTCAACTTCGTTTTCACTTGATAAATTATCTTCCACAAGATGACAAACTTCAGTGACCGATAAAAGCAATTACTATAGCACTCGATAATCGAACTGCTATCTGATTACCAAACTTTTCATTGAATAATTTAAGCACATTGTTGCGCATGGCATACCCTAATTAAAGCAGTTTTTATCGCAATTACATTGGGCATTTCGAATCATCGAATTCCTTTTATTATCAACCCACATCATCTTGTAGAAGAATCCGGCTGATTAATTAAATCAATTAAATTATGACGCTGCGACCCATAATTATGTTAGTAAAAGCTATTTCAAATATGACATCATTTATATCTTACAGAATACGTTACTGAAACCTACATTTTTAATTCAATATCAATACTGCATAACTTCAACAATATCAAATAAAAACTAATGATAATAATAATAATAATAATAATAATAATAATAATAATAATAATAATAATAATAATAATAATAATAATAATAATAATAATAGTATGATCTAAATTTTCAAAAAAGAAACATCTTTGTTATTTTTTTATTTTCTCATTCAACGAAATAAGATGGAATCTGAGACAAAAATAGTAATAATTAATTGTAATTTATTGTGGATTTTTAGGTGGGAAAAACGTGGATACATCTGCGTTAGTGTAGCCAATCAGGTGTTACGATAGCCGGCTGTCGCGTGGCACGGGTACACCTGTCTCAAGAAGTATTGCTTATCCTGCTAGAAGAGTCTCCGCAAGCCAGAGTCAAGGGGCAGAAGGCTACTGCTAAGCTGTCAGCTGCCGCAGCAGCTGAACGAGATCATCACTAAAAATTCCTCACTTCTATCTTAATAATTGCACTGTTATATAAAAATCCCAGTTATTTACGATCTTTTCCCTTTTTTGCAATATAAAAGCCGGACATTTGATTTGCTGCACAAAAAATTGATTGAGAGGAAATCAAACTTGAAGTAAAGTAAAATATAATTTGTACGATTTTAATTTTCGGCCAAGATTTGGCACAGCACTGTGCAAAACAAGTAACAAAAATCAATACACAAATATCAATCATACAATGTATTGTCCTTTTAAGAATTTGTTTTCGAAATCAGAACTTGCAAAAGAAGAAAATTAGCTCAACAATGATATTTATTATTTGTAATATTATTTATTATAAATTACAGATGATCATTGTGAATGATACTTAAAGCAATAGAGGATGTTTATAATCGACACATTGATATGCAAATAGATCCGAGTATAGTGTCAAACAAGAAACAAGATGCGTAATCTAAGTTGAACAAATAATAAACAGTAACAATTCTCAAAGTAGTTACAATTAAAAGTAAAACATGCACAAAATCAAAAAGATGTAAAAGGACTTTTTCTTAAAAAATAAGAAATTATAAAAATAAATGAAAATGAACCTCTAACTTTTATTAAAACGTTATACAGCTTTTTTTACCTTTTTCATCCTGGACATTAAAGCAGTCGTCAATGAAAAAATTGAAGAACCGTGCGAAAGGATTGAGCATGCAAAAAACAATTGTGCGTCAAAACGAAATAAAAAACGAGCGTTAAAAATTGTAACATTTCATTATAATTAATAATTGCAAATGTATCCCTGGAGATACATCAGGATGATGGACATTACTTTAATTTTATTCAGATTTTTCAAAAACTTGTGTAAAATGTAGAATGTTTCGATCAATGGTTAGGATGCGAAGTGATAATACGGTACTGCATGTCTATATTATAAACAATATAAAAAAAAAGATTTCTATCCCGAATGTCAAAAATCGCTTAATTATAGTTTTGCTTTCGCTATATAAATTCGAGTTTGTTCAAACATAGAAACAGTCGAAACATTTTAGCTATGTCTCAAAATTAAGAATTTTGCCCTTTTTGTTTTTATTTCTATGTTTCGATTTTTTGCAAGAAAACAATGCAAACATTTGTTTGTTTTCTATTTAATCAGACCACCCTTTACATTACAGGAAAATATAAGGCCTTTATGCCATTGCTTGTAATAATAATAGTATATTTTTTAAGTGAACGCGCGTATCTGACAATATACATATTAGGATAAAAAGGGTTAAACGCAATTAAATTTAGATTTTGTTTATAATTATTCATCATATTATTTTGTTGCTTGAAATGCAACGAAAGTGTAAGATAGTTTGGGAGAAGAGGGGGGGGGGGACAAAATTGCGCGCCACGTGACCGCAAAACGCGTGCTCTGCAGCTGCGGCGGGTTTTTGGTCGCTCCACTCCATCTGCGACTGCTCTTGGCGTGAGCTCGGCCGCGACAGTTCAACAATCAACATCAAGTGTCGTTCGAACTCGCACCCAAGTTTAAAAATAAACGTACAATTTTTACTATTCCAATAACGGCGGTTCCTTTTTTTAATTGCACAGAATGTTTGAGTGCAAATATTATGTGAAGTGAGAAACAAGTGCATTCTGTTTCTGAAGCTGCAACTACTTTTCCCCGGAGCGCTTAATTGAGAAGAAGAAATTGGATTTTAAAAATTGATTGGCAAAACATGGAGAAAGTTGCAGTTTTGCTGCTGGCTGTCGTTTTAATTTTGGCTCTCGTTCAGGTAAAGCCATGAAACTTTTTATCAAAATTTGTCAACATTTGTTTAATATTCATTACTATACGAACATTCTTACTCTGTTTACATTAGATTTCAGAAAAATCATTTCATATTTATTCATTATTTCAAATCTCTTTTTTATTGAAAATGTTATAGAGTATATAATCAACTATATTAAATGTTGATTATTTTGCGAAGAATTTTATTTAGTTTGCCATCAAGTGAAAGTAAAAGCTTGTGAAAATTGGGCCAGTAAAAAAATATTCGTTTAGTTTAAAGTTGATAAATACGTAAAATAACATATGAGAGATTTGGTGTAGATAGAAGGGAAAACGGCAATTCAGAACGGGAAGCATTAAATTGGGAATTGTGGCGATTTTTGCGATAGGATCGGTTAACGAATGCGGCCGGCCGTACGAACAAAAACTAAAGGGCTGAAAAAGGGGGATTAACAGGATGAAAAAATGGGGGGGAAACGCGAAGAAACGCCGGTTCGACCGGGAAGATCGCAACCCGGTCAAATGTCCGCTCTAATAATGTATATAAATCGTGGGAGCGTATCCTCTTTTATCCTACCCGCCTCTCGTATTTGCATTGCCGAACTCATTTGTTTTGTTTTTTCTCATGGAATACATAAATACAAATCACGATCCATTTTGTAACCCTTTTTTATATTCATATCTGTGTGTACATTTTGTTATATTTTAAAAAAAAATATCAATTTTCACGGAAACTAAATAAAAGTAAAATGAACTGATTTTATCATTTTAAAAAAGGATTTAAAAATGAGAAAAAAGAGGGTTGCGATTTTGCTTGTTTATTTTTTGTCGAAACGAAATATAGAGTAAAAAACTACAGGGTACATTTCAGGAAGACAAATACACAAACGTTGTTTCATTTCATTTTTAACGGACGTGCACTTGTGGAAAATTTTGGTTGCGCAGTTTCCCTTTTGCATTAAAAAAAAAAAAAATAATAAATACGTGCACGTGTAGCTCGGTTAGGGGATAGGCGTACGAGTGCAGGTGCGGATGCTAATGCAACCGGTGTGCGCACTATTGTAAAGTACTTCAAGTATCACCCCTGATCGAAGGTCGTATTTATTTCATCCGCCTTCGTAATTGAAAATTCTGCTCAAAATTAATGTGCTTGACAAAAAATGTGAAAATATTCCGATGCAAGGCAATCTCACAATTTTGTCAAGTATTTTTCATAACTTGAGACGGAATTTAAATAAACATGTTAATAAATGGAATGTTCCGATATAAAATAGCATATTATTTATAAAGCAGACATTTTCACTCATTTTTTTCTCATTTTTATATACTTTTACTTTACTTGGAAATGAAAAAATATTATAATAATAAATCCTTCATATTCTGACTGATCTTGTGACTTAATATAAGTGTTTTGTATTGAGTAAAGTGAAAATTGCCAACCAAATGAGCTATCGTTTGAACATTGCATCGAAAACCTTTTCTGATAGACTTTGACAAAGTCACTTATAAGGACTGAATGAGCACAAGCATTTTGTCGCTAACGAGATATTTTAATCCTTAATAAACCGACTCTATTCAGCGCTATTCACTAGCTCCACTTTTGTCGTTGATTTTGACTTTCAACCAAAACATTTTTTTCTCCCCTTACCTCCGTTGTCTTTGAAATCAATATACACGCAACTTAATTGCGCTGAACAAACTTTGTATTTCGTACCATATTCTTCTACCCTTTATCTACATTTTTGTACTCGAAAATTTCATTATTCAACTTTTTTCATATTTTTTTCATCAGTATAAAAGAACCGCACGTTTATTTATCTTTATACAAGTCCACGCACATTTTATCTCAAATTATATTTTTCGAAATAAAATGTGCATTTTAAAAATACAGATTTTATAAAAATAACAAAAGCATACAATTCTTTGAAATTCGCAATTACAATAACAAATATTAACTACGTTTTTCATTGGAAACATTTTATGAAAAATGACTTGTCAGTTTTATTAACACTTTAGTTCTGGAGCAGCACGAAACAGCATCGGTGTGAGCATAACCAAAAAAATCGCTGGGGATGCATGTATGGTGGGTCACGTGACTATTTCGCGGAATCGTATTCGCTCTGACCATATCGCTATCTCACTTTGTACTATTTTCGTCTTTATTTATTTTCTTGAAAGTGAAGGGGCACTGTCCAGAACTAAAGAGTTAAAATGTTTTTTTTTGTTATTTTAAAAATAAAAAAAAAAAATAAAAACTGAAAAGTGTGAAAATAATAAGGCCCGATGATTAGCCTGGGTACAGTTTTTTCGTTTATTTTATAGGCAATGCAAAAATTGAATAGCACACCAACGGAATTGTTAAATGCCACAATGGCCCTGCGATACTATTGCCTTTACACGGGCCGGAAGTCCTGTGCATACCCATCAACGCGTGTTCCGCTGTTTCTGTTCCGTTGTCACAGTCACAACAAATATCACCCGCTTTTTTATATCCCCTTTTCCTCTCTTGTTTCACTATTTCACAACATGTATGAATTCTAAAATATCGCATTGAAATTAAAATGAGCGCGATGAGAAGATAAATTATAAACTTTCTTTCATTTTAAGCTTCATTCTAGTCTCTCTAGAATAGACATTTATTCATAGCTTCTTTCTCCATTTTCCCATTCATTTATTTACCCATTTCAATGTTCGAATCTTCTCTTTTCCAACTGGATTCAGCGAATGAAAACTGCAAAAATGATAAAAGCATCTTTTTTAAAAGGTTCTGTCAATTTCAAAATGCGAACGAAATTGTTTCAACTTTCTATTTTTTTTTCAATTTATCTCTGAAAGAAAGTGGAAAAAATTGAAGAAAATTTTTTAACTCGTTCAGTTGTTTTTATAATTTTGGGTAAAAATTGTTGTTTTACTATTTTTGCACTCAGAAACAAAGGCAAGATTTGATTCGACTCGAGAAACTCGATTGCTTGATAAGATTGCGGTCAGAAAACGCGCAAAGCGCACAAAAAATAACGAAACGTTCATACAGTAAATTGTAAAGCGAGGAAAAACAGCTTGCGATACACCCGTAAAAGTTTAGCTTTTGTATGTGCGCTTTTAAAAGCCGACTTCGACGCGAAACATCAAAGCGCAGTTGAAAGCAGAATACCCTTCAAAAATATAATGAATGCCCGGCGCTTTTTCTCTCAAGAATTGTTCGCCCTTTTTTATTGGCGCTGTGGTGAAAATTGTTAAAATTGTAAAAACAACAACAAGTTCTTTTTTCGTTTTCATTTTGAGTTTAGATTAAAATATACAAGTATTACAAAGCGCAAAACTACGAGGAATAAAATAACAAAAATTATTTTAATGCATTTGAAGAATTATTGGAAACGTACAAAAAAACAAATTGTAATATTAATTTTTTAGTTGTGCAAGACAAAAAACTTGAAAAAAATAGAATAATAAGATGAAATGTTGTTTATTAAATTAAAGAGTTAAGTTGAAAAAAATGTCTAAGGGGGTGTTTGTGAACCCTTGCGGCAAATTGACACGACGAGGCATCCGTACGAGCGATACTCGGCTCGTGTTACACGTCAAATTAAACTACGAGCTTGGCGGCGAATTGGCCGCAAATTGACGGGAATTGACGCCACTAATGAAGAATTCATTGCAACATTTCCTGCCTCACTGGCCAATCTACTTCGCAACTATTATTTTTTCATCTTCGCTTCGATAGATTTTCATGATTTTATGATAAATTAAAAACCTCTTGCAATTCAATCACACGTGAATTTTGAGATTAATCGCTCTTTTGATCTGGGTCGAGTGCTGCTATGCAAGTAAATATTTCATCAGAACAAAAACTTGATTCATATAAATATGTACTCTCTTTCATTCGGTTCAACGCTGGAATAAGAAAAAATTAGTAATAAGACAAAATGAGACAAAGTGTTCCGGGTTGAAGTTTAACATTCATGTTTGGAGAGACAAACAAGCGCGCCAATCAAATCTTTTATGAACGATATTTTCTTTGATAAAATATTAGCGTCTGATATGTTCTCTCAAAATTGATTAAAAAGTGACATCAATCGTTTATTTCTGTGATTTGCAAAGTGAGTTTGAACATCCGTGACAGGCAGCTCAAAAGTGCCAATTAAAATTGTATAAGCCGTCTATTTTGGATTTACCTGAAAAATTACTCTTTGAAATTATATTTGATATCAAATCATGACTTTTTTATTCACTTTGAAATATTCCAAAGAACGAATATTTTCTCTTTCTTATTTTATATTTGACATATTAAATATTTGAAATTGCATCTGATGTTATAAATGTTGACTTTGAAGTAGAAAAAAGAAAAGAAGTTGGTTTAAAGGAGTTGATCTCCTCGTATTTATTATTTCACAAATAGCGCCGGCTGTTGATCGGCTGGCTTCTCAAACAGCCGGCGCGTGCCGCTGATGATGTAGCAGATGTTCGGCGATCACTTGTTCAATCCGCTTTGCATAATTCTTGATGAAAAAGTTGGAGCGTAAAAATTGATTCGAGGATCATAATTACGTTATTATCGATTTCTGAATAAAAGCTGGGGGAACGCGTATCAATTCATTCTCCCTGATATGCACTTTTTAATCCTAAATTGGATCAAACTTGATTCGAAATCGTTTGCACAATTTTTTCAACTTTCTTTAAAATTCTATGTCAGTGATGAAATTAAAAAAAGAAACAAACAAAAATGTTATGAACATTGATCAAGTTAATACTAACCCTAGTTGAAAGTAAAAAAGCAAAAAGAAAAAAAAATAAGAAAGGGTCGACAACGTGGAATAATAAAAGCGAAAAATGAATGGTTACAGGTGAGTTGGAGCCATCCACACATGCGACATCACCGAATGGGCCCCCATTGCAGCAGATGTGGCCCAGGCTATGGCGTAACGAAGAACTGCGCCCGGGGGCGTGATACCGTATGTGGGGAATGTGAGCAAGGCACTTACAGTCCTCACCATAACAGTCAGCCCTGCTGGATCTGCTCGCGCTGCGGTCCCGGATTGTACGAGGCTCATGCATGCACGTCCAAAAAAGACACCGTCTGTGATTCGTGTCACCGACAGGCGCCAGACAATCTTGATTACCAGCGCAAGTGCAAACACCATCCGAAATTTTATTTGGCACCGGAGGACGCCAAGGACACTGGCGAACAAACCATTCTGGTCAATGACAATGATCTCATCGATGCCCTCAAAGATAAAGAGCAGATACTTCGTGAAGACGCCGAGGCTGCTCTCAACGATAGAATTCATTCTATTGACAGCAAAGAACATAGGGTCTGACATCAGCGGTCTAAGATGTTTTATATGAGACTGAATAACTGAACATTATTTTTAATATTTCTTCAACTGAAACATACTTTTTTCAATTCTATGAAAATTTGAAATTAAATTGTATAAGAATACATTTGTATAAGAATATTGTTTGAAAAGTTGATTAGTAGTTTGTTATATTTTTCATCTAATGTTTTATAAATCGAATGAAAAAAAAGGCGATTTGAATCTTTGTCTGAATATGCAAATGTTGACAAATGTGTATGACAAAATCGGATTTCGCAATAACCAGAACAAAACCAATGTTATAACGCGTTTTAAATTTTTGTATGCAAATCGGATGCAGTCGGTTTGTCGGGATCCCCGTGGAGCTTCACTTATCCGTATTTATTTTATCCGTCCCGTTGAGCTCGATAAAAATGAAAATTGCGCTCCAGTCGCGAGACAACGTCAAAATAAAATGAAATAGCGCGCCGATAGAAATTTAATTGCGGCTGGATTAGCGAAAGATTGGTACTTAAGCGTGCTACGTAAAATACAAACTCATTTTTTTCTCTTTGATCCAAAATGTAAAACGAAACTCTTTCTTTTATAAGCGTATCTACGTAGAATAAATAAATATAGTCTGAAAAATTTCTTTCCACAAGAAATTTTGCGAATGCAATATTTTTTTTTTTTTTTTTTTTTTTGAATTTTGCAAAACCTGCATTTACATTTAAATGGAAAATACCAAATATGATGGATTTAACTATAGCAATTATTTAGCTTAATTATCTATACACAAATTATGTTAATGCTTCTGTTTAAACTGTGTAATGTTAGATATCTAAACATTGTATGCTAGTCAAGTTGTCCAACATAAAGTCTAAGTAAATGAATCAAAGCAAATTCAAAGTCAACGTTTTTGTCAGTGTTTTTGACGAGTCGTCTGGTTTCAACTTTGTATATATTCATTTTTGTATTCATCAAGTATGATTCTACCCGTAGGATTCGAACGTACTCGAAAAATATCAATGTAATTGTAGGAAGATGATCGCTGTATAGCTAGGACTGAAATAAACTACTTTTTCTCACTGAGACTCGTTTATTATTATTATTATTATTATTATTATTTCAGTTTAGAATACTCCTTTGAATGCACACAACAGTGTCACAATCAGGAATTTTTGAACGGAACAAAAACACCAATCAAACTTAGTCCATAAAGAAATAAAATTTATTCAAAATCAAAATTAAGATTTAAAAGAGAACCAGGTATTTAAGAATTTCCGAAGAAAAGAAGAAGATATGCCAATTTTACAAGCTTTTCAGAAATTCTTAAACCCTGGAGATACAATTTTTAAAACCAAACAAAAAAAAGTTAAGAAAGGAGAAAGAAAAAATATAGATATAAAATACGTATAAAATAAACTTACAACTAAACAAACGTACCGAGATAAATCAATGTTGAAAGTACAGAAATTTTGAAATTGGAAAACGCAACGTGAAGACCTGGTTATTGATTTACAACTAGCATCAACTTCATTAGCTTATTTTGTATTTCGAGAACAAGACAAAATTATAGATTTGCCATCTAAATATGTTCATGAATGTGACAACAGTGACAACCACATTTTCAACATCTCTTTTGATATACAGGTTCATTCAAAACGTTCTAAACGAATAATTTCTCTTCTATATTTATTCAAGTTTTCATATATGTATAATTATGACAGACAAACGGTTTTACGCGCAATCTACACTAATTGGTAATGAAACGTAACGAAGAGAGAAAGGGGCGCAAATCTATACGGTAGAAAATAAAATTGTATAGCGATAACGAATCTATTTGATTCAAACAGAAATATTGTCGCGTCAACAAGTAAAAATTGACACACCTAAGTGTATGAAAAATTATACACGTCAGCGGAATTCAATATGAGCAAACAAAATTTGCCTTGCAATTTGTATAATAAACATAAAATTATAATTGAAAATGATTTAGAAACATTGATCATAAACACAATTGAGCTTCGTCGGGTCGCTTACGCTACAAAGTAATCATTTATTATGCACGTATGTATATTATTTATAGACGCACGCAAAATGTTCCAAAATTCGATCCTTAGGAAAACTCAAGATATACATCCACCGTTCGTTACGGACAGCAGCAGTGATTTGTATAAATTTATCATATATACAATATATATTATAACAATTTTATAATAATGCAGAAGCCATTGTGCAACTCATACACTTCCCATCAAGAGGCTCCGAAAAAATAATAATAATAAAAAAAACGTCATCATCAACTTCATCAAGTTCAGAACATTGATTCTGGAACATTTTGCTTAGATTATTATTTTCCGGCACGTTTACTCGCAGAGTAAAAACCGAAACACAGGCCAAGTATTTGCTCTCGTTTATGTTTTAATATTTCCTGATAAATTTTTGTTTGTCGTCCCGAACCGTCTTAAAGTATACGCGACTGAAAGGGAGCGTTTTGAAAAAGACGAAGGGCCGCGCAAAAGTATCAACCACAAAGCTCCCTCGCACCCTTTTTCAAACGCTCCTTTGTAAATCAATAAATTATACATCTGCAATAAAATACCTATTCATCAACGGTTTTAAATAATAATAATTAACCATGAAAAATTAATAGTAATGACAATCTGAGTGATCGCGACCTAATACTTTCCGCAAAAGTTGAAAATCTCGCGACTTTCAAATTGATATTTTGTTTTGCTTCGTTTTGTTTTTGTCCCCTCTAACAGATTCTGGCTTATATTAATGTTGGTTCTGTATTTATATATATATATGTTTGGTTTTATCTGCGTCACACAAGGCGTACGCTCAATCTCTAACAAATCCTTGTTCATACGTTGCAAATAACATATTACGTTTTCCCATTTAATAAGTATTAAATGTACGTTTTCCTTCCAATTTAAAACTGATCCACCAACAGGTCGCAAACCTCAATGGACATTGTTTCTTTGCTGGAACGCACCGTAAGTCGGAACATCTGCAAACGCAAGAAAATAAGAGTAAGTAATGATGGACGATCAACTGATAAATTGATAAATTGTGCACAATTGGCAATTACCTCAGCCTGTTTATTAGGCTCAAGACGTAACAAACAACCAATCTGGCCAGATCTCATATGCACGATGCCCGCGCAAACAAAGTTGTCGGGATTTGGATCGATCCCATCGAGCAGTTGCATTCCAAAGCCCTGCAATTTTGTACGAACTGCAGCCAAGTCCATTGGTTGTTGCGCTTTAAAGATTTTCTGCGAACGCTGCTGATTCGCTCTGAAATTCATTGATACTTTAAACAATGCAAACCAATTGAGAACGTCTCTTTTTAAATTGAAACACTAATTTATTTACCCTCCGAGGTTCTTCCACCGAGCAAAAAATGATTCGCCGTTCATCTCCGTTGGCTCAAAGAATTTGTTTATTGTTAGGGGTAATTTCATTGCTATTTTTTGAGGCACGTTGTTGTAAACGAAAGTAATATTCATACTAGGCGCATCTGCAACAAAATCGTACAATATTAAATCGGTTTCAAAGTTTAATTGAACAGCAGGAATGAAAATGAAGTACCTGCATAATCATCAATACATTCTGCATTGATCATTTGTTTAATCTGAGCTCCAGCTTCAAGCACAGGATCTACAGGTTGAACCTGAACCTGAAGCTTGGCTTGGTTGTCATCCGACCAGGACAGCTGCGTTTGGAAGCTGTGTAGCGAGTGTTTCGTTTTGTTACCATAGAACAGACCCACGCGTCCGAGATTTTGACGAAATTCAGATTTTACTCCAATTTGAATCAGATCATTCTCAAAAAGAACTCCGTTTAGTTTGCATACGAACCTACAATCAAATATTGGGAAAAGTGTTTTTAAATTGAAAAGTTTATTGCAAATTTGTTACTAGTTTGAATAATGACTTACTTTTTGGGATTGTAAGTGCTTGATGAACCGTTTGTCACACCTTTGTTTGGCAGATTGTAAATGTCACCTAAAACGTCAAGGAGAACACCTGTATTGCTCGTTGGTTGCGAAGACGGAGGTGTGGACAATCCAAGCAGGTCAGCAGATGATGAGTTGTTTGCCGCAGCTTGCGCTGCTTCGTGGTGATTTGTTGTCGGAGCCGGACTCTTTCCTTCCCTCACTTCAGCCTCCGGTATTCGGCCAGGCTTTTTCTTCTTAAGAACTGCAAGGATCGAAGACTCTCTTTCCGGAAATGCAGGCATCTCCTCCAAAACTGTGGCCTGTAAAGGTCAATGATTTTTCTTAAATCAATACGAGTCTGAATGAGAACTCGTTTGTATAAACAAATATTGTTCATCTGTACCAAGACATCCGGCGACGCAATCATACTGAGTTGCAAATACTCTGACGCTCTTTGCTGCAATTCCGCGTCCGCACTACGCAGGTTGCTGTCCTGTTGGAAGATTTCTTGGATCTGACTTCGAATTTCTGGGAACAGGTTGACGAACTTGATATAAGTTGAGAGCAGCAGTGCTCTGGTCATTGGAGAACATAGATGATACTGAAATGCAAAAGAGAATGCTAAGATCGAATAATTTGGAAGATCAGCGAAGATATTTTTTTAATTTTAAAATTTGCCATTTACTTTGGAATGTAACAGACGGAACTGAACCGAAGGAGATGAACGCTGATCACCAGCAATCAAGTTGCCAAATTCACCAAGAATGTATCCGCCAACTTTGACCATGTTTTCGTGACAAGCCGGAGCTTGTAGTGCCTATAAAATACAATTAATAAATAAATAGTACATCAAATAGTTTTTTTTGTGTCTATTTTAAGGTAGTTGCGCAGGTACAATTTTGTCCGAAAATTTAGTCGCGATGGTTAGTCTGGAAACTTTTACTGTTAACAAATGTGAAGTCATTTTCGAATATTTATTTATTTTATTCGATTTGATAACAATCTGAAACACAAAGTTTTATACTGCAGGACTACCTTACACTTGACTGTTCTTTTTTGAACTTACTTCAAAAACAGTTTTCGCCGCATAACCCTGAACGTCCTCGCGATTGATGACTATCTGAATGACTCGATACCAAACCTCCTCGGAAACGTAATCTCCAGCTATCCTGATGAGATTCAAGATAACGTCGACGTACCAAGTGTAATCCGTGGCGTATTTCTCTGCTAGAATGGCAACTTTAAGGACCATCTCCTCTCGAATCGAGTAATCTGCCGTCTCCAAATAATTAAGCATTTCCTGAACAATCTCTTCAGCGTTTGTTTTATCGCACATGGCATAGAGCAAGTCAACAGCACGCTGTCGCACCGAGACATCTTTCTCCATCTTCATCGAGAGGATCACGACCTCCTGGTGCTTCTTGACCGCCTCGTGCGAGAACTCGGATGTCGCCAAGTGACACATCGACTCGAGCGCCAAATATCGTAGATTTGTCTCTCGGTTTGAGAGGAACTGCCCGAGTTGGTTGCAGGCACGTACCAAAAGATTTGGCTCGCTGTCGTTGTGGATGATGAGGCTGATTGCTTCGAAAAGCACCGCGTTCTTTGCATTCGAGTGTTGAACCTTCTTTGATTTCGGAGGCTCCTGTGCTTTGTTCAAAATTGTCTCTAGGCATTCGTTCAATCGACCTCGAACGCCAGGGTCTTCAGCTTTGAAACAAAACGGAAAAGCCGATCACAAATCAAACTTAATAACGTACAGTTTATCAGAAAATAAACAATCAACAAATGTTTCAAGTTTGAATTCATAGATGAAGTACCTGGGGGATTATAGTTTTGCAATAATCGAAGCAGTTTAACAGAGAGCCAAGGTGCGGGCACAAAATAATACGTATAGTCTTGTAGATCAGTATAACTTGAAGTAACGATCTGAAATTGAGAATTAACAATTTGGTTACAAGATTTAGTAAACGGAATTTCAAATATCGCGTGCGATCGATACTGACCCTACTTAATCTGGAAACGGCAAGGCTGACGCAACCCTTATATTCTTCGGGATTTCTTTTAACAAGAGCATCGATGAGCGATGCCGCAGCTGTGACAACACCCAAGTGCTGATCGTTCAAAAGATGAACAATCCGAGATGTCCATTCGCCGCCGGGAACTACGTCTGGTGCAGTTCGTAACAGACGCAACAGGCAAAGGGCGGCACTTTGTTTTACAACGTCCATCGTGTCACTAAAATGACAATTTCAATTTTGAAAGTTGCATTACACATTGAACAAGTTTTAACAAAAAATAGCGAGTTTACCCTGAAACAAGCAATTTTGGAATTTCATTTCCAAAAGCCTCAGCCATATCTTTGCTGCCAATATTGGCAATGCACTGTAGCGAGAGATTAACGTGGATCGGGTTACGCGAAGCCAAGTCATTTTTGATACTCTGGATGATTAGTTTGATAAGATCGCTGTTTGTGTTTACAAGAACCGAGATGAAGAGGTAGCCCTGAAAGATGAAACGTGTTCAGAAGCAGCACATTGTCGTCCCATTGACTGCAATTTGCATCCACTTACGATTTGCTTTTCAGAGTATTTGTTACAAGAAAGCAGGTTCACCGCCTCCATGTGACCAAAGTCGATATCGTGGCCGAGCAAGAAGATGAAGAGCAACTTGCAAACGTACTTCTTTTTTTGGTATCCATCCAGCGTCTTATCGCCTTTGAATTTGTTCCGAATGTTTGCCAGTTCCTTGTTTATTCTCTTCACCTCGGCCTCCTTGCTCTTACCTGCGAATTCAATATCAAATTAATGGACATATTTTTTTTAATTTTTAATCAGTCAAAGTCTACAAAATACAAAGTACATTTCTCAAGGTCGAATGGACGAAAAAAGCAACAATGGCAACAGGCCACTTGGCTTTTCATCAACATTATTGTTTGTTCGCCCAATGATTATTTTGTTAAGGTAAACAATTTGACGGAAATTTTATCGACAAATGGAAAGTTAAAATTGTAAACGTAATATCTTTGAAAGCAGAGGAATAATCTGTATCAGAGTTCCGCCCCCCATGTCCCGCCAAATGTTTGTATCTCTCTGCTCTCCATGGCACTTTATCACTAATAGTTTGATGCGATGTCTTCATGGACAATTTTGCTTCTACTTTTTAAATTCTACTCTTCTTAAATTACTTTTTTTTGTTCTAAACAAATACAAAATTGTGAACAACATTTATTGGCGTTTCATTTCTTTTAATTCTCCAATGGGGGGGGGGGGGTTATTATCAAGTTCGGTTCGGTACGGTTTGAGAATGGTAGAACAGTTTGAGTGTAAATTTATTAGTCGAGATTGATTCGCTCTTATTGACTGACACAACTCGGTTCAAAGAGCTCACTTAAAAACGTCGACTTACAATTTCTTATGTCAGAAATGAAGACGGCGAGGCCGCGCATCGCATCCCCCCGCACACCCGGCATCTTTGCTAGCGCAATTTTGGAACCACCTGTAACACACATTTTTGTTATTTATTTTCTCTTTTTCTTTCTGTTTAAAAACAAAATTTTTATCACGAAAGAAATTGAAAAAAAAAAAAAAATAATGTTTGTTCTTTGAGTTTAATTATATTAATGATCTTTTAATTGAAAACTGAGAAAATTAACGGTTGATTCAAGGTTTACGTTACCGAGATAAGAGCAAAACTTGTTGTACAAATTTAGAATTACAATCTTTGACAGCCCGGAAAAAATCAATTATTAGACATACTTTTAACATTTTTGTTCAATATAACAGTAAATAACATAAGGAACAACAAATGATGAAACAATTAAATATGACAAAAATAGTAAAGAAGGATAAATTGATGTGAAAAATAAAAAAAAAACGAATGAGAAATGAGTTTGTGGAAATAAAAATGTTTGTGAATAAATAACGAGCGAGAAAGGTGAATGAAAAGTAAGATTGAGACGTGCGCGAAATGTCAAGAGAGGTGAGAGGTATGACCCAAGTTGAAGCGTGATAAACTTGGCGAGAGAATAATATAAGCAAAGATAAAAGAATGGAATTGGTGAGGAACTGAGAAAAAGAAAAGAAGGAAAAGAGGATGCAAATGTGTTTACAACAGGAGTGTGGAAGAACGTTACATAGGTGGTCGATGTGGCACGAAGAACTCGAGGGGAAAATCGATAGTCGCGGAGATGGTGGAGAGATGAGAAACGGACGAACTTTACGTACTTAGGTAGAACGGGCTTGAAAGGGACCACGGACACGGCGGTTTTCCGCCGGTGTAACGCGCTGGCTATCTTGAGCGGGTGGCAGCTCGCGCGATTATGCCAATTGCGCCGTCTCCAAGACACCTATGCGGCCGAATCGGGCGCCCACTCGGCCGCGCACCAAGTGCCAATGGAGAACCAAATTTCGAGCACGCAGTTCGCCGATCGCGATTCACACCAACGCACAGCACACCACAGCACACCAGACGCACAACTATGCACAGACCACGGCCCTGATCATTCACTCGATCTCGCCATTTGCAACTTTAACTGACACTCGCCGAGATCTGCCGAGATCCTGCCAATCCGATGTATTCCAATTCCAATGTTCCCAACGAAGCTGTCATGGCTGCGCTATATGACAATGCGCATGCGCAATAACTACAATTTTTTTCAATTTTAAACAATATCACTTAATTTTTTCACGCATTTATTGTTTTTTAATATATAAGATGAAATCTGTTTGGCTCTTAATTGCATTGTGGAATTGGATAGAACAAATTGAAAAAACATTTGTTTAAAAATCGTAGCATTCATAATTATGTTTTTAACAGCACAAAAAAATATAATTTATAACAATGTAATTTTTGATATTCATTCGTCGTTGGATAGTTCGCGTTCTAAAACAAAACAATATGATTTGTTTATAACAGTTTTTTGCATTTAGATGATAGTTTGTGTCAAAAAGGTTGAACAAAAAGTTTATGAAGTACTTCAACTGCCATTTTGTATTTTCTCCAACAAAAATTTCATCCTGTTCTTCATGAGCGGCTGACCGTTTTTCGTCTTCTGAGATATGATCTTTAGCTTTTTAAGTTTGTTCTCTTTATATTTTTTTATCGCCTCTTCCTTTTCTTTGTGTTTTCTAGCATATTCGTCTTTTCTTTTACGTTGTTCTTCTTGTTTCTTTATGAACTCTTGTTTCGCTTTGAAGAATCCATCAATTTTTACATCGCTAAAATGTTTCAGTTTAAAAATCAGTTTAAAAATTAGTTCTTTAATTGGTCGCATGTTTTTTGTATGCTGAAGATTGCATTCTGATACCTTCGGGATTTGTTATTTTGTTCTCCTTTGCCACCAACTGAAAAGTTTTGTTTATCTTTTGACAACTCTTTGAAATATTTTCTCTTGATAGCTAGAGTTTTTTTCTCTTCCCATTGTTGAACTGAAAGAAGCATCAAGTAAGAGTTATATAAAAGAAAAGTAACGCCAGAAATAAAATTACGAAGAAAATGTATTTGGTTGTTGTAAGAGCTAGATTTATTATCATCAATATTTACCTCTGTATTTGTTGCTATATTTTTGAAGCCTGTACTTTTTTTTATCAAACGGTTTTTTAACGGATTCATCTTTCTTTGATTCCGTTGTTGACATTTCTATGTTTCGCTATTATCGAATGGCAATGTTTTTAAATTCTGCAATCAAACAATTATTTAACACTTAACAATTCAAAATTTCAGGTTATGTTTAATAAACAAAATTATGTTTGTATGACTTATTGTTATTGATGATACATGTAATTGTTGTTTAAACAACTTACGCAAATCCGAGTTGGAATTTTTATTGTAATTCGTACTTCAGTTTATGTCGTTTATGCTACAATAACTAATATTATTTCAAATATCAAAACATTCGACAGTCGAGCATGAGGTGCCATATATGCACATATATGCTCGAGACTGCTCGAGACAGCGCACTGTGGAGCCAAATATGAGGAGTGGGGGCGACTCGTACACCCATAGCGCGCGCAATTTAAAAAATTTTTAGTGTAAATAAAGAATAAATAAAGATAAATAAATAAGATAAATAAATAAAGATAAATACTTAAATAATAAACTATTAATAAATAAACATACAGACAAACTATATACGAAGACAAACAACAAAAACAATAAACAGTAACAAGTCAATATAAATCACTACTTTTTGTAATAATACACACTGTGATAATAAACGAAGATGGCGGCTGATGACAACTTAAATGAGCAAAAATAAAAACTTTTTCCCAATATCAGTACAGCGATTTTTATCATTTTAAGTTGGCAATAGCCGCCACCATTTTTTATTATTTCAGGCGTATTATTACAAGTAAAGATTAAAATTTTTTTTTATAATTAAATAAAATTACTTCTATTTTTTTATCACTGTTTATCTTTTCATTGATCATCATATTTTATGTCTGTTATTCACACTATGTTTGAATTTACAAAATTTTGATTTTACACTGCTTGTCATGATTTTTGTTGTTTTTGATTCTCTTTAATTTTACAGCGCTACTTTTTGACCTGATCATCTTTTTGTTGTTTGTTTTTACCGTGATCGTCATAACTGCTGTCCGTTTTTCACGCTATGTTTGAAATTAACAATGTTTAAATTTAAATTGCTCGTTCGAATTTGTCATTTTTGATAATGTTTATTTTTACAGTGCTTGTTTGGGATTCTCCCCATATAAAATGGGTTAATCATCTTTTCTTGGATTTACCAGCTTTTTCAAATTGTACTTAATTTTTGATCACTCATCGTTGGATGGCTCCAGTTTTAAGTGCATTCAATAGGGGGAAATGTGCATCAAAATTGTTTAAAATCAAAAGAATTCTATATATAATTTTGAAGCTAATGATTTTTTAACAAGTACGAAAAAGAAATAAGAAAAATTTGTTTGAAGAAAGTGAAAAAAATGTTGCTTTCATTGTTCAAAAAATTGGAACAAAGTAGTTAATTTTACCAGTACTGCAAGACAGCAGACAAATTATCCAAGAATATTTAACCATACGTATATACACTTTCAATAATTGTTTTCATGCAATACTGGGTTACATATTTACAGGGTCGATTGAAGAAGCAAAGTCGATACGTCAATGTCAATAATATATTTTCTCTATTGTTCTTAATTCATAATAATAGATTCGATGAAATCTTGTTCGGTCAACAATTCCTTACAATTTGATAACTCAAGTGACATAAAAAAGACAAATTCATTCTTCATCAGAAATTCGAAGGATCGAAAACGCGATCGATCAAAGTCCTTGTGCAATCTTTTTGAATCAACTCAATATCTGACTCTTCAAAAACCTACTGATTGCAAAATCAAGAGGCGAGTGTCGTACGAATGATAGACAACTACATTTTAACATTTCAAAATTAAAGTAAACGGCTGAATAATGTAACTCATCCGGTTTCTCAAAGCAACGAGTATCGAGTATACAAGCAAAACAGTTACATCTGTATCATATACAATTTTTAAATATTACATGCAAATTGGTTGTCGGATTCATGAATTTACGTTTGACATTAATTAATAACCGTAGTAGATTTTTAGTTTAGTAAGCGTGATTTGCGACAAACAATGCCGCGTCTCCCGCTGCACCAGTCACGCCACCAGCGTATTTTCCAAGCGCTGCTTCGCTGTTCGCCTAGAAAACAATCAAAAATCCATTAATTTCTATCCTCTTTTATCTTCTTTTTATTCATCCTAAAACAGTTTCAAAACGTTAAGGCGGTATAAAAAGTTCGATTGAAATTTTTAGGTTACAAAAATCGGTTCGGGGTCGTGAGCTAATACAGTAGTTTTGTTTATAATGAAAAATGATCAGGACAATCTTTGGAAAATTGTCTTTGTCCTGATATATTTTTCGTTATAACCAAAATTATTGTTTTGGCGCACGACCTCGAGCCGTTTTTGTAAACAAACCAGCCATTTTTATATCGCCTTAATACGAAAGAAATGAAACATTTATAGTAAGTTTCAAATATAAGATTAAAATAACGAAATTGGAGAAGAAATTAAAGGAATGTCAAACAAAAGAATACTTACGAAGTGTAAACAAAAATATTTGACTAATATGCATGTGCTTTGACAAACAGAGATTTATCTCCAGCTTTGCCGCTCACACTACCAGCGACATATTTGCCTTGACAAGCAGCTCCGTTTGCCTAAAATGTACAATGGTACAGGAGAACAAAAACAACATGCAAGGTTAACAAAATAATCAGGTGAGAAAAATCAAATCAAAATCGAACACAAAAATTCATCAATTAACAAAGGTGCAAAAGTTATTACAAAATAAAAGTGTTAGAATGATTAGAATTGTGAAACTCAAACACAAGCTTGTTTACAAAATCAAACTGAATTGCGATTTGCAAGGAAAATGATGGAACGAGAATTAAAAGGTCGATTGAAAGCAAACTTATGTTTCGATTTGTTTACCTTGGCTCGCTTAATGAGTTCTGCTTGTCCAGCAGCAACTTGTTCTGGTTTGCCGCCCCATGCGCGTAAAACGGAGGCCTGAAGGGCACGACCGTAACTGAAGGTAAGAGCCCAAGGTTTCTTTCCGGGGTGCTTGTTGATAGCGTCAAGATTGACTGATGCTTCCTCTTCTGACTGACCACCGCTGAGGAAAGTGATTCCAGGAACTGCTGGAGGAACTGTGCGTTGCAAAGCAGTCACTGTGGCCGCTGCGATTTCCTGAGGAGTCGCGCGTGTTGGGCAACTCTGTCCAGGTGTAACCATGTTGGGTTTTAATAGGGTTCCTTCAAGATACACGTGATGGTCGGACAAGGCCTGCAAACATTTCAAATTCAAAATCCAAATCTTCTGATTTAATTTGTATCGCCTTTTGAAAACGAATTGCAATTGAACATACTTTGTAAACAGCAGCCAAAACTTCCTCAGTGACTTCCTGGCACCGTTTAAGGTCATGATCACCATCGGGAAGGATCTCAGGTTCAACAATTGGGACTATCCTGGCACTCTGACAGATGGAAGCGTAGCGAGCAAGAACATTCGCGGTCTCAAGGATTGAGAGCTTGCTAGGTTTGTCCTTGCCGATCTTGAGCACACAACGCCATTTCGCAAAGTGGCAACCGTCCTTCTTGTACTGGACACAACGCGCCTGCAGGTCATCAAGACCCTGGGTCGTGCATTCGTCGTCGGTTCCAAAAAGTGGCACAACACCTTTGTCTACCTTGATTCCGGGAATCATTCCACGCTCCTTCATCAGCTCGACGAAGGGCGTTCCATTGTCGGCCTTCTGGTACAACGTCTCGTGGAATAGAATTACACCTGAGATGTGCTGGCTGATTGCATCCTATAATCAATACCAAATTAATTTTTTTTTTTTGCATTTTTTTTTTAATTATATCAGTTGAATTCAGTTTCAACTCGTTCAACTGATCTAGATCTAAATCTAAATCTAATTGTCTACTTAGAAGGATTGACAGGGAAGATCTGTCCAATATCAAGTTGATAGAAAGTAAATAAAAATCAACAATCTTTTATCCTTATTATATAGTGATCATTGTTGGTTCGATGGTATTTGAATCTCAATTTAGGTCAAGGTCGGGCAGAGAAATCAAACTTTTTGGATTTTTCATCATCAAAAATGTAAAACTACTTTACAGTCTCATGCATTTAGAAAGTTGATTGGAAAGTGTAATATAAGAAAATGCGAGGAAATGGAAATTGGATAAATAAACTTTAAGGGAAAAGACGAAATGTTGAGAGGACGTTTTAATTTTTTTGGTTTTGTCTAATCCGGGAAAATCATTCTTTTCCCCAGAAATTTTTTAATCCAAATCCTAGAAATTTTCTTACATTTTAAAAGAACGATTAAAGCGCGATATCGATAATTCCTGCTAAAGATTTAGATTTTACATATAAACATTCAGTGTACAACAAGTGTACAACTATTTATTGAATTAACTCCGATTCAAAAAGCTACGATTTTGGATATTGTTGAATAATTCTAAATTATACAATAAATCATTGAAGATGTATATAATTTGGGATGTTTTATTTATACCTTGTCTGTAGTAAAGAGGAGTTGTCTGTATGCCTTACGATTATCTTCCGTGTTCTCAGTACTGATATCTTTCAATCGCTTTCCAATTGTAGCAGTGGATTCGTCAGCCGCCAAAATACCCTTGCCGGGTGCGACGATCTTCAAAGCGATCTCGTTTAATTCTTTTTTGAGTTCAGGCGTCGCCTTTGCGTACGTTTCAGCTGCCATGATTATTGTTTAATCTGTACCAAACAAATCGTCTTTGTTAGATAACTTGCAAATCTTATCACGTGGATTTCACAACTTCTTTTCTGTTTAGAGTCTGGCACCCTATCGATGTAGATAAACTCGCATGATATAGTTGATTGATTTACGAACTATGAAGATAGATTTATCTATGAAGATAAATCTCTTGTTCATCAATCAGTTCAGCAAAATATTATCTAAATAATAATGAGAGCAAATTTTTTTTTCAAAAAGTCAACACTGTAAAGTGAACAAAAAATATTAATAAGTAAATATAAAATTATTTGAATTAAAATATATTTTAAGTTAAAATCACGATTTTTTCCACTCTGTCATTAATTGACCTTCAAATCATCTAAGGGCAAGTGAAGAGCAGAGAGACAATATTCTAACCGTTTAATGGAGCACTTTTCCATGGATTATGCAACAACGTGGAGTGTTGCATAATTTTCTTAGGCACACTTAAAACTATGACTTTTGCACTCGCAATTGGGCCCCCATTTAATAACCCAAGTGCGCACTTTTGGCTCGAAGTTGAATGTCAGTCAAGGTCAAACGAAAAAAAAAACCGTTAGGAAGAGCAAATTCGCGGCCAGCCAAATGTCAAAGAGCAAAGTCACGTGCTATTTGTTTCGGAGCATGACGATTTTTTATCTTTTGTGGGCCCAAGTGAAATTAAACTTACGTGATCGTCGGTAATTGAGAATTGAGAGCGCACTCGACTGCTTGCATAGAAGGCCAACGTTGCCAACGTGCGACTGTCAGAAGACTTGCGGTCGAAGAATTTTGTGGCGCTGGTCCGCGCCGGCGCGATACGTCAGCTCATATCTCATATTTATTAATGTATATAATAGTATAGGGAAAGGCCTATAACTACAATCGACACGTTTGCTCAATTTTGACGCCATCGAATTTAAACTTTTCATTTGCATCTGCTTTTTTTTCTTATGAAATATTTTGCTGTTTATTGCGAATTCTCATTTGCAAAATTAAACTTTCCGACTAAAAATCAATTGTATGTTTGAATGTTTGATGTATATTTAACAGCGTTTAGTTTACTTTTTACGTAACAAATAAGATGTGCATACGCTTTTTTATACAATGTGTGAAATAAGACTCGTTTCTATTAGCAACGGTTCAGAATAAATGTTTTTAGAGCTTATAATATAGTATATAAATCTTTCATAAATCTTTGAAAATATTTCATATAAACTTGATATAAACTTGTTTTTATCACAACTTTTGAATAAAATTGTATTGAAGAGTGAAAGTAATATAACTATGGATTCTTAATGAGAAACAGATGATGATAAGAATTTTAGAAACAGTTGTTTTTCAGAGAGCAAAGTACGGGTATAATCATTGAAAATTAAAAAAAGTGGACAAACAAGATTTTAAAAGATCGTACGACCTTTCGTGGCCTCTGATAGGCTATATCTGGAGGCTCGACTGACGGGCCTCCAAAACACATAAATATTTTAATGCAAATCATGTTACGTAGACATGATTTATATTTCACCTAATTTAAAATTAATTTGTTTCTTTAGAGTGTTTAGAAATTCAAACTAAAAAAGATCATATTATTTTCGTCATAGAATCGGTACTTTGATCAATATATATATTTTCGCAAAATTTGAGGTCATTCAAAGATACCTTATATATATATTAGCTAATGCATTCACAATGTTGCGTATGTCAAAAAGAAATTGCGCCATCAGCCAATCCCAATTTTTCGCCCAATTGTAATTTGATGTCTGATATTAAGATGTCAAAGTTCTCTATACAAAATAATATTTCAATTGTTCAACTTTAATTTTGAACGAAAATAATGTCAATTATTGTAAATATTTTAAATAAAAATGTGTAAAAATGTAAATATTTGTAAATATTTTAAATAAACGATAATATGTATTACGAAGAAAAAATTCAAAAGTAATAGATCAAACTAAGAACAAAATCCAGATGAAAATTCAAAGAATATTGTGTACTTTGAACTCATCGATGAACATTCTATTAAAAATCATGTCTGATTTGACATTTTTCCAAATCATAATTAATTGAAGGGCGAAATTGAAAAGTCAATGCCAGTTGATAAAAAATTGATTTATTTTTATTTTCAGTTCGTTTTCCAAGTGGTTGGAAAATTGCCAATGATGCCATTGTTTTGTAACGCGTCAGGCGTAACGTTTACACACGTGATTATCGGAATGCAATGAACGCACTCAAATTAGCTCATTAAGAAATACGAATGAATCGATCGGACAACTGACAATCAAAATCTTGGCATTTCTTTTAAATTTATATTTTTTTTTCATTCTAATAATTAATTTCTGCAAAGTTTCAAAGTTCTTATTAGTGCGGTGTCTTTACGGTTTATCTTCCATCGTAATAACAAGTTTGCAATTATTTTGAGTTACTCAAGTTACTTTACAATCTTTTTCCTCATTGCTATAGGTTATTCTTTTCTTTAGAGTCATTTGTCAACGAATTATTCATCAAATTTCATATTTTCCCAAATATTCGATTGATTCTCATATTAATTTATGATTTAGAAATCAACTTTGAGGATTTTATCGCATTATTGGAAGTTATTAGTGATAATGAGAAAAGCTAATTTTAGTATCAGAGTTTCGAAGCAAATTAATCGGGCGATTTGAATTTATATTAGTTTTGAGAAACCAGTAGGCGCGGACAAAAATAAAAATAGTGGTATGAACTTTGAACGATACGACTTACGTGTTATTTTGATGATTTGCTATGCAGGAGATCCTTGCTGTTTGGCAGCTTGGAACGCAATGAAAATGATACGGTTAAACTGACGCGCCGGCTGATCTGTTCTCACGTGTTTGTGTGGTGACCACATGACGAAATCATCTGGCTGTGTTGCCATTTATGAACTCTGATTTCGATAGAGTAACATTTATTGATTTTTATTATTAATATTAACTTGTATAAGTCGTATTTAAACTTCAATTTATTTATTTTATTTTCTTAATGATTTGAAGAACAATATTTTTTCAATATTTTTTGAATTTTTTAAAAAAGAAAATATGCCGCAATAGTTTTTAAAATAACGATTTATTGTTTTATTTATTTTTATATTTTTTGTTAAAATAAAACGAGGTTGAATTTAACGTCAATGTATACATTTAAATTTGCCGCTTTAAACAATTTGGTATGGAACATTTTTCTCTCAGTATTACAAGTCAGCCAAAGTCAGCTGACAGAAAAGTTTTGCCATTCGATGATGTTTGACTACATAACCGACTACAAAACACAACAAAACATTCTCTCTTACATGCTCTTACATATTGCTGGTATGAGAAGGACGAGCATATCGGACGTCTCCCTGAAGTTCATCTTGGACTGAGAGAGCAGACGTGTTGTTTTGTACTGGCAAGCCCACAGTTTGACTTACAACCATATCGTTTATTAAAATTTGTTACTTAGTTTTGTCCGAGCCGTCACAAAAGTCAAGTGGAAGCAAGAAAAAAAAAACAAAATATAAAGTAGTGTAATTGGCATGAGGAAAGTCAGTACCTTCTTTCCACAGCCATAACCCCAGGAAAAAAAATGCTCTTACATATTATATGCTAAAAGACGCTTTGAATGTTAATAACTTGAAAAAATGCCAACGTAAGATGAAAATCGGATCCTACAGAACGATCTCAAATTGTAAGTAGTGACATTTTTGGTTCCTTGGATATGTATAAAAAATATATTTTTAACAGCAAAATTTTATTGATTGTGAACAAATTAATGATAAAAACTCAGATTTTATGAAGTAAAAAAAAGAGCTTTTTTGCTTATTTTAAAGAGTTTTTAATTTCTTAAAAATTATTTCCAATGTGTGCTCCAAACTTTCATTTGTATATCGGAGCACATGACATATGAGCCGAAACAACTTCTTTGTACACAATTTTTGAATTGTTTCATTTTTGTCAGGATTCCAATCCAGTGTCACTTCTGCTATCAAAATGTTGCCCGACAAAAACAAACAATTGCATTCCAAAAAACTGATTGATTCAAAGGAATGCAAATCAAGCAAACTGACAAAGCCAAAAGGGAGACGCAGCAGGGATTATTCTAAAGCACGAAAAAAACGCAGGAGAAGTTATTCTAGCAGTAGTTCGAGCAGCAGTTCAAGTTCTAGTAGCAGTTCAAGTTCGAGCAGTTCAATCTCGAGCTCGGGTTCTAGTTTGAGCAGCGACTCAAGTTCTGAAGAAGAACGGCGTCGTAGGAAGAAAAGAAAATTAGAACGAGAAAAGAAGAGACGAGAGAGGGAACGCAAAAAGAAGCTGGAAAAATTAAGGAAGAAAGAAAAGAGAAAGGAGAAAAAGGAAAAACGAGAAGTTGAAAAACAAAATGCGAAGGCGGGGAGAAAGAAGAAGGAAACGGAATCGGAGGATCGGTTACTGAAAGACATATCCGCTCAGATGGTGGAAAAAGCCAAGGCGATGGCTCCGATGACAAAGGAGGAATGGGAGAAAAAGCAAAGTATCATTAAGAGAGTTTATGACGAGGAAACTGGCAGACACAGGTTTAACATTGCTTAATAATAAAAAGTGATTTTATATTCTTGGTAACATTTAAAATCAATTTTATACATGTTTCTTTGCAATTTTCAGATTGATCAGAGGAGACGGGGAAATCATAGAAGAAATAGTAAGCAGAGACAGACAGAAAGCGATCAATCGTCGAGCAACACAAGCAGACGGAGAATACTTTCAGTCGCGGTTAAACATGATTAAGTAATTACAGTTCAGTTTTGGTACTTGAAAAATGGCACACTTTTCAACAACATTTTATAAATTTCATAGTTTTAGAGTAGAGTATAAACGAGTATGCTGAATAAAAATCATTTTATAATAGTTGTACGATATTTGAATGAAGATTAAAGGACAGCATTTTTGTTTATCACTTTTTGTACTTTATTATCAATCAACGATTGAACAATAAATGTAAAACTGCACAGAACTTGTTGTTGTTATACACTAATGTAAATAAATACAAAATGCAAAATAAACGCCGCTCGAGGGCGCGAAGGCAACATTTATACAAAATCATAACAAACTTATGATACAAAAGAAAAGGCGTTGAAAGACTATGCACCATTTAACGCGCATACGAATGATCACTTTTACTTTTTTTCCATGTCTTAGTTTTCATCTTGATTTTTTTAGCATTAAGTTACATTGTCACTTCCATTAGTGATTAATTCTAAAAATCATCTGCGATAAATATAAAAATATTAAATGCTTGAAATTGTACGAATACAAAAATATAATACCCTGCTCTTACACAAAAAACGCTATGAAAAAGGACAGGCTTAGCTGTTTTCAATTTCGTTTTGTTTGCTCTAAAAAGCACACGCGAGGTCTCAAAAATGTCAAAAACGCTTTAGGTACCAAGATTTTATCCTTCAGCAACGCGTGTCTGTTCGCAGCTATGTTCTTTGTTTTTGAAAACGTCTTTTTTACACTTTTCTCAAGATCTTTTTTCTTTTTTTGTTGAAAACGTTAGTAGTTTGGAAGCAGGACGAGGAATTGTTTTGTTTTTGTTGCTTAAACCTACCGCCAGTCTCGAATCACGAACAACTCACTTCGACAACAACGTGAAAATAATAAACAATTTGAGCGTCGAGTACGAAGTTAAATGTAAAAAGTGGCTAGATGTCACTAAAGTCTCATCAAAAATATGCCCTAGATTGGTTGCATCTCTTTTTAGGGTGTTATCATCTTTGAATTCTGTATACAATATAAGTTTCTGTTTCTCTTGTCCCGTTAAGTTACTCGTACGGGAGCTGGAAATATTGGAATTGCAATTCAGTTATTAATACAGCTGGATGAAGTGAGTCGTGTGACCGTCGCGATAAATCGGGTCGTCGGAGATGGCGGCACGGCACAGTGGACAGGAACGTTCTCTGTCCAGCCAAGTGGACACACACGATTCGCAAAATATGTGCTTGCAAGTCAACCGAACCGGTGTCGAATATTCCTCGTGACAGATGGCGCAAACACCTCCGGCAGCCACCAATTGCTCTTTGGATGGAGCTACTCCCAAACTCTGTAACAAGACAAAATGAGTAACTACATAATTGACATTCGAACTGTTGTTTTCTTTGTAACTTGTAAATTTCATCTTAGATGTTTACCATATTCTGTAACAACTTGGACACCGCTGTCCAAAACAAGCTGATCCTAGAAAAGATGTCGCTTGTTTTGCTAATGGCATAAGCAAATGATAGTAAAATACTAAATATCATCTCCGGGCCGCTGTAAGCTTTGAACAAATAACTCAACCAAGGCTTGATCGGAACTGTACATCTGTAGACTTGCGACGTTGCTTCAACCAGTAGATAATATTTGCCCTAAAAAATTAAACAAAACTGAAATAGAATTATAGTTGAACTTTAATTCATAATCGATTCAAATAAACAGGATGTCTAGCGGTTTTATAGAAAAACGTCGCGATTGTTACAAAAAAGTTATCAAGCGTAAAAACACAACCTGATTTTGATTTTATTAGAAAATAAGGCCAAGAAATCATTAAACGGAAAGTAAGAACAGTTTTTTCGTCTTGTTATTTTGTAGGTTTTATCATCATGATTGAAAAAAAAAAAAAGACAAAAATAACATTTTTGGTCTGATGTTTACTAAAAATTGTTTGCAATAAAAATTTGATCGCCAGTTTCCTATGTTGTATATTTGTATGTCTTAGTTTATAATTATTTTTTTGTAAGAATTATTACAAAAATTAATTATTTTGCACTATTCATTTGATAAGCCAACTATATGATCTAATTTTTGTTTTTTTTTTTGTTTTTGTTCTTTGTTTTGTTTCGTTTTTTTTTTTTTATGAAAACGAAAATGCTTGTTAATTGTCCTCTTTGACGTCCACTAGACACCGTGTAGAATCAAGTTGGTTTAGTTTGTAATGTTAATTTGAATCTATACCCTTTTTGGGATAGCCAGCAACCCGGTGGGCAAACAAGTGAGTAAAACTTTGAGAGCAACAGTGATGAGTTTGAGTGCAAAGTCCATAATTGCCACCGACCAGAGCAGCTCGAGCATGGTCAAAGGTTCCTTATAAAACGAAATGAAAATGTCCTCGCCAAAGACCACGCTGACGACAAAGAAGCAAGCAGCGATCTGACAGAGGATTCGCAGCAACGTCAGCCAACTTCTGTTCTGCTGTTTTGCAATTTCCCTTTTCAGGTCGTTGTTGACCTTGATAAAGGTCAGCAGACAGAGCAGCAGGTTGATGATTCCCTCCACGTGATCATAAACAATTTTTGCTGTCAGAATTAAGACATATGGTAGGTAACTTTTAATCATAAGAAGTAAAGCTCGAATTTCTGGGTTGAGGGGTAGCTCCTCGGACGTAGAAACATTCTCTGCAATCGAAGAATCGTCCGAGTTGTTGTTAGCTTCTTCGCCGACGTTTTCTGGCGGGTCTCCGGTGGGTGAGCCGGCGACGCCCTCTGTGCTGGCTTCTTCGTTGGTGGTGTCGTTGTAACCCGTCGCAGGAGGATCCGAACTCTCGCCTGCCTCGCCTGTGAACACCTCTGTCCCACGTCTCGAACTGTGATTGCTGTGCTGCGGACACGTCCGGTCTTCAGCACCTCGCGAACTACCCGCTGCATTTTCTTCGATGTTGATTATGTAACTGTCGGTTGTATTTGAAGTCGTTGCACTCTCATGTCGGTTCCTTTGTTGGATATTGAAAAATGACGATATTCTAGGGTACTGAAACGAAACAAACAATTTAGTCAATCTGAACATTACAAAATACATTGAATACACGATTTTTTTATTACTTTAATATATTTTGATTTTTTTTCTGAATTAGTAATTTGCAACCGTTTTATCGGCTATAACGATTTCAAAAATGGAAATGTTTTTGTAGAAATAACATTTTATATCCCAATAAAAATGATAACATGAAAACTGGTTCTTCTTATCTTTTCGTAGGTAATATTTAGTTACTGTTGAACCTTATTTAAGTCAAGTTTTTCTTACACTTATATTTTGGTTTGACGATAAACAACTACACTTCGAATTAGAGGTTAAATTTAAATAAAAAATTAAGATAAAAATAAATTACTTTTTTATGTCTGAATCGTTTTCTTGCCATTGTGGATTTGTATCAACATTCAAAATCAAATCACGAGGAAAATTTGTCGTTGGTCACTTTACGCAATGAAGAAAAAATTATTCGAGTCATACAAAAACAATATTTTGTAAATTTCATGCACTTCTCTTATCTTGGTCGGCAAACTTTTGAAAGAGATGAAACTTTTGTTTTGTTTTGACAAGTTCTTTCGTGTTGTTATATTAACATAAAAATTACACTGCATATTACAACTCGTAGAAGTGCTCAAACCCGTCTGCTTTGTCGCTTTGTTTCATAGGATTAGACCTTCAAAATATTTCTCATTTATTTTCTTTTTAATTCAATAATACAACTGCCACACCAAGTTGGCAATGCTTAATATAAAAAATCAAAACAAAACGAAGCTTCTCTTTGTTTATATTGAATCCATTGAATTTTTTTTGTAAAATATTTAATAAAAAATAGGTTAATCCCAAATAAAAATGGCCATAAACTGATGTCTGATGATGTCATAAAAAATGTGTCTTGTAACTTTTTTGGCGATCTACAGACTTTTTTAGGGAGAATCCCAAACAAGCACTGTAAAAACAAACATTATCAAAAAAGACAAATTCGAACGAGCAGATTAAATTTAAACATTGTTAATTTCAAACATAGCGTGAAAAACGGACATAAAATATGATAATCACTGAAAAGATAAACAATGATAAAAAATTGGAGTAAAAATAAAAACGTTTTCCCAATATCAGTACAGCGATTTTTATCATTTTAAGTTGGTAATAGCCCCCATCATTGTTTATTATTACAGTGCGTATTATTACACGTAAGGATTTAAATTTTTCTATTTTTATAATTAAATAAAATGACTTCTATTTTTATATCATTGTTTATCTTTTCAGTGATTATCATATTTTATGTCTGTTTTTCACGCTATGTTTGAATTTACAAAATTTTGATTTTACACTGCTTGCCATGATTTGTTGTTTTTGATTGTTTCTAATTTTACAGCGCTACTTTTTGACCTGATCATCTTTTTGTTGTTTGTTTTTACCGTAATCGTCATAGCTGCTGTCCGTTTTTCACGCTATGTTTGAAATTAACAATGTTTAAATTTAAACTGCTTGTTCGAATTTGTCGTTTTTGATGATGTTTATTTTTACAGTGCTTGTTTGGGACTCTCCCCTTTTTTATTGACCTATTGGGATCATAAACATCTTATACAAATTTTATTTATATAAAAATGTACTACTGTCCGAGTGAAAAAAATGAAAAAAAAAATTTTGCAAGAAAAACCTTATTTAGCTGGATGAACTATTCTCGTTTTTTCTAATAACCTCTATCTCTAAATCGCAAACAATTTTTGGTAAACTTTCTATCGTTAAACTGCAATTAATAGTCATTTATAATCTAAACATCAATTAGAATGGTTATAAGAAAAGGGGGGGAATACTTCAATATATTGTCAATTTGTGAATTAAATAGACAGTCATAACAAATTTTTAACTACTCCCAATAATTAATCGAAAAATGTTATTATATTTAAATATTTCAATTCGATAGTTCTTAAAAAATAAACGTGATGTCTAAATTAGTCAGGCAACTTGATACTTCTTGAAACACTCGAAAGATTGCAATCAAGCTAAAAATACAATGTATTACAGACGTCGTTAATTTAAATATTTTAACTCATTTTCTGAGCGCAGCTAAATGCATTTAAAACTTTCATTATTTTTCCCACGTCTATTTTTATTGGTTTTTTTGCTTTCAAGAAAAATTTTTCCTGGAATAAAAAAGTTGACCGTATATAAAGTCCTTGTAGAAATAAAATATAGATATAGATAATTCAAAATTTCAAAAGTATTAAATTGGCCATTGTTGGACAATTTATGTACAATAAATTATCAACATACGGACAACATATATTGACTAGATACTGACGATTAATTCTTTTTATAAATTTACAACACACTGCCAGTTTAATGTTTAATATGGATAATAAATAATAAATAAATATGTTTAATTTTATTGATTCTTTCATCAATCAATGTGTTGTCCGTATATTTGTGTGATCAAAAAACATACTCTTTCTACAAGAGGTCTGAGGCCTTCGATTCTGGACGATATGTTTTCGACCAAGGAGGTAGAATTTCTGAGGGTGCGATGTGTGCTGGCGTCAAATCGAGCCAGGCTCAAACTTGCCGACGAGTGTCGTGCCCCGGTTGGTTGTGTCGTCTCTGGTGATTGTCTGGTCTGCTCCATGTTAACCACATGAGCTGTGCCTGTAAAATCAGCCTCCGTATTCTCCGCGTTTACTGTGTTTGGCATCATGAACCTATTTAAATCAGATGATAAGCTTCATTCATTGTTCCAATTCCATTCATAATCTCACTTATCATAACTTGCAAAACATTTTTTCATCCAACATTACGTCTTTTGTTTTGTTTCGTATTGCTTTCAGCTCGTACATTGAATTTATTTTGTGACTTTCAAATTTGTTTTCTCAATAAGTTTTCTTAATTTTCATTTCATTCGTTTTCCTCCCAAATGTGATAAAAACTTTATATAATCAATGACGTTATAAAAATGTCAATTCAATTGTTACCATTTATGACTAATGTTTGTGTTGAATCATCACTAATTCATGTACAAAAATACGCTCGAGATTTTAATTGTGAGATCAACTTGCAAGTACGTTTGCCTGAATCCTTGATGAAAATCGTATGCTAAGGCGAATTAAAAAAATTGACAACACAATAACACTGCAAACTGAAGATGAAATTTCGTTCAACCTAACCAATAAAACAATCCTCCAAATTCTTAATGACGTACTTGATAACTTTCAGATATTTGTGACTGAATTGAAATTCGTAACTTTCTATGAAGTAAAATTACCTCGAAATCGAATACTTGTATCCCCTCTTGTAACTACGAAGACTAATTACGCAATGCCCAAAAGTAGATAAAAACAAGCAGAACAGAAAATGGTATAATTTTTTGTTTGAAATATGAAAAGTTGTAAGAAAATATCGGAGCAACAATGCTGTTCTCTCACTTTGAAAAAACTGCCGTTGTTTTCAGTTTGCAGGTGCAAATTGCCAAATGAACTGCGACAATTGGTGCATGTTTGTTGACATGTGCGCTTTCTTTGGCAAAATTCCTAATTCGATAGCGAGCAGGTGGTGTAACTTGATCCTAAGCAGGCAATTATTGCTCATCTTGGCGTAACATCGCTGTTTTTGGCGATACTCTCTTTCCCATCGTGCGACTTTCTTTACTAAACTCTTCTTGTGGGTAGTACAAAATTGCGAGGAAGCAAAAAACTTGGTCGGAGATGTGCTAAACAAAGGGACAGTGAAACAATCCGGGCAATATCACAACCGATGCCTCATCTTGAGGCTTCGCGCGTCAACACAACTGTCATCGACTTGGACGCTCGTGGCGTACTTTATCGCGAATCAAAACGAAAAATGCATAATATTTCAAGGCGTTAATTTACGTCAACTTAGTTCTGCAATGTTCTGCAACGACTAATGTCCAGACGTTGTTGCTTGTTGCGAACTCAGGTCAAGTTGGCTGCACTTGTTGATAACTTCAATCTAGTCTCCCAAGGTTGACCTTGACCGTCGATATCATTTTAGTAATCATTTAATGATTAAATTTATTTTGAGGTTTTTAGCAACCAGTCAACAATTTTTATTTTTATAACATATAAAAAACGAAAGTTGAAGGCCAACAACTGTAAGGTAAAGTTGGCACCAAAACTGACCAAAACTTGCTATTTAAAAGCTGGTAACACTGTCCGCCGACTTCAGTCCGCGAAACGCCACTTTGACAGAAGTCTGACAGATCGGAAGTTCTTTTTGCAAATTCTTTCGAGATAGCTTGATCAATTGAGTTGACAACATAAACGAACAAAATTGCTCTTATAAATATCGTCTAAATCAATGCAATAAGTTAAAAACCATGATTCTGAAGATCTGCCTCTGCCCGACGGTTATGCGAAAATCCTGCAGAGAAAAATTTTTTGTTTTTTGCGACATAAACAAACCAGGAGAAAAAATGGTCTCGATGGGGTAGTTAAAAAAATCAATAAACAATAAATCCGGACTAATGACGATAAACATTGTCAACTATTAAGTTGGGAGCTGTCAAGATGAACGGAATCTTAAGATTGAACAAGTTGATCGTTTGACTCTCTGCCGGTGAGCAGAGATAACGATAATTCTAAAAAAAAAAAAAAATAATAATAATCATGGAAAGTTTAATCGAACGTACCAAGATGACTGTGCCAATGATTGTGGGCGCTTTGGTACTGGTGCTGATGCTGTGTGCCAACAGCATGCTTTGGTGGTGCATCTTCTTATTGATGACTTTGTCCTGTTGCGTCGTTGGGCCTCTGATTGTGGTGCTTATCAATGTTGCTCTGTCGCCAAAACATCAAACTGGTATTGGGACAACCAAGACTGTCACTGAACTTGACGCTTTTAGAAATTTGCTCATGGTAATAGATTAACTTATTTAAAATGTAGTTTAAAATATATTCTTGATTAAACATGGTATAAATATATAATATGCGACAGTCGGTTGTTATTTATCGATTGATTTTATTTGTAGAAAAACTATGAACCAAAACAGCACAGTGAACGTAAGTCAGTCCGGTATCCGGTGATATTTACTCGTAACGTGGACAATGCTTTGCAAAATCTTTTGGATTTTGTGTTCCAAGACTTTGTTGGATCCTGGTTGAACGACATTTCGTTTGATTCAGCAACGACGATTGATAATATGAAACAGGATCTGTGGGGAGCAATTCAAAGTTTGCATGATAGAATGGCCAAGGTGGATCATGTAAAATTAGTGGCTTGCAATATTGTAAATAAGATAACATTTCATTTTGAGAAAGTCAGGCTGGCGCAAGCTGCAGCGTAAGTTTGTTTTTTGAAAATCGATATAAAAAAATTTTTAAAAAATATGAATGTGTTTATATATGACAAAAGCTTTTTCATTTCAGATCTGAAGGTGAAGATCCAATTTTCATTTTATCATCCCAACTGATGTCGCGGGAAACTGAGATGGAGTACCTGCGAAAAGTCAGCGAACTTTGTATCATATTTTTCTTGCCCCGCAGTTACTCCCTATCTCCGATCAAATATTTGTTGAGGGAAATATTTGCGTTCAAAAGTGAGATTTGATTTTCGTTAAATCATTTCTTTTATTTTGGTTTCATTATAAATATAAATCGTATGGTTTTTGATTTTATAGTTGTTAAGCCAGCGATAGAACTGATAACAGATCCAGACTACATTAACCAGAAGATCCTAACTTACATTGAGCAGCAACAGCTAGCTGAGGCGATGCACAGGAAAACGTACGAGTATGCTGAAACGTTTGAGGATTTTATTCGCACGATCAAAACCATACGGGACCTTGAAGTGCTTAAGCATATCCGATACAATGTTGTGACTGAGATCATGCAGGCCACGACGATACAAAATGTCAAACGATCGCAGGGTTTGGATCCTGAAAATAATGCTGTCGGAAAATCTGACATGATTCAGGCTAGAAAACTTAACAGATATATTAGTCAATTAACTTATGTCAAAAATATTTGCGAATGTCATATGCAAACTTTAGGATGGGATGGATACCCTATGCAGGTAACATTTTTTCCGATACTCTTGTACACAATTACTTGTATACAATTATAATTTTTAATGATGTTTCTGGTTTCAGGACAGTGATATAATCGATCCGACAGCGATGCCGGAAAGTCCTCGGGTTTTGCCGCTGCAATCGATCTTGGAAAACGTGACAGGACGTCGATATTTGTCACAATTTTTAGAACAAGTATCCAGCCAAGGCCTGATAGGCTACTGGGCAGCAGTACAAGAACTGCGGGCAGCTGATAGATCAAGCTGGCACCAGCTGGGTGCCGAAATATTTTACACGTATATCAAATCGCAAACTGCGGAGATCAAGGTGGACAAACATGTTCGCAAACGTATGGAAAGCTTTTTGATCGGGGACAAGGGGCCAGATGTATTTTACGAGGTACAGGAAAACGTCGTACAAACAATCCAAGAAAAATACTACGCTTCGTTTCTTGTGAGCGAGCAGTATAAGAAGATGCAGGAGGCTCTTCTTAATGAAAGGGCAGATGGTTAGTATATACAGAAAAAGTTGTTAAATTTGGAACAAAAATATTGTACGATATTCTGAGGCAAAAGTTGAATTGAAACACTCATTTCTTTCTAATCAACCGTTCAGACGATCGTAAGTTGACAAAAAATTGTGAAGCTTAGCAGAAAATTTTTTTTTGCTTGGAAATATAAATCTGGTTTAAAATGTGTAATTATTAGCTAGAGGCAGCAAAGCTTTTGACTTTTAACTTGGCCTAGAAGGTTTTACCAATACCTAGAAAGTAGCATTATATTACGCAACAAATTAGAAAAGCTAGATTCCTAAACCGACTGTATAATGGTTTATGATATTTTTGGAGCTTAAATAAAACTAATGCTTCTTTTTTTCAAAAGTTTTGATGATATTTTTAATTAGTTTATTGTTTTTTAGTGATAATTGAAGACCGACAAATGATGGCTAGAAGTTCCTCTGAGTCATCATCGCTAATGGTGGAAGAACACTCAAATTATGCAAGGAGCAAGTTGGATCAACTACAAGAAAAACTGAACAATAAAATGCAAGCCCTGCAAGCTTTAAGGACTTCGTTAAAACCTGAGAGTAAAATATTGAGCATTCTGGCAAAAGAGGTAGAGTGGCTCCAAGGTGAGAAAAGACAACTGGAGGCACATCTGAATCATACGGAGATGTGGGCTGAACATCTGAGCAAATGGCGAGCTGATGTGCAAAATGCAGAAGTAATATTCAATTCTTATTTTTACTTTTTCAGTTTTAAATAATATTTTTTATTAATTTAAAATTTAATTTTTCAATTTAGATACCTGAAAATGGCGAGTCTCCACAATTTGTCTTGGTTGTTCACATGGCTGCCGACGAAGCCAGCGAGGATAATATTTCAACTGGTTGGGTCGTCTTGCGAAAACTGCAAGAGTTTCAAGAATTGCATCGTAAACTGCGGCAGTTATGTCCGAGTGTAAAAAATCTCGAATTGCCATCGCAACCTCTGCGTTTCTTTGGCACAAAATCTGACAAAAATGCTTTGGACAAAGACAAGGCGCAGATCCAAAAATATTTGAATGTAATTCATTTATATTTTTAAAATTCTTTATTTGCATTAGTTTTGTAGCAATTTGAGCAATTGATTATGTTGATAATTTTTTTAGTACGTCTTAGAAAATGACAGATTGAATCAAAGTGAGGCATTGTACGCATTTTTGTGTCCCAGCTCGGAGCATTTGAAACATACAGCACCGTCTCCTAAGAAATCGCGTTTCTTTCTGTCTACACTTTTCAAGTCGTAAGTTTACTGATAAAATAAATTGTTTTTAGTTCAAGTTTTATATCTGCAGATTTTAACAATATTGCGTTTTTAGGGGATCAAGTAGCAGTGGCGATTCTCGAGAAAAAGATGACGAGGAAGACTATTCCTTACTTTTGGACGACAGTGATTCTGGTCGAAGTACCACGGACGGTTTGGGTCCTGGTAAAGATGCTATTGCAGAACCTTTGTATACACTTTTAGGTGAAATATTTGATGTGCGAGGTGTCTCTCGTCTACTCAGACGATCCCTTATTACTTTTGTACAGCTTACCTATGGCAGGACTATAAACAGGTGGATTTTAAACTTAAAAAAAATATTTTCATTTTTTAATAACTAAACTTATTTTACTCGTGCTTTTTTAGACAAGTTAGAGATACCGTAGCCTGGATATTTTCTGAGCCAATGGTGCACTACTACATCCAACTTTTCACAAAATCTTGGTGGCCAAACGGTCAGCTTGTGATTGACAATGTAATTAGAACGGATGAAGAGAAATTGAAAATAAGAGGAGAAGCCCGCAGACAGTTTCTTAGCAATGTACCTGAAGTTTTAGCCAACTTGGTGGGGACTCAAAGTGCTCAGCGAGGAGCAACTAAAGTATTTGACACTTTGCAAAATACTAATCTCAACAAACAACTGTTTTATGTAAGTTGACTTGGCTTGCGGTGTGTTTTTAGTTTATCGATTCAGCAAATTAATTGAAACGCTCCATTTCAGGATATCTTTGAAGTTGTTATGTATGAAGTTTTTCCCGAACTGCAACAACGGAGCAAAAAGTCTCCTGGCCAAAGTTAAACCTGAATTCTTTGTAAGACTGCTAAACCTGCTGTAAAAAAATATATCGTTTTTGACATCGTAAACAGTATCATACATAATATAATAAATATGAAATGCTTGTTAAATTTTTATAAATCTGCATGGCAGTAACCAAAATGAACAACAATTTTGCACACCAAAGTAAACAGAGTAAACTGAAAAATTGTTTTTTTTTTTTAGAAAAATAAAAAACCAAAACAACTTAAACCGAAAAAGCACAAACAAAAACCAAAAACAAAAATGTTGAAGTTGCAAACGATATCTTTTTTCATAGCGGAGAATCATCATTATTGGATAAAACGAATGGCTATTGATTTTACACCAATACCAAAAAGTGACATTCCAAAGTTACGCTTAAACTGCTTGATACTCAAACAATTGCAGTATTACGAATTAAAATCTGCGAAACAATTTATTTATGAAACCATATCAAGATTTCTTTAATTTTTGAATTTAGTCCTAATATTTGAATTATATTGGTAAATTTAATATCATTTTTATTTCAAATCATTTTTTTGCAACTATAAAGGTGCAAATTCATAGTTATGCTTTCTTATACCGAACGACGTTTTCTGCTCAATTTGTCACATTTTGCGGTGCTAGAAATTTATTCAAAAAAATATGCACATTAGAGATCATTTTTAAACGTTGGAATAAACATAAAACTGTTCTGTTCTCTACAGAACTGTATGTAAAATAAATGGTAAATGTTCAAGCGTTCGAAACTTACTTGATGTGAATCATCGTTACTTTTAAGTGACTCTATGTTCGATTTGTGACAGAAGTCATGAAATTATATAAAAATGTACAATATAAACCGGGAAGTAATGAAATAAAATGAAATGTTATGAGAACGTTGTGGGACTTCCGATGTAGACCCCATTGAAAAGCCATAAAAGTGCCGTTATGTTGCAGTCAATGATGTCACGGCTATAAGAGTATACGGCTATAAAATAGAATTGGAACAAAAAAAAACTAATGATAGCTTGAGGCTGCTAACGAGGTCGTATTCTGCGAGGATGGGGATGGATTACCATCTTTGTGACCTGTCAATTAAATTTCCTTTAATTAATTAACCACATTTCAAAAATCAATTTCGTAGTTTAAAATGTTATTTTTAATGTCCTACATAGACATTTTTAAAAGAAGGGGGACTGAGACCCTCCCATATGGTGAGACAGAAATCCAACACCTCCAGTATGCGGTACTCCACCAGCTGATCCAACTACTGCACTTGCTTTGTTTCCATCGTTACTAGTGATGTGGCAGATAGTCGTCCTCTGGTTGGGATCTAAGTCTGAAGACTGTGCTCTCGTCAAGCTCTCGTTCATATATTTTGACAAATATGTCTGCAATCGAACAATAAATTATTATGAAAATTTTTAATCGTTTAGATATCGTTTACAATTATAACTCGTTTCTTCTTTTTGTTTTCATTGAGGTAAGCTTTATTAACAAACCTTTAGGCCTTGAGTAGGCGTGAACTCATCACGACATTGCTCCTGTCGAATTGACTGTAGCACCGTCCCGGAGACTCACAAGACCGCCACTTTGCATATACGCAATTCCATACAGTATGTACCGAGGTACGCTATCCTCACTGGTGTCTCGCATTGTGGAATGATAGTCAATGTTTGTTTAGGGGTTTGTGGTCTCTAAAACAATGATAACATGTTAGGATATTTTGTTATTTTCTCATTTTAATTCAATTTGATGAAATAAATCACCGATGGTATACACAAAACTGAGGAATCGTTGGCAACTTGTTGATCGACTTACGCCGAGGCTGCAAAGTTTCATTATAAAGACTTCCGTTTGGCGCTTCTAATGGTGAGGATCGCGGACAATCGCGGAATTGTGTTAACGGCTTTATTTGAATTTTATTCATTGTTTTCTCGTGGTTTTAACTTGTATGTGATTATTATTTTTGTCGGAATGGTATAAGGGTTGATTTTTCTTTTATTGAGAGTAATCTTGATAAGAATTTTCAAGGTAAGACTAGTTTACTCACTGTACAGTCGCAAACATAACCTCATTCTGGGCGTCTGCGTGGCTCATACGCTTGCGCCATGTGCTTTTCTGAGACGAATCTGTCTCAATCAAACGATAGAGAGAATTTGAGATATGAAAACAGCCATTCTGGCCCTTATTTGATTCATTTTGAGAGGACGGAAGGCAAGAAAGATGATGATATGAACTATTTTACTTTCAGTAGGAAATTGTTGAAACTTTCTGGACCACATTTGAGGGTGGGATTTGGTTTGAAGAAGACAGGCTTTAACAAGTTCAAAATCTCTTTTAATAATTTTGAAGAATGCAAGATGGCTCGCTTGCATCCCTAGTAGTTACAGACTTTTCAAGGATTACGTCGTGTACGGAATTTTTGATAGGGATGTGACTGCTGACGATGTTATCGAGTGGTTGGGCGCTCCTCCGGGTATAACGGATCCCTTTCCCAAGATCGTTGCTGCAAGAATAAAAAAGATATCAAGAAAGATGGTTGATGATAAACTTCAATTGGTTTTTGAGGTTAAGGATGGTAGGAGGGTTCCAGTCTTGGAGGACTCCCACCTATTCAAGATCAGATGCAAAACTACAAAAGCTCCGACCAAAGCTGTGTTCTGGGGTGCGATTGTTGATGTTAATCCTTTTGTTGACCGACCTAGAAGGTGCAATCATTGCCATAGATATGGCCATATTGCTCGCTTCTGCAAGAACAAACACAAGCCTATTATCTGAGGCAAGTGTTCTTTACCTGGTCACGACTCCAAATCGTGCCAATCGAATGAGCTAACTTGCATCAATTGCCAACGAAACAACATGGCAGATGTAAATCATCCTGCTTTTGATAAAAAATGCCCCATTCTGATTTTAAACCAAAAAATCAAAGAGGTCATGGCGTATCACAACGTTGATGCTGCCAAAGCCGAGTTGAAACTGAAAGAAAATAACGGTCGAAATCCACCAGTCACAAAAGCAACTTATGCTGAAGCTGCGAAAAAGCCAAATGAATATTGGCTGAGCTGGTAGTTGCTGCCAAAAAGAAGGAAGATGAAAAGAAGAAAAAGGCCATGGCTATCAGAAAACAGAGAGAGAATGAAAGAGCAAAGTTGAAAAAGATGAAAGAAAAACAAGACGAAGAAGCTCTTTTTCAAAAGCTACAAGAACTTGCCCAGACTGAAGCTTCTCCTTCTGACATTCCGGCTATCTCGGAGGAAAGAAGGAGAGAACTTCAAAAGTTCGGATTCCGGGCCGGACCTTTTTTACATAGGGAAGTCATATTCACAAAACTGCAAAGAAATTAATTGATGTGATCAAAGCTGTTGCGGGTATTAAATGGGGAGGCCATCCTCAAACCCTTCTAAATATTTACAAGGGACTGATTAGACCAAGATTAGATTGGGGATCGCAAATTTTTAATTGCACTAGTAAAAAGAATTTGAAAAAATTAGACGTAGTTCAATTTGCTGCTCTTAGAACTGCGATGGGTCTCATGAGGACTACGCCAACTAATGTTCTATTGGACATGGCTGGGGAACCCCCTCTTAGTGTAAGAAGAAAATATTTATCGAGAAAATATATCTTAAAAGTCTTCTCCTTCTCTGACAGCACTGTCCAAGACGAGATCTCAAAGGTCTGTGATAATCTGAGGTATTACGATAGTCGTAGTATCAAATCGAACTTAGTTGACACTAGAATTGAAATGAATGATATGATAGACGAATTAATTACTTTTAGGAGACCTGGAATATTCAATTATTCCTATGAGAATAGATTTGTTAATTTAGAGGAGCACATTGATATTGTAGACAAGGTTTTATAATTGCAGAAGCAAACAAAAAAAGCCTTATGAAAAGTAAAAAAAAGAAAATGATCAATAATAATTTTAACAAATTTATTGAAGATAACAAGTCGAATCATACTCTTATTTATACAGATGGATCTAAAGATCCAGTAACTGATGGAGTTGGTTTTGGAGTTTGGTGCCCTAAAGAGAATTATAGACTAAAAGTAAAAAATTAACCCTGCTTACTCTATTTTTCAAGCTGAAGCCTTCGCGATATCCAGGGCAATTAATCTGGCCACAGAAAAGGATTTCCAAAAATCCCTTATAGTGACGGATTCTCTAAGTGTCTCAGTGGCCTTATCTAGTATTGATAAGAAAGGCGACCAGGATAATTGAATTTATAATATTAAATTGCTATATTCTATGGCTGTGAAAAAAGGCTTGACTATCGACTTCATGTGGATTCCAAGTCATTGTGGTATCGCAGGAAATGAAATAGTTGATAAAATTGCGACTGAGTCTTTATCATTGCGAGTAATAGGAATTAAAAATTATTTCTACTATAATGCGGTGAATAAACTTAAAGTATTTTTGAAAAATGAGTCAATAGAGTTTATTGAAGTTGAAAGTAGAATTAAAGGAGTAAATTACTCTAGATATAAAAAAGAAATCATGAACAAACCTTGGTTCAGATTTGGAAGACTTCGGTTATGTTTCAGGAATGTCTTCAGCTGTTCTTTCATGAAAGAATGAGTGTTTGCAAAAAAAAAAACAAAAAAAAAGTAATTTGAAAGATTATTTTTGTTTCTTTGTAATGCAAACATTCAATTAAAAAATTATTTAAATTCGGATTTAGTCTACCGAACCTATGAGGCATGAGTGCTTAATGATTTGCGAGGTCTTAGCAATTTTGTAGCCGTTTTGAGCGCATTTTGCCGTTTTTCGCGCCCTTGGTGGTCAGGGGTTGGGGTTGGCCCCTCTGTAAAAATTATGAGATTTTGGTCGTAACCCTCTGAATCAACCAGACATGCGTGCAACATAATTTGTGAAGTCTGAAAAATTTGTCGTACAACATTTTGAACACTATCTTTATTTTAGGTTTAAATTGTATTTTTTGTATTTCTAAACTTTTCCAGCTATTTTCATTGTTTTCCTAAGAAAAAACAAATTTCGTTTTTCTCCACGTTAGGTACTTCAACCACGGGAGGATCCCAAACAAGCACTGTAAAAATAAACATTATCAAAAACGACAAATTCGAACGAGCAATTTAAATTTAAATATTGTTAATTTCAAACATATCGTGAAAAACGGACAGCAGCTATGACAATCACGGTAAAACAAACAACAACAAAAAGATGATCAAGTCAAAAAGTAGCGCTGTAAAACTAAAAACAATCAAAAACGACAAATCATGACAAGCAGTGTAAAATCAAAATTTGTAAATTCAAACATATTGTGAATAACAGATATAAAATATGATGGCGGCTATTGCCAACTTAAAATGATAAAAATCGCTGTACTGATATTGGGAGAAAGTTTTTATTTCTGCTCATTTAAGTTGTCATCAGCCACCATCTTCGTTTATTATCACAGTGTGTATTATTCCCGAAACCAAAAAAACTGCTGGTATAAAAAAATTGCGATTTGAGAAAAAATATATTTTACACAGAATATTTTTTCAATAGCTCAGCCTAGATTAAATGAATACGAAAATCTTAGTTACAAATATTTGGTTATTGATTGTTTTATTTTCTAAACAACATGTCTAATGAGAAAAAAACAACAATCGTTGGCCCAATCTCTTAGATTTCAAAAGTTTATACTGGCCCTATTAAACCATCAAAATAGGGCTCAGATAAGGTGCTGATCAGGTTATTGTTTAATGTCAATTACACTGATCTGAAATATATTCAAAAATTGTTCCTTGCATCAATTACATGCCACAAGATCACTCCTGTAAATATTTGACTAGAGTTGCGTGACGGATAAGTGAATTTTTATATTTTTTGTTCATTAAATAAACTTTATTTTATCCTATTCGTTTTGAATTATTTTTGTGACTATACAAAAAATTTGACAATCGTGCGCAGAAATTTTTTACTTTTCACCCTAGGAATAGAAGTGAGGGCAAATAGGCTCTGTTCACATAAGTTAAACTCGGCTTCGCCTGGTGTAACTGAATTATCGATGAGGCAAAATTATCAAAACAATTCTAAATAGACTATTAAAATTTTCTTACAAACAGGTGTAGCATCACGAAAAATAAAACACGTTCAGTCACATAAAAGTAAGGATCGCGGTGGTGCGTGAGAATTGGCATCCGTACATTTTGTTGACAAGATTCGGATCGAATCTTAAAATTTGACTTTAACTTTAACTAAAAATTAACTGGAAACCGGGAAATAAAAAGTATCAGCGACTTGACAGAAGATTCTGAAACAAATCTCTCTTATTGTTATGCCCCTTCTAATCTTTTCAAAATTGCTAATAATTTTTATTTCCTGTTTAATCAGTCGATTTTCAATAATCGTCTGAAGTGAAGAAAGGCGTTTCACAAGAGATCTCGGTTTTTTATTCTATTTTCTTATCTTTCTCTTTATTTTTGTGCATTTTTTTAAACTTCATTCCATTGTTCAATTGTTAGCCTCAGTCTGTTTTTTATTTCTTAAATCTGTTTTTATTACGCAACAACAACAACAATTTTTTGCTATCATATCCGTGTATTCTCACCGGGAATACGTGGGTCTGCAAAGTTTCACCCAATAACATTCAGCGTAAGTCAGTCAAATTCACGCCACGAGAGTAGGTCGAAATGTGCAAAGTAAAGAAAAGCGTATAATAAATGAAAAATATCAACCAACCTGAATAAATAAAATATGGAAACATTATGACAAACGAATATAATCACTTCCTCCCTTAAACAGTTAAATGGAGTAGGAATTATATTCCTTTGTCGTAATGTTTACATATTCGTATTCACTCGAGTTGGCCAATATTTTTTATTTCTTATTTTTTACTTTTATGTTCGTTTTTCGATCATTCCAGCTTGAATGAAGGAAATTTTTTTTGAAAAAAAAAATTTATAATAAGAGATTAAGTATACAAAGTTGTTGCACCTTAATTCCGTTAATACGTTAAATCGAAAATAATTACGAATACACTGCTTTGAGGCGTGCGCCGTCGGTTTCCTCGAATAAGGGATGCGGAAGTCGTTAACCTAAAAAACATAACTCTCGATGATTGTAGGTAATGCGTGGGTGCAAATAACAGATGATACGCTATACAAACGTATGCCACATTTCAAGAAGTTCGGTAAAGTCTAAGTCTGTGCTCGCGCGGAGAAATGAGGTACTTTTTAAAAGTACTGACTCTGCTTTTCAACAAAATTGAAAAATCAACGAAAGTAGAAACTTTCTTTAGTTCAGAAACATTCTATAGGATCGCAGTCTCGAGATTGCAACACACATTTAAGTTGGAATCTCCCTAATGTCAATTTTTGCGACAAAAACAACGTAACTCCACCCATTTTTCCGAATAATCGGCTCAAATCGTGAAAAAAAAATCGGAGAAATATTTTTAACAGGCTTTCACGCTAATCAACGCTCATACCTTGCCATCGTGATAAAACTTGCTGAAAAAGCCACGTTTTTACCTCTATCGTCTTTTCATTATATTTACATTCATCAATTGCAATTTAACATTAATTAAAACAATTGAAAAATTACAAAACAAGAGAAATTCATCAAAAACTGCAAGCGCGTTTTTCGCATGTTTTTCAAAAGTTAAGTTACGCGATTCTTCCGCGCGACCACACAAGTATACAAACATTTTGCACTCTTAATAACAATTCAAATAAAAAGTGGGTACAACAGCGAGACCTGAAATGCCCCTTACAGTATACATCAAAGTCTTGCCTCTTAAGATTCCTCATGCTCATACAGATTCACGAGTGTCCTACTGTCCCTATTTCAACTTTCATCTTTATATGTTTTTTTTTTTTTTTTTTTTTTTTTTTTTTTTTTTTTTTTTCATACGTATGTTTTGCGGGACCAACAAGCGCAAATGTAAAAAAATCTGTAAAGGTTGAACGTCGAAGCGCGGACACGCTGCGGGATAAAATATGTCTCTTCCAGAATAGATCATGAAAAGTTAAGACGCGGCGATGAGGTTAGTATGCACTCGTACGGAATAAGAAAGTGAACAAAGAATTCATGCAACAAGAAACAATACAAATTATTGTATTGCAACCAATTATCATTTTCGAATATTTTTCGGTTGAAACGTGTTTTTTTTTCGGATTTGCACAGCCGATAAATTATCCTACTACTATAATAATACTGAGAATAGAATATCTTTGTTTGTTTGTTTGTTTGTTTGTTTGTTTGTTTGTTTGTTTGTTTGTTTGTCTGAGCATCACGCCTGAACGAAGCGTTCGGAAATGATTTCAACGCATCAGGGTGATTCTTTGGTTTCTCAGAATTAATGTGGGCTACATTAGAAATCAATGTTTTAAGTTTTTTTTTTTTTTTTTTTTTTTCGGAGAAAATTGGAAAAACATTATTTCAGTTTTTTGAAAATTTTCAAATTTTTCGTGAACACAATACATAAGGCATTATAAATAGAGTTCGAAAACGTAATTTTACGTTTTATATTCTGTAAAATTACCATCCTCCGTTTCTTATTAATAAACAAACGTAAGTATGAGAATAATTTTGAAATATTTTCTCAAGTTCGCAATTCAATCGTTATTTTGTTTTTGATTCATTATGACTTTTCATCCAGTCGTGTTTATATCGTGTTATTTCCAAACAATTCCGAAAAAAACCTTAACTAATTCATATAGTGCAGCGAAGCTGACGCCCGAGCGAAGCGAGGGAGTTCAGCTAGTAGTTTAATATTTTTGCGCACTTGCACTTCGCAGTACTATGTCTTGTAAGCTCTACGTACATGGGAAATTTTGATCTGAAGAAAGAAATTTAAATCAGAGCTGCGAAGGTACACATAACAAACCATGAAAAAGTATTATTATTAAAAATTCATGCGCGGGTGGACGGCGGAAAAAAATTTGACTCTCATAGGAAGAATAAAGATATCTTCTTATGTAAAACGACGCGAAAAAAGGAATTGACGTCATTCCAACTGTCCCTATTTTTTTTTTTTTTTTTTTTTTTTTTTTTTCATCCAAGTCGCAGAGGAAAAGTGAATTGGCAGTACCATCAACTAACAAAATATTGAAGATCCACAATTCAGAGCAACGACCAAGAGCTTCAATCTCCGTTGAAATACGACTTTGAAAGACCAATTAATACAAAATATAAAAAGAAATCGTGAATCGTGTATTTTCATAGGAATCACTAAGAGATAATGGTTTTGTTGCGCTCGCATTCTAGTGCCCTTTCATCTCAACTTGACGTACAAGCAAAAAGTATTCAAGAATTGACCCAACAACCACTTCAAAATTCAAACGGGTTTTGATACTTAAGCGCTCGGCCAGACGGCGGACGAAATTATGTCTCGCCCAAGGTAGGTCAAGGTCTTCTCTTTCAAGAAGCGACATTCTACAGGAGATCCGCGTGATTCCGACTGTCCTTATTAAATTTTTCAGGGGTTAAAACATTATAAGTAACCGTAACCGTAACCGAAAACCGATTAAGATCGATTCATTTTCAAAAACAGTAACCGCAAGCGAAACTGTTATTTTCAAGTCGAGCAAAAAATTGTACCCGATAACCAAAATGAAACGGTTATCGGTTTTAATCGTTTTTTGTTTTGTTTTGTTTTGTTTTTTTTTTTTTTTTTTTTTTTTCAGGGTTTCCACATGTTCTAAATTTTTTGTTAATTTCATTGAAAAATTCATTATTAAAAATCACGTTTTCGTCTGAAAACAATAGCAAACTGCATAAGACGCACCAACCATGAACTTCATTTCTCGATTTGTGTCCTTTGTTATTGTTTTAATACTTTTTTTCTTATTGGTTCAATCTTTTTATCATTTTTTTTTTGCAATGAGTCATCAAAACACATATGACCGGTTTTTAACCGTTTCAAACGCAACCGCTAAGGAACACCAACTTTTAAAACCGTGACCGTAACCGTTTTTCGGTCACTGTTTTAACCCCCAAAACTTTTTCTAAATCGGTCTGCCTGACTCTTGGAATCTCACCGTCAAAGTATGATCTTGAACGGCCAATGAGTACTATGAAAATAGAAAAAAATATCAAACAAGATGTTATCAATTATGGTCGAACTTCTTTTAAATCGTTTGTGATTTTTTCGCGCTTGCATTTCAATTAACTTTTAGCTCAACGTTGCGTACTTGTAGAGTATAAGAATCGACCCAACGAGCACCAATTTGCAATATCAAAAAAGTTCAATGTCAAAGCGCGCTGATAGACGGCGGACTGAACCATGACTCTCCCAGGGTAGATCAAGGCCTTTTGTTCCAAAATGCGTTGTACTGCTAGAGATTTGCGAGATTCCAACTGTCCCTATGGAAATTTTTCCGACATTGTCTGCCTAACACCCGAGTATCCGAGGCGCACTGAGTGCGCACTTTCGCGAATATAAAATCAGAACGAAGACTCTAGTCGTAGATCCACAAACTGACGCAACTAATTGGAGCTGCGTTTTGTGTCTGAAATAAAATTGGGAACGGCCAATTGAAAGGTTAAAGAAAATAACAAATGGACCATTCATTTCGAGCGATTTCCCTCCGAATCGTTCACGTTTTGAGTTAAAAATAGCTGATAAATTTTATTCGTTTCATTGATCGTGATTTCAACGTCGAAGCACGGGTAAACGGCGAATTAAATTAGTATTTATTGTGTTTTCACTACTGATCAATGTATTGGAGTAAGGAAAAGCGTTTCTTGAAAACATTATATTTTTTTTTTTTTTAATATTATTATTTAACGGATATTAACGTAACTCGTTACTGATTACTGAAAAAGTAAAAAATTCCGAGCACTTTTCATTAAAAATCGGTTTTTGTTACTCATCTACAAAGAATATGTATGCCTTCAAAGTTACATTCGTTTGCATTGGGTTGAAGGCGGTTATCTTAATTCCAGAAGATTTGATGCTCCGATGTAAAAGTAATGAAAAGCGCTTAATTTAAAAACAAATCGAAATATTTTCTATTGAATGATACGTTTTTCGTAAGCATTTTTCGAACGTCAAACGATATTCCGTGACGGAATTCAATACGATCCGCTTGATTACATTCTCTTTGCAAAGCGCGCGTACCTTACTCTCAGAATCTCAGGTTTCGGTCATGATAGTCGGTTCACACCGTCACGTGAATTGAATAGAATTGACTGAATTCACACATAAACGAAAGCGCCGTGAAATTCGAGCTTTAAACCTGAAAAGCTACGATTCATGATAATTTTTTGCGTTCTACGCTGTGATGTTATTTCTTCATTTTAGGTTGTCCTTTTTTATTCATAGAACCATACCGTGATTTGATTTAATCATTGAATACAGTGTAACGTGGATTAGACTTTTTATCATTTTGAAATTTTTCAATCTTATTCTGTCATTAAATTTAACATTGATTTGTATTTGCACGTCACTCACGCGCACCTTACTCTCGGGATGTTAAGTTTACCGTGATTGCAGTATAACGAAAGTTAAAGTTTGAATCATTTTTCAAATTCTAAAAACGATACTTCGTGCCGAAATTCTGCATGATTTTCTTGATTGAATGTTGTAAGCACAACACACGTACCTTACCAATAGAATCTCTAGTTTCGATCATGTTTTTTGCTTCATAACGTCACGCGACCGTACAAAAATTGAAACGACAACATTCCGTGTACGAAGAAAATTTTGTACGCGACGCGTACATGTACCACTCGGAATCTCTAGTTTCGGTTATGTCACTGCTCTTTACGTACAGTCACCCGGACGGACAGAATTTACAAAACAATTCATCGCATATCACCAATCTTACCGTGATTTAATTTCAATCATTATATCGAGTGTATTGGAAATTGAACTTTGATTTATATCTCAAAGTTTGACTCAGATTCGAACATGTGACATAGCGTTATTAACCTGGTTGAATTTTGTACGATACTCACACGTACCGTTTACTTGGGATCCTTAGTTTCGGCCGTGTTAGTCTCATTAAACCGACGTGCGTTTGTACAGAACTGAACAAGCAATGCATCGCATGTCAACGATATTGCAATACTACTATTTGATCGTAACTTTATTCAATCATTATGCATAAGAATGAAACACAATAACTTAACTGTTGATCGCTTTTCAAGTTTTGAATGTCATTTCACGATGAAATTGAATTTTATCCATTTGATTTAACTTCGAACACAACAGACATGTACTTTGCACTGAAAACCTCTAGTTTCGGCTTTACCGGTCGGTTTGTTTCAAGCGACAAGGCAGTTTTCGACAACAATGTTCCACATTTCAACAACATTATTTCACGTAATTTTGTCATAATATATGAAAGGACGCGAATTGAACTTCTGATCGTTTCCCAAATTTTAAATGTTATTCAACAATGACATGTATTATTATTAACAAAGTTTAATTTTCTACGCAAGACACGTGTACATTGCGCTTTGATTTTGTGATTTTTCGGTCATATAATATTCGGTTCATACCGTTACGCGAATGAAAATGATTTGAAAAACGATGCACTGCAATTTGACAAAAGCACCGTCATTTTTTTCAACTATCATACATTGAATGTTCCAAGAATGAGGCTTTTCGTCAATTTTAAAGTGTCAAACGTTGATTCACGATGAAACTCAACATTCTTCACCTGTTTCAATTTTGGAATTTGTATCATCTTTGAAACTCAACATATTTACCTTACGCGTATCTTACACTCGAAATCTATAGTTTCGGTTGTAATAGCCGTTTCAAATCCTCCATGACTTAGCACAGAATTCACAAGGTGATGTTCCAAATGTAAACAGTTATATTTTATCAAATTATTATCTCCACTTGGCGAAAATCCCAACAGCTGTGTGATATATTCGTGTATAAATAGAGAATTTTATTATATTTTCCGAATTTTCAAATACTAATTGTCGACGAAAGTTGGCATCATTTAACTCGCGGCCAAAGACAGAATTAAATTAAAAAAGCAACGTCCCGTCGCGTATAGTGTATCGACAGTTGAACTGTATAGATTTTGAAATTTCAAGTCATATTCCTCGATGAAATTTAACATTATCAACATCTCCGAATCTCTATAGTTTTGGTCACGTTACTCGCTGCATACAGCGACACTCGGACACGCAGATATTACAGAACAATATATCGCATGCCCACAATATTACCTTCATTTCATTTCATCGGTCAGTATGTCAGTTGTGATAAAAATTAAACTTTTGTTCATTTCTTAAATTGTTACTTCTATTCCGACATGTGATCGTAACATTATTAACCTGATTGAATTTTGTACAAAACTCACACGTGCCATCATCTTGGAATCGTCAGTCTCGGTTGAGTTAGTCACTTCAAACCGTCGATCGTCCGTACAGAACTTAAAGAACGATGTATCGCATGTCAACGCCATTACAATACCTTCATTCAATATAGCCTGACGGAACATCATTGTCGTAATTTCAAATGTTATTCCACGATGAAATTAAATTTTTTTCCCATTTGATTCAATTTTTCACATAACGCTCTCGTAGCCTCTAGTGTCGGTCATAAGAGTCGGCCTATGTCAGGCGAATGAAAATGATTTACAAAACGATGTAGGCGAGACTGCCCACAAGTGAGACGACTCCAACAGTGAGACAGTGCGATTTTGACGTTCAAAATTACGACTTTGTTATAACTCATTTGAAATATGATTCCGAGTTCTGGAATTTTGGACCTTTGTTGTTCATCATTATAAAATGACGATAAATTAATCTTATTCATCATTTTTCATCCTATAAATTTCAAGTTATTCCCACCGGCTCACTGTTCGAGCCGTCTCACTTGTGGGCACTCTCCCCTACTTCAATTCAACGAACGAACTGTCATTCTCTTACGTTATCATGTATTGAGTGTTCTTCAAAAAAAAAAAAAAAAACAAAACAAAACAAAACAAAACAAAAAAAAAACAAAAAAAAAACAAAAAAAAGGAAAGAAAGTCATCTTACAATTTTCGAATTTTAATTCACGATAAAACTTGTCATTTTTTATATGTTTAAATTTTGTGCATAAATCACGCGTACCTAACACGAGGAATTTCAAGTTTCGATTGAAATGGTCGGTTCATACCGTACCCGTGTGTAGGAAAATCACACAATGGTCCATTTCTGAACAATTTTACATCTAGTTTGTTCGATCACTATATATAGAGTATAACGAAAATAAAGGTTTTTTTATTATTTTCAAGAAATGAAAATAATATTCACCAGTAGTCTCCAGTTTCAGAAAAAATACAAATTACAGAACAGTATCGCTGTATTCAATCCAATCATAATGTATCTTTGGAGATCGAATTGAACTTCTGATCTTTTGTGCACGTTATGCACCCGATCCAATTTTGTAGGCGACGAACGCATTTTTTGTACTTAGTATTATTAGTTTCTCAATTCTCAAAAGAATGTACCGCATGCAGCAAAAGTAGTGCAATTTTTGTTTCAACAGTAAATATTGAGTGTTACGAAAATGAAAACTTGTATCGTTATTGAAAATTAACATTTTCACCTTACACGATTTTTCACGCCAATCACACGTACCTTACTCTTGAAATCTACGATTTCGGTCGTAACAGTCGTTTCATACTCTAACTGTCAATAGTTTTCGAAGAACTGAGCTCTGTGACCTATTCGAGTGTCATACGTATTTAGATACAAACTAATCGTTGTATCGTTTTCTCCGGATATTCAAATAATATTCAATGACGAAAGTTAACATCATCTAACTCATTCACTTTCGTACGCGAATCACACGTAGTTAGTTTTGTAAATCTCTTGTTTCGGTCATAACAGTTCGCGCGTACCATAAAGACAGAGTAACTTTGATTTTACTTCATTATTATTATTATGTATTTTGTAAGACAAAAATTAAACTTTTCATCGTTTCCAAAGTTTGCAATGTTATGTTCTTCATTGAATTTGTCAGTATTTACCTGATTCGATGATTTACGCAACTCGCACGTACCCTTGGAGTCTTTAGGTCCGGTGATATTACTCGCTTCATACAGTCACGCAAACAGATGGAATTCACAAGGAAAAAAAAAATTTTTTTGTTTAAAATCCTTTTATTTAACTTACAAAAAACCAACTAAAAAATTAAAATAAACAAATTAATCGAACTTAAAATAACAGAATAAGATAAGCACTAAGAAAAAAAATTTATATTCACAAGAAAATTTTAACTAAAAGAATGGCGCATAGTTTACAGTTTAGGACTTTTTCCTTTATCCCTTACCTTTTGAATCGTAGAGTATTTTGCAGGGTTATAGGGTGAAAAGAAGTTTCACGAGGTTGCATCGCATATTACTTTTAACTAATCACGAGCGTGTCCCACCGATTTAAAGAATTAAGGAGACACATTTGCAATAAAATTGTACGGTGTATTTGCAAAATTACGAAAGCATTTTAACAAAATTCTAAACAATGTTTACTTTTTTTCAATGTCTACATGATTTTCACAGTTTTTGTTTTGGTCAATTCATTTTCTATGTAATAAGTAATTTTCTGTTGACTGACTTAGATATATTGATTTAGAAGTGCGGCATTTTTTTATTTAAAATTTTCTTGTAAATATAAATTTTTTCTCTTAGTGCTTACCTTATTCTGTAATTTTAAGTTCGATTGATTCGTTTATTTTATTTTTTCATTATGTTTTTTGTAAGTTAACGTTATCCTCCCGACCAAAATTCGGTACGTGACACTCACGTACCTCACTCTTGGAATCATTGGTTCGATTGTGTCAGTCGCTTCATGCCAACACGTTGCACAAATCGATATACCGCGTTATAACGATTTAACCGTCATCCTATTTCAACCATTGTACGTAGTGTGACGGAATTTCGGGCTTGAATAAATTTTTGAGATTCTAAATCATATTCAATGGTGCAATTTAACGTCATCCACTCGATTACACTTTATACGCGACGCACAACCACCTTACCCTTGGAAACGCTAGTTTAGGTTGTCGCAGTCGCTTCATACAGTCACGCGAACAGCAAGAATTAACAAAACAACGTACCGTGTGTAAAAACTATCACTGTGATTTTGTTTCAATCATTATATGCAGCGTGAGAAAAATTAAACTTCAAGTCCAACTTTCATGTTACGAGTAATCGCCGTAGTGCTGATAATTCGTCGACTCGTCATAGAAACTGCTATGACATTCGTCAACCTTCAACGACTTACGTCGTGATTAGATTTTTTTTCGTTTTTGAAAAAAACACTTTTACTTTATATACAATTTTTCTTTGTTCATTGCGCTTTCGTTTGCAATTTTCGAATAATAACAAAAACTAAGAGAAATCCGAGGAATGAGTAATTTACCCGTAAATTTCGATTCATTTTCGATGACACAACAGAGAACGACACAAAAGAACGGAGAAAATTGTGGCAAAAAAGTCCATTGGAATTCATTCGTTCGTTTGTAGCGCGAAAGCTTAGTGGCGTACTCGCAGATTGTACGGGAAAAAATGAATCATGTTTGTTATTTTGAAACGTGATGCTTGACAACGGTATAACGCACGTAAACATAAGTACCGAGATTCTCAGCAATTATTGCACATAGTGTTACGAAAACTTAACTCCTGAAATTGTGAATTATGTTTCGAAACGAAATTGAGCGTTATCCACTTGATTACATTTTACGCGCAATAAGCGCGTACTTTACAATTCGAACCTCTAGTTTCGCTTGCGTCAGTCACTTCATGCCGTAACGCGACGAGACACAATCAACACAACAACATTCCGCAACTAGAGAATACTGTGAACTGTGACTTTTTCGGTCATTGAATATAGCTCGACCTAAATTGAACGGTTAAACACTTTTTAAATCTGAAATGACGCGATCAGAGACAAGATTCAACATTACCTGCTTGATTACATTGTCTACGCGATAAGCGCGTACCTCACTATTAGAATCTCTAGTTTCGGATACGTCAGTCGGTTCATGTCGTCAAGCGACAAGACAGCATCTACAAAAAAATATATTGAATTTGAAGGAACGTACCGTGATTTCTATCATTAATTATAAATAAAGTGCGACTGAAATGCAACCTTGTGATCGTAAGTCAAAAATAAAAATTATTCCGGGACAAATTGAAACATTATTCACTCGATTACACTTTTGACGCAATGCGGACCTGTGTCAATCTTAAAGTTTCGTAGTTTCAGTCGTAATAGCCGTTTATTACTGTCACAAGAACAGACAGAATTCAATGAAACAAGATATGCGATGAAAATTAAACGTAAATGGCCATGTACGTAAGTGACCAAAACAAGGAAAAGAAACACTGGTATGTTGTCAATTTTCAAATAAGTTTCGCGTCATTTCATCAATAATATCACGAAAAACATTGACGTTAACTTGAACAACAATTTAATTACACAAAACGAAGTAATAATAATAATTATAATAATAATAATAATAATACTAATGATAATAATAATAATAATAATAATAATAATAATAATAATAATAGTAATAATAATAGTAATAATAATAATAATAATAATAGTTATAATGATAATAATAGTTATAATAATGTAAAAATGAAATAAAACGAAAATAAAAATCAGATGATTGAAAGAATGAGAAAATTATGAGAGAAAGAAAATATTAATAACAACAAGGACTCGCAGGCTGTGCGAAAATAAAAAAAATTGTTATACATAGAATGAGTAGAGTTTGTTAACAAACTATTCAATTGAATCTTCTTAGTGTTCAATTCGCTTATTTTCGAGCATGATGCTTGCGTTGTTTCGCGCGCGACGCGATAGCGCCGGAAGGTGCGGGAACGGCATGGATTAGGTTAGATCCCCGCGCTTGGAATGCGCGTTCGTTCTGTCTCCGCATGACACAGCATC